>CM076185.1:46472015-47686046 GCA_038277355.1 Encarsia formosa | reverse complement strand
AGATTAAGCTGTTTTGCTATAGATATGTTAAATGTATCTGCTTGCCCTAGACTTGTTGATTTGCAACAACTCTCCAGTATTGTTCATAAATATAAATCGTCAAATACAAATACTTTTTTTTACAATATAAATATGTTTCTCCGTCAATTTTGAAAATAAATAAATTTAATTATATTTGTTTAAAATTTCAAAGAATACTGTTAAAAGTTACAAAAATACCAAAAAAGTATTTTAATGATAAAGTTAATTTATTTTATTGCATTAATCACGATTGAGACTGAAAAAACTTAGATAATTATGTTACTCAAATTCAATAAATTAGTTACAAAAACCAAAAGATTACGTAAAAACAAAATTAATAATGATAGATAAGATATCCAAAAACATTTAATGCAAGTGTACAGTTATAATGGAATGGCATTTTCAGTATATGTAAGATAAAAATATTTTTTCTACTTATTATTAAGAGAATTGACTTATTTGAAAGCTTTAAAAATTTATAATATAAGTACATCGTATAACTTTAACATGGCATGTTCCTACAAATTTCATATGGCTGTTGTTAATGTTGATTATAATTTATAAGTATTTTAGTAAATACTGTGATCGATGAGCTTGTCTTAATAGATGTTATTAAATGTTGATATTAAATATAATAAATTTAAAAAATATTAAAACTGGAATTTTTATTTATTGAACGCATTCACAATATAAAATTATAATATAAAAAAAAAAAAAAATTATTATTAATTGTAAGTAATTCTTTCACAACCATTTGTTAGTTATTGACTTCTTTACCCATCTTTAGAGTAGCGTTACAAAATTTAATCGTCAATATTGATAATGATAGTTTTTTGAGGTTGTTTTCTTAGTTGGTTTTTTAACGACCTTTCTTTAATGAAAAATCTCATTTTTAGGCTCTACCAATCTGAAGGGATAATAAATTCGCCAGAACAAAAAATGAAACCCACCGGAAATCGAATATTCAGATAGCAAAACAACTTTTGAACACGTCCCGAGGTTGATCTGAGCAATATTAAAAATGTCCGTTTTTTTCATGCTCAATACTATTCTTTCGAGCTAAACAAAACAAAAATAATAATATTGTGCAAAAGATTTCTCGCGACCTAATGGACAAAATGGAACGGGGTGGATGGAAAAATGTTCGTTTTGGTGTCCCATGGTTCCAGTTTTATTTTGAATATGATCGAACTACATGGGTACAAATGGCGCGTACTAAAACGTCTATACAAACACATTTTACTTGATTTTAGCGCTATTACAAAATTCTGCGCAGGATTTCTCGCGACGTAATAGACAAAATCGGTTGGGATTAACTGAAAAATGTTTGTATTGGTATTCTTTAGTTCTAGTCCGAAAATAAAAAAGAAACAAGATTGTCGAGTGTGAACCGTGAGTGTCGGTCGGTCGTGCTTTATATGCATTGCGCGGAGCATGGCAATGCGTTCTTCGACAGATTCGTCAAATTCATTTGTTGGTAAATTTAGGGATAGCCATTTTTCAACGCCATCTGCAATATTGACACTAGGAGTCTGGCAGTAGTTTATGAGTTTACAGATTGGATTTAAAGTTCGCATTGCATTCAATAGCTTTCTTTCAAATTCCAAACTGTATATTAAATTCTTCACTTTTTCTGGGATTTCTTCATTAAGAGCAATGTCTTGGATAATTGTTAAATTCTTCAATATACTATCGCAAGTTTGACGAGTGTAACTAAATCGAGTATCCGGGTAATTTTTGAGTCTGGTGCCGTCTTTATTTATTATGAGTTCTTTTAATTTGGAACTGCTGAAAGCATCAACAACATCTCTAATTTCTTCTAAGAAATCTTTAGTAAGAATTTTTTTTATGAGAAGATTACCTGAATGAGAGTGGCACGTGGCTTGCAAGAGACCTATAGAATTAATTTTATTTAAAATAAGATTTTTGCTGGCCAAACGGGCACCTTTTTTCATTCTGCTATCATTGTCTGTTATGATACCACAAACAGAACTTTTGTACAAATCTCGGGCTAAAAGAACGGCTTCAATAATCTTGTCTCTGACTAACTCGCCATCCTCGGTTTCAGTCGAAATATCAAAGTAGCACAAAAAAATTTGGTTTACTCTGTGATTTCGAATGGTAAATACTAGTAATTTGGAGTTGTTACTTTTGTTGAGCCACCCGTCCAAGAGAAGAATACTGAACGAGTCATGTAGCAGTCTCTTTTTTTCTTCTTCCAAATCTCGTAAGATCGAAGGAAGAATACTAGCAGCAAGCGTTTTCCTATCAGGTGGGTTATAATCAAGTTTCTTAGGGTCCAGTTTGGTTAGTGTTTTAACAAGATCCTTAAAAGCATCATTGTTGATACTTCTGAAGGAAACTGAGCATGCTCCAAAAAAAGAGCCAATTTTTTTGTCTAATAAAACTTTTGCATCTCTTGCGGAGAGATCATTAATGTTTTCCGCTGGACCAGAAATTCTTAAGAGATTTTCAGCATTTTCTATGTCGTCGGAATCAATATTATGAAAGAGATCATCCATGAATTCCATTGGATTGTAATCTTCTAGGTCATCCATACTTTGGCTGTAAGAAAACAAAAAAAAAAACATTGAAGCATTATAAAAATGAAAACAAATTCATGCGAAATATTACTTGTTATAAATGGTATTAGACGTACGTCTAATCAATGTAAGACAGTCAGCTTTTTCGGGAATGTACGTGCAAGATGAGGTTACACAATCGTTGAGTATTTTTGAGAGCATACCTCCAGTCAGTTGTTAAATGCAAAACATTAAAAATTTAAGATAATCACTAATTAGTCGTAAGAAAGTACTGATTTTAAACGTACTAATTTTTGTAGCAACTCCCAATAATATTGTACTTAAAAGATGTTTTATAATTAATATGATTATTTTTTATCCACGATAATTAATTTGAGACTTTTGGTCCCTTTAAATTTTTTATTCGCTTAAAATAAAAAAAAAATAAAAAAAGCCATCACTGTTCTCAAAAATAATAAACGTACATCTAACACCATCTTGGACGTACGTTACCGAAAACGCTGAACGTACGTCTATAACTAATTGGAGGTTTATTCTTAATTAATGCCGGTCGAACGTAAGAAATGGACTAAACGTACGTTTGTAAAAATACTGAGACCTGATGAACGTACGACTAATACCATCTTGGACGTGCGTCCTGAAAAAGCCAAACGTACGTTCGAAATTTAAAGTCATAAAAGTGAACGTACGCTTCTAATTTATATTGTCCCGGACGACTATTAGTTTCCGGTAAACGTAAAATCGAAAAATTGGACAGACTTCCACATATGAAAATTGAATAAATAAAACTCCAGAACGTACGCTCACTGTCCGTACGTATCATTGGGATAATAGAGGGACTCAAAAAAATATTAACTATTTTCACTCTATCCAAAAGGGTATACATTTTCAACAAGAAATCTAAATAAATTCAATGCCACCATAAACATCTTCCTAAGGAATTATGGTAAATTTAAATTAACAACTGACAAAAAATGTTAACTAGTTTTACTTCGTGCTAAGAAGAACATTCCTAAATTCAAAAATTTCAAAAAAACCGCTATGTTCATTTTCTGTCTTAACGACTATTATTCGGGAAAATTTTGATTTGAAAATTTATAACGGATTTTGTTGGGATGCAACGATGCGTTACCTCAAAACCTTAAAAATTTTATTAACAATATTTGTTTTTCTATGAAATATCTTTGAATCAAAAAATTAATAAATATTTTGATGGCTTAAAAATGGTTTTCTTCTGCCTTAACTATGTGCTTCTTAATCTTTTTCTTTACTTTCTTAATTCAGTTTCTATATATAAACAAGTAACTATATTATTGATAAAGAAAATAAACTTTTTTATTAATAATATTAAATGTTATAGTTAATAATTGACAAAACAAACATTACAACAGAATGATGTGTTTTTAGTCAAATTATTAAAAAGAGAAATTTTTTAATTGTATCTCTTATACAAACTTAAAACATTTAGTATGATTCATATTATTTCAGAAATGATAGTATGGTTTTTATTTTATCTTTTTAATATAGATTTATTGCTAAAAATTTAATTTTCGTTGGAGTTCTTTTAATTCTGTTTTTAAATAATAATAACTGTAAATTATCAGTTCAACTCAAATTTTATATATTTCCACAAATACATTCAATATCAAGATTTTAGACCCAACTTTACTCTGAAGACCAATAACAATATCAATTGATTATAAAAAATATAAATTCTTTTAGAGCAGTCCAAATTTATATGTATAAAAAATTTTTTATACATACTATAAATTGCAAACCATTGAAAAAAAAAAAAAAAACCTTTTTTAAATGAGTTCAAAGCTAAGCTTTTTTTTCATTAGCTACATTCTGTTGGAATTTTTATAATAAAGTGTAAAAAAAACTTAGTTAAAATATACTTGACATCTTCAAAATAGTACGATAATAAGTTTAAGAATAATCAGTCCATTAATTAAATAACTACATTATTAATGAAAACTTCGTTTATATTACATATATTTACACTTGAAAATATTTTTCAATATTGTAAATGATATTATTTCATTTGTAATAAATGATTTACTAGAGTTAATATCAGAATAACCGTCTCAACATAAATTTTATGCTTAAAGCATTAAGCAAAATCTTTTCAGTCAAGTAAAAAAAATTATAGCAAAGCAATCAATCTCATAATTACAAATAACGTTAATTATTTATCTGTTAAATAATTTCAATCAAACATTAAACATGTCAGACCATTTGCGGATTTACATAATAAATCCAGGTATTTGACTTGTATTGGTTTTTTTTTCCAAATTTTTTACCTCAACAGCTGCAATATCTAACAATTACTATGACACATTCATTTTCTCAAGAATATATTATAATATCTCAAAATTTAATTTTACTTTTATATGTTTGTGTATTTGTTTTTAAACACTTAATTAAATACTCTTTCAATTTTTATTTTTAAGCGCATGTCAGTTATTGACATTTTATTGTTGCATTTTTTTATTTAAAAAAAAAAAATATACATTATTAAATTTTATTATTGCACACATACTCTTTATTTCTTTTGATTGGACAATTAATTAATTCTTTCTCTCATAGCAACTCTATCTTTGTTCAATTTATACCAAGCGCTTCTTCAATTTCTTTACTAGTTATTGAATAAACACTTAATCCACGTTTCCATTTATTGATGCATATACAGAGGAACCCGCTTATTGGGGACACATTTGGGAAGCCTCTTTTGTCCCACTAAAGCGGGTGTCCCTTTTAAGCGTTTTGAAGAAAAAAATGCGATTTTTAGAAGTTTTATGTAAATGATTAAATACGTTATTTATTTAAATACATTATTTATTATTTTAATTTCATCAAATTACAAAATTAGAAAACTCTTTGATAAAATTTACGTTACAATAAATATTTATTCATGTGCAAAGAGAATTTAGAAATGAATTAGCATCCAGTGTTGAAATAGTCAGTTATTGATCTTTGTTTCATTTCTTTAATATTAATCTGGTTTACAAAATCGAGACATGCATCCAATTTGTCAGTAGGTGCTTCTTCATGGCCTCCTTGCATAAAAAAAAGTCTCAGCTTTTCCAAACATTTGATGGCCTCTCTTGTCGTAACCTGTTGAATTTCAGCATCATCGCCGTCGTCTTCGCTTTCAAAGTCATCTATGCGAGATTTTTTTGCAGCAATTTCATCTAAAATGAGTTCCTCAAAATCTTCAGTGTCATCGTAACACTCAAGATTGTCGTCCATACTTAGAAACAATTCAACATTTTGCACGCGTTGTAGCATGTGATCATTCTCAACTGTATTCTCTGTCAGAGAATCAGAGATGGAAGTAGCAGGGAAAGCTGTTTTAAAACCACAGTGAGCAAAACAGTTCTGGATTGTGCTAGGCTTTATTTTTCTCCAGCTATCAGCAATAAATCGAATTGCTTGTAAAATGTTTATTTTTGAACTTACTTCAGTGGCTTTTGCTGTTGAGCTTATTAAATTATCCTCGATAGCATTCAGTATGTATGCCATGAGCATTGCACGATAAAAGTACTTAAGGTTTTTAATAATTCCCATATCAAGCGGCTGAAGAATCGAAGTAGTATTGGGAGGAAGAAATTCGAGTCGAATATTAGTCAAATTTGTCAATTGAGGATGTGGTCCTGCGTTGTCAAGTAACAACAAAATTTTTCTGTTTTTCTTTCGAAGTTCAGAATCCCACTCTTTGAGCCATGTTGTAAAAATATTGGATGTCATCCATGCAGTTTTATTAGATAAATAAGTCACTGGTAAATTATCTTTTTGTATGTTATTTTTTTTAAAACAGCGAGGATTTGCTGACTTACCTATTACTAAAAGTTTTCTTTTGTCAGTTCCAGACATGTTGCAACAACATAACACAGTTATACGATCCATGGCTTTTTTTGACTCTTCAAGTTGTTGATTCTTATAACACAGTGAACCATCAGGAGTAGCTCGATAATGCAAACCAGTTTCATCTACGTTATAAATATCGTCAGGAGAAAACTCTTTAAGCAAATCAGGCAATGTAGTGGAGGTCCATTCTTCTGCTTCTTCTTTGTCAGCACTTGCTTTTTCACCGTGAAATTTTTTAAATTTTATGTTATACCGAGCTTTCCACCGAGATAACCAGCCGTTTGTAGCTTTAAAATCAACATGATTCATTTTTTGTGCTAAACTTTCCGCTTTTGCCATTATTATTGGACCTGTTACATGAACACCACGTGCAGTGACAATGGTAAACCAGTCATTTAGGGCTTTATCAATATCAGGATCCTTCCCATGTCGTTTTCTTTTTCGGTTCACTGGAGTTGAACTTCCATCCTCGTTGTTCTGAAGTTCTGTCCACTGTTTACGATATTCAACTTCATTTTTTTTTAATCGGCCAATAACACTCTTAGAGACTTCTAAAATTTTCTCTAATTCGCGTAGGGATGTATTTGGTGGTAGCTTTTTGATCTTCTCCAAAAGTTGTATTTTGACAGCTAATGATAAACCTTTGCGAGCTTGTGTCATTTTTAAAGCTAAAATTGAACTGACTCGTTAGATCGAAACTTTAGTCAAAGCTTAACTTTAAGTAGCCTGAGTAGAAAAATATTTTTCGTCTAATGACAGTTTAAGCTTCATAAGAATTTTTAATTAAGGGTACGCCCACGTTGTTGAAGAAAAGAAAATTTTTCGTTGAAAATTAGAGGCAAATTGGTTCGGAGAAAAGATAGGTCATAGAGGTAGGTGAAAAACCATTGGTAAACGACGAAAGTGTCATTTTTGCAGTGAAACAAAAAAAGAATATTAAATGACTTCGTAGTTTACCAATAAACCATTGAAAATTTTACAGCAAATAATGATTCTCAAAAAAATTTTTATCTGAATTTGTCCCGTTTAAGCGATCTTTTGTCCCATTTAAGCGTTCTTAAAATGTACGCATTAGATACATTTGATTCGAGGAAACTCATTTTGTCCCTAATAAGCGGTTGTCCCCTTTAACCGGTGTCCCCAATAAGCGGGTTCCACTGTACTTTATTCCTATTCTAACTAAAAATATTTTTTTCTTACTAATGAACTAATAGGCACATAAATATATTTATATATACCATTATTTTTTACTCACCAATTATTCAGACTTTCTTCACAGCCTTCATTAAACAGGAATCAACAAAAATTACTCGCCAGCCTATTGCGTGAAAACATTTTATTATTATATACACTTTTAATTAAAAAGAAAAAAAAAAATACAAAACTTTTAACCTCAAAAAGGTTATCTTACAATTAACGCGTATTTACGCTTAAAAAATATATTTCTCACTTTAATTAAGTTTCATTAACACATTACCAACCTTTTAAGAACTTCTTTAACACTTTTTTGTTTAAACTCTCTCCGCAAAGCTCCTTATTTTGATTTTTTTTTTCTCAATACACGCCGATATCATAAAACACCAAAACACTTAATCCACCATGGTAACTTACTAGGTAACTTACCAAAGTGGCGCACCTTCCCAACCCTTCCCCCACGCCGGGCTAGATAGAGGGAGCGATACCGGGAACGTCGGTGACTCGCGCGGGAGGAGCAGAGAGCACAAGCCAGCGAGAAAAAAAGGCAAGCAGCTCGGCAACCTTCGAGCTCCCGTCACCGTTCCAGCCAAGACGACGTTTCTTTGGATCACTCCACCAGTCCGGAGATTCCTCGCAGGTTGAAGGGCGTCGTCCTCGTAGTTCCTCCCCGGAGACCAAATTTTAGGCCCGTATCAGGCCAGGACGACTCTTCCAACCAGTTGACCAAAAAACCACTCGCCTCTCGGTCGAACTCCATCGTCTGTGCTCCAGTTGCGGTGGTTAGAAGATTCCTCCGCCCCTCGGGTCACAGAGCCGGACCTACTCTCGACTGTGGATTCGACCAGGAGGACTGCAAAAGGTGCATCTGCGGCAGGCGGGATTTGCCTCCGGTCGGGCACAACCCGACAAAGAGCTTCCAAGTAGTTCGGGAGACGCTCACCAGGACGAATTTCCGGGTGAGGACGTTCTTGACCTGGACGTGTCCGATATCGAGAACTCCCCGGAAAAAGCTCCAGAATCCCCACCTTCCTCGGAAACTCGGCCTGGGATTTTCCAACGCCTGGAACCTGAGTACAGAGCCAAACGGCCTTGGTGGAAGACGCGGGCACCTGAAGAGACGCGCCCCCACGCCGCTCGCTACTGCGTTACCGACGACGCCCCCCGCGAAGACCGTGACGCCGAGCGCCGATCTTCTCTCCAAGGATTGACTCGGGAGAGGCGACACCGATCCCCCGTTTGTGCCACGCGGACGTTAGGACCAATCTACCCCTCTAACCGTCGACGACACCTCCCGACTCAGAGAGAGAGAGAGGCATCTCAGAGCCTCGTAAACCGAGTTATTTTAAAACACCAGCCCTTTTCAGGGCTACACCTTTGTTTGACGTATAATAAGTGGAACCAAGCAGGTATTGAGTAAGATACTGAAGTTTTCTAAAAACTCTTAAAAAATAATCAAAAAAGTCAAAAAAAAAATTTTGCCGAGACTCTTAAACTTGTCCTACAGTTTTGATGTCATCTCGGTGAAAAGTCAAGATATTTAGGGTGATCGAAAAAGGTTGGATATGGAAAAAAACTCGAAAAATATGCATGAGTCGTACTATTGTAAAAGCTGTCTGAGTGGTTAAGAGCATGGGTAGACTTGAAGGTGAATGAACGGTAGAGTGACGAAGATTTAGTGTGAGGTAAAACAAAAGAGGGCCTTGGCGTCGAGTTGACATCAGAGCCAAGATTAAATTGAAACTTTGTGAACAGATAGTGGGGTTGTTCAGATTTGACAACAGTTTAAGCAAGAGAAACTGACGACGGCAAGAAATTAACGAGGTAAAGCTGATGAAAGCCAGCCTATAAGATGAAACATGATCTCTGCGTGGTAAAGTCCCATATGAAACTCTCACACAACTATTGTGAAGCGTGTGAATTTTTTTACATTGAATAGCATTCAGGGAAGAGAGTATCGGGGCGCCGTAGTTGAAAAAAGGCAGCCCTAAGGCCTGGACAAGGTGAGTACCGACTGAGCGTGTCAATGACTTTTTTAAATAGCTTAGGGAGTACAGTGGGTAGTTTATTTTTCGACTCATGTCACTCACTTGTGGGTTCCAGTTAAGGGTTGGAGTCGACTTTATGCCGAGAATCTTAAGAGAGGTGCAAAAGGGGGATAACTCTGCCTTCAAGTATGAATGGTGGTAAGTTGTTGAAGTTAACTAGGGCGAGTTTAGATCAAGAGCCGAAGATCATTGTGGAAATCTTACGTATATGTAATCAAAGACCATTTTTTCCGCCCAAGAAGTACAATCTTTTACAATAGTACCACTCATGATAGCTTCAAAACCCGTCTCCAAAGCCTCTTGTATGAGCTGTTTTAAGTTAACCTGGCTAATTACTTAGGTCTTAATCCAGCCCCATTATAAGTACACCAAAGTCTTCAGCACATCTTGGATATCTGAAGCGTAGCCCACTCCCGTCCCCACCCTAATATGGCCAACATGCCTCACTTATACCCTTCTTTTTTCCTCTTTCGTGCCAAGCACGAAGTAAATTTAATCTAGCGTATAACAAGTGAAGTTTCCGGAAGAGATCAACTAGTGCCGTGTGGATATATATGTCCGAGTCATCAGCAAAAATGGCGTGAAGGGCGTGATGGAGGCAGCAGGTTAAATCATTGATGAAAATCAGAAATAAAAGAGGGCCTAGGATTCTACCTGAGAGACTCCAGCTGTGATTCTCAACCATTCTGTATGTAAGCCATCCTTGAGACAAACTGCTTATTCTCTTCTAGTCAATTAACTTAAGAACTACTGGATTACACTGTCAGAGCACTCTATCTCCTATTTTAGTTAGGGTCTATCGAGTCCCATCGAGTTACCGTTTCGAAAGAATTTGACAAATCATAAGATATAAGTACAGTGAGCTTCTTTCTAGATATGGCAGTACATTTTTCCTCTGTTATCACAAGAATGTCAGGCTGAGAAGAGTGGCCAAACCAATATCCCGACTGGAAGGGGTCCAGCTTGTTGGTAGACTACAGGTACTCTGAGAGTTGCTTATGAACAACTCTTTCGAGGAGTTCTGACATTTCTGGTGGCTGAGAAATTGGACTGGTATCTGAGGTTGGTTGCGGGTGGAGGATTTTTGAAAGTGGGGTAACGAGTGATTTTTTCTATTGACTGGGGAAAAATCCTGACAAAAGTGACTCATTACAGATGGCAGTAGCTGAATCAAGTATAGAGGGAAAAGCTAGTTGTAGCATAGTGAAGGAAATGAAGTCGGGGCCCATCCCCTTAGACTCATTGTTACGAAGTATTTCAAGCAAGTCAGTGGCAGTGATCGGGTGAGAGTCAAAACTATTCTTAAGTGTGGCAAGAGTGAGCATAAAGAGATTCTTTGTAAAAGTGGAAGAGAGGGGTTGGGCGTAGTATTGGTTCTGGTTATGAGGATTGAAGAGTGAAAGAGGAGAAGAGAAAGATAGGTTTGGGTAACAATTCCAGCCTTTCTAATTTCCCGCCACATAGTAGAGGGATTTGAACTGGAGGAAGTCTTTTTAAGAAGATCAGCTTTGGCGTTGCGAAGGTTGGTGGCTATCTGATTGAGTAGGATCCTGTAATTCTCATAAACAGAGTGTGATTTGAGACGCTCTGCTCTCTGTTACAACCGATCACGAGCCTTTATCTCACTAAAAATCTGCTTGGGCACCCACGGTTTACGAAAGGGATCGAGCGTATTGAGCCTTAGGAGTAAAATGGAGTCGAATAAGGAGAAGATGAAGTCAGTGAGAATAGATACGGCATTATCTAGGGGTAGGTTTGGTCAAGATTAAGGTATGAGTGGAGGGGATAATGGAGGTGCAGGAAAAGTATGAGCAAAACGGTTAGAATACGGGTTCACAGAGCTAAGGTGAATTTATGAGTTTGAAAGTTTTGTAAGGAGTAGTTTGTGTGGAATTCTGATTGGTTAATGTTTTTCAGTTTAAGTGAGTAAACTTGCTTTGGGGGGCGTACGTGGAGTTGAAGATTGTAGGTCAACGATATACAATCGTGACCAGGGATGAATGGAGTATTAGATTTAGAAAAGTTACACTTTCTTTAGTTACACAGTTCTTTCTCAAGTTTTCTTACGACGAAAAGGTCTAGGCATGAATGTGAGTAGATCCATCTCTCCACGTAATATGATGGGTAGGTTCACGGCCGACTAGGCTAGGTCCTACTTCAATGATAAGTTGCTCAAAGTGGCGGAGTCTACAGTCGAGAGGTTAATATTGAAGTCACCAATAATAATCACATGCTCGTAAGAGAGGAGAAGTTCGAGAAGACTGTCGACAAGTTCTGCAGATGAGGTATGGCGTGCAAGTGGAGGGCAGTAAACGACTGCAAATAAGAGCTGTGAGTAGTACAGATTACAGACGGTTTTACAGATAGCAGCTTCATCCAAGGTATTGTTACTTGTCGTTGTCTCATGAAAAGCGATCGTATTTACTGTAGTCTCATCAGCAGCTACAATTTTTTCAGAACTGCATAAGTCTTCGAGTTGGGAGTGTGAATTTTTAACTATATCTATATTGAGATTTATACTTGTTGAGTTTTCCACTGTTTTTTCTATTAACGTTATATAGTCTTGAAAAACTGATAAAAAAATAGACAGCATGTCCATGACTGCTGAAAATAGTCATGTCCCTTACCCAGGTATAGAAAAGCAAGAGGGACGAGCAATTTGATGTCTTATTGTAACCGAGAGCAATCTGGATTCTTTATTTTTTGTAATGAGGTATTTCTTGAGAAAAGGGCCTCCCTTAAATAATTAAAAGAGTTTCCCGGGCCCTCCCATTACATGAAAATTCACACAAGAAAAATCGGGGAAAACTCCTTAACTCCGGGGTAGGGTTCCCACGGAAAGAAAACCTCCGGGACTGGTCGATGAGCTAGAGAGAGAAAAAATAAATTATTGCAAAAAAATCTTGGTTGAATTTGATTTTATTCTTGTTTACGAAATCAAGTCTACAATTCCAAAAAAATAAATTTCAATTTGAGAACAAAGGAAATATAACTATAAGATTGTCTACAAAATGGCGGGACGCCACGCAAACAAAATCAAATCTATACCACCACAAATTCAATTGTACGCGAAGAAATTGTATTTACATATACCACAACCAAAAACTAAGAAACCTGCTTTATACAACTTTTCATTAAATAATATAGAATCTTACGTTTTACCAAAAGAAATTTTTTTTATATCCAAAATGGCCACTTTTCCTTTTTTTTTTTTTTGTTTCCAACTCTCAATTGTAAAAGGAAATTAACCCAAGTTTTTCTTATATTCTTCTATCACCTAGCTGTAATAAGAAACAAAACAAAAAAAATGTCTACAAACTCAAAAATAAAAGAAACTGGAAAAAGAAACTTAAAAAAAAAGTCTACGAAAGAGAAACTTAGAAAGGAATCACACTCTCAAAACACAACCTTACACTTCGGCTACTGAGAACAGAGTGACGCTTCCCCGCGTCCCTCTGACTCAACTTCCTTCCTCATCATCCCTCCCCAACACTCTCAGCCAATCAATACTAATTAATTCCATCAAGTTTAATTTACACTTGAGGAACAGTAATGTGTCCACCAATCAATACACTCACGCTACACAATCCAATCACGCTCCCGTCTACAATACTTCTGGTGGCGATCGCCACGCCACTTGTACCACGCGCGAAAATACAAAAAAAAATAAAAGTAACGCACACGAGGCATTAACAGTCCTCACTTCATTCTTCGCGCACATATTCTCTCTCTCTCTTCCCTACATGCACACGTAGTTCGCGCTACACACCAAAACACAAAAAAAAAAAAAAAATAAAGCCACACTCACGCCCGAGTCTACCGTGGTGAGTGTGTGCGCACGCGCCTGTCAACGCCGTTGCGTCGTCTGCCGAACGCGCTACGCACCTCCTCCGTGGGGGACTCGTGTGTTGTGTGTGTGTGTGTGTGTGTGTACGAGCACGCCCTGGGTCGGGAGAGCCAGGGCGTGCGCGCGTCGTGTGTTCAAGCTGCCGCAGCAGCGTACAGCCGACGGCGACCGTCGCCACGTGGTCGGCTGCTGCTGCGAGTCAACGCGGCATGGTTATTACCAGGGAAAAGTAAACAAAACTACTTAATTATTTCGCTGTTTCCCAGGTGACTTGACACTGCCAGGTAAGAAAAATAATTTACGAGGGATTCACTCCCTCGCATTTTTTTGAAAATTTTTTTATTTATTTTGTAAACTTTACATTTTTCTTTGTCAAAACCGTTTTCGCCCTAGTCAAAACACTGTAATATCAACGTTCGAGCCAATCCATCACGTACAGTTGATAATGAAATTTCAATTCATTCTCCTCCACAATCGGAACATTTAGTTTTTTTAACATTGTTTCCAGCTCGGAAATTTGAAGAAAAATTTACTCTGAATTTTCTTGATTTTCTGGTGGATCAGGTAATTTTCTTGAGCTCTTTATCATCATCACTGTCGTTTTCTTTTTCACATCTTCTATGCCTTTGTTTTTTTTTATGCTTTTTCCATCTAATATTTACAATTTGAAATTTTTTATGAAAAGCGGATCTTTTTTAGCCTTTGATTGAGGTATCTTTAATTATAATATTATTATGAATGTATTCGAACTTGGAACGTATCTGAATGTTGCGCCGTTGTTATGTATATATTAAAATGTTTTTGTTGTTATTCTTCTGCGAGTTTTAAGGTTCAGTTGCGATTTGTTGTTAAATGATTGAGTTTTTGAATGAAAGTTTGTAAATAAAGTCTGAGTAATGTTTGAAATTTAATAATCGTGTTTTTATTTTAATACAAATTACGTGGTTAACATAACATTTTTGGAGTTGCGACCGGGATAGAACTGAAGAAAAACGAAAGTCAAGTCGAAAAAAGTTGATCTTCCTCTTTGAAGATTTTCAAAACCAGGAAACTGGTGCGACAGAGCGGATTTCGTCAACTTCAAATGATTCGCAGAGGAAGGATTTGAAGTCGACGAGACTGGAGGTCAAGGGAAAGCCGTAAAATCCATATCACGTCGATGGACCTAATGTTCCCAGATAACTCGTTTGATTGAATGCTTGCACACTTACCACTTACCTACATATAAATACATTAACATTGAAAATGCAGGGAATTTAAACTGTGGGGATAACACAGTAATTTTTAACTTTAAATTGAATTATGGTTGTGATGGTTGAGTTGATTTGTTAATGCAGTGAGATTTGATTCATTTTACGATTATTGTATGATATTGGACGTCCTGTTGTACGGTGTAGTTGGGTTGGCCGTGTGCGACAGTTATAAGGTTATGCAATAGGAGGTTACCCGTTATACATGGGATTGTACAGCAGAAGGTGACCTTTTGTATGGTATAGATGGTGTACAATGGCGGCTTATTGGTATGGTGAGTTGTACAATAGTTGATGCCTTGCTATACAATTATTGTATGGTGGTATAAATCTCGTTGAACTTAGAACACAGAACACACAGATAGACTAAACATTAGACAATAACGAGATATGAATCAAACAAACGAGAGTATTTGGATCAGTAGATCTCACGATTTTTATTAATTTGCAGGTATTTTTGAGCTGACTGATTCTGAGTTGCGATTTCTGGTTAGTGACCCTGGTTTTTTGTCGTTCATCATTTCGTCAATCATTTTAAATGGGTGAGATTGGTTCAAGCTAAGATATTAGCGAGTGGTCGTTCATCTGATCAAGAAATGACAGAAAGAAATTATTATTATTATTTATTTATTTTCCGAGTACAGGGATGTTACCCTATCATACTCGTATGAGATATACATTTTTACAATTCACAAAAATATACTACTTTGACGTAATAGGCGACAATGTAAGAAATTCAGTATAAAATATATTATACATTTTTGACAAGAAAGTCAAAAATTAAAAAAAAAGTTAACAATATTTCCATGTTGATAAAATTCTTTCTCGATTTCTCTCGACGAAGTCTCTTCTCTCTGGATTTTTGTATGATTAATAATGCGGCTTTGATCTGGCAATTGGTTTGGCGTTGAATTGTTTTCAAGTCATCTTGTGCAATGTGTACATTGGTGTATTTCAGATTTTTTAGCCTGATACGACGATATTCCTTTCTGACAAAATATCTGGCTGAACCGAGTTTAACTGTGGGGGGATTAATTGAAGATTTTGAAAATTCGACCTTAAAACCCAGTCATCACAGTCACGCTGGAAAAGTTCGTGTTTGAGTGCTGGCTTGAAAGAATCAAGTAGTGGATAGAGTGAAAGATCGTTCGAAAATTATTGATAGATATGGACGATAGTAGGTAAAACAGTAAGGGTACGGGCCTTGAAGGCTACGAGGCTGTAAGGCTACGGGACTACAAGGTAACGCCACCTGTGGTTATGTACGGATTTACCGACTGCTTTGCACAATAAATTATTAAAACTACAGGCTACCGATTTTACCGATAGTCGTAGTGTGCTAGTAACGCAGTCTCAATTTATATTACCGCAACAAACTGATTTTAATTAAATTTGACAGAAATATTATAAATTGAATAAAAGGTTTTGCAGAAATAAAAAAAAATATGCCAATTAAAAAAAATCTATATATTTATTATTTAAAAAATTGCATTGATAATACAAAAAAATCTTTAAAATAATTTTGTACAATATTTTTAATTCTTCTATTATTATATAGCTAACCAATCCATTGGTTCCACGAAATTTCTCGATTCTTTTTCGGTAATGAACTTTTTCAAAATCCTAACGTTGTGTAAAGCGCAGCAAGTTTTAAACTGACCGCTGTGATTTTCGCAAACCGTAACAATTTTGATGTGATCTAATGGTGGTTGAGAGTAAGCGGCAACATCCTCGACGTTGTATCTAAAACGCTCCAACCATTTTTTTTTCAGTGAACCAGCAACGTAAATTTTAGTAGCGTCCTTGAATGATTCGCGAATGAGTTGTCCCATTGAAGTTTAAGGAATCGAACCAGCATTCCAATCCAAACCATGATAGTTGCGCTGCAGATCAGTATTAATTTGTTTGTAATTTTTTGTGAGATGATCCCACGAAAATGGTGGGTTGAAGAAAAGCACTACAGGATCGACATCTTCATCGAGAGGAATAAATGCAAACTCTTTGATGATATAATCGTGTTCTCTGATGTTATTGCGACCATCTTTGATGGTGCTACCAGGTTGCACGAAGCAAGACATGTCAACTACGTAACGCATCTTGATGATGAATGAGTAAAATTGTAGCAAGGTGCTCTTCTTTTATACTAATTTTTTGACATCCCCACTCACCGAATTATACTGAACGATGCGGTCATGTAGTATCATACAATATGCTGCTGTATTAGGAGGAAAGTTCTCCCTTGATTCAAGCTCCACTCGAACGTCCACTGGGGCACTTTTGAGAGACTCGTTTTGTTTCGAGCAGTCAATAACTATTAGTGGAATGTATTTAATGAAATCGGATTTAGATAAAGTTGGTTCCGCATCTTTACAGTAGTATGACGTTTGAAAATTTACATACATGTCGTACAGTATTGCATATTCGTTGTGAGCTATGTTGAGATTCAAGTTGTTGTACGGATAGTATTGAGAGTTTAAAAATAGTTTGACGTTGTTTAAGTTGCAAGGATCAAAAAGACTTGCGTTTTGTGTATTCAAAGATTTTCTGTTGGTTTGTAAACCAATTATTACAAATCGTGGTTTTTCTAGCTGATTTGAAGTTTTCACAGTCCAAGCATGTTTTGTGGTAGCGGGGAGCATGGGATACTCAAAAAATTCTTTGGATCTGAAACTCATTGTAACTGGACGATCTTTTCCAAGAAATTTGAGCAGGCTGATCCTGTGAGAATCCGATAGTAAAACGTAAGGCATGAGCCACTCGATTTTTGAAAGTTTGATTTTGAATGATTCATAAGTTGCTGCACCACTACCTGTAGAATTAGTATTTGTTTGAATAATAGAGTTCAAGTCATTGCTGGATCTAGGGATAACTAATTCAAGCTTCACGTTGACGACAATTTTACGGTAGTCTTCAGCAAAGCCTAAGATCATATTTAAAGGGATGAATACATCAAAGTATCCATCATCATTCAGAATTTGTTGTTTCTTTTCTTCTGAAAGACCGTACCAGCCAGAATTTTCTGCAATTAAGCTTTGATTAGGATTAAAAGAAATCCAATTTTTCATTAAAGTGGATAAACCAACGTTTTTGCAGCGATCTATTTCAATTCCATTTAATTCTAGACGAATATCATCGAACAAATGACAAATACCATTATTGACAAAAAATGTTTTTTTTGGAGCTTTATTAGTAGTCTTATCAGTAAGTTGACCACAAATATGAAGAACACTACGCGATGGTAGAAGGCACAGATCTTGATGTTGAATGGCGATGCGAATTTCATCGCTGTTGTTGTAAAAAAAATTTTTATTTCAATATTATTATTATTATTTTGGAAAGTAGTGAACCTTCCGGTGAGATGACAGTGATCCTTAATTTTTGGTTCGTTACATGTGAATTTTTGTTTACAAATGTGACATCGTTCAGCTAGGTAATGAAGTAAAACTTGTTCTTTAATGTCGCGGAGCTTTTTTATAAACCACTGAGCAGGAGTTGGTCCCGACTCGTCCACCTGTCTGTAAGATTCATATCGAGATAAAGATTGATCGTATTTGCAGTGGAAGTAAAATCCAATACTGTGCGCTTGATGTTCTTGGAAAGTCTGATTATCTTCTACTGGTTTCAAGATTGACTCGATATCTGAATAAATAATAAATAGACAAAATTGCTGCGCATTGTAGTTCTTAAACTTTAATATTTTTTTATCATTGCTTGGCAAAGTAATTTTGCTGATATTAACCAATACACACTCGACCCGATGGTTTTGGAGCTTTTCTGGTTCTATAAAAAAACACATACATCTATTGCAAATGTGTAACTTTCTTTTATTTTTGGTCAATTGTCTTGCAACGAGTCTCGAGAGATTTTTTATCCATACGTAATGATACATAAAGTTTTCAGTAAAGGCATCGTCGTCCTCGTCAGTATTTTCATCAATGTAGTGTTGCTGTATCAGGAGAAGATTTACATGTTTTTCTTTCTCTTGATTTGTTAAATGGCATGGAGAAACACTGAAGTCATCCCCATATTTTTTCAGCATGTACACATTCACGGAGACTGGATTCTGACTCTCGAACTTGTTGATGCTTCTAAGTGTGACTGGAAACTCAATACCCTAGAAATTCAATTTATGTTTATACTTTTGGTAGTGGGATACTCTGTAAGCATGATGAGATGCTGGATACAACGCACTAAGAATAACCCACATAAAGCAATTTAAATCTTTATTTTTAACATTAACGCAAGCCTGTTTTTTCAATATTTTTTTAGGTAATGGTATATAAGAGCTGGCTCTGAGTTGATTTAATTTGTTAATATTTATAGCTAAGCGCAATAAATAATTCAAAGTATAGCCACTACCCTTCGACTCGAAAGATTCAATTTCATTTTGTAATGGTATATTTACATTATTCTCAAACCAATCGTCCATTTGGGTAGATTTATAAATTGGTTTATTTTCAGTACAAAAATACTTTATTTCAGGCTTTTGCTCTTCATCTGCTTTTTGTAAAATATAATCCACAGCTAATTCAGCATTGACCTTGATAGATACATCTTTGTTTAACGCTGCTAAAATTTTTGATTTGAAAACATCTTTCGCATCACTCATGAAGGTGGTAATATCCAAATGACCATGATTAGTAATCACTCCAGATCTGATTCTATTTTTAAAGGCTGAGTTTATATCATCCCAAGAGACTCTGGTGGGCGGATTTCAAAGTTTGCCTCCAATTTTCATATCTGATACCTGATCATCATCCGCTTCCTGATCACTACCGACCGCTTCACCGGATTCTTTCAATTGTGCACCTTCAGCCTCTTCTGGCAACAACAACCATTGCCAACCAGCACCCTCTATCTGACTCTCTAAATCCATTGTTTTTATAAATTGCTCCCCTCTGAGCTGCTGCTCCGTGCACGCACTATTCCTTTCGAAATCTATCAAATACTGCATCTTTGCTGAATATAATGAAGCTGACACAAACATGTTTGACACTTCTGCTTACTCGCCCTGCTTAACTTCATATCTGTCGTTTGAATTTCAAGCTTTTGAATTGCATGTTTTGCCATTGTCATCCATGTTTCTAAATTAGAAATGTCTGCTGTTTCTGAGTACATACGTAAATTTTTCAAAAGTGAGCATACAGTTTGCTCAATGTCAAATAGATATGATTGATCCATTTTTGAAAAAAAAAAAAATCTTGACGGTTATCTGACTACTGCTCTCTCTGAAAAATTCTGTGAGGATGTTCCCGCTGCTCGTTGAAAAATGTCTAGGTGTGTAGAAACTCCCGACGATGATGTCGCTGCTCGTTGAAAAATGTCTAGGTGTGTACAAACTCCTTACGATGATGTCACTGCTGGTCGAAAAAATGTCTAGGTGTGTAGAAACTCCCGACGATGATGTTGCTGCTCGTCGAAAAATGTCTAGATGTGTTAAAATTCCCGACGATGATGTCGCTGCTCGTAGAAAAATATCTAGGTGTGTTAAAACTCCCGACGATGATGTCGCTGCTCGTAGAAAAATGTCTAGGTGTGTTAAAACTCCCGACGATGATGTCGCTACTCGTAGAAAAAATGTCTAGGTATGTAGAAACTCCTGACGATGATCTCGCTGCGGCACCTGAAGAAGACGATCTCGCTGCTGCTTGTCGAAGAATGAATCAGTACCTGGCTTTGGCTCGTCTTTTATACTCTTGTACTGACTTGGAAGAAGTGGGGGGCGGGGGGGGGGGTGTAAGAGTATAAGAGACGAGTCGAAGCCGCATTTTTGCTCAATAAGCCACTTGGTTATCTACGAAGAGCAGTCCGACGTCAGCTTTTGCTTGAGAAATTGCTTGATCATCAGCTACGAGGAGCAGTTCGATGCCAGCTTTTGCTCAAGGAGTCGCTTGATCATCATCTACGAAAAGCAGTTTGACGTCAGCTTTCCTCGAGGAGTTGCTTGATAATCTACGAGGAGAAGTCCAACGTCAGCTTTTGCTTAAGGAGTTGCTTGATCATCAGCTACGAGGAGCAGTTCGATGGTAGCTTTTTGCTCGAGGAGTTGCTTGATCATCTACGAGGAGAAGTCCGACGTCAGCTTTGCTCGAGGAGTTGCTTGATCATCTACGAGGAGCAGTTCGACGTCAGCTTCGCTCGAGGAGTTGCTTGATCATCATCATCATCATCAACGAGTAAGAAATCGCAGCGACCATTTTCAAAAAAGCAGCAGTTTTATACCATCCTTAAAATGGTTGAGTACGCTGTAGATTTTCAGTGTTTTCAACGGAGCAGCAACTTGCTCGTCATCAAAGAATTAGCCATTGTTTCCATATCAGGAGCTATAATGCAACCTGAAATGTTTCTTTTTAAAAAACCTATACAGTGGCATCGTTTATCAAAATCGGAACAAGCTGTTAATTCTTGGTTGCAAAAAAAATTTCATAAAATATATTGGGAAAGTGGTTCAATTCCATCTGGTGAAGTTGTAAGAATTTTGCAAATTAACTTACGGGATTCAAAAAGAGTCTTTGTAAAAGGACACCAGAAAAAAACTTATCTTTAAGAAATATTACATTCCTCGTAAGTTAAACTAAATTTCTTTCTTATCTTAATTGTTCATCTTAATGAAGTGTTAAAAATATCGATACAACTAACTCATTATAATACTAGATTTTTTTTTTTTTTTTTTTCATTAATCATCATACATAAAAATTTTTTTTTTTACGTTATCAATAAAAATAAATTTTTTTAATTATCGTTTGCAGGCCAATTATTAACATTGAAGAGCAAGATTGTCCTGTTTTGAAAACAATTGTAAAAAATGTTCACTTCTCCTGCTATCATCACGGTTATGCTAAATACTTCGTGTGTGCTGGTATAAACGCACTAGCAGTAAAAAAATGGGTTTTATTGGACAAGCATCAACGACGTATATCTAACTTACCTTCGCCCTCATCCCCATCTTACGGCAGAGATGAGGTCGACACATTTACTTCAAACCCGGAATTTGAGGATTATATAATTCACGCTATGTATACTTAAAAAAAGTAAATAAAAAAAATGTATCGTATTTTCTATGAATAAACATTTATTTTAAATTATTCAAGTAAAAACTTTTTTTTATCGTTAATTATCTCTCTCTCTCTCTCTCTCTCAACCAGTCACTTTAAAATTATTAAAAGTTTTTAAGTTAATAAATTAGAGTTACATTTCATTTCCCATCAATCAGAAAAATAAAACAAAATTTTATTTAAAGATTTGATCAACGTAAAAAAAATTTTGATTAATTATATGACATTTTACTTGAAAAACACTCGAAAAAAAAAAACCAATAGTTGAAAAAAAAAAAAAAAAAAAAAAAAAAAACAATGAATTAGTATCATATTGATATGAAATAAACATTTATTTTAAAAATTATTCAAGAAAGACACTTTAAAATTATTAAGTTTTTTAAGTGAATAAATTGGAGTTACATTTCATTCCCCATCAATCAGAAAAAAAAAATAATAATAATACACAATTTTATTTAAAGATCTTTGATCAACGTAAAAAATTTTTTAATTAATTACACGACATTTACTTGAAAAAAAAAACACTCGAAAAAATCAATTCAGTTAATCTTTACAATAAGTGTCTCAATTAGACATGTATTGTAAATTATTAAAATTATTAAAGATTTTAAGTTAATATAGTAGTGTAATATTCCCCTGATAAAAATCAGAAAATAAAAAAAAAATCATTTTATTTAAAGATTTGATCAGTTTAGTAACAACTTATTAGCGGCCATTCGGTCGCTAATTGATTGTTACTCTAATTGACTGCTTTCCGCGAATGAGCGCATGCAGTCTCCCCGCCTCGCACACCTAGCCACCGCCTACTCGCCGGCCGGCGGGGAGGTGCTGTCACCGTGCGTTTAGCCCATGACTCGGAAACTACTTATGCTGCTGTTGCTGCACTTGCGTCCTACTGCATGCTTAGCTAGCGTTTCAACTATTTTTGTTTTTTTTTTTTTTCAACTATAAATTTTTCATGTTTTAGGAAAAATATTTCATTGTTTGAAAAAAAAAAAAAAAAAAACTGCTGACTGAAAAAAATTTTAATATGTATCAACGATTAATTAAGCAAAAAAAAAAAAAAAAAAAAAAAAAAAGTTTAGTCTACACGAAAAAAAAAAAATAGTTTCTACAACACAGAAAAAATAGTAGTTTCTACAATACGGAAAAACTTTTTTTTCAAAATAGTAGAAACTAATATTTTTTTTTGTGTTGTAGAAACTTTTTTTCGTGTAAAATTATTTTGTTGTTTTTTCAACTATGAATTTTTTCATGTTTTAAGAAAAATATTTCATAGTTTGAAAAAAAAATTTTTAATATGTATAATAGTTTGAAAGAAGGGTGGAGTCTCCATCCACCGACTCCACCAATAAACTACACCCAAAAAAATTAGTTTCCTTCCTTCCATGAAGGCTTCTTTCATATTTTTTTTTTTTTAATTTTTTTTTATTTAAATAATTTTTTTTTTTACAAATAAACTTACAAATAATTTTTAATATAAAGTTTTAATTGTTTCCAGCATTGCGACAACTTGTATAAAGTGTCGCTAAATGCTTTATGTAGATGGCCTCATCCAGGGTTGTGGAAAATCTTTCCGGAATTCTTTTGATATGATCTAAAATTTCTACCAATACTTCAGTAGGAAGTATTGATAGACCTGATTCTTCTTCTTGATTTGGTGCGCGCTCCTCCTGCCGAGCTGCAGTAGCCACCTCGTAGGGTGGCGGAGGATCCATTTCTTCTAAATGATTGTGATGTAGTTCCCGCTGGACCGATTCCAACCACGAATTTACGTGGTGTAGAGGATGAGCGGTAGCCAGCTCATATGCTGGTGGAGAATCCATATAACTAATTGCCGCCTCGGGTGAAGATGGACTATCCGACAAGTTGTACATTGCATTATTTACTATGGTGGCTGCATCATCTAAGTCCTCTATATCTGCCCAGGAAAAATCGTTAACGATGGTGGCTGCATCGTCTAAGTCCTCTATATCTGCCCAGGAAAAATCGTTGACGATGGTGGCTGCATCGTCTATTTCCTGGGAGGGTTGTGTTTCGTTGTAATTTTCTATAATCTGGTTATTCTGTTGTTCAGCTCTCTCATTTCTGGGAAAAATTTCTATGGTGACGTTGTCGTTGTCACCTACTGCAATTTGGATTCTCCTGGACATATTGCTGCAACAGAAAAAAATATTAAAATGATGCTGCATGCGGAGATGACACGTGTTTATATACTTACAGATGATAAGCTCTCGTTACGGGGCGAGGTTTTAAAAGACCGTCGACATTCCATAGTGTCCAGTTCTAATTATTGTGTCAAAGGTAACACATCTTTACTGAGTGCTATAGTGCATAATCATGGAAAGTGGAAAATCAGTGATCAACTTCCTCCAGGAGCAGGGGATTCATTTTGTAGGTAAGTAATTAAAAAAAATTTTTTCTACACTTTTTCAAATTTTTTCTTAATTTTAGAATTTTTCTAGATAGGAAAAATGCACAATTTCTAATTATTTTTTTCTAATTTTCTCGATTTTTTAATGAATTCAAAAATTTTTTTTTACATAATTTTTCTATCAATATTACCCGAGATATAATTTTTTTAAAAATTGGTACTCATAACATCATCAGTAGCATTTTTACCTTGAAAAAAAAAAATATATTTATATATGATTATTTCATAATTTTTAAAGTCTATAACTCCTTCAATTTTTTTTTTCTTTTTTTGAAATGTGGTTATAGCTTTAAAAAGTTATTTTTTAAAATAATAAAGATTATCATTTTATAGAACTCCACAAATAAAATTTAGTCAATTTATTGAAACAAATTATTCAATTATTCAAAAAAAATATTACAAAAAAAATTCTTAATAACAAAGTATTTAATATTTCAACTCAAACGCAATTCAAATTTTAAATTTAAAGTTCTTAACCAATCAAATCAATTATAAAACGAAGACATTCGAAGATGCTTTATTGGTTAAGAACTTTAAATTAAAAATTTGAATTGCGTTTGAGTTGAAATATTAAATACTTTGTTATTAAGAATTTTTTTTTAAATATTTTTTTTTGAATAATTGAATAATTTGTTTCAATAAATGGACTCAATTTTATTCGTGTAGTTCTATAAGATAAAATGATAATTTTTTATTATTTTAAAAAACAAACTTCTTAAAGCTATAACCATAAAATATCGAACTGAACTTAGTTACAGGTTGCAAACGATAAGTGATGAATTTAATGTTGAAAATCTTTTAAACTTCATTTTGAAAATGAATGTAAATATTATCGTTTATTTACTTTCAAGATTAAAAATTAAGCACGCTTGTGCCTTTTTTTCTAGAAGAAAAAGAGCTTGAGAAACAGCTGCAAGGATCATCTTTGCCGCCCGCTGCAGCCGATGTCAGCATTCTCATCGAGAGTGCAGATGTCGGCATTAAAAATGACATCTCTGGATTGGACTTCTCTTATGATAGCATTGAGGATCTCATAAAATTTAATAACACTCCCATGGTAAGTGAATTTATTTTTTTTTTAGTCAATTTAATATTTTTTATTATTAACAAAATATATTTTTTTGGTTTTAGGAAGTGGATCCATATCCACTAAATGATTGTAATCAGGAAGAAAATACCAATCTTCCAAATCAGATCGAGAATGGAGATGTGAATATTCAAAACGACAACGTCTCCGAATTTGAGTTTGACTTCAATGATGACGGGTTCTTTGAAGATCTTCAAAGCTTCAATAATATTTTAATGGTAAGTAAATTTATTTTTTTTTTATTCAATTTATATTCATATTTTTTAATTAAAATTTTTTTTTTTTTAGATTAGCGAAGAAAATGTAATAAGCGAACAAAACACCCCTGAATGGACAAAAAAGGTAAGATGGAAAATTTTTATCATTAATTTAAATTATTAAAATTATTATTCATGTAAGTTTTCTTTATTAAATAATAGTTTTTTTCGCGTAGGTACAATCAAATCCACAGCCTCGAGGCAAACCTCGAGGAAAGCTCTGGAGGGAGCTTCGACAACGAGAGCTTGGAGAGGAAAGCTCTAGCGGGTCACAATCTGTCGTCAGGAGTTCCCGAACCGTCCCAACCAGCAAAAGAAGTTCAAGGCCTCAAGAGAAGAGAAGGAGAAAAAGTCGCAGTCGGGATAGAAGTCCCCGAGAACGACGGTATAGAAGTCGAGAACTTCTCTCCATGAACGTCGAGATAGAAGTCCCCGAGAACGGCGAGATAGAAGTCGAAGAAATTTTTTTTTTTTGTATTATCAATGCAATTTTTTTTAAATAATAAATGTATATTTTTTTTTTTTTTTAATTGACATATTCTTTTTTATTCCTGCAAAACCTTTCATTTAATTCATAAATAATTTTGTCAAAAATTTAATTAAAATCAGTTTGTTGTGGTAATATAAATTGAGGCGACGTTACTATCACACTACGAATATCGGTAAAATCGGTTGCCTGCAATTTTAATAATTTATTGTGCAAAGCAGTTGGTAAATCGATACATAACGACAGGTGCGTTAACTTTGAGCGCACACTCGCGGCACGCTGTGCATCACAGAAGCCGCACGTTGTAACAATGCACGTTATGCTATCTGAGAAGTGCAGTTTTAGTAGCCTAACAATCGCATATTTACAGTCGGTAAGATCAGCAGCCTGTAATTTTTTAATTTATAATTCGAATGCGTACGCAAAACAGTCGGTAAAATCGGTAACCTCACATATAACGAGTACCGACCAACAGCGTTACTTTTGTAGCCCGTAGCCTTACAGCCTCGTAGCCTTCAAGGCCCGTACCCTTACTGTTTTACCTACTGACGATTGTGTCGTGTAAAAGAGATAATAGTGGTTTGTATGGGGTGTGGAATAATTTAGTGGTGGACGAGGTCGACGAGCTGATCACCAAAGGTGTTCTGCTCCTGATTGAGTTGGAATTTCCGAAAAAGATATACGGGTTCACCCGTTTTAATAAAACTGAAGGCTAGTGTGGCAGTGGGATACTCGCGACGAGCTCTAGCTGATAGCCAACCGAGACTGATACGAAAAGGCGAGACATGACTTGATCGTTGTATCCCAGCATATACAAAACGGACGCATGCATTGTGAAGAGTGTGCAATCTTGTTTCTTGAATTTTCGTAATAGACGTGAGCAGTGGTGCAGCATAATCAAACAAAGGCAGAAGGAGAGTTTTAACCAGTTTAACTCTGACTTTTCAAGTTAGCGATATATAAAAATGTAGGTACACGACTAACAAGGGAGAGGCAGTGAGCTGTGATCAGATCACTAAACTTCTCCGAGTCTCTGACCACTTCGTGACATATCGTAGTTAAAGTCTCCAGTTAGCACCACATGCTCACAAGTCGGAAACAGTGGTGAAAGTTTTTGGAAAAAAGCATCCAGAAATTCAGTATCAGGTGGACAATAAACTGTCACAAAAAGCAAACGCTGCTGATTAATATGAATCTGTGCAATAATAAACTCTGGAGCAGCATGATAGGGGATTTTTGACACATGAAGAACTTCAACTTTAAAAGACTCACGGCAGTAAAAATCAATTCCTCCGCCTTCTTTGCCAATTCTATCATAGCAAAAAAACGTATAATAAGGTATATTTTAAACATGAGTCTGTATAAGCGGAGTAAGAAAACTTTCAGAAACTGCCATGATGCTTGGTTATGAATATTCATTTCGTAAAGAAGTGACGGAAAGCTTTTTTTACATATGATGAATGTTAACGTATGCTATCTTTATTGAAGAACCAGGCAGTGATGATGATTGATTTGATGATGGTGAGTGAAGTGATATGGTAGGTAAAATAGCAGGTAGAACGGTATTGACTTGTGAATATAATCTGTCGCTGGCTATAATCCGAGCTTCCCCACACCGTATGGTGTAAGTTTGCGTCACATGCCAGCAGTAGGTCCAGTCCCTTGAGCTCACATGTCTTGACCAGGTCCACATCCTTTTGAGGGGGTGGATCATCCTTCCCATGTGGGAAGTAAGCCGAGGCAGCTACCAATCGCCTCTCAATTCCTTCCTTATCCTTGTACTTAACTATCGCGGTTGCGGTGTCCCTGTCACAGAAGGGAGCCCAGGCCTCCACGGTGAGCCCCTTTACAATCAAGGCAGCCCTCGCTGAGTCTCCGGCCTAACTAAAACGGGTGCCGCATGCGTTTAGTCCTGTTATTTTGCCTGCCCTTATCCAGGGTTCCTGGAAAAACGCTATACTTGTTTGCACCTCTGCCATGCGCTTGACCAGAGCGGCCGAAGCGCTTTTGCAGTGGTGCAGATTGATCTGGGTGAACGAAATAGTGGACGGTGCCATACGGGCATGCCCTGGGTCTCGATCACCTGGACCTCTTCTCCGTATGCCCACCATGAGGGCGGAGTCAGAGTCTAACCTTTGAGTGCAGGGGCGGGATCGTGTGTTGCACGATTTCCGCTCCCAGCATCTCTTATACCATCCTCTTTATCGCCTCTATTTTTATCAGCAACCAGGACCGCGTGGGCCCTGCTACCACCACAGAAGGGATGAAAGTTGAGTGCCTTAAGGGCCTCAATCTTCATCTCCTCCACAGCGATATTTAGCAGGGTCTCGTCCGGCTGCTTATTCTTCGCCGGGATTGCCTTGGTGCCAACGAGAGTCCAGAAATCCACCTTGAGGGTGGGATTCTGGCGTCTCAGGCGTGTTAATGCGGTCTGGGAGCCTATGACCCCTGGATCGTTTAGGGCAATCCCTTTAACCTTTATGAGATCACCTTGCTCGATGACGTTGAGCTTGGGCCTTCTCCCGCAACCACTCCACGTCCACACTAGTGTTGCAGTCGTACACAAGTGCACCCTGCGTCTCCCAGTTAGCTAGGAATTGTGGGAAGTGGCCATCCTCTTCGGTGCGGTCAATTTCCGCCTCAAGGGCGGATCTGACCATCCCGGCCTGTGTTGGTGTAAGCCGAACGATAGGGTAGCCCGCAGGAACAATGGCCCATCGGAGTTTCGTGGCCACTGCTTGACTGTAGGTAACCCCCTCGTTCGTCTTCTCCTTGGCCGCGCGCTTGATCTCCCTGGGTGTCGAGCCGTCAGAGTGGGTCCTCTTAGCAGCCGGGGTCGACCGCTCAGGGGACAACTCTAGCTCTGCACCCTTCTTCTGGGTCCTCCTGCCGTGGCCAGTCCTTCTCCTTACCCTCTTCTTTTTTTTTTGCCTGCTGTCCCCTGCCCCTTTCGGGGCGGAGTCCCGCGTCAGGGCCCTTGACCGCTAGCGTTGGTAGTCCCTTGCCCGTTTGTGTGTTGGGCAGGGTCCCGTCAACCAGCCTCCGTCCAGCTGGTATCCCCGGCCCCCGAAGGGGCGGAGTCCTGAGACCGTGCGAAGGTTGTCGCGATCGTGTTTTGTCCATTGTCCCCAGCCCCCGTGGGGGCGGGGTCCCGGCTTTGTTCTGCAGTATCCTTGGGAGTGAGAACCCCCGTTACCTCAATGGTTGGCGCTTTTTGGCTATCCTTTCTATAATTTTCCATCTTCATTTGCCTGTTTGTGCGGGTGTGTTGTGTAGTGGTCGGCGACGAGGTGTGTCCCGTAGCTGCTCGTCCTTCGAGAGTCTGCTTGATGTGGTGGCCTCCGAGGTGCCCCCATCCCAAATACCGCGTTGTCGGGATGAGAGGTGTCTGTACCCACCCAGACCACCACCCTGGATGGAGGGCTGTTTGTTAGTCGCCAGCCCACTCGCGGCGAGAGGCAAAGGACCGATCCACTCGCCTGGACGAACCCTTCTTGGGTCGCCTAACATTCATCCCCGGTCTCCCGTTTATAGGGGGCCGCTCATACGCTTGGACATCCCGTTTATAGGGAGCCACACCAACACCACGGTCCTGTACCTCCCACCGTAAGTCAACCGACAAGGCCTCCCCACCAGGCCACCAAATAACTTCGGCGGCGCACGACAAGGTCCTTCAATCCCAGGGGAGGAAGGTATACATTAGAAGCATGATAAAAATAAATTACATCACGCGTACTTGAATGACGAAAAAAAAATCATCAGTAGTAGCCCTAAATTTTGACGTACAGTAGATATCCAGAATGTACAATAATAACTACAGATAACTACAAATAGTAAACGAGTGACGCATTACTAGACTTCTGCCTTGGCGGTAAAAATGTGTGGTTTGATGAGTTGTTCAAAAGTGGTAAGTGATGGCAAAAGGTGAATATGAGAGGGTAGACTATTCCAAAGATAATTGGTTGATATATGAAAGGAGCGTTTCAGAGACTCTGTGCGGAAAGAGGGAACTTTCAGCACGTCCGTAATCATTCCCCTCGGTGGACGCAAGCTGTACTTTTCAACAAAAAAATTCGCCAAATATTGCGGAACACCCGTATTCAGGATCCTATAGAGCAAGGAGGCCGCGAAGTAGTCCCTCTAGCCCTTACTCGAAGCCAGCCAAACACATGTCTATAAATGGTAACATGATCACTCTTCCAAGTCCCGTAGATTTACCTAATTCCTCGATTGAGCACGCGCTGAAGCATAAGATCCAGCTCATCAGAGATATCACAAAACTCCAAGGAGCAGTAGTCCACTATAGGGAAAAGGAGGGTCTGAACCAGATGCTTCCGCAGTTCGATGGTGGTACTGCACCTGAAGTGGTGAAGACGGTACATAAGAGAATTGACTCTGAGACATACATAACAAATACGGTCCTTCCAATTCAGTTTTGAGTCCAGCACCAACCCGAAACTACGTGTAGACGAAACAAAGGGGACTGTGTCACTGAAATGCAGGGAGTGGATATTAATGGCATTGGATTTATTCTCATAGGTCAGGGTCCCAACAACCATAGCCTAAGTCTTACCAGCATTCAACACCAATCCATTCGTAGCAGCAGTGTGCAACCTGCTCAGCACCTCGGCTCAATCTATCCAAAGTGTCGCGTGTATCCTTGAGTCGGCCACGCACATAGATTTGCAGATCATCAGCAAAAACTACGTAGCAGACACTGGAGCTTAGACCTCGAGCAATGTCAGCGATAAACAGGGTAAAAAGCAAGGGACTTAATACTCAGCCCTGAGAGACACCACTATTGAGAGGTCGAGAGGAGGTATTGGTACCGTCCTCAGCCTTCATCACCTGAGTGCGGCCCGAAAGGTAGGTTGCTACCAAACATACAGCCCGACGCTAAAAACCAAGAGATCGAAGCTTCGAAAGCGGAGTTGTGTGCGAGACCTAGTCAAAGGCCTTGCTAAAGTTGAAAAACAGCAAGGCATTCATCTGTCGCCTGTCCATACCCAACCGAATGTCATCAGTAAAGGCTATCACAGGAACAATCCCATATCTCGCTCTTTTTCAATAAGGTTAGGTTGGGAGCGAACGCAGGATGCGGGATGCAAGATCGAGCGAATCCCGAGAGTTCCCGTGGTAGCCTTAAGTCTCAACAGGGTAGGGCGACAAAACATCTAACGACGAAATATCTAGCGACAAAACATCCAACAACAAAATATATAGTGACAAAACATCTATTAATCTAAAAATCTTCATTACAATTATAATAATAATAAAAATAACAAAAATTATGAAGCTTATAATTTTTATTAATTACAATGACAAATACAGTACAATGTAATCTTTACAACACTTGTACACAAAAATCATAATATTTACAAATACTTTACTCATACATAAATGTAATATAATAATAATAAATTTTAATAATGTAATAACAATAATTTTTAATATCGCAGATTCAGAGCTAAACTTTGCAAATAAATTTATTCCTTTTCATCATCGTTTTCTTCAATATTATCATACTCGGACACTATTTTAAATATTCTATCATCTACATCTTCATATTTTTTATTAATCTTATGTACAACTTTTTTAGCTAAAATATTAATAATTTGAGACTGATTAAAATCATATTTTTCAGAAAGTATAATACTTATGATTAAGTAGAAAATCGTTATTATAAATGTAAATAATAACAAATGTATTTAAAATCAACCAGCAAGTTTATTATCATGTAAACAAAAACAAATATATTCAAAATCGATATTAGTCGACTCGCAATTATGGTATGATCTTCGTTAAAATTTAATTCACAATTTTCTTGGGAGTCATTATTTTATATTCCTGATAAAAAAAAAAAATTTAATGATTTTAAATTTTTTCTTAATTTAAATAACAAAAATGTTATTTTATACGTATTTTCATTCTTTATAGTCGTTTTGTCGCTAGATATTTTGTCATTAGATGTTTTGTCGCCGATGTTTTGTAGCCTAGATGTTGTGAGGGTGATAGTTTTGTTGAGAACAACAACAATCGACTTTTTCCAGCATTCTGGGAAAGTTGAGGTGGATAGGGAAGTATTCAGGATGTTGCAAACGATGAGATCCTGCAGATGCGCTAGAAGTAGAGTGCGGCTTCAAGGAATGATTGTCCGGCTCTTTTGTACCTGCTCTGTTTAGGGCTGTACTCAGCTTTTCTAATAAGCGTACGGGCCGAGATGATGTCACGTGCTTCGATGTCTGCATGGACAGTTTTAAAAACGGTTGATAGACCATCTGGAACAGACAAACCTCCGATTACCATCTCGGTGGATGTCGAAGGTCTTGAGGTGGAAACCTGTGCAAGACAAGTAGACAGCTCTGCAGTTTTTTTGTTCAAGGCCAAGGACTTTATTTATAAACTCAGGGTTACCATATGAATCTTGCTGATCCTGTGGCAGCTCCAATCTTCGTTTAGTCTCATCAAGCTCGAGTTTGAGTTCCTCAAGCTGTGTCTCAGCATTGTGAACACGCGTGACAAGTCCATGAATAACGTCGAGCTCCTGAAGTTTCGTGTCTATGCCATCGAGACGTCCATTTACTTAGGACTTAAGGTCCTTCATCTCCTTCAGGAGTAACTGGAGTGATGGTAGAAGCCACTTCCGAACTGGGCGTACAAACCAAAGTAGAGGTTTATTCAGTATTCTTGGTGCCATTCGCAGTGGTACATGTCTGGCAGATTTTCGTTGGAATACCGTTTTTGTCGGAGACTGAAAACTTAGTGCAAAGAGTATGAAAAAATAGTTTACACTCAGAGCACCGGTGTAAAAATTTCCTGTTATGCTTTGGCCGTTTGCAGAGTGAACGGATATCATCATTGAGTATCATGATGAGATCTGGTACTCGTACAGTTCAGAAAGTCCAACAGAGAGATGGCAAAGATTTAAGGAAGGCCAGTAGTATAGTCAAGAAGGAGTGCGACAAATACTTCAAATTTGAATTTTCGTGGTAGAGAAGATGAGTAATACAGTCAGGGTAAGGTTAGACTTCACTTGGTCGGTCAGGCTCACAGTGCTGCCACCTTGGGGTAAAAGTTTAATTACGGAGCGCAGCGACTTTACTACAACAGAGCGTTTAAACTAACCTCAAAGTCACTAGCCGCATTAAGTTTGCACTAAAACTTAAAATAAACAAAGTTTCGACATTTCACAAAAGTCACAATGAATAGTAGAAAGTTTGGGTCAGGCTATTCGGCTTCCCTCTTTGACGAAAAAATTTTTTGTCAACGAAAATCTAGTTACTTTTACAATAAAAACACCAGAAAATTTTCGTCGACGGAAAACTCAATTGAAAACTGCTCAGATTTCTAATTTTTCGTCGACGAAAAACAGTTCTCTTTTTGGAAAATTTTGCCAACGAAAAGTTTGAATTTTTCGTCGTCAAGAACCTCAAATAAAACTGATGGATTTTTTTTAGTTTTTCGTCAACGAAAACATTTTTCTTTTAGAAAATTTCATCGACGAATGTTTTAATTTTTCGTCGACAAAAAATCTTACACACCTTTTCGTCTACGAAAATAGAGATTTTTTTTCGGCAACGAAAACCTTTCTGGAAAAAGTATGGAAATGACAGAACAAAATTTACGTCTACGAAAAATTGCTTTTTTGATTTAACAATTTTTGTTTTAAAGTGAAATAATGATGATAATTATATTTTAAAGTTGAAAGAAAATAATTTTAAATAAATGATAAGTTTTTTCTTTAGATTTTTAATAGTTTGTATCATTCGTACAATTTTTATTTCAGTATAAAATCAACCCTTTCAGGGTCGGTGGCACGTAGACGTGCCACTATATTAATTTTTTATTTTGCAATAACCGTATGTACTAGTTTGATTTGATAGAATAGATTGTTTTCTATCGAAATCAGAGGTCTGATTTTCAAAATTCCCTTTATTAGGCCCTTTACCGTAGGTTCGAAACATATAAAAATAGAATTACAAAAATACTATCAAATTTAACTCAAAATTTAAAGACTTTTTAAAACTTGAAATTTTTTTGATTTGATGCTCCGTTTTTTTGGAAAAATTCATCAAAAGTCCAAATGTCAACCCTGAGGTAGATGTCGAGGTAGGTACTTGATTAAAAATCACTATTTTAGTGAAATAAAATGAAATAAAAAATAGATTTACAACTTTGACCCAGCGAGTCTTAGTTTAATACAAGCTGAAACCATCGATTCAAGATGCATACGAACTACAAGAATCGTAGGGTCCATTTATATATTAAAAAAAAGTGGAACTCAGGTTCTGCGTAAGGAACGAAGTTCCTGATGCTTTTCCCCTGCATTAACGTAAGTGGATCTCAGATGAAGTATAGTTATCTGTATTTTTACGTCAATTGAATTCTTTTATCTTGCCTGAAATTCACTCGCATTACTGAAAGGGTAAAGCGTAGGGAACTTCGTTCCTTCCGCGGAACCCGAGTTCCGCTTTTTGTTTTTAGAATTAATAGTTTACTGGTTTTTTTATTGGTGTTTGAATAATTTATCTAATTTTTTTGTGTTTTTAGTCCTTTTAGTCCTATTATAGTTCTCAATTAAAGATGACTGTGTGCGTAACCACTTGCTACAAGCCACTTTATTATATATTTAATTAGAGCTGTACTTTACTCAGTTAATTAAAATTCAAATCTTATTGACAAACACAAATAACTATAAATAACATAAATAAAACAATTTTCTCTCTCTCTCTCTCTCTCTTTTTTTCAGTCTCTGACAAAAATGGTATTCCCACGAAAATCTGCCAGACATGTGCCACTGCCAATGTCACCTAGTATGCTGAATCAGCATCTACGTCAGCTGGTATGTCTAATTTGGAAGTAGCTGCTACCTCCACTGAAGATACTCTCCTGCTACTCCTGCAAGAGATGAAGGACCTTAAGTCCTCAGTTAATGGACGTCTTGATGGGATAGACACAAAGCTTCAAGGGCTCGACGTTATTCCTGGCCTGATCACGAGAGTTGACAATGCTGAGGCTCAGCTCGATGAACTTAAATGCGAGCTCGATGAAATTAAGCAAAGACTCGAGTTGCCACAAGATCAGTCAGATTCGCATGGCAATCCAGAGCTTCTCAACAAAGTTCTTGGGCTCGAGCGAAAAAATGCGGAGCTGTCTACGCGCCTTGTACAGGTCTCTTACTCTAGACCTGCGACATCCACCGAGATGGTAATTGGTAGTTTGTCTGTTCCAGATGGTGCTTCCCTGGAATGCTTGGTTCTTGCTGCTCTAAAATCTATCCATGCAGATATCGAAGCACGTGACATCATCTCGACTGGTTTACTTATCAGCAAAGCTGCTGTAAATTCAGCCCTTGACAAGGCAGACACAAATGAGCTAGGCAGTTGTTCCCTGAAGCCGCCTTCTACCTCTTCCTCTGCCGGACCTGCAAGATCTCCACGCCAGCCACGACCACCCTCGAACATAGTTACTCTCAGCTCCCGTGCACTGCTTTTGGAGGTCATCAGAAGAAAAATTCAACTTAGTAAGCTGCAACTTCCACGCTTACACCCAACCTTCATGCTGGCATCGAAGCTACGTTCCTCGTACCTGCTCTCATCAACATCAATGAGTTTTTACCTGAGGACATCTTTGATCTTCGCCGTACTGTGTACCAAAAATCGCATGCTCCGGACTCTGGCTTCGTCAACTTCGTGCGTTATGGTCACATCTATGTTAGAAGAAAAAAGGGAGATGGCCCTACGCTCATCACATCTGAGCAGAATATCATGCGGCTTTAAGCATAACAGGTATACTGATACATCTTCTCTCTCGCAGTAATATCACATTCTCTTCATATCATTACAGTTTTATTAATCCTTCAGTCTTTCATCTCTCTTCAAGCTACGCACTCTCCTGTTCACCTTCAAACATACCTCACACCTCTCAGAATTCTGTGTGTAAGTAAGGGGATAAACTTCATGTCTATTATTTTAATGCAAACTCTCTACGCAGCCAATTTGAGCAGGTCAGTTTTTTTCTTTTGACCTAAATACATCTGATAGCAGTTGCTGAGATCTGGCTAAGCCCTTCGATTGAGGACATGCTTGTCACACTGGATGATTATGTCATCCTTAGGCGGGACCGCAATACTCAGGGGGGTGGGGTTGCTCTCTTTGTGCATGAATCGCTATCGGTAAAGTACCTCTGCTCGTCAACTACGGAATGGGATGTGCTACGGGGAGATCGGGAGCTTGAGCACAGGCTCCCGGCATTCTTTCTTTCGTCAGCTGGGCTCCGAGCCGACCGTTCAAACGGTCGGTTCGAAGCCAACCGGAGCGTGCAGCGAGACGAGGAGAGAGAAGGCCGGGAATTTGATTCCCCTCCCTTCCCCTACTCAGCTGAGTGGCGCTGGCGGCGACCGCCAGCGAGACCAGTCTTTGTTCGTCACGCTAAGAGATACCGCGTAGTCTTGCCGAGTGGAGAGATTCTCACCGGCGTCCAGGAGTCGAGAGCATTCTTTTTCCTCATCTTAGTGAGTTCTTGGAGTGCTGTACTGGTGACCTGAGCCTACCACGAGCCATCGGTTTCTCCGCCGTCCGGGGGATCGACTAGACGAGGATCATCGGCCTTCTGCTGCTGCGACGAGCCGCTGGCGATACGCTAAGGTAGTTTTAATTCCTGCCCGGTGCTCCCTCCGCGTGCGGTGTGCAAGGCCTGGATCAGCGGATCCGGCCGGTGTGTGGCCTACGGGCTTGCGTTCTTGGGCCTCGCGTCGGCATTTGTCGACTCGCCCGTGTAGGCATTTAAATAAATTAGTTAACTCTACATATTCTTTTATCATTTAATTGTACGATTTTACCTCTCTCTCCGTAAACTTTACTCTCTTTCCTGTGCTTTTTTCTCTCTTCTTCCCTTAGGGCGCGGCCTATTAGGGCTGATCGACCGCGACGAGTCGCGGCCGAGGACGGCGAGGCAGCAGCAGCGGGGCAGCAGTGCAGCAGGCCTCTCGCAGGCAGTTCTCTAGCCCGCAAATATAATTTTCGAGCTAGCCGGGACGGGAATCAGGGCGCATCGGAAATACTGGCCCGTTCCCGAGTGTAGGTTTTTCTTTCATTTTTTTTAGGTTCTTGGGCGTTGGCCGACGGGACCTCGGGGCTGGCTTTGCGTGGCCTTGTCCCTTGGGTGCACCGTTGCATGGCGCTGCCAACGTGTGGGCACGGAGAACCACTGCTGCCGCTGCTGCTAGCCGTGTTGTGTGACCTCGAAATTCCAGGCTTTGTTTACATGGTCCGAGTTAGCTCGTTTGACCGTTTGTTTTGATTATCTGGAATTTCGTGATTGAGAGTTAGCGAGTGTACGTATGTGTGTTTGTGACAGTTACCTGTCCGAAATTAAATTCGTCGAATTTGGAAGTTAAATTCAAATTAAATTTTTCTTTTAAACCGTGCTTAGTGAGCCGTAGCCTTGAGGCTGGAATTTCTTTTCTCTCGTCGTTATTTTGACAGCGCGGTGGCACTTAATTTGAATTTAACCTCCTAGGGAGCACCTAGTTGATAAGTAATAATTTTGTAATCACCAGGAGTTGTTATTTATTGAATTATTTTGCCCCTATCAGCCCGGCCCAAAGAGCCCTGGAAATTTTCCGTGGTGGAATTTTCCGTTTAGTATTATTATTTTTCTTCCTTCTCTGTTCTGTTTTTTAACCAGTTTTGGTTGTCCTTTTTTCTCTTCTTTCTTTCCCTAACTGTCGCGCTAGGAATTTTTGTGTACTGCGATGGCGGACTTCAGAGAGGATGGCCTGCCGGCGAAAGAGATTGCCGCGCGGTTGGCGATCCGGGAAGTCTTGAGGCAGTCTAAGGACGCCCGCGACCTCCATTCGGTAATTAACCGTTTAGAGCCCCAACAGCTGATCGAGAGCCTCGACAAGGAGGGACTCAATACCGGGGGGACCCAAGGAATATTACGGGACCGGTTGCTTCGGTACAGCATCATGCAGGCTGAACAGAAGTTTATCGTCCCCTGGGACCCTCAGGTAGACGAGCGGGGGGAACAAGCGCCGGCGACCACGGCTGGCTTGAACCTAGAATCCTCGAGAGAGGAGCAACCCGTGCTGGACGCGCCTGAGCCCAGACCAAGAGGCAGGCCCAGGAAGGTCCAAACCCGGAAGTCGATGGGGAGGACGGACTCGGCAACAGACGCGAGTTCCTCGCGATCCCGCCCAGGGCTCCGAAAGAAAATCCAGAAAGCTCAGGTGGTCGTCGCAAATGCAAAGCGGGTGACTCGCAGTTCGAAAGCCTTGGGTGCTAGATCGGTCAACGTGGAGGCCCCCGGGACGAGTCGGGTACACACCACACAGGAGAGGCCCTCCGGCTCGTCGCTCCCAACTAAGGCACTGTCGCTCGTGGACGCGGTGTCAGTGGCCCTGACTTTGACCTCGACGACGAGCACCACGGCGGGAAGCGTCTCGACAAATCCCTTCTACTCGGGGACGTGCACCACCGGTTGTCACACCCCCGGAATGTCACCGTCGGTCTCAAGCTCTCGCGTGACCCCCTTTGGACCCGGGGAGATGCTGGGAAGCATCGAGACGAATTGTGTTGCAAACTATCGTAACTTAATTTACCAAATGCCCCGGCTCCATTTGGGTAACATGTTTGACCTATGGGGCCCCGAAATACTCAACGCGTGGGGCGAGGTACAAAGGCCAGGACACGCAGTTGGACCAGAACCAACACCCGGCCCGAGTGGGCCCCAAGAAGTGAACACCGGCAGGTTAGCGGCCCCAATTATTAACACGCCTCGGGGCAGATCAGAGGAGGAGCCCAGTAGCCCTTCAGATTCTGACTCGGTTAGCTCGGAGGAGTCCAGCTCGGTGGGGGACCCCTACCAACCTACGCCCGAAGCGGGAGCTGTCTATCGTCAGCTGGGGCGTAGCTTCCAGGAAGGCCCGGCGCGTTCCCCCAAGAGAGGCTCTCGGGGGGACGCGACACATAATCCCCCGGGGTTTGGATCTTCGGGGTTTAGCCCACAGGCCCGGGGAGCGGGTGCCGCTTCATCAGAGAGTGATAGCGAGCAAAGCGGTCCAGGCCCTAAAACCCGCGGGTACCCCGCGAGGCAAATGAAGGCCCCACGCCGCACGTCAACCCTGGAGCCGGAGCGGCATTTGGCTGATCCGGAAGATGCATGGACTGGACCCAGGAAGCCCAGCCGTAAACCCAAGGTGCGTGCCGCCGACGACGGCTCACCGCGCCGTAAATCGGACCTACGAGGAAGTTCCCGCCATTCTGGTAGCTCAGAGGAGCGACCTCGGGCGTCTCGTCGCCGACGGATTCCGGAATCATCGACCGAATCTGGGTCTGACAGCTGTACTGGGAGTACTAGCAGTAGCGGGATGAAGAGCCCAGGCCCGCGAGACCGTCACACCCAGAGCAAGGTTCTTCGGGACCTTAAAGCCTGGGACATGAGATTCAGTGGTGGCGAGAAGGACGACCCGGATGAATTCCTGAGACGTTTGGAAGATTTTCAGGATGCCACACCCTGGACGGGCCAGGAAATAATGTGTGCTCTACCCAGCGTGCTGACCCGGTCAGCTGGCTCATGGTATCGGCGCCGCGGACGGAAAATACGTTCGTGGAGGAAATTCTTGGCAGAGTTCAGTACTCATTTTATCGGGGAAATCGAGGACGACGACCTCCTCGATGAGCTCAAGGCCAGGACCCAGGGCAAGGGTGAGAAGATTGAGCCTTTCGTCGACAAGTTTAGGATGATCGTCGATAAGTTCAGAGATCCACCGACCAGGAAACAGCAGCTCAAGGTCATTTATAAGAACTTGGAGGCTGGGTACAGGTTATACATTGGCTCGAAGCCCTTGAGGTCGTACAGTGAGGTGATCAAGCTGGGCAGAGAGTACGAGAGAATTAGAGATCTGAATAGTCGTTGGGTCCAGCCGCCTGCCAAGGACAAATCCCGGATTCCAATGGCCGCCTGGTCGGGAGCCCCGAAAACCCAGAAAGTGGCTTCAGTGCAAGAAAGCCTTCCCGAAGGACGAAGTTCTAAGGAAGACACACACTTACTGGCCCAAGAGACCACAATATCCAAGAAAAATCAACGGTGGCCCAAGGGATCCTCGAAAGACAGTGAACCTGAACGCCCACAGGCTAATTCAAAAACCCGAAGCAGTCAGGATCTGGATAAAACTCCAGAAGTGGCTGCGGTGAGCCAGGGCCCAGGACGTAAGCCTGGCAGAGGACCCCTATCGAACCCAGCCAAACAAGGCCCGTCGGGTCAACCGATCCGTACACCAGGCTTGGCCGGGGGAGGTGACGTCAGCGAACCGGACGTCTGTTATAATTGCAGCGAGCCGGGTCATAAAATAACGAAGTGCCCGACGATAGTCTGCTACGCGTGCCGAAACACAGGTCATTTGTCGCCTCAGTGTCCGGATCGGAAGGCTAAGGTGTCCTGTCAAGGATGTAACGCGGTTGGAGTTACGGTCCGGAATTGCCCTAATTGTGCCTGGGTTTGGGGAAACTCGAACGCAGGGGGTTTGAACGGTCCCAACCCCCTGTGCTAGAAGAATTAGAGACCACCCAGCTCGAAGCCTCAAGCCCTATACGGCCCCAGGAAAAATCCAGCAGCAATGAAGGCCTCGTAATTCAAGCGGTGAACGAATGCGAGGAAAAGCAACAACTGAGCGACTCAGATCTATGGGATCCAGAGACAAAGACCTCAGCCAACCCGGAGATCGACGCGGACCGTGGGAAAACTCAGCTGAAGACGGAGGAAGAGTACCATGAGCAAGTCGTCGAAGCAGTGGAACGGTACATGAGAGAGTCCGGATGGTGCATGGGAGAAGCCGACAGTGAAGGCCCTGACAAAACTGCTAGCCCTGAGGCCCTAGGAAATACTTGGGAGAGTTGGGAAGCGGATAATGATGACCCCAAGGTTGACGGGCACATAGTTATCCAAGACAACGTCATCGAGATGGTCGCGGCAGTCAAAGAGGACAACCGCTTCTACATTCCCCTAGTTGTCGGTCGCCAGAAGTACAACGCTTTAGTCGACCCCGGGGCAATGCTTTCCTTGGTAGGCCCACGGATTATTGAGAATAATATAAAGCGGTTAAAGCCCACGGATACGCTGATCCGGTCGGTCACAGGTGAAGTCAAAAGCCTGAGGGGCGTGTTGACGGTCCAGTTGGATGTGTGTGGAAACAACAGGCCGTTTCAACTTAAAGCCTACGATGGCCTGGAACACGACGCAGTCCTGGGTATGGACTTCTGCCGAGAGTTTGGGGTCGAAGTACAGTTCGACATTGGCTGGTGGCGTGTCAAGGGTGGGCCTTGGCAAGGTTTCCTGAGCCAGCAGAACAAATTCGAGAACCCTGTGGTAATTGCTGAGTGTGCGGGGATCGCGAGTTCAGTACCAGCAACTCCGGGAGCTGGTGACCCGATTACTGCCAGAGCCACAGATGAGTTGAAAGCAGTGGAACCATGGGTGAGTCGCAACAGTACCCCAGTGGCACTAGCAGGCCCCTCGGGCGTAGCCGGCACCAGCCAGCGCAGCTAACGTAGGGGAAGTCTAGACACTAGGTTCTGGGGTTGCTCTCACCCCTTCCGTGGCCGGATTGATACAGCTGAGAGCGGTTATCCGAGGACGTGCAGCCCAACATCCTCCGGACGCTATCCCCTGGTCCCTGCTGAAACCGAGAGCCCGGCCTGTCCGTAAGGACGAAGATTAGGGGCCCCGAGGACTCCTGGTGAAGCCTTCGGGCAATTTCTATTATTTTTTTTGTCTGATTTGCGTTTAGGCCCGTTGGGCAATTTGATTGTATTTTTTTTATTATATTTTGCGATAGGCCCGTTGGGCAATTTAATTGTATTCCTTTTTTTTTTTTTTCATGTATTTAATTTCTTTTGTATTCTTTTATATGCGGTTAGGCCGATGGGCCAGTTGTTTCTGCGTAAGCCCCGTTGGGCAAACCGAAAGAGAGAGCACCGGGAGGTTCCCTATTCTATTTTTTTTATTTTTGTTTTATATTTGTATTATATTATTATTTATTGATCTTATTTTCTTTTCCGTGGGCGGTCGTCGTACCGCCTGGTTAGGCGTCACTCCTTGGTGGGGGGTGGTCCATTGCGGTTGCAATGTGTGTGCTACGGGGAGATCGGGAGCTTGAGCACAGGCTCCCGGCATTCTTTCTTTCGTCAGCTGGGCTCCGAGCCGACCGTTCAAACGGTCGGTTCGAAGCCAACCGGAGCGTGCAGCGAGACGAGGAGAGAGAAGGCCGGGAATTTGATTCCCCTCCCTTCCCCTACTCAGCTGAGTGGCGCTGGCGGCGACCGCCAGCGAGACCAGTCTTTGTTCGTCACGCTAAGAGATACCGCGTAGTCTTGCCGAGTGGAGAGATTCTCACCGGCGTCCAGGAGTCGAGAGCATTCTTTTTCCTCATCTTAGTGAGTTCTTGGAGTGCTGTACTGGTGACCTGAGCCTACCACGAGCCATCGGTTTCTCCGCCGTCCGGGGGATCGACTAGACGAGGATCATCGGCCTTCTGCTGCTGCGACGAGCCGCTGGCGATACGCTAAGGTAGTTTTAATTCCTGCCCGGTGCTCCCTCCGCGTGCGGTGTGCAAGGCCTGGATCAGCGGATCCGGCCGGTGTGTGGCCTACGGGCTTGCGTTCTTGGGCCTCGCGTCGGCATTTGTCGACTCGCCCGTGTAGGCATTTAAATAAATTAGTTAACTCTACATATTCTTTTATCATTTAATTGTACGATTTTACCTCTCTCTCCGTAAACTTTACTCTCTTTCCTGTGCTTTTTTCTCTCTTCTTCCCTTAGGGCGCGGCCTATTAGGGCTGATCGACCGCGACGAGTCGCGGCCGAGGACGGCGAGGCAGCAGCAGCGGGGCAGCAGTGCAGCAGGCCTCTCGCAGGCAGTTCTCCAGCCCGCAAATATAATTTTCGAGCTAGCCGGGACGGGAATCAGGGCGCATCGGAAATACTGGCCCGTTCCCGAGTGTAGGTTTTTCTTTCATTTTTTTTAGGTTCTTGGGCGTTGGCCGACGGGACCTCGGGGCTGGCTTTGCGTGGCCTTGTCCCTTGGGTGCACCGTTGCAGATGGTAAGCCGGGTCATCCTGAATATTTGTTTGCTGAAGTTTCCACTAGAAGGAGTGACCCTGTGTTTGCTGGTGTGGTGTATAGACCCCCTAAGGCCCCCTTTGTTGCTAGTACACCAGCTGGACACCATATCGTTCCGAGGTTTGAATTAGGCGCTCGAAATATGACCGTGATCTCAAAGTTTTTGCAAAAGTGCCAACCTTTGGGACGGCCCGTCCACCGTGGGACGGGTAAAAAATTGTTTTTCATATAGTAGGGTTAGAGAGTCGATGTCAATGATCAACGTCAAAAATAAATCAATGTTGATCATTGACATCAGCTACCAAACCATACTTTTTGTTGAATAACTATTATTACGTAATTACATAATTGTTTTTAATATTTTACTTTCATTTTGAGAGAAGGTTTTTGTAAATGGAATTTGAAAAATAATTTATATTAGATTTTTTAAATACGGCACACATTCAAAACAAGTAGACCACAGCGATCAATCATTAATTTTTTCAATAAAAAGCTTGACAAGTCTGAAATAAATCAATGTTGATCATTGACATCGACTCTCAACTATCCCTACTTTATGAAAAATAATTTTTTACCCGTCCCAAAGGTTTGCACTTTAGCAAAAACTTAGGGTTGACGGTCAAATTTCGAGCGCCTAATTCAAACCTCGGAACGATATGGTGTCCGGCTGGTGTACCAATTTTGTGTCTGATTCACGTGATACTATGCACGAGTATGGCTCCAAAGCTATCCTCGGTGATTTAAATGCTAACCAGCTGTCAGACTCAGATGCAGATGCGGTCAATTTATTGAAGAGAACTCATTATTCTCTGTGCCATATGGGGCTACACACCACAACTCTCACTCGAATACCTGGCTTGACTTGTGCCTTGTCGATGCTCTTGATACTGTGACTGAATACTGGAAGACTGATACTCCATTTATTGCTGGGCATGACTTACTGACTGCTTCTCTTGACATTCAAACGCCGCAACTGATGACTACTGATTTCACCTACCGCGACTTTAAATCTGTGAATACTGAGGCTTTGAATGATTACTTGCTTGAATGTAATTGGTCGGTTGTCACTGATGTGACGAGCTCTCTTAGTGCGAAGTTGGATTGTTTGTATGCTAATCTTTATGCTGCTTTTGACGTATTCGCTCCACTGAAAACTCTCAAACATAGGAAGAATCGCCGTCCATGGTTCACCACCTATCATCGCTCATTAATATCTGAGAGAGATAGACTCTACAGACGCTACAGTGATTTTGCTCATGAGCAGATTGAGTCTGCAAGACTCATTTTTTACTACCACAGACTCAAGGACATCTCTGACCCTCAACAGCTCTGGAAGGAACTTAGACACTTGGCAATGGACTGTGACAATGAACGCAATTGCTACTGCTGTTAGCCAGTCGACATCTCAAGTGGTGGGTGTTGCCTCTTTTCCACAGAGCTTTATTCAAACAGCATTTCCATCCTTAGGCCCTATTATCCACAATATCTTCAATACTTCCTAATCCACATTAATATTCCCTGAGCAGTGGAAAGAGTCAATTGTTATTGCTCTTAACAAAGTAACCTCTCCATCTTGCCTGAATGATTTCCGTCCGATCTCCCTGCTTTGTTTTTTGTCGAAAGTACTCGAGAGGCTGGTCCATGACCAGATTGCTTCTTTTGTTGAATCGCAGGGACTGATGGATGGGCACCAAGCAGGTTTTAGAGCAGGTCACAGTACACAGACTGCACTACTGAAACTTACAGATGACATCCGAGAGGGCATTGATGAGAGGCAGGTGACTGCACTGTTGCTCTTAGATTTCAGCAAAGCCTTCGACTCGGTCTCTCACGTATTGCTACTCGAAAAACTGCAATCCCTTGGCTTTTCACGCAGTTCTCACTTCTAGACTCAACCCTCTCTTTCATTTTTGCCAGCTCATTACGAACTTCTGCCAATCCTAGTTTATTCTCGTCCATTCTAGTGACGAGTTGAGGAATAATACCGAGTTTCTCGTTAACTTCCTTAAACTGAGTGTCAATTGTAGCCTGGATACTTGTTATTCCTTTCATCAGTGCTTGCAGTGTAGCAGGTTGCAGAGTCTTCGAGTCTGCAGATGTTGGAGTGGCTTTGGCAATAGTTAAAGTAGTAATAGTTTCAGTGGCAGAACCTAGAGAGGGGACTGACATGGATTGGGTAGTTCCATGGCGGAAATCTGATTGAGAAAATCATCAACTTGGAAAGGAATAACGCTGCACTGAACTCTCACATAGCAGAGGTGTCCAGTATGCGACAACCTCTCTCAACAAACTTGGTGATTGGCGGACTGACTGTTTCTGATAGTGCGTAGTTGAAGAGGATAGTGACTGCTGTTTTAAGCACATTTCACCCAGGAATTAATGCTAGAGAAGTGGTTTCTGCTCGTATCCTGAAAAATCGAGGCAATGGCAATGCAGATGCCACTGCCAGCACTAATGTGACTGACTCTGCATCTTCAAAAGCCTCTGCCAGCACAGCTACCTCAACTGATACCACAACCTCAAATCAAAGAAAATTTCCACCATCCATAGTTGTAGAGTTCAGTCGCGTGCTCTGTTGGAAGAAATCTTGCGTGGAAAAATCAAGTTTAGTAGGCTTCAGCCCAGCTGAAAACGTCATTGCCGTCTGACAAGGAGAGGACCAGACATTTGGGTCATGGATTTGGCTAAAACTTGGTATATGGGCTCCAAATATTCCAAAATGAAACCTCCAAGTGTCAGTTTCTCTGAATGAGCCTTTCAAAGTCATGTTCCCTCTACACCCCATGTTAAAAAATCAGCATTTTATCAGCATTTTTCAATAAAAAGCTATTTTTGACTTGATTTTCAAAAAAATATTGCTCAGACCCTAGTACACTTACAGAATTACGGAACCTCGCATTTTTTTGTCTTTCCAAGTACTTTCTGGAAAAAATTATTTGAGATTTTTTTTTATGTATTAGACCATGTACTTTAAAGATGTTTCTCGTCTATTTTTCATTTTAAATATCTCAATTTTACATGGTCTAATACATAAAAAAAAATCTCAAATAATTTTTTCCAGAAAGAACTTGGAAAGACGAAAAAAATGCGAGGTTCCGTAATTCTGTAAGTGTACGAGGGTCTGAGCAATATTTTTTTGAATATCAAGTCAAAAACGGCTTTTTATTGAAAAATGCTGATAAAATGCTGATTTTTTAACATGGGGTGTAGAGGGAACATGACTATGAAAGGCTCATTCAGAGAAACTGACACTTAGAGGTTTCATTTTAGCATATTTGGAGCCCATATACCAAGTTTTAGCCAAATCCATGACCCAAATGTCTGGTCCTCTCCTTGTAAGAAATACCATTGCCGATTTCAAGCGGCGTGTCTAAAAAGTCTCATATTCTCAACAGATTAGTCCAGTATGAACTCGACTTTATACGAACGAAAAATTTTAGTAGTATTCTTTACAAATTCTTAACAAATTATGCTTACATTATTTAAAATATATAACAACTGTCAAATTGCAATAAAATAATTAATAAAATCATAACAACAAAAAAGAGGGGGGGAGAGATAAGAGCTGAACGACACACTTTTATGATAAGTACTATCCGAGAATAGGCTTGTTTCTCGGTTAGTATACTAACCGAAAAACGGGACGATTCTCATATCAGATTTGAGAAAGAGTCAACACCCACCGGTTAAGATGCTGACTAGCTAATACCAGTAGCGATTTCGTCCACTATCACAGTTGAAAAATCAAAGACGCCATCATTTCTCTTATTTTCCAAGTTATTCAGAAAATGAGAGAGATCTGGTGCTGCGAAGTCAAAAGAATAAGAGGCAAAGTGAGCATTGAGATCCTCCACACAGAAACCACCCAAGTTGGAAGCAGGGCTAGGGGAGATGCCAAGGTGTCTAAGTTCCGAGCTGTTGAGGGTCAGAGATGTCCTTGAGTCTGTGGTAGTAAAACTTGAGTCTTGCAGACTCAATCTACTCATGTGCAAAATCACGTGCATGTCTATAAAGAAATAATTAAATATCAAGTCTCGAGCGTTTGTAGCGTCTGTAGAGTCTATTTCTTTCAGATATTAATCGAATTATCGAACAATCCACCAAGCTTCTAACCCGCCATACCCTGGGCATCGAAGTTAAATTTTTTAAAAATCAAATGATCTCCCAAGTTTTAAACCCACACTACCCTGGGCGCCCGAGTTAAACTTTTAAAAATTATATGATCCTCAAGGTCTAAACGATACCCTAAGCGTTCGAGTTTAATGTTTAAATAAATAAATGATCCCCCAAGCTCTAAACCCATGAAACCTGGGCGTCCAATTTCTAATTTTTTTTTATCAACAAATAGATAAACTAACATACCCCCAAGCTCTAAAACCACAATACCCTGGCCATCCGAGTTTAATTTTTTTATCAATAAATATACTAATCATCAACCAGGTTCTAGTACCACAAAACCCTGGGCGCCCAAGCTTAATTTTTTTACTAACAAATAAATAAACTAACAATCCCCTAACCTCTAAAAAAATCAAAAATCCTGGGCGCCCAAGTTTAATTTTTTTGTTAACAAGTAAACAATCTATGAATCCCCCAAACTCTGAAAAAACAAGACCCTGGGCCCCAGAGTTCCATTTTTTTATCAATTAATAAATAAATACCCAATCTCTCCAGTTCTTCCATCACAAAATGATTGATTTTTTTATCAACAAATAATTGAACGAACAATCCACCATACCCTGGGCATCGAAGTCAAATTTTTTTAAAATCAAATGATCCCTCAAGCTTCAAATCCACAATACTCTGGGGATCCAAATCTAATTTTTGAGTAAATAAATGCTGCCTCAAGGTCCGAATCTACGATAACCTAAGGGTATCGGGACCCCAAGGTATGCAGGTTTAAAGCTTGGGGTATACTTTATTTATTTAAATTTTTACTCGGACGCCCATGGGTCTGCAGCTTAGGGGATTATTCGTTTACTTAAAAATTTAACTTGGATGCCTAGAGTATGGTAGGTTAGGAGCTTGTATTGATTTGTTACTAAGAAATCAAGTTCAGATGCCCAGGGTTTTGAAGTTGAAGAGCTGGAGGGATTTGGTATTTATTGATTTATTGATAAAAAAATTAAACTTGGATGCCCAGGGTTATGTGTTTTCAGAGTTTGGGGGATTGATAGATTATTTATTTGTTTATAAAAAAATTAGAGTCGGGCACCGGACGCTAAGGTTTCATGAGTTTAGAGCTTGGGGGATCATTTATTTATTTAGAAATTAAACTTGGATGCTTAGGGTATCGCGGGTTTGGTCCTTGGAGATCATATAATTATTTCAAAATTAATCTCGAGAGCCCAGGGTTTCGTGTTTTTAGGGTTTAGGGGATTATTAGATTATTTATTGGTCAATTAAAAAATTAAGCTCTGGTGCCCAGGGTTATGTGATATAAGAGCTCGAGGAATAGTACTTTGTAGTCATGTCAAAGTCGTAGGCGGTACCTGCTTTACCAGGTGTCTTCTCAAACCTCTTTATTCAAAATTTAGCTCTGAGTTTAATATATTTTTTTTAAAATGAAATGTTGAGTTGTCACCTTTTTAAATTGTAACGCTGAGGTTCAACTTTTTTAAATTGAATCGTTAAGTTGACGCCTTTTTAATCAAAAGCGCCAAGTTGTAACCTTCTTAAACTAAAGCCACGATTATTGTAGGATTGATACAAACTATTTAGAATCTTTAGAAGAAACTTAGAGAGCGACAGTGCGCGCGCCTTTGCACTATCAGCTAGGCTGTGCGCGCAGGCGGCCGTTACATTTTTTAGATTTACTCTCTAGGGAGAATCTTTGAAGCTCGGCATAAGAATTCTTCGAATTCAATAACTGAAAGCTGCAGTTGGAAGTACGCCTCAACGCAGGCAAAGCGTATACAAAATAAGGAAAATTGGCGTTCAATAAAAAACTTTTGAATGAATTTTGAAGTCATTTTATGATCTTTTTAATAAAGTACTTAAATCGGATTATATTTTTAAAAATAAATTTCTACAACTAAGTTAGAGATATTGAATTTAATCAAATTTAATGGATTCGTTTTCATCGGTATAAATCAATTTCAATAAGCTTGTAAGTAAAAACTTTCAATAAATTGCAATGTTGATATTTTTTATCATAACTTAATCGACTTCAATAGATTTCCACGTCAATTGTTTTGAATTGTAAAGATATTGTGTTTACCTTGTATTGATTATCTAGGCATTGAAATAAACAAAATGTTGTAGTTAATATTTTAGTTTATTTACATTACGTTTCGAGGGAACATCCCTCCTTTTTAGATGCCAAAAATATAGATTTAAATACGCAACACAGCTATAGCTGCGGAGTCTAACATGTAACTCTAACATGTATTGTTTTGAATTGATTCCTGTTATAGAAATCGATTGTAAAAACAAGTAAAAACAGACGATATTACTCCTTTTTTCTAGTAAGATTTTTCTTAATCATAACCTGCAAATATTTTTTAATCACAACTTATTTTGTAATTTAACATTGTGCATAGTCATGAGATAAAATTTTGTTGCAAACACTGTAACGGGCGCGTGAGGAAATATGCTGAATTCAAATTTTATTTGAATTACAGCACGCGACCGTTAGAAACGCGTAGACGCACGGTCGGTAATGAGGCGACAGCGCCACCGGCCGAGTTGCGTCACTCTAGTCTTAACCGCGCGAGACATCACACGTGTGTTGAGAATCCGTTGTGCGTTTGATCGAGAAAATTAAATTGTTCGAGATCGCGAAGTTGTACGTGTTCAACGTCGCGATTGTTGATATCGGTGTAGTGTTGTTTGTAGAGTTTGGGTTGTCTCGTCCTCGAGTTGTCACTCGAGCCGGACGAGGTAGTCGTCCAGAAGAAACTCACAGCAACCGGCGTTCGGCCTTCGAAGGCATTCTTGGCCCAGTGGGGCACACAGGATTGCGTAGTTCAATCGAGCGCAGGTGCACCTGAATAATAGTAAGTCCAATAAGCGTCTATTAGAAATTAATTGTATCGCGCGCAAGAGTGTGTTTGTCGGAGTACCGCAGTACTCAGAAAATCTTCGCCTTTGTTATTTTGGCGCGCTGCAGCTAGCAGCCGAGCGGGAGAGAGTGTGTGTGTGTGTCGGTGTGTTAGTAGCGACCACAACACAACCGGCGAATTTTATTTTGTAAAACTAAATTTTGTCGTATCAAGACTTAGAGTCATTCGGGTTAAATTGTTTGTAAACAATAGTAAATAATTAATTTAGATGTTATGTAATTTTTGATTTCTTTTATTTTATGATTAATTAAAATTATTAAAATTTACATTTGACATTTAATTTAATTAACCCGTGTTCCTGCGATCGGTCCTCGTAGACTCACGCCACTACCGACGAAGGAGAGCAGCCACGCCGCGTAATAAAAAACATTAGTTCGCGTACGCGTCTTCCCCCCTCTTTTCAGGTATTGAGAGAAAATCGACGAATTGTCGTGTGCACGAGAAGTGCATTTTTGTCAGCAAGGCGGAGGAGTGCAGAGAACGAACGTCGTGGGTTCTCGTGCAAATCACGATCCTCATAAGAATTAAATTCCTTAATTCGAGCCCTGTGACAACACTTACCCCAAGACTCATTGAAAAAAAAAAGATTTTTACATAAATCCATTTTTTTAGTGAGCATAAAATCTGGTCGTCTACTAACTTCTTTTTGTGCCTTCTTTCACATAAAAGAAAGCTAAATTTAGCTTTACTCTTGCATTTGTTTACACGATACGTGCTAATGTCTTTAATTTTTCTAAGTCAAGTGGTAATTTACAACGAGCAATTATAAAGTTAATTTACTTTATTAGTTCATTTGACAAGACAATGGCATCAATGCATTGAAGATGTGATTGCTCGCCACAGGCTCAAGGTGAACTAAACATGTGCTTGGTTCGGCCGTACACAAACTATCACTCTCAAAAAGCATAGATTTTGGCTTACATGATCCATTATATTGTTCAATTGTTTGATAAAAAGTGAATAGGTTTTAATACAGAAACAAAAATTCAAAAGAAATTATGATAATATATGATTGAAAGTATGAGTTTTCATTAAAAGTTTTACTTTAAAAGATTCAATTTATCTTTTTTTTTTTTTTTTTACAGAAATTTCACGTTTACAAGAAAACTTTACAAGCAGTAATGTATCCAATTTCGTCTACAACACCTCATAATTTTATCACTTGGACTGCAACATCTCCAACTTATTGTTACGAATGTGAAGGTTTACTTTGGGGTATTGCAAGACAAGGTGTTAAATGTTCGGAATGTGGAGTAAAATGTCATGAAAAATGTAAAAATCTTTTGAATGCAGATTGTTTACAAAGTAAGATATTTTTTATTTTAATCTATAATTAAAACAGATCCAATGATACTATTTAAACTTGATTTAATTGAATATATAGGTCACTACTAGGTAGTATTTAGAGCCAACTTTCGAAATAGGATACAGCTGGCTAGTCGGGGGGTGGGTAAGGTGCCAAGCAAACCCCAATAATTATAATTTTTCACCAGCCAGAAAAAGAAGAATCGATTTGTTTTTTTCGTCCGCTAACTCTTCAAGTTTAAGCAGGTCTTCGAGCTTATTTCAATCAAAGATTCGATTACCCACACGGAGAGAAGAGTCGGAGATCCGTTTACGAAATTGGAACATAACCTGCTTGTGTTTAGATAAGCGCGATCGGGCTTCGAACGAGTTCGCAATCTGATTGCGAACTTGTTCGAAGCCCGATTGCGCTTAATAAAGACAACCAGGTTAGGTCCCAATTTCGTAAACGGATCTCCCGTCTTCTCTCCGTGCAGAAGATTTCTACGTTCTCACAAAATAAGCAGTCAGAATCCACATCATCTGGCTGAGATTTCTCTCCATTCTCTCTCGCAGACTCGAGTGTAACACCTTCATTCAAGGATCGGACTTTCCCTCCGGATTTTTTGTTTCTAAATCTAAAGTTTAACTTCGCAACTGTGTGAGAAAATCATCAAGTGAGATGAATCAAGCAAGGCGTGCATATTCATCGTAGTCAAAATTGTCGGTAGTTTTATTCTCGACTACCAATTTGACTAGTCGGTTAAGAGCTTCGTAGGTGTCGGTTATATAAATCACGCCTGTTTTCTTATCATACAAGTCCAAGAACTTTTCATCCATATATAGATGCGGAAACCTGCCTCAGTTGAAATGAAGTTTTCGGACACCGCAAATACTTCCCTCTTCTGAATTTTGAAGTTTCTTCAAAAGCACTGGATCATTCGAATTGTACCTGAGGCTTTTTTCAATGAAACGAGGCAACTTTTACGTTATGTTGAGGAAGATTTTTAACTTCAACCGTTTTTCTGTAACACTGTTTTTTTCATCATTAAGCGTCTTTTCCCTCAAATGCTCCATTTGCCTGAACTCAGCATCTGCTATACGCTTTTTTCTCATATTTTCCCTTTTGAATTCCTTTAACTCATTTGTAATTTGTTGCGGTATCTTCAAAATCTAATTTTTATTTGCCCGAACACATAAATAATTGTACATTTTTATTATTTGCCACCAACAAAATTAAACTTTACTTTCTCTTGTTAAAAAAACAAAAGAGAAAGTTGTTCGAGATTTATCGCCTTTCATCGCCATGGGATTGGTCATGCGAGCGACCCAACCCCGAGCTGCCCAGAGCGACCAGTTTCCGCCAGCACCAGTCGTTTTGCAACCATGATGCCATGCAGCAACCACGCGTCACGGGACTCAAAGCCTTCGTCGTAGATCGCCCGCTTATCTACGACGATTTCACCTAGTTTGCCTGAGGGTAAGAGACTCCCGGCCAAAACGGTGAGCTCTCTCTCCTCATTTGTATATATATTTTGAATAAATAGTTTAAGTGCTGCCTAAGATCGACAAGTGTTGTGCTCAAAAATCACCCCTCTTTTTCCTTCCACAATCCCTCGTGATCACGGTAAATATTCCCTTATCCTAAAGCGTACCCTCAGCGAATTTTCAAACAAAAGTTATAGGTATATGCAATTGCGCATCTTAAAACTGGTCGACGCAACGTCTCCAAGACCCATAATGGCCATTAAAATTTAACCAATACAATCACTGCTGGAACTGTAAACAACCTGGGCATAGCCACCAAAGTAGCAAAAATGCAAGGCGATTATTCTGCTCCTTCTGCAATTTACAATTGTCCGAACCCGGAAAACTTTGGTTGGAGAACAAATAATCAAACATACTAAAGTATTTAAAAAATTCTCTATGTCTTCCTCAGAATTGATAAGAGTTGCTAAATCATTTTTTTTTTACTTCTGATAATAACTTGACCACGACGTACAAATGCACTGAAGTCGGAATACAGCTGCTTCGACTGATTATACACAAAGTGTTGGAATCCGAAGAGTTTAATCGGCAGGAGTTGATCGGGCTCGGAGTCAGGGAGTTTGGATCAAGTTCAGTCCGTAGACTAGCTTTCAATACTGATGTATGTGCAGGGTACGCTGGCTGAGATAGGTGAATCGGTCACTATCTATTTTGTTTGCTGGTGGAGAGGGCGCGCTGTAGTCAACAACTGACGGAGCGCGAAACGACCTTAGTAATTTGGTATGATGAACAAATAACACCTTAGACTCCAAACTCACGAAACCCTGGGCGCCCTGGTTCAATTTTTAAATACATAAAGGATCCCCCAAGCTTCAAACCCACACAACCAAGGGTGCCCTAATTTAATTTTACAATAAAAAAATATAAACAAACAGATAATCCCCCAAGCTTCAAACCCACGAAAATCAGGGTGCCCTAATTGAATTTTTAAGTAAAAAAATATAAATAAATATAGCGGACCCCAGAGGAAAAGAGCACCAGCAGAAGAACAGAAAAGATCCTTGTCTCTATCTCTCGCTGGCAACAAATCTTGATACATTTCATAAAAATTCCTGCAAAAAATAATTTATAAAGATTTATTGAGTTAATAGTAATAATGCATACGTGGTAGACTTTTTTCGGTCACTTTTTAAAATCAACATCATACCGGAAATTTAGATTTAAAAAATAATGAAAATAAATTTTGAGAATTGGTTGAACACTAACTATATAAAAAAATAATCGGTATAATTCTATGAAAGTCAAAAATTAATAATTCAAAATTCTATTTAAATTCTATAAAATCTAAGTTTTTTTTTTTTTTTGAAGAAAATGTAAAATTACAAGTTTTAAAAAAAAATAAATCCCTTAATAGAAAATAAAATTGAAAATAATGGAGATTGTGATTTGATTTGATTTTGATGAGTTTATTGGTTGTACATTATGTTGTACAAAATACATTAGTTGATCAACAAATAATCCATTCAAATTTAACAATAGTAAATAATAAATAATAGAAAAGAAAATAATATAATATAATATAAAATAAGTGATCATAATAATAAAATAATGAAAATAAAATAATATAATATAATATAAAATAAGTGATCATAATAATAAAATAATGAAAATAAAGGTATACATCAGATATAACAATCTTTGGTAATCTAATTAAATTAAATTTAATCCAATCTATGCCAGCAAAAAAGTCATCGCAAATCAGCCACTAGTAGCACTACAAATTCTCACATAGTTAAGACACAAGTTGTTTTGCGGCACAGAGTACTCAACCTTCTGCCTCGGCAGTAAAGATGCATGATTTAATGAGATGTTTGAAAGTTGCAAATGATGATGCCTGGCGAATATTAGGGGGTAGACTATTCCAAATGTAGATAGTTGATACATGAAATGAGCGTTTCAAGGACTCTATGTGGAAAGAGGGAACCATCAATGTATCTAAAGCCTTCGGATTTGCCACCCTCTTTGGACGCAAGCTGTGCTTTTCAATAAAAAAATTTACTAAATAAGACGGAATTCCTGAGTTCAGGATTTTACAGAGCAAACAGGCCGCAAAGTAGTCTCTACGACCCGACACTCGAAGCCAGCCAAGCTCACGTCTGAAAGGAGTATTGTGATCGCTCTTACTAATCCCAAATATGTATCTGATCCCACGATTGAGCACACACTTCAGCATCAGGTCCTGTTCATCTGAGATAATCCGATAAACAAGACAGCAATAGTCAACGATGGGAAAAAGGAGGGATTGCAGAAGGTGCTTCCGCAGTTCAAAAGTGGTGCTGCGTCTGAAGTGGTTAATACGGTACATGAGAGAATTAGTTCTGCGACAGACATACCGAACGTGATCTTTCCAGGTCAGCTTGGAGTCTAGCACCACCACCCCCCCCCCCCCCCAGACTACGTGTGGACGAAACAAACGGGACAATGCACTCCCTAAACTGCAGGGTGCGAATACCCAATCTGTCAAAGTCTTTGACATAAGACGCGGTACCCAAAATTAGCCCAAAATCGGCCTTAGTCTTGCCAGCATTCAAAATTAGCCCATTCTCGGTAGCCCAGCCCGCAATATGCTCAGCTCCTTGGCTCAGTCTGTCCAAAATGGTACGTATGTCCTCAACTCGGCCGTGCACGTAAATCTGAAGGTAGTCCACATAAATCACATGACAAATACCATAAGGTGATAGGATAATGAAGTATTGAAGATATTATGGATAAAAGGGCCTATGGATGGGAATGCTGATTGAATAAAGCTCTGCGGAAGAGAGTCAACACCCACCGCTTGAGATGTCAACTGGCCAACAGCAGTAGCGATTTCGTCCATCGTCACACTAGAAAAATCAAAGACACCATTATCTCTCTCATTTTCCAAGTTGTTTAGAAAATGAGAGAGATCCGGTGCTGTGGAGTCAAAAGAAACAGAGGCAAAGTGAACATTGAGGTCCTCCACAGAGAAACCACCCAAGTTGGAATCAGGGCTAGGGGAGATGCCAAGGTGTCTAAGTTCCTTCCAGAGCTGTTGAGAGTCAGAGATGTCCTTGAGTCTGTGGTAGTAAAAGTTGAGACTTGCAGACTCAATGTGCTCATGAGAAAAATCACGTGCCTGTCTATATAAGAGTTTTTCAATATCAAGTCTTGAGCGTCTGTAGCGTCTGTAGAGTCTATCTCTCTCGGATATCAGTGAGCGATGACAGGTGGTGAACCACGGATGGCGATTCTTCCTATGTTTGAGTGTTTTCATTGGAGCAAATACGTCGAGAGCAGCATAAAGATTAGCATACAAACAATCCAACCTCGCACTAAGAGAGCTCGTCCCATCCGTGACAACCGACCAATCACATTTAAGCAAGTTATCATTCAAAGCCTCAGTGTTCACAGATTCAAAGTCAGGGTAGGTGTAATCATCAGTCATCAGTGGCGGCGTTTGAATGTCAAGAGAAGCAGTCAGTAAGTCATGCCCAGCAATTAATGGAGTATCAGTCTTCCAGTATTAAGTCACAGTATCAAGAGCATCGACAAGACATAGGTCAAGCCAGGTATCTGAGTGAGAGGTGTGGTGTGTAGCCCCATATAGCACAGAGAATAATGAGTTCTCTTCAATAAATTTACGCACAAAAACTGCATCTGCATCTGGGACTGACAGCCGGTTAGCATTAAAGTCACCGAGGATAACTTTGGAGCCTTACTCGTGCATAGTATGACGCAGTTCAGATACAAAATTGGTACTAGCAACAAAGGGGGCCTTAGGGGGTCTAAACACCACACCAACAAATACAGGGTCATTTCCTCTAATGGAAACCTCAGCAAACAAATATTCAGGATGACCTGGCTTACCGTCCCATTCCGTAGTTGACGAGCAGAGGTGCTTGACCGAAAGCGATTCATGCACTAAGAGAGCACCCCACCCCCTTGAGTATTGCGGTCCATCATATCCATCCAGTGCAACAAGCGTGTCCTCAATCGTAGGACTCAGCCAGGTCTCAGCAACAGCTATCAAACGTATCAAGGGTTGCGTCAAAAGAAAAAGCCTGACCTGCTTAATATGTCTGCGCAGAGAGTTCACATTAAAATAAGAGACACGTAGTTTATCCCCTGCTTCTGCACAGAATTCTTAGAGGTGTGAGGTATGTTTGAAGGTGGACAGGGTAGTGAGAGGCTTGTGGAGGGATAAAAGGGTGAAGTATTAATAAAACTGTAATGATATGATGCGTATGCAATATTACCACGAGAGAGAAGATGTAATAGTATACCTATTATTGTAAAAACCAGTGTAGATCTTGCTCAGAGTTAATTAGCGCAGGAACGTCTCCCTTCTTCCTCCTTATATAAATGTGTCCATTGCGGACGAAAGTCACGAAGCTGGAGTTCTCCTGCTGTGATTTCCTGTATACGTTGCGGCGAAGATTGAAAATTTCCTTTGGCAGAAATTCATTGATGTTGATCAGGCCATGCTTGATTGCAGTTGGTTCAATGCCAGTAAAGAGATTTGGTGTCTTCGCTGTAGTGTGTAGTTTGCCAAGTTGAATTTTGCTTTTGATTATCTCCGAAAGCAATGGCCGAGAGCTGAGCGTGGCAATTATAGATGGAGGACGAGGTTGACGTGGTGATGATGCGGCAGGAGCAGCAGGAGACCGCTGTGTTTGATTGTGCTAAACAGATAGGTCCACAGTAGCAGGGGCTTCCTTCGTAGCAGTCTTGCTAATCAGTTGTCTAGCCGAGATGACATCACGTGCATCAATGTCAGCATAGACAGTTTTTAACACTACCAGAACCAGTGCTTTGAGGTTGGCACCAGGTGGCACAGTCAGGCCACCAATCATAATATCATTGGAGTTTGACGTTCTAGAAGTGGAGACAAGAGTGAGGTTATTCGATAATTCAGCATTCTTTCTTTCAAGGCTTAGAACTTTGTTAACAAGCTCCGGATTCACATGCAAAGCTGACTGATTAGATGGTGATTCTAGCCTTTGCTTGATATCGGCTAATTCACGCTTGACTTCTTCCAATTCTGTCTCTGCATTATCGACTCTTTTGACTAAGTCAGGAATTCCGTCAAGTCCCTCAAGTTTTGTGTCGATGCCATCAAGTTGCCTATTAACTGACTTCTTGAGGTCCTTGATCTCTTCTAAAAGTAACCAAAGAGTAGCATCGGTGGTAATCGGAGCTTGTGCTGGGGTTGGTGTATCAGAGAGTGCACTATGAGCGGTAGAACTTGTAGATGGTCTTTGGTGGTCTTCTTCCTGGTTGTACATACTTGACAGATTTTTACGGGGACACTATCTATAGTATCTAACGAGAACTTGATACAGTAAGTATGAAAGAGTAGATTGCACACTGAGCATGGATGAATGAGATTAGAGAGAGAGAGATTTAATGTGATTTGATTTGATAGATTTATTCACTGTACATTATGTTATACAAAAACATTTAAGTTAAACAATAGCAAATGAGAATATTACAATAAATAGAAAAAGAAAAAAAAAAAGAACTAAATAAATTACATAAAGAATTAACAAAAATAATGATAACAATAATAAAATAATAATAAGTAACATGAGAAAATAACAGTTGAAATAGATTGATCTGAAACAGTCTCACTGATAGTAAAAATTGCACTTCAGCACTAACTGGTAGTTGATGTTATGCTCCAGGTCAGTGCTCAGGCAGCTGATTCTCACCCTCTGCGGCAAAAATATGAGTGCAAATGAGGCGTTTGAAGATAGGAAAGGATGGGGCTGAACGAATGTTGGCGGGTAAACTGTTCCAAAAATATGTGGCGGATACGTGGAATGAGCATTTCAGACAATTTGTGCGACAATTGGGAACAACTAGAGTGTTATGGACTTCTCGGTTTGGACAAGCGCTGACTCTGGTGATAAAAAAGTCCACTAGATATGGCGGTCGTCCCGATGTAAGTAACTTATATAAAAGACAGGCTGCACAGTAATTCCTGCGACCTTCCACACGAAGCCACCCCAACTTACGCCAGTGAGGAGTGATGTGATCACTCTTTCTTACTCCATAAATGTATCTAATGCCCCTGTTCATTATGCGCTGAATTTTAAGATTCAGCTCAGCAGATATATCACAGTCGACAAGGGAGCAGTAGTCTAGAATGGGGAAGAGTAATGACTGAATCAAATGTGTCTGTAGGCTGAGTGTGGTGCTGCGTCGAAAATGGTATAATCTATACATAAGTTAGTAAGCGCGCGTACAGATGTAGTCCACGTGCTCTTTCCAGTCCAATTTGGAGTCGAGGATGACACCCAGACTACGAGCAGACGGGACAAATGGGACGCATAAACGTTCGAAAAGCAAGCAATTGATGTCCATATCTCTGAATTAATTTACATAGAATGGGGTGCCAAAAATCATAGCCTTTGTCTTGCCAGCATTCAATTCCAGTGTGCTCCTGATAGCCCAGTCAGCCACCTGTTGCGCAGCTGCACTTAGCCTCGCTAGAGTTTCCTTCAAGTCCTCAAATCAACCCTGAGTGTAGATCTGGAGATCATCGGCATATATCACATGATATACATTAATGCCTAAGTCCAAAGCAATGTCAACAACGAATAGCAAGAAGAGTAGAGGACCTAACACTGTACCTTGCGGACCTAACACAGAACACCCTTATTCAGGGGACGAAAAGAGTGAGTCTCACCTGCCATCATCGTTTTCACAGCCCGCGATCGACCCGAGAGATATGAAGCAATCCACCTGAGGACATTATTTGAGAAGCGCAGTGCACGGAGCTTTGAGAGTGGGGTCAGATGACAGACCAAGTCGAAGGCCTTACTAAAATCTAACAGTAATAGTGCCGTCATTTGTCTTCTATCCATGCCCTCACGAATATCATCCGTAAGTTTAAGTAGCACAGTCTGAGTGCTATTTCCTGTCCTGAAACCAGTCTGATAGCGATCAATCAGACCCTCAGCCTCAACAAAAGTATAGATCTGGTCCAGAGATCAGCCTCTCAAGGATTTTCGATAAGAAGCAGAGAAGTGAGATTGGTCGAAAGTCACTGGGGCTCGTTGGAGTTGGAACTTTATTGAGTGGAACAACAAGTGATCTTTTCCATTGGTCAGGGAAGGTAGATGTTGAGAGTTACTGGTTGAAGATGGTACAAATGTATGCACCAATAGTTGGCAGAGAGGACTTGATAAAGCTTCGTGGAAGACGGTCGATGCCCACTGCCTCTGATATAGAACTGTTGATAGCACGTACAATATCCTCAACGGCTACAGCAGAGAATTCAAAGCTACCCACGTGATCCTCATTACCCTGACCATGGAAGGAGCGCAAAAGTTCTGGAACCGTAGCATCAAACGACACCGATAAATGTTGATGAGAACGAAGAATAAAATTTTGATATATGATTGTGCGCGTCTAAGATTTCCTTGTTATATTGTTATAAATAATTTGGAGGGTATGCGATCTCTAAGTTAATCTATACTCTGGGTAGTAGGCGAGCATTGAGGATCGTAGTCCCTTTATAGGTATATATCATACACGGTTGCAAGCGCGTGTTAATTTTCATGATGAGAAAAAGTAATAAAAGGTCAAATTATTAGTTGAGTCAGATCACTAATTTTTATGAACAATTTTTAATAATGAGTTCTAGAATTGTGCGTGAAACCTCCGGGAGCAACGGGTGGCCATCGCAATCGTGTACGTTTTAATTCGTTTGAAAAATTTTTTTTGTATGCTATAATAAAGTTTTTATGTTTTCATTTTCGAATCTACGGGTATTTTTGAAGGATTAGGTAGAGATAGAATGAGGTAATGGAAAAGTTAGAATTTTCCTTGCTATCATCGAAGCCTCAATGTTGTGACGAGTGGCCGTCGCGCTGGCGTATCTCAAGGACTTTTGCGATAGGTGCAGTTTTATAAACAAATGAATTGCGTTTTTATAGGTTTTGTCATCGGGTTTTTTTTTTTTTTTATATTTAGTATGGTCCTTCCAATATATTTGATTTTTAAAAATTGAATTTTTAATTATATGAGATACAGTGCGTGTAAAATAAGGAGAAATTGTAACTCCCTTTTAAAATATTGGGTTGGATGGAAACCTTAATTATGTATATGTTACGGTCCATTCGTGTAATTAGTCAATTCACGTAATGACCAGAAAACGGGCTGGTCTGTTTGTGAAAAAACTGTCAAATATTCACTAGTTTGGATAATTATAACAGTATTAAAGACGAGATATGATTGCTCTAGTCAAATAGCTCATTACCGTCAAAGAAATATACTTTATCAGAATTTTATTCATTATTATTTGAACCTAACCTACAAATTTTTATGAAATATTCGTTTATAAATATTAAATACGTGACTATAGCAATCACATCTCCTTTTTAAGGTACAGTGGTGATCAAAATTATAAGGCACCCCCTAAAATTCGCCTGTTTCAAGTTAATATTTTGACTTTGTGCATGCCTGCACGTGTTTAAATATTTTAGTATTCATCTCTAAAAATTTTTTGTTCAAAACAAGCTCAGTACTTGAAAAAAAAACATTTACTTTATATTAATTCGTCTTTCCAATCAATTTTTATCCTCTTTTAAGCTTAAAATGACTTTTTTTAAAAAACACCTAAATTTAGTTCTTTTATGATCTAGATAGTGTTTTGTAAATTATATTAAACTGATATTTGATGGTCCGAAGAGTTCGCGCTTGCTTCGAGGCTAAAGGAGGATCAACTAAGTACTAAAGAAGGGTAAACTAATTATTAAATATATAAAAAACATATTATATTAAATAATAAAAATGAATATAATAATTATTTCTAAAAATAAATTCATACTATTACTTGTAATCAATTAAATACAAATTGAAGTTATTTTTGTGAAATTTAACTGTATTAGAAAAACAGTTTTTTAACATATTTTTTTAAAATTCTCTGTAAGATTTTGATTCATAATAAATTGAATTAGTTTAAAATTCAGCAAATATCAGTTTAATATAATTTTTACCTCCCAAATTAAAAAAAAAAAGCAAATTTAAGCGAAAAACAATGTAAAAGTACAAAAAATCAATGTTTTTTCAAGTTTAAAAAAATGTATTTTTTCTTTGTGGCTTGAACATTTTTCTATTAATCAGCATGAAAATTTTTTTCGATAAACTTGAACATCGGAGAGACGCGAAAAAAAATATATTATTCACTTAGGTGTTTATAGAAATTTTACAGAACACTATCTAGATCATAAAAGAACTAAATTTAGCTGTTTTTTAAAAAAAGTCATTTTAAGCTTAAAAGAGGATAAAAATTGATTGGAAAGACGAATTAATATAAAGTAAACGTTTTTTTTTCAAGTACTGAACTTGTTTTGAACAAAAAAAATTTTAGAGATGAATACTAAAATATTTAAACACAAGCAGGCATGCACAAAGTCAAAATATTAACTTGAAACAGGCGAATTTTAGGGGGTGCCTTATAATTTTGATCACTTCTGTATAAATACATATTACACTGTCAATGCAATAGTTAGACATACCGTAAATAAACTGTTGTTCGACTTATAAAGCAAATTTTTTATTCATTACGCGAATTGACCAATTACACGAATGGACCGTAACATATATAATCAAACAGTTTTAAATTGAAATTTTTGCCGAATAAATGGTAATAAATTATGTAATATAGCGTGTTGAGCAGAAACTTGAATTTTTCTCGATTAACGCATTTTTTCGCATTTTAAGTTCAAATTGCAAGAACTCGAAAACCACTCAATATTTTTTGACGAAATTTAAGCTTTCTATTCTTGAACCCTTACCGCTGCCAACGGGTTTGTTTAAATATTTTTAAAAATTTTCAGAACCGAGTAATAAACATTTAAAAATAAAAGTGTGCACTTTATAACCAAAAACTTTTGATTAAAAAAGTAAGCATAAGAATTCATATTTGAAAAACTTCCAACGTAGAAGTTTTTGATTAGGTCCTAAAGAACATTTCTGAAAAGTTTGAAAGAGATTGTTCAAACAAATAAAAATTGACAGCGTTTTTGAAAAAGCGGATGGATCTGCTTGCATCAAGCTCCAGGGCTACAGCCCAGCTGGCAGCACTCGGCCGTGGCATGTACCTATATAGGCTTTGGAAAAAATCAGAAACCTTCCGCAGATATTTCGGGCGTAACTTCACCCGACTTTTTTCTCGGTATGCTTACCGGCCGCTTCTTTCAGCCAAATTCTATGCGTGTAGTAATAACAAATAATTTTTATTACTTAAGTGATACGGACTTTTGTTATAGTTTATAAGAAAAAAATAAAATAAAAATTATGTGTGTTTTTGGTGGATTTATGTACAACACCGGCAACAGGCTATAAGCTGCGGCAGCAGCACTAGTGCCGCTCCACGAGCGCTTGGCTAGTCTCCCGCCTGATTAGGGCAGTCGTTCTATGTCTACCGTAGCGTGTGCGTGCCGCCCATGTAAGAGTCACCGAGGTTATTGAAATAAAACTAATTTGAAAATACCGAGTACTTGCCGTGTCATTATTGTGTTTACCCGTAAACCTTTCTGCCCCTGCAATTGGATGTCTACAGGTTTTGGAGCCGAGCAGTGTTTAATTACTGCTTAAGTGACGGGAGGCTAGGGTGAAACCATGCCGGTAAAAAGAATAACACATTCTCGTGGGTGCGCGCGCGACTCGATAGACGTTAGGGCAATTAAAAAGAAAAACGAACGAGATCCTTCGTGTTTTCTTGCTGTTTTTGTTTTTGATCGAGTGGATTGTGTCCGTGCGTAAAGGAAAATTGAGGATTTGTCGCAGATCTGAAAATTTTTCTTCGACATCGTGAGAAATTTTTCCTGAGGATTTTTGAGGATTCTTCGAGGACAAACGAGGACCGGTATTCTTCATGGACGATCGGTGGAACAAATACATGAAAGAAGAGTAAGTTTTTTTCTGTTTTACTGCGAAAAATGAGAGAAATAAATACAGGGAAATTTTAAGTTGGGAGGGAGTCTAGAAACAAAGTAAAAGAGAGAGAGAGAAAGCGTTTTCACGCTGTATTGCAAAACTCGGGATTTCGGTGTTTCTAGGTGCGTGATAACACGCTTGACTCGTTTTTTGCACAACGTGAAGAGTCAGCTGTGCTGCTTACATTTTTTTCCTTTTGCGAGAAATTAACTGCCATGCAGATTTTTTTTTCGTTTTTCTCTCTCTCATTCAAGATTTTTGTTGCAAGCTATAGTTGTTGCTTGAAGTGCAAATTTTTTTCACAGTACTTTTTCTTCTTTTTCTCAGCTGTGTTGGTTAGAGAATTGAAATTTTTCTTTCTTGGATTTTGAGGGAAATTCTTTGAATTTCATGAGGGGATAAAGAATTAAAAAAAAAAAAATCTGAAAATTGTGGAAAATTGAGATAGAGGACAAAATTAAAAAGCATGTGTGCCTAAGAATCGAGTTTTTTTTTAGAGAATTTTTTTGCGCTAAACTAGAGCAATAATAGAGAGGTAAAAAAAAAAAAAAAAAAATACGATACTTATAAAACATTTTTATGTTTTAAGTGGGCAGTATTCAGAAAGGATCATTGGGTGTTGTGAGCGCTCGTGCGACCTCTTGTACGCCGTGCGATTGAATAAGATCGTGCATATAAGCAACAGGTGTGCAAGCAGCACGTACTAGTCTTTGAAGATTTTGTCTGAAAATTAAATTGAACTAGTTCTTTAGCTATGTCAAAACTAGTGATTTTAATTATAAGCCCGGAGGAGTAATTGAATGTTTTTTATTATAATTAGAGCTTTGAGGAAGCTGAAGTTGGAACACACTACGAAGAGGTATTTCGAGCTAGTACGAATCCAACACCCCAAGCACATGAGCTTGGACAATCAAACGGGTGAACCAAAAGTCGTGGCACCGGCTGATGTTGATCCTCAGGCCTGGGATCAGGTCATACAAGGTGATTTTTTTTTTTTTTTTTTTTTTTCTTTCTTGTTGACTGCATGCTTAAATATTTTTTCTTTCCCAGTAATTAAAACTTGAGTTTAATGAGTTTGTGGTACCACACATATTGTGAGTTGGAATAAAAACATTCATTTGAGTTGTTTTAATTACAGAGGCCAAGGAAAGATCGAGGAAACGTTTGGAGGAGAGGAGAGCTATGGAGGAACAATTCAATGAGGCGATGGACAGAGTAGAAAATTCGAGTTCTACTCTGCAGGAAAATCAAAAATCTTCACCCGGCGTGGGTGAGTCTATGGAGGTAGACAACCTCGAGGAGACAGAGACAATTTTGAAAAACTCTACTACAACTCACACCACAACAACAACAACTGAGGTAACATCTGCTGCAACAGCGACCGTGACGACGACGGCAACAATCACTCCGGAAACTTTGGTCGCCCCTCTCTCAGCGAACGCCAGTTTATTCGTCCCTTCGGGAGGGTTAAACCTGCCTAAAGATTTGTTATGACCTGATGGAACTCCTGTGCAAATGGGACATACAACCGTACGACGATCCGAGGATGTGATCATCGGCTTGGAGCCTTTGCTGAAAGTGGTTGAGGAAAAAAACAAGCTAGCAACTGCTCAGTGCGAATTGGTCAACACGCAGGTTGAGAACTCAAAGGTCATAATACTCGCTTTGGCGGAGTTGAATACCCAGTCAGAGAAGACCGTGAGATGTTAAGACTTGCTTCGCTCTAACTCCGAGTTTTCAGCCAAGGCCAACGCTGATTTGGTAGTAATTCTGGACAAGATTAAAGATCTTCTGCCGCAAACCGGAGAAAGACAAGATGCGTCGACACAGGTAAATCCTTTACTTTCTTCTACTTTGATACCACCGAAACCTAATCGCGTACCGCCGAATGATGCCTCCTTCTCGGAAAGAGATGATGATGACATGAGCACAGTATCCTCGAGATTATACCAAGGTAGAGATCCCGTAAGCGACAGTATACTGAAGCTGTGAGATACTTTTTCGAAAAACCAGAGTGGAGGTAAATTGTCGGTTTTGAGGAATTATGTTTTGACTATTAAATCCAATATGGAGATCTGGCTTAAAAAGCTGAGAGCAGAGTAAAAAGCCGCAGATTTGTTAGACATAATTCTGAAAAACCGACGACTCGCCTTGACGATATTCCGGAGGTTAAACAGAATAGAGAGGAGTATAATTATTAGTCGAATCGATGAACAGTATCACAGGAGGGTGATTGGCATTGACAATCCGAAAGAAGTTCTGAGGATACTGAGGGAAACAAGGAAACTTGAAACCAATGTCACTCACACTTCTGTGAGAGCGAGGATCTACGACCTGAGGATGAAATCTAGAGAAAAAGCCTCTGAATTTATCAACAGGTACGAGGACATTATTACTGAATATGAGAATAGCCCAGAGGCAGTAAAATTAACTGAAATAGAGAAAAGGGCAACACTAGTGAGAGCAGTTTCTGGAATTTTTCCTCGCACAAGCCAATAAGACTCTATCTATGAATAATAGAGAAGAAATGAGCTACAGTAATATGATTCCTTATTTGTTTAAGACTGAGGCAACGAGGAACGAGGTACAAACAGTCAGTGCCAACGCAGCAAGAGGACCCGAGGATATGGCGTATCAGAAATGCCATCGCTGCGAGAAATATGGTCACTGGCAGAGGGAGTGCCCCCTGGCAAAGAGTAATCAATGGTGGTACCGATACTGTAAAGCTAATACCAACTATAAAGTGGACAGGTGCCCCAAAAAGCAAGGTAAAAATGGAGACCATTCTATGCATGCTTCTAGAGGTGGAGGTGGTCGCGGCGGTTCGAGAGGCGGGGCTAGAGGTTGCTCTCATGATGGGAGAGGTGGGGATAAATCTAGAGGCGTTTATAAAAACAAACCCGGTCGAGTAAACAAAAAGAAGAAGAACAAAAAAAAGACTCAGACAAAAGGAAGGATGAGTGTCAAGGTATGTTAAGTCGTTTAATCTTCAGCGAGAATGCATGTGATTCGGATGAAGTTTTGTTCATCGCGGATACAGGTGCTACAGAGCACATTGTGCGGGGAGAGGTTAAATTATGGAATTTTGAGAAATCCAGAGGCGAAGTTATAAGATGCGTGAATAAAAACGAAACTGCGAATTTCAGGATAGATGGTAGAGGCGATTTTATTTCAACGTCGAGTAATAATAAACAAGTTAGGTTAACTAATGTTTTAAAAGCTTCCGGGGTTTCAGATAATCTTATTTCTTTAAGGCATTTTGCTGAGGCGGGACTAAGTATATATCTGGATGAAAACCATTTGAATGTTTATGATAAAAGTTCGGGTAAAAGTTTTTTAACAGGTACCTACGAACGCCCAAACTGGGTAGTCAGAATGACAGTCAGAGGTAGAGGGACTGACAAACTTGACTACGATGAGTACACATACAAAACGAATTTCGTCACACTTGACGATTTTCTCGATCAATCACAGAATGAAGTTGTGAATTTTGAGGCGAAAATTCCGGAGGGAGCCTCACAGCTCGAGGATAAAGAACAACATTCTGTGATTGGGAGGGAGAATAGAGAGAAATCGTCCCAGGCTGAGCAAAGTGAAAATTGCATGGACTGGAACTTGGGAAATTATGTTTTGGGTAATCGAATTCTAAGCGAGAGTAATCCGGATGATTTGAGTAAACTAGAGGAGTTAGCTAACGAGGAAAAGGAGGCACATGATCCGAATAAATCCAGAAAGTTAGATCTAGGTATGCTTTGGCATTTGAGGTTAGGGCACCCGTCTTTAGAATATATGAAATATCTGAAACGTGAGGTAGGGCTACTCGAGAACGTTAAACTTGATGAATCCATCAGTGACTCCGAAACATGCATACTGGCAAAAATGAAAAGATTGCCGTATAATGAAGTTAGAACGAGGGCTGAAAGGCCATTGAAGTTGATTCACACGGATACCATGGGTCCGATAAAACCTGCCTCGTAGCCTGGTGGTAACCGGTTTATCACTACTTTTATAGATGGCAATTCCAGGTTTGCTAAAGCTTATTCTGTAAAGAATAAGAGTGATTCTGGAATGTGTCTTGAGAAATATTTGAGGACAACGAGGAACCTTTTAGGTAAAAATGAAAAGGCATGTTTCATAAGAGCAGACAGAGGAACTGAGTTCACTGGTGGCGAGTTTGAAGAGTTGATGGATAGAGAGGGTATACATAGAAATTTTACACCTGGTCATGCACTGCAATTAAACGGGACAGCTGAGAGGTTTAATCAGACGTTGCAGGACAAAATACGAACTTTATTATTGACTCTGGTGTACCAACGAATATGTGGTTTCTGGCAGCTGAGGTAGCTGTGAATATGTACAACAGATCACCACATAAGAGTATTGATTTTGAGTTGCCTTTACATAAACTTGCTCCTATGGAAAAGAGTCACTTTGAAAGGATTAGAAGGTTTGGGTGTATTGCTTATGCACATATACCCATTCCTGAAGGCAAGTGGTCACCTAGAGCAATTAAAGCTGTATTTGTCGGCTACGGGACTAATTGCTATGTCTTATGGCACCCACCCACACAGAAGTTCATAATCTACAGAAATGTGAGATTCAATGAAAAACTAACATACAAGGACGTTTACAAACGTAAATATCTAGAGGCAATAGAGGAAGAACTGGACTTTGGAGAGGATCTACCAGTCCATGAGGAACAACCTGAGCAAGTGCAACCAACACCTCCTCAGGTGAATCGCAAAAGAGGTAGAACAAAGAAGGTAGACACTGGTAAAGAGGATGAGGAGGCGCCCCCAGCCAAGTCGAGAATTCAACCTGGCAGGAGAGTGAAAGAAGGACGAGACTTTACAGTGTATGCTAGAAAGGTCACTGACTCTAGCTTTGCTTACTTTGCAGCTAAAGAGTTAGACTTTAGTAAGGTAAAGTTTCGAGAAGAAGGAGATGATGCTCCTGAGGATCATTGTCTAGAAGAGGATGAGTTAAAATTTGCCTTACTAGCAAAAGTAAACAAAGATCCTAGCTCTTACAGAGAGGCTATAGAACGACTGCCTTAATCGGGCGGGAGACTAGCCAAGCGCTCGTTGAGCGGCGCTAGTGCTGCTGCTGCAGCTTATAGCCTGTTGACGGTGTTGTACGTAAATCCACCGCCAACACTCCCTTCATTTATGTTAACAACAATAAATGCCGTCAACCCTCAAAATCTTTAAACTAGGTAAACTTACACAAAATGAAATGATTAAACAAAAATTGAAACAATTAAATAAAAATTCAAAATTGAAATAATTAAATAAAAATTTGAAATTGAAATAATTAAATACAGGCATATTAATGAATCACACCAATCGTTCATTCACAAATCAGAGTCTTTTTCTTTAAACACTTTCACTCGTTACTTGATGATTCTCTCTCTGAATTGCGGGTGTGATTGTTGTTCCTCGACCTCTCAGTTAGTTGGACCTGTAATAGAATAAATTAAGATTTTCCTCGTAAACTTATTTTATGACTCTTTAAAATATAACATGCTCAAGCACAATCAGTTAATTCTCACAACATACTTAAACACACTCAGTCAGTTCATAAGACCTACTCTTAACCTTTTGAAATCGCCTCGGGGAAGGGGTTTTGTAAAAATATCGGCTAGGTATATTTAGTATTTACTTTCCTCACATCAACCCTGCCCATAGCCACGCATTGTTTAACAAAATCCCCATGTGCCTCAGACAGAAGTTTTCGGTTTCCCGTCAACTCTCTGTGTTTCAGATTTTCCTTTACTACCTCGACACTCTCATCATAATGTCTGATTGTCGCAATAGACTTTCGCAGGATAGAATGTCCGATTTGTCATGTCCTTAAATGCCTTGTCCAAACTCATGATCTCGCTGCATACACCACTCAAAGCAACGTATTCGGCGTCTCCAGAAGATGTTGTAACCAGTGTCTGCTTGTGACTTCTCCATGCTATAGTGTCCCGAAAGGATTTGATCAAATAACCCTCAGTTAATTTTGACCCCTCACAATCCAATAAACTTGAATCGGTGTAAGCGATTAAATCATCAGATTTACTTCGGTATATAAGACCTAAGTCCCTAATACCTTTTAAATAACGGAAAATCCTCTTTACATCCTCCCAATCTGTCTCCGTCGGACTCAATTGCTTTCGCGCAAGCACATTGACCGCGTAGGCGACATCAGGCCTCATAGCATTTGACAGATACATCAAGCAGCCTATTGCTTCTCTGAATGGTACTTTTGGAGTTATCGAGACAGGTTTGTCATCGGTTTCCTCTCTTTGTTCTAACTCAAGTTGTCTCAACTCTTGGTTCCTCATTTTCTTAGTTATCATCGGTATGTCCTGAGGAGCACAATCACTCAGATTGAACTTCTCTAGAACATTGTCTATATACTTTACTTGTGTTAGACTCATAAACCTCTCTTCACGAATCCGAGTAATTTTCATACCCAGGAAAACATTGGGTCCTCCCAAGTCTTTCATTTTAAAGACAGCACTCAGACTTGCTTTAACTTCCTCAAGTTTTTGCTTACTATTGCTTGCAATTATCATGTCATCGACATAGAGCACAATTAGAGCAAACAGACACCCAAGTAAACAGACATGGCTCGTTTGTATCATGACTGAAACCAAGTTTCTTTAGTTCCTTTCTAAATCTCTTGCTCTATCTCCTAGGGCTAACCTTTAGTCCATAAAGAGCCTTCTTTAATCTGCACACCATGTCGGCTCTTGTGGCGTCATCACAATCATATCCATCTGGGATCTTCATGTAAATGTCATCCTCGAGCTCACCATTCAGAAATGCCGTCTTGACGTCCATCTGGTAAGCGTGTAAATTGTTTCTGTTAATAACAGACAATGCAGCTCGGACTACAGCAAGTCTTGAAACAGGAGCGTAGGTCTTCCTCAACTCATACTCTTTCCGGTCTTTGAAACCTCGAAAAACCAAGCGACCTTTTGGTGTGACTTCACCATTTGGTCCTGTTTTTAGACCCACTTAGAGTCTATCACGTTTATCTTTCGACCATCGCTCTATATATAAGAGGAGCAGTCTGTCGTTTTCTGTTTCTAGTGGATTTTTCTCTTCGGGTTCCTGCCAAACCAACCAGAAGTCGGTCGAGATCGTCGCTTTCTTAGGAACCACGAATACCGAGCGGTACGCGGCCAAGAGATAGGAACCTCTTACGTAAGTCCTGCTCAAGTTGGCCATTTCAAATTTTTTTTTTTTTAACTACTGGAGTACGTCCACAGCTCTCATCACATGCGGTGGGCCTAGTTCATGTCAGCTAGATAGAGCGCGAAATCAGCTGGATTTCTCAGTGGACAGAACCCAGTACATTTTTCATGTAGCAGTCACGATGACGCGTTTCCTTTCTTTTTTCGAAACCACCTGAATTTCGGGTTTTTCTTTCTTTCGCTCACTGCGACGAGATTTCATTACCATGATTTTTGAATTGTATTTCTAAGAAGTCCGGAACTTTGTAGCCACATGCGGCATGGAAATGATCGAATGAATAAAAGTATTTTTTTTGTATTTGCTGATGGATTTTGATTTCTGTTACTTGTAAAAAAATAGTATTCTTATCATTATCATTTTTTTTTTTTATTAAATTCCCAACGAGTAGTGACAACATGACCACAACGCATGAGTCCTGACGAGTTGCAGGTGCGCGACGGCGCTATTAAAGGGGAAATATCTTCATTTAATTTCCCTCATGGTGAGTCTCCATTCAGGGTTCTAAACACCCCCGTGAATAAGAGTCTTCCGTATTGTAAAGCATTTCTTTCTTCTCGGACCTGAAATGTCACAACTAGTCTTGCTTTGTTCAATCAAAACCTCAATCTAAATTTGGTCCGTTTTCATAGGATCAATAAACTCGCTCATGACAGCATAATGTTTACCAACAATTTTTGAAAATCTGTAGTGCCAGCCTTCGACTGCATTGTTTGTTCTGATCAAATCGTTTGAAACATCAATGTAACTGTTTCACAACGAAATATCGAATTGCGTTGAACCACGTACACTATTTCTTTTTTTTTTAATTCCAATCCATGTACGTTCAAAATAATTCAAAAACTCGTTTAGTGATTCTTTATTTTCTATAAAATATTCAGAATAAATAAGCTCTTCATAAGAAGAAACTACACCATTCATGAGTACGAAAAGCCAATGCAATAATTATTTTTTTTGCAGTACATAATTTTGTATCTTCATCACCAGGTAATGTTTGTAAACCATAAAACCACGTGTCTATAAATTTATTGCCCAAAGTGGAAATGGTAGCCTTTAATACGAGTATATTGAAATAATCTACTAAATGATTTATTAAAAGTGGGCTCGGAATCTACAAGAATCTCATTAGGGTTCAATTAATCAAAAAAATTTTTGATAACTTGCAATGCAGATTTATACTTTTTTTTTTTTGTTTTATTTGGAAGTAGCAAGTACACCAGGATCACATAAGCAATGTAACGAATAGAGGTGAGAACGTATGGAGTTTTTTTTCTATTTGAGAAGATACTAAAACTATTGAGAAATTATATCCACCGTGGATCGTTGTAACATTAAAGTCAAGAGCCTTTTTTCAAGTTATATTACGAGACAAGCCCACTGGCACAGACTGGTGCACCTGGTGGTAATAATGCCTTGGAGATGATTTCCACAGTAAGTTTTGTCTCCGGAAGGATCAGGACGGACACCTGGTGTACCTGGTGATGATAACGCCTCGGAAATGACTTCCCCGGGAAGTTTTAACTCCAGCGGAGTCAGAATGAAAACCTAGTGCACCTGGTGATGATGACGCTTCGGAGATGATTTCCCCAGAAAACCATCTCCGAGGCGTTACTATCACTAGGGGCACCAGGTGTCCGTCCTGACTCCTCTGGAGTCAAAACTTCTTGGGGAAATCATCTCCAAGGCGTTATTACCACCAGGTGCACCAGGTGTCCGTCCTGACTCTTCTGGAGTCAAAACTTCTTGGGGAAATCATCTCCAAGGCGTTATTACCACCAGGTGCACCAGGTGTCCGTCCTGACTCCTCTGGAGTCAAAACTTCTTGGGGAAATCATCTCCAAGGCGTTATTACCACCAGGTACACCAGGTGTTCGTCCTGACCCCTGTGGAGTCAAAACTTCCTGGGGAAATCATCTACAAGGCGTTATCATCACCAGGTGCACCAGGTGTCCACCTTGACTTCATAATGTTATAATATTTAGCAAAAGAATAAAAGTTTGCTCAAGTCCATTTTACGTGTGGCACACGTGTGGCTATACAGCAGGGACATGCACAGGGTACGCCGACTCCCGCAAAAGGGGAAAGGCAAGCCGAATTCAAATTGATATTAAAAAATAACAATTTTGAAAAATAACAGTATGAATTTGTGTGATAATAATTAAAAAAATAAGTGATAATAATTAAAAAAAAAATATATGAAATTGTGAATTAATCGGGTATTTTGAAATGGTATGCGTACACATATATAAAAATAGATATGTAGTACATGAATTAAAATTTTTAATATTTATATTTAAATGTAAAATGATATAAAAATTAATAAATGCTAGCAATGACAAAATTTTTTAAATTATTTTTGTAACCTTGGAAGTTAGTCAAAGTTAAAGGTTCTGCTAGATGCTGCTAGAGCTTGTGAACCCGCTTAAAATGCATCTGCGATTCGTTGAATGGTGATAGAAAAACATGACTACGGCAAAAGTCAGAAAATTGAAAATCATCAACTTCTTCAAGGCTTTTTATTCTTATTAATCGTTCATTCATAACTAAAAGTTGTATTGTTTTGAATTTTTTTTGGATAAAGTTTAAATTAAACAGTTGATATTTGGTTATGTTATTGTTTTTTTTTTTTTGTAAATAAGGAGCAAAAGGTTATCAAATAATGAGCTAATCATAGTTATTACTTTTTAAGAAATAAAGTCCTGGACTTTATGAGATTATAGCTATGGTTTCTGGTAAGTTTGCAGATCTCAAGTTATTAGCTAAAAAATTGTGTAAAAAAGTGAAAAAATAAACAGATGATCAAGTTTAGATTATAGTTGAATATTTGTTTAAGCCAAATAAATTGGTAAGTTGATAATTGAATTATTGAGTGTGCACTTTTATGCATGGTGATGAAAGTAAAATATTTTGTTTATTCATGATAATTATTTTAACAACAAGCACTGTTTTGTGTGTCACCATTAAGTAATAATCAGCTATAATTTAACTTTTAGTCTTGACTTTAACATTTGCATGCTTTTTCACAAACAAGAGCAATCAACTCTTCCTTTATATATTGTAACGGGGTATTTATTCAGAAAAGGGCCTCCCTTGAATAATTAACGGAGTTTCCCGGGCCCTCCCGTTACAAGAAAAATCTCTTTCAAAAACTCTAGGGGAAAACTCCTTAATCTGGGGTCAGGGTTTCCACGGAGAGAAAACCTCCGGGAACGGTTGGTGAGCTAGAGAGAGAGAAAATAAATTATTACAAAAATTTTAGGTTAAATTTGATTTTTATTCTTGTCTACAAAAATAATAAAAATCAAGTCTACAATTACAAAAAATAAAATTTTAATTTGAGAACAAAGGAATTAAACAAACTATAAAATAGTCTACAAAATGGCGGGTAACGACGCCGCGCCAAGACAAAAAAAAACTCTATCGAATTTAATAAACTTTTAATAATAGCCAAACAGAATTCTCATTTATCGTGCAATGTACAAAATTTCCGGAAAACCATGCTTTATCAAGTTTCCAATAAAATAAAACAAAAACCTTACGTTACAAAAATTTCAACCCAAACTCTCTGGTTTTTTTAACTCTCGGTATTGAACAAGAAAGAAATAACCCAAGTCTTCGATTTCTTCTTGTACCTAGCTGTAAATAAAGAAAAAAAATGTCTACAACTCAACTAAAGAAACTGAGGAAAAGGGAACTTAGGAAAAAGTCTACTCAAAGAAACTAAAAAAAATCACACTCTCAAACACTACCTCACACTGTGGTTACTGAGAACAGAGTGACGCTCCCCGCGTCTCTCTGTCTCGACTTCCTTCCTCACCATCCCCTCCAAACACTCTCCACCAATCAACAAAAATCAATCCAATTAAACCTCATTCATACTCGAGGAACAGTCATTTGTCCACCAATCAGACACATTCACGCCACAACACCCAATCACGCTCCCGTCTACAATCTTCCGGTGGCGATCACCACGCCACCTATAGTACGCGCGAACATCCAAAATAAGAATAAAAATATTGCACACGAGGCACTCACTGCGTTACCCTATCCCTTGCGCACATACTCTCTCTCTCGCTCTCCCCCATACGCACACATTGTTCGCGCAACGTACACAATACAGAAAAAAAAATAATATCTCACTCACGCCCGTATCTACTGTGGTGAGCGTGCGCGCACGCGCTTGGCGACGCAGTTGCGTCGTCTGCCGACACGCGCCGCGCACCTCCTCCGTCACCGAAAACTCCCCGACGGAGAATCGGAACCCGTGTGTGGTGTATGTGTGTGTACGTGCGCGCCCTGGGCCGGGAGAGCCTTCCCGGGTGGTGAACATGTGTGTGTGTGTGTGTGTGTATGTGTCGTGCGCGCGCGGGGTACTCGTGCTGCTGCAACAGCAGCGTCCAGTCGACGGCGATCGTCGCCACGTGGTTGGCTTCTGCTGCGCGAGAAAATGGCATGGTTATCACCTGGGAAAGTAAACAAACAAATAAGTAATTTCATTGTTTCCCAGGTGACCTGACACTGCCAGGTAAGAAAAATAATTTACGAGGGATTCACTCCCTCGCAATATTTACCATAAGCTTTGATTGGGTACTAATATAAATTTATACATTAGAAATATTATAAACATTGGCATTTAATTTGTAATTCTTTACATAAAGTTGTTTGACCTTTCTGCATCAAAATTCTTGTGATTTTTAAAGTGCATTTATAGCAGCAGACAAGCTTTTTTATTATTGTAATTCTACTGTACTGGTATAATCTCGGTTGAAGTAATATAATGTTATCGCTTTGGATCCTTTAATTTCTGCTATGTTGTTATTTTAATCTGGAGTTTTGAGTCTTGCATTTTAATTGTGAGTAGAAACAGCCATAACATTTATGAATTGTGTGCTAGAGGATATTTCACATGAGCTTTGGTCAGGTACCAAATCTAATATTATAACATTATGAAGTCAGGGTGGACACCAGGTGCACTTGGTCATAATAACGCCTGGTAGATGATTTCCCCAGGAAGATTTGATCCCAGAGGGGTCAGGACGGACACCTGGTGCAGCTAGTGGTAAGAACACGTCGGAGATGATTTCCCCAGGAAGTTTTGACTCCAAAAGGGTTACTACAGACACCTGGTGTACCTGGTGGTAATAACGCCTTGGAGATGATTTCCCCAAGAAGTTTTGACTCCAGAGGGGTCAGGACGAACGCCAGGTGTAACTGGTGATGATAACGCCTCGGAGATGACTTCCCCAGGAAGTTTTGACTTCAGAAGGGTCAGGACAGACACCTGGTGTCCATCCTGACCCTTCTGAAATAAAAACTTCCTGGAGAAATCATCACCGAGGCGTCATCATCACTTGGTGCACCAGTAGTTAGTAGTGACCTTTCTGGAGTCAAAACTTTCTGGGGGAATCATCTCCAAGGCTTTATCACCACTAGGTGCACCAGGTGTCCGTCCTGACCCCTTTGGGATCAAAACTTCCTGGGGAAATCATCTACAAGCGTGATTATGACTAGGTGCACCAGGTGTCCGTCCTGACCCTTCTGAAGTAAAAACTTCCTGGGGAAGTCATCTCCGAGGCGTTATCATCACCAGGTGCACCAGGTGTTCATCCTGACCCCTCTGGAATCAAAACTTTCTGGGGAAATCATCACCGAGGCGTCATCATCACCTGGTGCACCAGGTGTCAGTAGTGACCTTTCTGGAGTCAAAACTTCCTGGGGAAATCATCTCCGAGGCTTTATCACCACTAGGTGCGCCAGGTCTCCGTCCTGACACCTCTGGAATCAAATTTCCTGGGGAAATCATCTCCAAAGCGTTATTACCACCAGGTGCACCAGGTGTCCACCCTTGCCCCTCCGGAGTCCAATCTTCCTGGGGAAATCATCTCCGAGGCGTCAGTATCACCAGGTGCACCAGGTGTTAGTAGTGACCTTTCTGGAGTCAAAACTTCCTGGGGAAATCATCTCCGAGGCTTTATCACCACTAGGTACACCAGGTCTCCGCCCTGGCCCCTCCGGAGTCCAAACTTCCTGGGGAAATCATCTACAAGGCGTTATTATGACGAGGTGCACCAGGTGTCCGTCCTGACCCTTCTGAAGTCAAAACTTCCTGGGGAAGTCATCTCCGAGGCATTATCATCACCAGGTGCACCTGGCGTCCACCCTGACTTCATCATGTTATAATATTTAGCGAACTTTAAAAAAATTTGCTCAAGTCCATTTAACGTGTGGCACACGTGTGGCTATACAGCAGGGGTAGAAAAACTGAGGAAAATCATGAAACTATCTGTCTCAAACGGCTAACTACTAACAAATTTACATTTTGTATGTCACAATAAAACACTTCAAAGAAATGGTAATTTTATTAATTTTTTTTTTTTTCATTCGTCAAATACAGTTTAATAAATGCAAGGTTGTGTCTAGGTACCATCGCCGTGTACCGTTTTACGGTGCACGGTGCATGGCGCACGGTGCACGGGCGCTATACCTAATGAGCTTTTATGTACACGGTACACGGTGCACTGTGTACGGAGGAGCTTTTTGGTGCACGGTGCACGGCGGAAAGCAGGGAAAAGTTTTTGTTTTGCTATTGTTTCGTACACGTTGCACCGTACACCGCCTACGGTACAAAAAATGTTTTTTTTATATCTTTGCGTACACCGTACACCAGACACCGTATACTGTTCGGTACACGGTACACGATGCACCGTGCACGGGTGAAAATATTTTTTATTTCTTTGCGTACACCGTACACCAGACAACGCGCCATGCTCGGTACACGGTACACGGTGCACCACGCACGGTGCAAGGTTGAAAAAATGTTTTGGCGTACACCCGACACCACACACTGTTCGGTACACGGTACACGATGCACCGTGCACGGATGAAAATATTTTTTATAACTTTACGTACACCGCACACCAGACAACGTGTGCTGTTCGGTACATGGTACACGATGCACTGTGCACGGGTGAAAATATTTTTTATAACTTTGCATACACCGTACACCAGACAACGCACACTGTTCGGTACACGATACACGATGCACCGTGTACGAGTAAAAAAATTTTTGGTATATATTTATCTATATTCGAATAAGCCCAGACATTTGAAAGACTTTGTTTGTTTTTTTCATCAGTAATATAATTTTAGATTTGGGTTTTAAAATATTTTCGATTAAAGTTATACTCCAAACAAAATTTAATCATTTACGTAATATTATGATATCATAATATTTGATATTATTGAATAAATTTGTCTATGCGCGAGCGAGCGAAGCGAGCGCGTATTTTATGCAAGTTATTACATAAAGTTGTAAGTCTGAAATTTATTACTCCAAAATGGCATGGTTGATTAGGAAAACGATACAAGTTTTTACTTAATGTTTAACTATTTGTTTGCAACATTATCAACAAATTTTTTTTTTTAACTATGAATTAAATGCTTCTAAGAATTAGACATATTTCGAGAAAAGTGTAAAAATTTTCGTTTGTTGATTGCTTATTATTTATTATTATTTTTTTTTTTTGTACATATTTTTTATTATTTTGGAATATTTTCAAGTGATGTCAATAAAACTACACCATAAACTTTTTGTGGAACAAAAAAAAATTTTTTTTATGGACTTGATATTCAAATATAAAGTACGCTGAGGGTTTAGAGCTTTGGAGATAGCTGATCAGTTAATTTATTGAACTCGACGTCCAGGGTTTTGGGGGTTTAGAGCTTGGGGGATAGCTGATCAGTTTATTTATTGAACTTGACGCCCAGGGTTTGAGGGGCTTAAAGCTTGGGGGATAGTTCATCAGTTTTTTCGTTGACCTGGGGTGCCCAGGGCTGGGGGGTTTAGAGCTTGAGGGATAGCTGATCGGTTTATTTATTGAACTCGACGCCCAAGGTTTTGACGGTTTAGAGCTTGGGAGATAGCTGATCAGTTTATTTATTGAACTTGACGCCCAGGGTTTTGAGGGCTTAGAGCTTAGGGGATAGCTGATCAGTTTATTTATTGAACTTGACGCCCAGGGTTTTGAGGGCTTAGAGCTTGGGGGATAGCTGATCAGTTTTTTAGTTGACCTCAGCTCCCAGGGGTTTGGGGCTTAGAGCTGGAGGAATAGCTGATCGGTTTATTAATTGAACTCGACGCCCAAGGTTTTGACGGTTTGGAGCTTGGGAGATAGCTGATCAGTTTATATATTGAACTCGACGCCCAAGGTATTTGGGGGATAGCTGATCAGTTTATTTATTGGACTGGACGCCCAGGGTCTTGGGGGCTTAGAGTTTGGGGGATAGCTGATCAGTTTTTTCGTTGACCTCAGGCGCCCAGGGTTGTAGGGTTTAGAGCTGGAGCGATAGCTGATAGATTTATTAATTGAACTCGACGCCCAAGGTTTTGATGGTTTAGAGCTTGGGAGATAGCTGATCAGTTTATATATTTAACTCGACGCCCAGGGTATTTGGGGGATAGCTGATCAGTTTATTTATTGAACTCGACGCCCACCGTATTTGGGGGTTTGGAGATTGACAGATAGCTGATCAGTTTATGTATTGAACTCGATGCCCAGGGTTTTGAGGGCTTAGAGCTTGGGGGATAGCTGATCAGTTTTTTAGTTGACCTCAGCTCCCAGGGGTTTGGGGCTTATAGCTGGAGGAATAGCTGATCGATTTATTAATTGAACTCGACGCCCAAGGTTTTGATGGTTTAGAGCTTGGGAGATAGCTGATCAGTTTATATATTTTACTCGACGCCCAGGGTATTTGGGGGATAGCTGATCAGTTTATTTAATGATTTGTTTATTTGATATTATTGAATAAATTTGTCTATGCGCGAGCGAGCGAAGCGAGCGCGTATTTTATGCAAGTTATTACATAAAGTTGTAAGTCTCAAATTTATTACTCCAAAATGGCATGGTTGATAAGGAAAACGATACAAGTTTTTACTTAATGTTTAACTATTTGTTTGCAACATTATCAACAAATTTTTTTTTTTAACTATGAATTAAATGCTTCTAAGAATTAGACATATTTCGAGAAAAGTGTAAAAATTTTCGTTTGTTGATTGCTTATTATTTATTATTATTTTTTTTTTTTGTACATATTTTTTATTATTTTGGAATATTTTCAAGTGATGTCAATAAAACTACACCATAAACTTTTTGTGGAACAAAAAAAAAATTTTTTTTATGGACTTGATATTCAAATATAAAGTACGCTGAGGGTTTAGAGCTTTGGAGATAGCTGATCAGTTAATTTATTGAACTCGACGTCCAGGGTTTTGGGGGTTTAGAGCTTGGGGGATAGATGATCAGTTTATATATTTGACTCGACGCCCAGGATTTTTGGGGGATAGCTGATCAGTTTATTTATTGAACTCGACGCCCACCGTATTTGGGGGTTTGGCGATTGAAAGATAGCTGATCAGTTTATATATTGAACTCGATGCCCAGGGTAATTGAGGTTTCAGAGCTTGGGGGATAGCTGATCAGTTTATTTATTGAACTTGACGCCCAGGGTTTTGGGGGCTTAGAGTTTGGGGGATAGCTGATCAGTTTTTTAGTTGACCTCAGCCGCCCAGGGGTTTGGGGCTTAGAGCTGGAGGGAAAGCTGATCGGTTTATTAATTGAACTCGACGCCCAAGGTTTTGACGGTTTAGAGCTTGGGAGATAGCTGATCAGTTTATTTATTGAACTCGACGCCCAAGGTATTTGGGGGATAGCTGATCAGTTTATTTATTGGACTGGACGCCCAGGGTCTTGGGGGCTTGAGTTTGGGGGATAGCTGATCAGTTTTTTCGTTGACCTCAGGCGCCCAGGGTTGTAGGGTTTAGAGCTGGAGCGATAGCTGATCGATTTATTAATTTAACTCGACGCCCAAGGTTTTGATGGTTTAGAGCTTGGGAGATAGCTGATCAGTTTATATATTTTACTCGACGCCCAGGGTATTTGGGGGATAGCTGATCAGTTTATTTATTGATTTGTTTATTTGATATTATTGAATAAATTTGTCTATGCGCGAGCGAGCGAAGCGAGCGCGTATTTTATGCAAGTTATTACATAAAGTTGTAAGTCTGAAATTTATTACTCCAAAATGGCATGGTTGATTAGGAAAACGATACAAGTTTTTACTTAATGTTTAACTATTTGTTTGCAACATTATCAACAAATTTTTTTTTTTAACTATGAATTAAATGCTTCTAAGAATTAGACATATTTCGAGAAAAGTGTAAAAATTTTCGTTTGTTGATTGCTTATTATTTATTATTATTTTTTTTTTTTGTACATATTTTTTATTATTTTGGAATATTTTCAAGTGATGTCAATAAAACTACACCATAAACTTTTTGTGGAACAAAAAAAAAATTTTTTTTATGGACTTGATATTCAAATATAAAGTACGCTGAGGGTTTAGAGCTTTGGAGATAGCTGATCAGTTAATTTATTGAACTCGACGTCCAGGGTTTTGGGGGTTTAGAGCTTGGGGGATAGATGATCAGTTTATATATTTGACTCGACGCCCAGGATTTTTGGGGGATAGCTGAACAGTTTATTTATTGAACTCGACGCCCACCGTATTTGGAGGTTTGGCGATTGAAAGATAGCTGATCAGTTTATATATTGAACTCGATGCCCAGGGTAATTGAGGTTTCAGAGCTTGAGGGATAGCTGATCAGTTTATTTATTGAACTTGACGCCCAGGGTTTTGGGGGCTTAGAGTTTGGGGGATAGCTGATCAGTTTTTTAGTTGACCTCAGCCGCCCAGGGGTTTGGGGCTTCGAGCTGGAGGGAAAGCTGATCGGTTTATTAATTGAACTCGACGCCCAAGGTTTTGACGGTTTAGAGCTTGAGAGATAGCTGATCAGTTTATTTATTGAACTTGACTCCCAGGGTTGTGGGGGCTTAAAGCTTGGGGGATAGCTCATCAGTTTTTTCGTTGACCTGGAGTGCCCAGGGCTGGGGGGTTTAGAGCTTGAGGGATAGCTGATCGGTTTATTTATTGAACTCGACGCCCAAGGTTTTGACGGTTTAGAGCTTGGGAGATAGCTGATCAGTTTATTTATTGAACTCGACGCCCAAGGTATTTGGGGGATAGCTGATCAGTTTATTTATTGGACTGGACGCCCAGGGTCTTGGGGGCTTGAGTTTGGGGGATAGCTGATCAGTTTTTTCGTTGACCTCAGGCGCCCAGGGTTGTAGGGTTTAGAGCTGGAGCGATAGCTGATCGATTTATTAATTTAACTCGACGCCCAAGGTTTTGACGGTTTAGAGCTTGGGAGATAGCTGATCAGTTTATTTATTGAACTCGACGCCCAAGGTATTTGGGGGATAGCTGATCAGTTTATTTATTGGACTGGACGCCCAGGGTCTTGGGGGCTTGAGTTTGGGGGATAGCTGATCAGTTTTTTCGTTGACCTCAGGCGCCCAGGGTTGTAGGGTTTAGAGCTGGAGCGATAGCTGATCGATTTATTAATTTAACTCGACGCCCAAGGTTTTGATGGTTTAGAGCTTGGGAGATAGCTGATCAGTTTATATATTTTACTCGACGCCCAGGGTATTTGGGGGATAGCTGATCAGTTTATTTATTGATTTGTTTATTTGATATTATTGAATAAATTTGTCTATGCGTGAGCGAGCGAAGCGAGCGCGTATTTTATGCAAGTTATTACATAAAGTTGTAAGTCTGAAATTTATTACTCCAAAATGGCATGGTTGATTAGGAAAACGATACAAGTTTTTACTTAATGTTTAACTATTTGTTTGCAACATTATCAACAAATTTTTTTTTTAACTATGAATTAAATGCTTCTAAGAATTAGACATATTTCGAGAAAAGTGTAAAAATTTTCGTTTGTTGATTGCTTATTATTTATTATTATTTTTTTTTTTTGTACATATTTTTTATTATTTTGGAATATTTTCAAGTGATGTCAATAAAACTACACCATAAACTTTTTGTGGAACAAAAAAAAAATTTTTTTTATGGACTTGATATTCAAATATAAAGTACGCTGAGGGTTTAGAGCTTTGGAGATAGCTGATCAGTTAATTTATTGAACTCGACGTCCAGGGTTTTGGGGGTTTAGAGCTTGGGGGATAGATGATCAGTTTATATATTTGACTCGACGCCCAGGAATTTTGGGGGATAGCTGAACAGTTTATTTATTGAACTCGACGCCCACCGTATTTGGAGGTTTGGCGATTGAAAGATAGCTGATCAGTTTATATATTGAACTCGATGCCCAGGGTAATTGAGGTTTCAGAGCTTGAGGGATAGCTGATCAGTTTATTTATTGAACTTGACGCCCAGGGTTTTGGGGGCTTAGAGTTTGGGGGATAGCTGATCAGTTTTTTAGTTGACCTCAGCCGCCCAGGGGTTTGGGGCTTCGAGCTGGAGGGAAAGCTGATCGGTTTATTAATTGAACTCGACGCCCAAGGTTTTGACGGTTTAGAGCTTGAGAGATAGCTGATCAGTTTATTTATTGAACTTGACTCCCAGGGTTGTGGGGGCTTAAAGCTTGGGGGATAGCTCATCAGTTTTTTCGTTGACCTGGAGTGCCCAGGGCTGGGGGGTTTAGAGCTTGAGGGATAGCTGATCGGTTTATTTATTGAACTCGACGCCCAAGGTTTTGACGGTTTAGAGCTTGGGAGATAGCTGATCAGTTTATATATTTTACTCGACGCCCAGGGTATTTGAGGGATAGCTGATCAGTTTATTTATTGATTTGTTTATTTGATATTATTGAATAAATTTCTATATGCGCGAGCGAGCGAAGCGAGCGCGTATTTTATGCAAGTTATTACATAAAGTTGTAAGTCTGAAATTTATTACTCCAAAATGGCATGGTTGATTAGGAAAACGATACAAGTTTTTACTTAATGTTTAACTATTTGTTTGCAACATTATCAACAAATTTTTTTTTTTAACTATGAATTAAATGCTTCTAAGAATTAGACATATTTCGAGAAAAGTGTAAAAATTTTCGTTTGTTGATTGCTTATTATTTATTATTATTTTTTTTTTTTGTACATATTTTTTATTATTTTGGAATATTTTCAAGTGATGTCAATAAAACTACACCATAAACTTTTTGTGGAACAAAAAAAAAATTTTTTTTATGGACTTGATATTCAAATATAAAGTACGCTGAGGGTTTAGAGCTTTGGAGATAGCTGATCAGTTAATTTATTGAACTCGACGTCCAGGGTTTTGGGGGTTTAGAGCTTGGGGGATAGCTGATCAGTTTTTTAGTTGACCTCAGCTCCCAGGGGTTTGGGGCTTATAGCTGGAGGAATAGCTGATCGGTTTATTAATTGAACTCGACGCCCAAGGTTTTGACGGTTTAGAGCTTGGGAGATAGCTGATCAGTTTATTTATTGAACTCGACGCCCAAGATATTTGGGGGATAGCTGATCAGTTTATTTATTGGAATGGACGCCCAGGGTCTTGGGGGCTTAGAGTTTGGGGGATGCTGATCAGTTTTTTCGTTGACCTCAGGCGCCCAGGGTTGTAGGGTTTAGAGCTGGAGCGATAGCTGATCGATTTATTAATTGAACTCGACGCCCAAGGTTTTGATGGTTTAGAGCTTGGGAGATAGCTGATCAGTTTATATATTTTACTCGACGCCCAAGGTATTTGGGGGATAGCTGATCAGTTTATTTATTGGACTGGACGCCCAGGGTCTTGGGGGCTTAGAGTTTGGGGGATAGCTGATCAGTTTTTTCGTTGACCTCAGGCGCCCAGGGTTGTAGGGTTTAGAGCTGGAGCGATAGCTGATCGATTTATTAATTGAACTCGACGCCCAAGGTTTTGATGGTTTAGAGCTTGGGAGATAGCTGATCAGTTTTTTAGTTGACCTCAGCCGCCCAGGGGTTTGGGGCTTAGAGCTTGAGGGATAGCTGATCGGTTTATTTATTGAACTCGACGCCCAAGGTTTTGACGGTTTAGAGCTTGGGAGATAGCTGATCAGTTTATTTATTGAACTTGACGCCCAGGGTTTTGAGGGCTTAGAGCTTGGGGGATAGCTGATCAGTTTATTTATTGAACTTGACGCCCAGGGTTTTGAGGGCTTAGAGCTTGGGGGATAGCTGATCAGTTTTTTAGTTGACCTCAGCTCCCAGGGGTTTGGGGCTTAGAGCTGGAGGAATAGCTGATCGGTTTATTAATTGAACTCGACGCCCAAGGTTTTGACGGTTTAGAGCTTGGGAGATAGCTGATCAGTTTATATATTGAACTCGACGCCCAAGGTATTTAGGGGATAGCTGATCAGTTTATTTATTGGACTGGACGCCCAGGGTCTTGGGGGCTTAGAGCTTGGGGGATAGCTGATCAGTTTTTTAGTTGACCTCAGCTCCCAGGGGTTTGGGGCTTAGAGCTGGAGGAATAGCTGATCGGTTTATTAATTGAACTCGACGCCCAAGGTTTTGACGGTTAAGAGCTTGGGAGATAGCTGATCAGTTTATATATTGAACTCGACGCCCAAGGTATTTAGGGGATAGCTGATCAGTTTATTTATTGGACTGGACGCCCAGGGTCTTGGGGGCTTAGAGCTTGGGGGATAGCTGATCAGTTTTTTAGTTGACCTCAGCTCCCAGGGGTTTGGGGCTTATAGCTGGAGGAATAGCTGATCGATTTATTAATTGAACTCGACGCCCAAGGTTTTGATGGTTTAGAGCTTGGGAGATAGCTGATCAGTTTATATATTTTACTCGACGCCCAGGGTATTTGGGGGATAGCTGATCAGTTTATTTAATGATTTGTTTATTTGATATTATTGAATAAATTTGTCTATGCGCGAGCGAGCGAAGCGAGCGCGTATTTTATGCAAGTTATTACATAAAGTTGTAAGTCTCAAATTTATTACTCCAAAATGGCATGGTTGATAAGGAAAACGATACAAGTTTTTACTTAATGTTTAACTATTTGTTTGCAACATTATCAACAAATTTTTTTTTTTAACTATGAATTAAATGCTTCTAAGAATTAGACATATTTCGAGAAAAGTGTAAAAATTTTCGTTTGTTGATTGCTTATTATTTATTATTATTTTTTTTTTTTGTACATATTTTTTATTATTTTGGAATATTTTCAAGTGATGTCAATAAAACTACACCATAAACTTTTTGTGGAACAAAAAAAAAATTTTTTTTATGGACTTGATATTCAAATATAAAGTACGCTGAGGGTTTAGAGCTTTGGAGATAGCTGATCAGTTAATTTATTGAACTCGACGTCCAGGGTTTTGGGGGTTTAGAGCTTGGGGGATAGATGATCAGTTTATATATTGAACTCGACGCCCAAGGTATTTGGGGGATAGCTGATCAGTTTATTTATTGGACTGGACGCCCAGGGTCTTGGGGGCTTAGAGCTTGGGGGATAGCTGATCAGTTTTTTAGTTGACCTCAGCTCCCAGGGGTTTGGGGCTTAGAGCTGGAGGAAGGGCTGATCGGTTTATTAATTGAACTCGACGCCCAAGGTTTTGACGGTTTGGAGCTTGGGAGATAGCTGATCAGTTTATATATTTAACTCGACGCCCAGGGTATTTGGGGGATAGCTGATCAGTTTATTTATTGAACTCGACGCCCACCGTATTTGGGGGTTTGGAGATTGACAGATAGCTGATCAGTTTATGTATTGAACTCGATGCCCAGGGTTTTGAGGGCTTAGAGCTTGGGGGATAGCTGATCAGTTTTTTAGTTGACCTCAGCTCCCAGGGGTTTGGGGCTTATAGCTGGAGGAATAGCTGATCGATTTATTAATTGAACTCGACGCCCAAGGTTTTGATGGTTTAGAGCTTGGGAGATAGCTGATCAGTTTATATATTTTACTCGACGCCCAGGGTATTTGGGGGATAGCTGATCAGTTTATTTAATGATTTGTTTATTTGATATTATTGAATAAATTTGTCTATGCGCGAGCGAGCGAAGCGAGCGCGTATTTTATGCAAGTTATTACATAAAGTTGTAAGTCTCAAATTTATTACTCCAAAATGGCATGGTTGATAAGGAAAACGATACAAGTTTTTACTTAATGTTTAACTATTTGTTTGCAACATTATCAACAAATTTTTTTTTTAACTATGAATTAAATGCTTCTAAGAATTAGACATATTTCGAGAAAAGTGTAAAAATTTTCGTTTGTTGATTGCTTATTATTTATTATTATTTTTTTTTTTTGTACATATTTTTTATTATTTTGGAATATTTTCAAGTGATGTCAATAAAACTACACCATAAACTTTTTGTGGAACAAAAAAAAAATTTTTTTTATGGACTTGATATTCAAATATAAAGTACGCTGAGGGTTTAGAGCTTTGGAGATAGCTGATCAGTTAATTTATTGAACTCGACGTCCAGGGTTTTGGGGGTTTAGAGCTTGGGGGATAGATGATCAGTTTATATATTTGACTCGACGCCCAGGATTTTTGGGGGATAGCTGATCAGTTTATTTATTGAACTCGACGCCCACCGTATTTGGGGGTTTGGCGATTGAAAGATAGCTGATCAGTTTATATATTGAACTCGATGCCCAGGGTAATTGAGGTTTCAGAGCTTGGGGGATAGCTGATCAGTTTATTTATTGAACTTGACGCCCAGGGTTTTGGGGGCTTAGAGTTTGGGGGATAGCTGATCAGTTTTTTAGTTGACCTCAGCCGCCCAGGGGTTTGGGGCTTAGAGCTGGAGGGAAAGCTGATCGGTTTATTAATTGAACTCGACGCCTAAGGTTTTGACGGTTTAGAGCTTGGGAGATAGCTGATCAGTTTATTTATTGAACTCGACGCCCAAGGTATTTGGGGGATAGCTGATCAGTTTATTTATTGGACTGGACGCCCAGGGTCTTGGGGGCTTGAGTTTGGGGGATAGCTGATCAGTTTTTTCGTTGACCTCAGGCGCCCAGGGTTGTAGGGTTTAGAGCTGGAGCGATAGCTGATCGATTTATTAATTTAACTCGACGCCCAAGGTTTTGATGGTTTAGAGCTTGGGAGATAGCTGATCAGTTTATATATTTTACTCGACGCCCAGGGTATTTGAAGGATAGCTGATCAGTTTATTTATTGATTTGTTTATTTGATATTATTGAATAAATTTGTCTATGCGCGAGCGAGCGAAGCGAGCGCGTATTTTATGCAAGTTATTACATAAAGTTGTAAGTCTGAAATTTATTACTCCAAAATTGCATGGTTGATTAGGAAAACGATACAAGTTTTTACTTAATGTTTAACTATTTGTTTGCAACATTATCAACAAATTTTTTTTTTTAACTATGAATTAAATGCTTCTAAGAATTAGACATATTTCGAGAAAAGTGTAAAAATTTTCGTTTGTTGATTGCTTATTATTTATTATTATTTTTTTTTTTTGTACATATTTTTTATTATTTTGGAATATTTTCAAGTGATGTCAATAAAACTACACCATAAACTTTTTGTGGAACAAAAAAAAAATTTTTTTTATGGACTTGATATTCAAATATAAAGTACGCTGAGGGTTTAGAGCTTTGGAGATAGCTGATCAGTTAATTTATTGAACTCGACGTCCAGGGTTTTGGGGGTTTAGAGCTTGGGGGATAGATGATCAGTTTATATATTTGACTCGACGCCCAGGATTTTTGGGGGATAGCTGATCAGTTTATTTATTGAACTCGACGCCCACCGTATTTGGGGGTTTGGCGATTGAAAGATAGCTGATCAGTTTATATATTGAACTCGATGCCCAGGGTAATTGAGGTCTCAGAGCTTGGGGGATAGCTGATCAGTTTATTTATTGAACTTGACGCCCAGGGTTTTGGGGGCTTAGAGTTTGGGGGATAGCTGATCAGTTTTTTAGTTGACCTCAGCTCCCAGGGGTTTGGGGCTTAGAGCTGGAGGAATAGCTGATCGGTTTATTAATTGAACTCGACGCCCAAGGTTTTGACGGTTTGGAGCTTGGGAGATAGCTGATCAGTTTATATATTGAACTCGACGCCCAAGGTATTTGGGGGATAGCTGATCAGTTTATTTATTGGACTGGACGCCCAGGGTCTTGGGGGCTTAGAGCTTGGGGGATAGCTGATCAGTTTTTTAGTTGACCTCAGCTCCCAGGGGTTTGGGGCTTAGAGCTGGAGGAAGGGCTGATCGGTTTATTAATTGAACTCGACGCCCAAGGTTTTGACGGTTTGGAGCTTGGGAGATAGCTGATCAGTTTATATATTTAACTCGACGCCCAGGGTATTTGGGGGATAGCTGATCAGTTTATTTATTGAACTCGACGCCCACCGTATTTGGGGGTTTGGAGATTGACAGATAGCTGATCAGTTTATGTATTGAACTCGATGCCCAGGGTTTTGAGGGCTTAGAGCTTGGGGGATAGCTGATCAGTTTTTTAGTTGACCTCAGCTCCCAGGGGTTTGGGGCTTATAGCTGGAGGAATAGCTGATCGATTTATTAATTGAACTCGACGCCCAAGGTTTTGATGGTTTAGAGCTTGGGAGATAGCTGATCAGTTTATATATTTTACTCGACGCCCAGGGTATTTGGGGGATAGCTGATCAGTTTATTTAATGATTTGTTTATTTGATATTATTGAATAAATTTGTCTATGCGCGAGCGAGCGAAGCGAGCGCGTATTTTATGCAAGTTATTACATAAAGTTGTAAGTCTCAAATTTATTACTCCAAAATGGCATGGTTGATAAGGAAAACGATACAAGTTTTTACTTAATGTTTAACTATTTGTTTGCAACATTATCAACAAATTTTTTTTTTTAACTATGAATTAAATGCTTCTAAGAATTAGACATATTTCGAGAAAAGTGTAAAAATTTTCGTTTGTTGATTGCTTATTATTTATTATTATTTTTTTTTTTTGTACATATTTTTTATTATTTTGGAATATTTTCAAGTGATGTCAATAAAACTACACCATAAACTTTTTGTGGAACAAAAAAAAAATTTTTTTTATGGACTTGATATTCAAATATAAAGTACGCTGAGGGTTTAGAGCTTTGGAGATAGCTGATCAGTTAATTTATTGAACTCGACGTCCAGGGTTTTGGGGGTTTAGAGCTTGGGGGATAGATGATCAGTTTATATATTGAACTCGACGCCCAAGGTATTTGGGGGATAGCTGATCAGTTTATTTATTGGACTGGACGCCCAGGGTCTTGGGGGCTTAGAGCTTGGGGGATAGCTGATCAGTTTTTTAGTTGACCTCAGCTCCCAGGGGTTTGGGGCTTAGAGCTGGAGGAAGGGCTGATCGGTTTATTAATTGAACTCGACGCCCAAGGTTTTGACGGTTTGGAGCTTGGGAGATAGCTGATCAGTTTATATATTTAACTCGACGCCCAGGGTATTTGGGGGATAGCTGATCAGTTTATTTATTGAACTCGACGCCCACCGTATTTGGGGGTTTGGAGATTGACAGATAGCTGATCAGTTTATGTATTGAACTCGATGCCCAGGGTTTTGAGGGCTTAGAGCTTGGGGGATAGCTGATCAGTTTTTTAGTTGACCTCAGCTCCCAGGGGGTTGGGGCTTATAGCTGGAGGAATAGCTGATCGATTTATTAATTGAACTCGACGCCCAAGGTTTTGATGGTTTAGAGCTTGGGAGATAGCTGATCAGTTTATATATTTTACTCGACGCCCAGGGTATTTGGGGGATAGCTGATCAGTTTATTTAATGATTTGTTTATTTGATATTATTGAATAAATTTGTCTATGCGCGAGCGAGCGAAGCGAGCGCGTATTTTATGCAAGTTATTACATAAAGTTGTAAGTCTCAAATTTATTACTCCAAAATGGCATGGTTGATAAGGAAAACGATACAAGTTTTTACTTAATGTTTAACTATTTGTTTGCAACATTATCAACAAATTTTTTTTTTTAACTATGAATTAAATGCTTCTAAGAATTAGACATATTTCGAGAAAAGTGTAAAAATTTTCGTTTGTTGATTGCTTATTATTTATTATTATTTTTTTTTTTTGTACATATTTTTTATTATTTTGGAATATTTTCAAGTGATCTCAATAAAACTACACCATAAACTTTTTGTGGAACAAAAAAAAAATTTTTTTTATGGACTTGATATTCAAATATAAAGTACGCTGAGGGTTTAGAGCTTTGGAGATAGCTGATCAGTTAATTTATTGAACTCGACGTCCAGGGTTTTGGGGGTTTAGAGCTTGGGGGATAGATGATCAGTTTATATATTTGACTCGACGCCCAGGATTTTTGGGGGATAGCTGATCAGTTTATTTATTGAACTCGACGCCCACCGTATTTGGGGGTTTGGCGATTGAAAGATAGCTGATCAGTTTATATATTGAACTCGATGCCCAGGGTAATTGAGGTTTCAGAGCTTGGGGGATAGCTGATCAGTTTATTTATTGAACTTGACGCCCAGGGTTTTGGGGGCTTAGAGTTTGGGGGATAGCTGATCAGTTTTTTAGTTGACCTCAGCCGCCCAGGGGTTTGGGGCTTAGAGCTGGAGGGAAAGCTGATCGGTTTATTAATTGAACTCGACGCCCAAGGTTTTGACGGTTTAGAGCTTGGGAGATAGCTGATCAGTTTATTTATTGAACTCGACGCCCAAGGTATTTGGGGGATAGCTGATCAGTTTATTTATTGGACTGGACGCCCAGGGTCTTGGGGGCTTGAGTTTGGGGGATAGCTGATCAGTTTTTTCGTTGACCTCAGGCGCCCAGGGTTGTAGGGTTTAGAGCTGGAGCGATAGCTGATCGATTTATTAATTTAACTCGACGCCCAAGGTTTTGATGGTTTAGAGCTTGGGAGATAGCTGATCAGTTTATATATTTTACTCGACGCCCAGGGTATTTGGGGGATAGCTGATCAGTTTATTTATTGATTTGTTTATTTGATATTATTGAATAAATTTGTCTATGCGCGAGCGAGCGAAGCGAGCGCGTATTTTATGCAAGTTATTACATAAAGTTGTAAGTCTGAAATTTATTACTCCAAAATTGCATGGTTGATTAGGAAAACGATACAAGTTTTTACTTAATGTTTAACTATTTGTTTGCAACATTATCAACAAATTTTTTTTTTTAACTATGAATTAAATGCTTCTAAGAATTAGACATATTTCGAGAAAAGTGTAAAAATTTTCGTTTGTTGATTGCTTATTATTTATTATTATTTTTTTTTTTTGTACATATTTTTTATTATTTTGGAATATTTTCAAGTGATGTCAATAAAACTACACCATAAACTTTTTGTGGAACAAAAAAAAAATTTTTTTTATGGACTTGATATTCAAATATAAAGTACGCTGAGGGTTTAGAGCTTTGGAGATAGCTGATCAGTTAATTTATTGAACTTGACGTCCAGGTTTTTGGGGGTTTAGAGCTTGGGGGATAGATGATCAGTTTATATATTTGACTCGACGCCCAGGATTTTTGGGGGATAGCTGAACAGTTTATTTATTGAACTCGACGCCCACCGTATTTGGGGGTTTGGCGATTGAAAGATAGCTGATCAGTTTATATATTGAACTCGATGCCCAGGGTAATTGAGGTTTCAGAGCTTGAGGGATAGCTGATCAGTTTATTTATTGAACTTGACGCCCAGGGTTTTGGGTGCTTAGAGTTTGGGGGATAGCTGATCAGTTTTTTAGTTGACCTCAGCCGCCCAGGGGTTTGGGGCTTAGAGCTGGAGGGAAAGCTGATCGGTTTATTAATTGAACTCGACGCCCAAGGTTTTGACGGTTTAGAGCTTGAGAGATAGCTGATCAGTTTATATATTGAACTTGACTCCCAGGGTTGTGGGGGCTTAAAGCTTGGGGGATAGCTCATCAGTTTTTTCGTTGACCTGGAGTGCCCAGGGCTGGGGGGTTTAGAGCTTGAGGGATAGCTGATCGGTTTATTTATTGAACTCGACGCCCAAGGTTTTGACGGTTTAGAGCTTGGGAGATAGCTGATCAGTTTATATATTGAACTTGACTCCCAGGGTTGTGGGGGCTTAAAGCTTGGGGGATAGCTCATCAGTTTTTTCGTTGACCTGGAGTGCCCAGGGCTGGGGGGTTTAGAGCTTGAGGGATAGCTGATCAGTTTATATATTTTACTCGACGCCCAGGGTTTTTGAGGGATAGCTGATCAGTTTATTAATTGATTTGTTTATTTGATATTATTGAATAAATTTGTATATGCGCGAGCGAGCGAAGCGAGCGCGTATTTTATGCAAGTTATTACATAAAGTTGTAAGTCTGAAATTTATTACTCCAAAATGGCATGGTTGATTAGGAAAACGATACAAGTTTTTACTTAATGTTGAACTATTTGTTTGCAACATTATCAACAAATTTTTTTTTTTAACTATGAATTAAATGCTTCTAAGAATTAGACATATTTCGAGAAAAGTGTAAAAATTTTCGTTTGTTGATTGCTTATTATTTATTATTATTTTTTTTTTTTGTACATATTTTTTATTATTTTGGAATATTTTCAAGTGATGTCAATAAAACTACACCATAAACTTTTTGTGGAACAAAAAAAAAATTTTTTTTATGGACTTGATATTCAAATATAAAGTACGCTGAGGGTTTAGAGCTTTGGAGATAGCTGATCAGTTAATTTATTGAACTCGACGTCCAGGGTTTTGGGGGTTTAGAGCTTGGGGGATAGCTGATCAGTTTTTTAGTTGACCTCAGCTCCCAGGGGTTTGGGGCTTATAGCTGGAGGAATAGCTGATCGGTTTATTAATTGAACTCGACGCCCAAGGTTTTGACGGTTTAGAGCTTGGGAGATAGCTGATCAGTTTATTTATTGAACTCGACGCCCAGGGTAATTGAGGTTTCAGAGCTTGAGGGATAGCTGATCAGTTTATTTATTGAACTTGACGCCCAGGGTTTTGGGGGCTTAGAGTTTGGGGGATAGCTGATCAGTTTTTTAGTTGACCTCAGCCGCCCAGGGGTTTGGGGCTTAGAGCTGGAGGGAAAGCTGATCGGTTTATTAATTGAACTCGACGCCCAAGGTTTTGACGGTTTAGAGCTTGGGAGATAGCTGATCAGTTTATATATTTTACTCGACGCCCAGGGTATTTGGGGGATAGCTGATCAGTTTATTTAATGATTTGTTTATTTGATATTATTGAATAAATTTGTCTATGCGCGAGCGAGCGAAGCGAGCGCGTATTTTATGCAAGTTATTACATAAAGTTGTAAGTCTCAAATTTATTACTCCAAAATGGCATGGTTGATAAGGAAAACGATACAAGTTTTTACTTAATGTTTAACTATTTGTTTGCAACATTATCAACAAATTTTTTTTTTTAACTATGAATTAAATGCTTCTAAGAATTAGACATATTTCGAGAAAAGTGTAAAAATTTTCGTTTGTTGATTGCTTATTATTTATTATTATTTTTTTTTTTTGTACATATTTTTTATTATTTTGGAATATTTTCAAGTGATGTCAATAAAACTACACCATAAACTTTTTGTGGAACAAAAAAAAAATTTTTTTTATGGACTTGATATTCAAATATAAAGTACGCTGAGGGTTTAGAGCTTTGGAGATAGCTGATCAGTTAATTTATTGAACTCGACGTCCAGGGTTTTGGGGGTTTAGAGCTTGGGGGATAGATGATCACTTTATATATTTGACTCGACGCCCAGGATTTTTGGGGGATAGCTGATCAGTTTATTTATTGAACTCGACGCCCACCGTATTTGGGGGTTTGGCGATTGAAAGATAGCTGATCAGTTTATATATTGAACTCGATGCCCAGGGTAATTGAGGTTTCAGAGCTTGGGGGATAGCTGATCAGTTTATTTATTGAACTTGACGCCCAGGGTTTTGGGGGCTTAGAGTTTGGGGGATAGCTGATCAGTTTTTTAGTTGACCTCAGCCGCCCAGGGGTTTGGGGCTTAGAGCTGGAGGGAAAGCTGATCGGTTTATTAATTGAACTCGACGCCCAAGGTTTTGACGGTTTAGAGCTTGGGAGATAGCTGATCAGTTTATTTATTGAACTCGACGCCCAAGGTATTTGGGGGATAGCTGATCAGTTTATTTATTGAACTCGACGCCCAGGGTAATTGAGGTTTCAGAGCTTGAGGGATAGCTGATCAGTTTATTTATTGAACTTGACGCCCAGGGTCTTGGGGGCTTGAGTTTGGGGGATAGCTGAACAGTTTTTTCGTTGACCTCAGGCGCCCAGGGTTGTAGGGTTTAGAGCTGGAGCGATAGCTGATCGATTTATTAATTTAACTCGACGCCCAAGGTTTTGATGGTTTAGAGCTTGGGAGATAGCTGATCAGTTTATATATTTTACTCGACGCCCAGGGTATTTGGGGGATAGCTGATCAGTTTATTTATTGATTTGTTTATTTGATATTATTGAATAAATTTGTCTATGCGCGAGCGAGCGAAGCGAGCGCGTATTTTATGCAAGTTATTACATAAAGTTGTAAGTCTGAAATTTATTACTCCAAAATTGCATGGTTGATTAGGAAAACGATACAAGTTTTTACTTAATGTTTAACTATTTGTTTGTAACATTATCAACAAATTTTTTTTTTTAACTATGAATTAAATGCTTCTAAGAATTAGACATATTTCGAGAAAAGTGTAAAAATTTTCGTTTGTTGATTGCTTATTATTTATTATTATTTTTTTTTTTTGTACATATTTTTTATTATTTTGGAATATTTTCAAGTGATGTCAATAAAACTACACCATAAACTTTTTGTGGAACAAAAAAAAAATTTTTTTTATGGACTTGATATTCAAATATAAAGTACGCTGAGGGTTTAGAGCTTTGGAGATAGCTGATCAGTTAATTTATTGAACTTGACGTCCAGGGTTTTGGGGGTTTAGAGCTTGGGGGATAGATGATCAGTTTATATATTTGACTCGACGCCCAGGATTTTTGGGGGATAGCTGAACAGTTTATTTATTGAACTCGACGCCCACCGTATTTGGGGGTTTGGCGATTGAAAGATAGCTGATCAGTTTATATATTGAACTCGATGCCCAGGGTAATTGAGGTTTCAGAGCTTGAGGGATAGCTGATCAGTTTATTTATTGAACTTGACGCCCAGGGTTTTGGGGGCTTAGAGTTTGGGGGATAGCTGATCAGTTTTTTAGTTGACCTCAGCCGCCCAGGGGTTTGGGGCTTAGAGCTGGAGGGAAAGCTGATCGGTTTATTAATTGAACTCGACGCCCAAGGTTTTGACGGTTTAGAGCTTGAGAGATAGCTGATCAGTTTATATATTGAACTTGACTCCCAGGGTTGTGGGGGCTTAAAGCTTGGGGGATAGCTCATCAGTTTTTTCGTTGACCTGGAGTGCCCAGGGCTGGGGGGTTTAGAGCTTGAGGGATAGCTGATCGGTTTATTTATTGAACTCGACGCCCAAGGTTTTGACGGTTTAGAGCTTGGGAGATAGCTGATCAGTTTATATATTTTACTCGACGCCCAGGGTTTTTGAGGGATAGCTGATCAGTTTATTAATTGATTTGTTTATTTGATATTATTGAATAAATTTGTATATGCGCGAGCGAGCGAAGCGAGCGCGTATTTTATGCAAGTTATTACATAAAGTTGTAAGTCTGAAATTTATTACTCCAAAATGGCATGGTTGATTAGGAAAACGATACAAGTTTTTACTTAATGTTGAACTATTTGTTTGCAACATTATCAACAAATTTTTTTTTTTAACTATGAATTAAATGCTTCTAAGAATTAGACATATTTCGAGAAAAGTGTAAAAATTTTCGTTTGTTGATTGCTTATTATTTATTATTATTTTTTTTTTTTGTACATATTTTTTATTATTTTGGAATATTTTCAAGTGATGTCAATAAAACTACACCATAAACTTTTTGTGGAACAAAAAAAAAATTTTTTTTATGGACTTGATATTCAAATATAAAGTACGCTGAGGGTTTAGAGCTTTGGAGATAGCTGATCAGTTAATTTATTGAACTCGACGTCCAGGGTTTTGGGGGTTTAGAGCTTGGGGGATAGCTGATCAGTTTTTTAGTTGACCTCAGCTCCCAGGGGTTTGGGGCTTATAGCTGGAGGAATAGCTGATCGGTTTATTAATTGAACTCGACGCCCAAGGTTTTGACGGTTTAGAGCTTGGGAGATAGCTGATCAGTTTATTTATTGAACTCGACGCCCAGGGTAATTGAGGTTTCAGAGCTTGAGGGATAGCTGATCAGTTTATTTATTGAACTTGACGCCCAGGGTTTTGGGGGCTTAGAGTTTGGGGGATAGCTGATCAGTTTTTTAGTTGACCTCAGCCGCCCAGGGGTTTGGGGCTTAGAGCTGGAGGGAAAGCTGATCGGTTTATTAATTGAACTCGACGCCCAAGGTTTTGACGGTTTAGAGCTTGGGAGATAGCTGATCAGTTTATATATTTTACTCGACGCCCAGGGTATTTGGGGGATAGCTGATCAGTTTATTTAATGATTTGTTTATTTGATATTATTGAATAAATTTGTCTATGCGCGAGCGAGCGAAGCGAGCGCGTATTTTATGCAAGTTATTACATAAAGTTGTAAGTCTCAAATTTATTACTCCAAAATGGCATGGTTGATAAGGAAAACGATACAAGTTTTTACTTAATGTTTAACTATTTGTTTGCAACATTATCAACAAATTTTTTTTTTTAACTATGAATTAAATGCTTCTAAGAATTAGACATATTTCGAGAAAAGTGTAAAAATTTTCGTTTGTTGATTGCTTATTATTTATTATTATTTTTTTTTTTTGTACATATTTTTTATTATTTTGGAATATTTTCAAGTGATGTCAATAAAACTACACCATAAACTTTTTGTGGAACAAAAAAAAAATTTTTTTTATGGACTTGATATTCAAATATAAAGTACGCTGAGGGTTTAGAGCTTTGGAGATAGCTGATCAGTTAATTTATTGAACTCGACGTCCAGGGTTTTGGGGGTTTAGAGCTTGGGGGATAGATGATCACTTTATATATTTGACTCGACGCCCAGGATTTTTGGGGGATAGCTGATCAGTTTATTTATTGAACTCGACGCCCACCGTATTTGGGGGTTTGGCGATTGAAAGATAGCTGATCAGTTTATATATTGAACTCGATGCCCAGGGTAATTGAGGTTTCAGAGCTTGGGGGATAGCTGATCAGTTTATTTATTGAACTTGACGCCCAGGGTTTTGGGGGCTTAGAGTTTGGGGGATAGCTGATCAGTTTTTTAGTTGACCTCAGCCGCCCAGGGGTTTGGGGCTTAGAGCTGGAGGGAAAGCTGATCGGTTTATTAATTGAACTCGACGCCCAAGGTTTTGACGGTTTAGAGCTTGGGAGATAGCTGATCAGTTTATTTATTGAACTCGACGCCCAAGGTATTTGGGGGATAGCTGATCAGTTTATTTATTGGACTGGACGCCCAGGGTCTTGGGGGCTTGAGTTTGGGGGATAGCTGAACAGTTTTTTCGTTGACCTCAGGCGCCCAGGGTTGTAGGGTTTAGAGCTAGAGCGATAGCTGATCGATTTATTAATTTAACTCGACGCCCAAGGTTTTGATGGTTTAGAGCTTGGGAGATAGCTGATCAGTTTATATATTTTACTCGACGCCCAGGGTATTTGGGGGATAGCTGATCAGTTTATTTATTGATTTGTTTATTTGATATTATTGAATAAATTTGTCTATGCGCGAGCGAGCGAAGCGAGCGCGTATTTTATGCAAGTTATTACATAAAAATGTAAGTCTGAAATTTATTACTCCAAAATTGCATGGTTGATTAGGAAAACGATACAAGTTTTTACTTAATGTTTAACTATTTGTTTGCAACATTATCAACAAATTTTTTTTTTTAACTATGAATTAAATGCTTCTAAGAATTAGACATATTTCGAGAAAAGTGTAAAAATTTTCGTTTGTTGATTGCTTATTATTTATTATTATTTTTTTTTTTTGTACATATTTTTTATTATTTTGGAATATTTTCAAGTGATGTCAATAAAACTACACCATAAACTTTTTGTGGAACAAAAAAAAAATTTTTTTTATGGACTTGATATTCAAATATAAAGTACGCTGAGGGTTTAGAGCTTTGGAGATAGCTGATCAGTTAATTTATTGAACTTGACGTCCAGGGTTTTGGGGGTTTAGAGCTTGGGGGATAGATGATCAGTTTATATATTTGACTCGACGCCCAGGATTTTTGGGGGATAGCTGAACAGTTTATTTATTGAACTCGACGCCCACCGTATTTGGGGGTTTGGCGATTGAAAGATAGCTGATCAGTTTATATATTGAACTCGATGCCCAGGGTAATTGAGGTTTCAGAGCTTGAGGGATAGCTGATCAGTTTATTTATTGAACTTGACGCCCAGGGTTTTGGGGGCTTAGAGTTTGGGGGATAGCTGATCAGTTTTTTAGTTGACCTCAGCCGCCCAGGGGTTTGGGGCTTAGAGCTGGAGGGAAAGCTGATCGGTTTATTAATTGAACTCGACGCCCAAGGTTTTGACGGTTTAGAGCTTGAGAGATAGCTGATCAGTTTATATATTGAACTTGACTCCCAGGGTTGTGGGGGCTTAAAGCTTGGGGGATAGCTCATCAGTTTTTTCGTTGACCTGGAGTGCCCAGGGCTGGGGGGTTTAGAGCTTGAGGGATAGCTGATCGGTTTATTTATTGAACTCGACGCCCAAGGTTTTGACGGTTTAGAGCTTGGGAGATAGCTGATCAGTTTATATATTTTACTCGACGCCCAGGGTTTTTGAGGGATAGCTGATCAGTTTATTAATTGATTTGTTTATTTGATATTATTGAATAAATTTGTATATGCGCGAGCGAGCGAAGCGAGCGCGTATTTTATGCAAGTTATTACATAAAGTTGTAAGTCTGAAATTTATTACTCCAAAATGGCATGGTTGATTAGGAAAACGATACAAGTTTTTACTTAATGTTGAACTATTTGTTTGCAACATTATCAACAAATTTTTTTTTTTAACTATGAATTAAATGCTTCTAAGAATTAGACATATTTCGAGAAAAGTGTAAAAATTTTCGTTTGTTGATTGCTTATTATTTATTATTATTTTTTTTTTTTGTACATATTTTTTATTATTTTGGAATATTTTCAAGTGATGTCAATAAAACTACACCATAAACTTTTTGTGGAACAAAAAAAAAATTTTTTTTATGGACTTGATATTCAAATATAAAGTACGCTGAGGGTTTAGAGCTTTGGAGATAGCTGATCAGTTAATTTATTGAACTCGACGTCCAGGGTTTTGGGGGTTTAGAGCTTGGGGGATAGCTGATCAGTTTTTTAGTTGACCTCAGCTCCCAGGGGTTTGGGGCTTATAGCTGGAGGAATAGCTGATCGGTTTATTAATTGAACTCGACGCCCAAGGTTTTGACGGTTTAGAGCTTGGGAGATAGCTGATCAGTTTATTTATTGAACTCGACGCCCAAGGTATTTGGGGGATAGCTGATCAGTTTATTTATTGGACTGGACGCCCAGGGTCTTGGGGGCTTAGAGTTTGGGGGATAGCTGATCAGTTTTTTCGTTGACCTCAGGCGCCCAGGGTTGTAGGGCTTAGAGCTGGAGCGATAGCTGATCGATTTATTAATTGAACTCGACGCCCAAGGTTTTGATGGTTTAGAGCTTGGGAGATAGCTGATCAGTTTATATATTTTACTCGACGCCCAAGGTATTTGGGGGATAGCAGATCAGTTTATTTATTGGACTGGACGCCCAGGGTCTTGGGGGCTTAGAGTTTGGGGGATAGCTGATCAGTTTTTTCGTTGACCTCAGGCGCCCAGGGTTGTAGGGTTTAGAGCTGGAGCGATAGCTGATCGATTTATTAATTGAACTCGACGCCCAAGGTTTTGATGGTTTAGAGCTTGGGGGATAGATGATCAGTTTATATATTTGACTCGACGCCCAGGATTTTTGGGGGATAGCTGATCAGTTTATTTATTGAACTCGACGCCCACCGTATTTGGGGGTTTGGCGATTGAAAGATAGCTGATCAGTTTATATATTGAACTCGATGCTCAGCTCCCAGGGGTTTGGGGCTTAGAGCTGGAGGAATAGCTGATCAGTTTATTAATTGAACTCGACGCCCAAGGTTTTGACGGTTTAGAGCTTGGGAGATAGCTGATCAGTTTATTTATTGAACTCGACGCCCAAGGTATTTGGGGGATAGCTGATCAGTTTATTTATTGGACTGGACGCCCAGGGTCTTGGGGGCTTAGAGTTTGGGGGATAGCTGATCAGTTTTTTCGTTGACCTCAGGCGCCCAGGGTTGTAGGGTTTAGAGCTGGAGCGATAGCTGATCGATTTATTAATTGAACTCGACGCCCAAGGTTTTGATGGTTTAGAGCTTGGGAGATAGCTGATCAGTTTTTTAGTTGACCTCAGCCGCCCAGGGGTTTGGGGCTTAGAGCTTGAGGGATAGCTGATCGGTTTATTTATTGAACTCGACGCCCAAGGTTTTGACGGTTTAGAGCTTGGGAGATAGCTGATCAGTTTATTTATTGAACTTGACGCCCAGGGTTTTGAGGGCTTAGAGCTTGGGGGATAGCTGATCAGTTTATTTATTGAACTTGACGCCCAGGGTTTTGAGGGCTTGGAGCTTGGGGGATAGCTGATCAGTTTTTTAGTTGACCTCAGCTCCCAGGGGTTTGGGGCTTAGAGCTGGAGGAATAGCTGATCGGTTTATTAATTGAACTCGACGCCCAAGGTTTTGACGGTTTGGAGCTTGGGAGATAGCTGATCAGTTTATATATTGAACTCGACGCCCAAGGTATTTGGGGGATAGCTGATCAGTTTATTTATTGGACTGGACGCCCAGGGTCTTGGGGGCTTAGAGTTTGGGGGATAGCTGATCAGTTTTTTCGTTGACCTCAGGCGCCCAGGGTTGTAGGGCTTAGAGCTGGAGCGATAGCTGATCGATTTATTAATTGAACTCGACGCCCAAGGTTTTGATGGTTTAGAGCTTGGGAGATAGCTGATCAGTTTATATATTTTACTCGACGCCCAAGGTATTTGGGGGATAGCTGATCAGTTTTTTCGTTGACCTCAGGCGCCCAGGGTTGTAGGGTTTAGAGCTGGAGCGATAGCTGATAGATTTATTAATTGAACTCGACGCCCAAGGTTTTGATGGTTTAGAGCTTGGGAGATAGCTGATCAGTTTATATATTTAACTCGACGCCCAGGGTATTTGGGGGATAGCTGATCAGTTTATTTATTGAACTCGACGCCCACCGTATTTGGGGGTTTGGAGATTGACAGATAGCTGATCAGTTTATGTATTGAACTCGATGCCCAGGGTTTTGAGGGCTTAGAGCTTGGGGGATAGCTGATCAGTTTTTTAGTTGACCTCAGCTCCCAGGGGTTTGGGGCTTAGAGCTGGAGGAATAGCTGATCGGTTTATTAATTGAACTCGACGCCCAAGGTTTTGACGGTTTAGAGCTTGGGAGATAGCTGATCAGTTTATTTATTGAACTCGACGCCCAAGGTATTTGGGGGATAGCTGATCAGTTTATTTATTGGACTGGACGCCCAGGGTCTTGGGGGCTTAGAGTTTGGGGGATAGCTGATCAGTTTTTTCGTTGACCTCAGGCGCCCAGGGTTGTAGGGTTTAGAGCTGGAGCGATAGCTGATCGATTTATTAATTGAACTCGACGCCCAAGGTTTTGATGGTTTAGAGCTTGGGAGATAGCTGATCAGTTTTTTAGTTGACCTCAGCCGCCCAGGGGTTTGGGGCTTAGAGCTTGAGGGATAGCTGATCGGTTTATTTATTGAACTCGACGCCCAAGGTTTTGACGGTTTAGAGCTTGGGAGATAGCTGATCAGTTTATTTATTGAACTTGACGCCCAGGGTTTTGAGGGCTTAGAGCTGGAGGAATAGCTGATCGGTTTATTAATTGAACTCGACGCCCAAGGTTTTGACGGTTTGGAGCTTGGGGGATAGCTGATCAGTTTTTTAGTTGACCTCAGCTCCCAGGGGTTTGGGGCTTAGAGCTGGAGGAATAGCTGATCGGTTTATTAATTGAACTCGACGCCCAAGGTTTTGACGGTTTGGAGCTTGGGAGATAGCTGATCAGTTTATATATTGAACTCGACGCCCAAGGTATTTGGGGGATAGCTGATCAGTTTTTTAGTTGACCTCAGCCGCCCAGGGGTTTGGGGCTTAGAGCTTGAGGGATAGCTGATCGGTTTATTTATTGAACTCGACGCCCAAGGTTTTGACGGTTTAGAGCTTGGGAGATAGCTGATCAGTTTATTTATTGAACTTGACGCCCAGGGTTTTGAGGGCTTAGAGCTTGGGGGATAGCTGATCAGTTTATTTATTGAACTTGACGCCCAGGGTTTTGAGGGCTTAGAGCTTGGGGGATAGCTGATCAGTTTTTTAGTTGACCTCAGCTCCCAGGGGTTTGGGGCTTAGAGCTGGAGGAATAGCTGATCGGTTTATTAATTGAACTCGACGCCCAAGGTTTTGACGGTTTGGAGCTTGGGAGATAGCTGATCAGTTTATATATTGAACTCGACGCCCAAGGTATTTGGGGGATAGCTGATCAGTTTATTTATTGGACTGGACGCCCAGGGTCTTGGGGGCATAGAGCTTGGGGGATAGCTGATCAGTTTATTAATTGAACTCGACGCCCAAGGTTTTGACGGTTTAGAGCTTGAGAGATAGCTGATCAGTTTATTTATTGAACTTGACTCCCAGGGTTTTGGGGGCTTAAAGCTTGGGGGATAGCTCATCAGTTTTTTCGTTGACCTGGAGTGCCCAGGGCTGGGGGGTTTAGAGCTTGAGGGATAGCTGATCGGTTTATTTATTGAACTCGACGCCCAAGGTTTTGACGGTTTAGAGCTTGGGAGATAGCTGATCAGTTTATTTATTGATTTGTTTATTTGATATTATTGAATAAATTTGTCTATGCGCGAGCGAGCGAAGCGAGCGCGTATTTTATGCAAGTTATTACATAAAGTTGTCAGTCTGAAATTTATTACTCCAAAATGGCATGGTTGATTAGGAAAACGATACAAGTTTTTACTTAATGTTTAACTATTTGTTTGCAACATTATCAACAAATTTTTTTTTTTAACTATGAATTAAATGCTTCTAAGAATTAGACATATTTCTAGAAAAGTGTAAAAATTTTCGTTTGTTGATTGCTTATTATTTATTATTATTATTTTTTTTTGTATATATTTTTTATTATTTTGGAATATTTTCAAGTGATGTCAATAAAACTACACCATAAACTTTTTGTGGAACAAAAAAAAAATTTTTTTTATGGACTTGATATTCAAATATAAAGTACGCTGAGGGTTTAGAGCTTTGGAGATAGCTGATCAGTTAATTTATTGAACTCGACGTCCAGGGTTTTGGGGGTTTAGAGCTTGGGGGATAGATGATCAGTTTATATATTTGACTCGACGCCCAGGATTTTTGGGGGATAGCTGATCAGTTTATTTATTGAACTCGACGCCCACCGTATTTGGGGGTTTGGCGATTGAAAGATAGCTGATCAGTTTATATATTGAACTCGATGCCCAGGGTAATTGAGGTTTCAGAGCTTGGGGGATAGCTGATCAGTTTATTTATTGAACTTGACGCCCAGGGTTTTGGGGGCTTAGAGTTTGGGGGATAGCTGATCAGTTTTTTAGTTGACCTCAGCCGCCCAGGGGTTTGGGGCTTAGAGCTGGAGGGAAAGCTGATCGGTTTATTAATTGAACTCGACGCCCAAGGTTTTGACGGTTTAGAGCTTGGGAGATAGCTGATCAGTTTATTTATTGAACTTGACGCCCAGGGTTTTGAGGGCTTAGAGCTTAGGGGATAGCTGATCAGTTTATTTATTGAACTTGACGCCCAGGGTTTTGAGGGCTTAGAGCTTGGGGGATAGCTGATCAGTTTTTTAGTTGACCTCAGCTCCCAGGGGTTTGGGGCTTAGAGCTGGAGGAATAGCTGATCGGTTTATTAATTGAACTCGACGCACAAGGTTTTGACGGTTTGGAGCTTGGGAGATAGCTGATCAGTTTATATATTGAACTCGACGCCCAAGGTATTTGGGGGATAGCTGATCAGTTTATTTATTGGACTGGACGCCCAGGGTCTTGGGGGCTTAGAGTTTGGGGGATAGCTGATCAGTTTTTTCGTTGACCTCAGGCGCCCAGGGTTGTAGGGTTTAGAGCTGGAGCGATAGCTGATAGATTTATTAATTGAACTCGACGCCCAAGGTTTTGATGGTTTAGAGCTTGGGAGATAGCTGATCAGTTTATATATTTAACTCGACGCCCAGGGTATTTGGGGGATAGCTGATCAGTTTATTTATTGAACTCGACGCCCACCGTATTTGGGGGTTTGGAGATTGACAGATAGCTGATCAGTTTATGTATTGAACTCGATGCCCAGGGTTTTGAGGGCTTAGAGCTTGGGAGATAGCTGATCAGTTTTTTAGTTGACCTCAGCTCCCAGGGGTTTGGGGCTTAGAGCTGGAGGAATAGCTGATCGGTTTATTAATTGAACTCGACGCCCAAGGTTTTGACGGTTTAGAGCTTGGGAGATAGCTGATCAGTTTATTTATTGAACTCGACGCCCAAGGTATTTGGGGGATAGCTGATCAGTTTATTTATTGGACTGGACGCCCAGGGTCTTGGGGGCTTAGAGTTTTGGGGATATCTGATCAGTTTTTTCGTTGACCTCAGGCGCCCAGGGTTGTAGGGTTTAGAGCTGGAGCGATAGCTGATCGATTTATTAATTGAACTCGACGCCCAAGGTTTTGATGGTTTAGAGCTTGGGAGATAGCTGATCAGTTTTTTAGTTGACCTCAGCCGCCCAGGGGTTTGGGGCTTAGAGCTTGAGAAATAGCTGATCGGTTTATTTATTGAACTCGACGCCCAAGGTTTTGACGGTTTAGAGCTTGGGAGATAGCTGATCAGTTTATTTATTGAACTTGACGCCCAGGGTTTTGAGGGCTTAGAGCTTGGGGGATAGCTGATCAGTTTATTTATTGAACTTGACGCCCAGGGTTTTGAGGGCTTAGAGCTTGGGGGATAGCTGATAAGTTTTTTAGTTGACCTCAGCTCCCAGGGGTTTGGGGCTTAGAGCTGGAGGAATAGCTGATCGGTTTATTAATTGAACTCGACGCCCAAGGTTTTGACGGTTTAGAGCTTGGGAGATAGCTGATCAGTTTATATATTGAACTCGACGCCCAAGGTATTTGGGGGATAGCTGATCAGTTTATTTATTGGACTGGACGCCCAGGGTCTTGGGGGCTTAGAGTTTGGGGGATAGCTGATCAGTTTTTTAGTTGACCTCAGCTCCCAGGGGTTTGGGGCTTAGAGCTGGAGGGAAAGCATATCGGTTTATTAATTGAACTCGACGCCCAAGGTTTTGACGGTTCAGAGCTTGAGAGATAGCTGATCAGTTTATTTATTGAACTTGACTCCCAGGGTTTTGGGGGCTTAAAGCTTGGGGGATAGCTCATCAGTTTTTTCGTTGACCTGGAGTGCCCAGGGCTGGGGGGTTTAGAGCTTGAGGGATAGCTGATCGGTTTATTTATTGAACTCGACGCCCAAGGTTTTGACGGTTTAGAGCTTGGGAGATAGCTGATCAGTTTATATATTTTACTCGACGCCCAGGGTATTTGGGGGATAGCTGATCAGTTTATTTATTGATTTGTTTATTTGATATTATTGAATAAATTTGTCTATGCGCGAGCGAGCGAAGCGAGCGCGTATTTTATGCAAGTTATTACATAAAGTTGTAAGTCTGAAATTAATTACTCCAAAATGGCATGGTTGATTAGGAAAACGATACAAGTTTTTACTTAATGTTTAACTATTTGTTTGCAACATTATCAACAAATTTTTTTTTTTAACTATGAATTAAATGCTTCTAAGAATTAGACATATTTCGAGAAAAGTGTAAAAATTTTCGTTTGTTGATTGCTTATTATTTATTATTATTTTTTTTTTTTGTACATATTTTTTATTATTTTGGAATATTTTCAAGTGATGTCAATAAAACTACACCATAAACTTTTTGTGGAACAAAAAAAAAATTTTTTTTATGGACTTGATATTCAAATATAAAGTACGCTGAGGGTTTAGAGCTTTGGAGATAGCTGATCAGTTAATTTATTGAACTCGACGTCCAGGGTTTTGGGGGTTTAGAGCTTGGGGGATAGATGATCAGTTTATATATTTGACTCGACGCCCAGGATTTTTGGGGGATAGCTGATCAGTTTATTTATTGAACTCGACGCCCACCGTATTTGGGGGTTTGGCGATTGAAAGATAGCTGATCAGTTTATATATTGAACTCGATGCCCAGGGTAATTGAGGTTTCAGAGCTTGGGGGATAGCTGATCAGTTTATTTATTGAACTTGACGCCCAGGGTTTTGGGGGCTTAGAGTTTGGGGGATAGCTGATCAGTTTTTTAGTTGACCTCAGCCGCCCAGGGGTTTGGGGCTTAGAGCTGGAGGGAAAGCTGATCGGTTTATTAATTGAACTCGACGCCCAAGGTTTTGACGGTTTAGAGCTTGGGAGATAGCTGATCAGTTTATTTATTGAACTTGACGCCCAGGGTTTTGAGGGCTTAGAGCTTAGGGGATAGCTGATCAGTTTATTTATTGAACTTGACGCCCAGGGTTTTGAGGGCTTAGAGCTTGGGGGATAGCTGATCAGTTTTTTAGTTGACCTCAGCTCCCAGGGGTTTGGGGCTTAGAGCTGGAGGAATAGCTGATCGGTTTATTAATTGAACTCGACGCCCAAGGTTTTGACGGTTTGGAGCTTGGGAGATAGCTGATCAGTTTATATATTGAACTCGACGCCCAAGGTATTTGGGGGATAGCTGATCAGTTTATTTATTGGACTGGACGCCCAGGGTCTTGGGGGCTTAGAGTTTGGGGGATAGCTGATCAGTTTTTTCGTTGACCTCAGGCGCCCAGGGTTGTAGGGTTAAGAGCTGGAGCGATAGCTGATAGATTTATTAATTGAACTCGACGCCCAAGGTTTTGATGGTTTAGAGCTTGGGAGATAGCTGATCAGTTTATATATTTAACTCGACGCCCAGGGTATTTGGGGGATAGCTGATCAGTTTATTTATTGAACTCGACGCCCACCGTATTTGGGGGTTTGGAGATTGACAGATAGCTGATCAGTTTATGTATTGAACTCGATGCCCAGGGTTTTGAGGGCTTAGAGCTTGGGGGATAGCTGATCAGTTTTTTAGTTGACCTCAGCTCCCAGGGGTTTGGGGCTTAGAGCTGGAGGAATAGCTGATCGGTTAATTAATTGAACTCGACGCCCAAGGTTTTGACGGTTTAGAGCTTGGGAGATAGCTGATCAGTTTATTTATTGAACTCGACGCCCAAGGTATTTGGGGGATAGCTGATCAGTTTATTTATTGGACTGGACGCCCAGGGTCTTGGGGGCTTAGAGTTTTGGGGATAGCTGATCAGTTTTTTCGTTGACCTCAGGCGCCCAGGGTTGTAGGGTTTAGAGCTGGAGCGATAGCTGATCGATTTATTAATTGAACTCGACGCCCAAGGTTTTGATGGTTTAGAGCTTGGGAGATAGCTGATCAGTTTTTTAGTCGACCTCAGCCGCCCAGGGGTTTGGGGCTTAGAGCTTGAGAAATAGCTGATCGGTTTATTTATTGAACTCGACGCCCAAGGTTTTGACGGTTTAGAGCTTGGGAGATAGCTGATCAGTTTATTTATTGAACTTGACGCCCAGGGTTTTGAGGGCTTAGAGCTTGGGGGATAGCTGATCAGTTTATTTATTGAACTTGACGCCCAGGGTTTTGAGGGCTTAGAGCTTGGGGGATAGCTGATAAGTTTTTTAGTTGACCTCAGCTCCCAGGGGTTTGGGGCTTAGAGCTGGAGGAATAGCTGATCGGTTTATTAATTGAACTCGACGCCCAAGGTTTTGACGGTTTAGAGCTTGGGAGATAGCTGATCAGTTTATATATTGAACTCGACGCCCAAGGTATTTGGGGGATAGCTGATCAGTTTATTTATTGGACTGGACGCCCAGGGTCTTGGGGGCTTAGAGTTTGGGGGATAGCTGATCAGTTTTTTAGTTGACCTCAGCTCCCAGGGGTTTGGGGCTTAGAGCTGGAGGGAAAGCTGATCGGTTTATTAATTGAACTCGACGCCCAAGGTTTTGACGGTTCAGAGCTTGAGAGATAGCTGATCAGTTTATTTATTGAACTTGACTCCCAGGGTTTTGGGGGCTTAAAGCTTGGGGGATAGCTCATCAGTTTTTTCGTTGACCTGGAGTGCCCAGGGCTGGGGGGTTTAGAGCTTGAGGGATAGCTGATCGGTTTATTTATTGAACTCGACGCCCAAGGTTTTGACGGTTTAGAGCTTGGGAGATAGCTGATCAGTTTATATATTTTACTCGACGCCCAGGGTATTTGGGGGATAGCTGATCAGTTTATTTATTGATTTGTTTATTTGATATTATTGAATAAATTTGTCTATGCGCGAGCGAGCGAAGCGAGCGCGTATTTTATGCAAGTTATTACATAAAGTTGTAAGTCTGAAATTTATTACTCCAAAAAGGCATGGTTGATTAGGAAAACGATACAAGTTTTTACTTAATGTTTAACTATTTGTTTGCAACATTATCAACAAATTTTTTTTTTTAACTATTAATTAAATGCTTCTAAGAATTAGACATATTTCGAGAAAAGTGTAAAAATTTTCGTTTGTTGATTGCTTATTATTTATTATTATTTTTTTTTTTTGTACATATTTTTTATTATTTTGGAATATTTTCAAGTGATGTCAATAAAACTACACCATAAACTTTTTGTGGAACAAAAAAAAAATTTTTTTTATGGACTTGATATTCAAATATAAAGTACGCTGAGGGTTTAGAGCTTTGGAGATAGCTGATCAGTTAATTTATTGAACTCGACGTCCAGGGTTTTGGGGGTTTAGAGCTTGGGGGATAGATGATCAGTTTATATATTTGACTCGACGCCCAGGATTTTTGGGGGATAGCTGATCAGTTTATTTATTGAACTCGACGCCCACCGTATTTGGGGGTTTGGCGATTGAAAGATAGCTGATCAGTTTATATATTGAACTCGATGCCCAGGGTAATTGAGGTTTCAGAGCTTGGGGGATAGCTGATCAGTTTATTTATTGAACTTGACGCCCAGGGTTTTGGGGGCTTAGAGTTTGGGGGATAGCTGATCAGTTTTTTAGTTGACCTCAGCCGCCCAGGGGTTTGGGGCTTAGAGCTGGAGGAATAGCTGATCGGTTTATTAATTGAACTCGACGCCCAAGGTTTTGACGGTTTGGAGCTTGGGAGATAGCTGATCAGTTTATATATTGAACTCGACGCCCAAGGTATTTGGGGGATAGCTGATCAGTTTATTTATTGGACTGGACGCCCAGGGTCTTGGGGGCTTAGAGTTTGGGGGATAGCTGATCAGTTTTTTCGTTGACCTCAGGCGCCCAGGGTTGTAGGGTTTAGAGCTGGAGCGATAGCTGATAGATTTATTAATTGAACTCGACGCCCAAGGTTTTGATGGTTTAGAGCTTGGGAGATAGCTGATCAGTTTATATATTTAACTCGACGCCCAGGGTATTTGGGGGATAGCTGATCAGTTTATTTATTGAACTCGACGCCCACCGTATTTGGGGGTTTGGAGATTGACAGATAGCTGATCAGTTTATGTATTGAACTCGATGCCCAGGGTTTTGAGGGCTTAGAGCTTGGGGGATAGCTGATCAGTTTTTTAGTTGACCTCAGCTCCCAGGGGTTTGGGGCTTAGAGCTGGAGGAATAGCTGATCGGTTTATTAATTGAACTCGACGCCCAAGGTTTTGACGGTTTAGAGCTTGGGAGATAGCTGATCAGTTTATTTATTGAACTCGACGCCCAAGGTATTTGGGGGATAGCTGATCAGTTTATTTATTGGACTGGACGCCCAGGGTCTTGGGGGCTTAGAGTTTGGGGGATAGCTGATCAGTTTTTTCGTTGACCTCAGGCGCCCAGGGTTGTAGGGTTTAGAGCTGGAGCGATAGCTGATCCATTAATTAATTGAACTCGACGCCCAAGGTTTTGATGGTTTAGAGCTTGGGAGATAGCTGATCAGTTTTTTAGTTGACCTCAGCCGCCCAGGGGTTTGGGGCTTAGAGCTTGAGGGATAGCTGATCGGTTTATTTATTGAACTCGACGCCCAAGGTTTTGACGGTTTAGAGCTTGGGAGATAGCTGATCAGTTTATTTATTGAACTTGACGCCCAGGGTTTTGAGGGCTTAGAGCTTGGGGGATAGCTGATCGATTTATTAATTGAACTCGACGCCCAAGGTTTTGAGGGCTTAGAGCTCGGGGGATAGCTGATCAGTTTTTTAGTTGACCTCAGCTCCCAGGGGTTTGGGGCTTAGAGCTGGAGGAATAGCTGATCGGTTCATTAATTGAACTCGACGCCCAAGGTTTTGACGGTTTAGAGCTTGGGAGATAGCTGATCAGTTTATATATTGAACTCGACGCCCAAGGTATTTGGGGGATAGCTGATCAGTTTATTTATTGGACTGGACGCCCAAGGTTTTGAGGGCTTAGAGCTTGGGGGATAGCTGATCAGTTTTTTAGTTGACCTCAGCTCCCAGGGGTTTGGGGCTAATAGCTGGAGGAATAGCTGATCGGTTTATTAATTGAACTCGACGCCCAAGGTATTTGGGGGATAGCTGATCAGTTTATTTATTGGACTGGACGCCCAGGGTCTTGGGGGCTTAGAGTTTGGGGGATAGCTGATCAGTTTTTTCGTTGACCTCAGGCGCCCAGGGTTGTAGGGTTTAGAGCTGGAGCGATAGCTGATAGATTTATTAATTGAACTCGACGCCCAAGAATTTGACGGTTTAGAGCTTGGGAGATAGCTGATCAGTTTATATATTTAACTCGACGCCCAGGGTATTTGGGGGATAGCTGATCAGTTTATTTATTGAACTCGATGCCCACCGTATTTGGGGGTTTGGAGATTGAAAGATAGCTGATCAGTTTATGTATTGAACTCGATGCCCAGGGTAATTGAGGTTTCAGAGCTTGGGGGATAGCTGATCAGTTTATTTATTGAACTTGACGCCCAGGGTTTTGGGGGCTTAAAGCTTGGGGGATAGCTGATCAGTTTTTTAGTTGACCTCAGCTCCCAGGGGTTTGGGGCTTAGAGCTGGAGGAATAGCTGATCGGTTTATTAATTGAACTCGACGCCCAAGGTTTTGATGGTTTAGAGCTTGGGAGATAGCTGATCAGTTTATATATTGAACTCGACGCCCAAGGTATTTGGGGGATAGCTGATCAGTTTATTTATTGGACTTGACGCCCAGGGTCTTGGGGGCTTAGAGTTTGGGGGATAGCTGATCAGTTTTTTAGTTGACCTCAGCTCCCAGGGGTTTGGGGCTTGGAGCTGGAGGGAAAGCTGATCGGTTTATTAATTGAACGCGACGCCCAAGGTTTTGACGGTTTAGAGCTTGGGAGATAGCTGATCAGTTTTTTCGTTGACCTGGGGTGCCCAGGGCTGGGGGGTTTAGAGCTTGAGGGATAGCTGATCGGTTTATTTATTGAACTCGACGCCCAAGGTTTTGAGGGCTTAGAGCTTGGGGGATAGCTGATCAGTTTTTTAGTTGACCTCAGCTCCCAGGGGTTTGGGGCTTATAGCTGGAGGAATAGCTGATCGGTTTATTAATTGAACGCGACGCCCAAGGTTTTGACGGTTTAGAGCTTGGGAGATAGCTGATCAGTTTATTTATTGAACTCGACGCCCAAGGTATTTGGGAGATAGCTGATCAGTTTATTTATTGAACTCGATGCCCACCGTATTTGGGGGTTTGGAGATTGAAAGATAGCTGATCAGTTTATGTATTGAACTCGATGCCCAGGGTAATTGAGGTTTCAGAGCTTGGGGGATAGCTGATCAGTTTATTTATTGAACTTGACGCCCAGGGTTTTGGGGGCTTAAAGCTTGGGGGATAGCTGATCAGTTTTTTAGTTGACCTCAGCTCCCAGGGGTTTGGGGCTTAGAGCTGGAGGAATAGCTGATCGGTTTATTAATTGAACTCGACGCCCAAGGTTTTGATGGTTTAGAGCTTGGGAGATAGCTGATCAGTTTATATATTGAACTCGACGCCCAAGGTATTTGGGGGATAGCTGATCAGTTTATTTATTGGACTTGACGCCCAGGGTCTTGGGGGCTTAGAGTTTGGGGGATAGCTGATCAGTTTTTTAGTTGACCTCAGCTCCCAGGGGTTTGGGGCTTGGAGCTGGAGGGAAAGCTGATCGGTTTATTAATTGAACTCGACGCCCAAGGTTTTGACGGTTTACGCTTGAGAGATAGCTGATCAGTTTATTTATTGAACTTGACTCCCAGGGTTTTGGGGGCTTAAAGCTTGGGGGATAGCTCATCAGTTTTTTCGTTGACCTGGAGTGCCCAGGGCTGGGGGGTTTAGAGCTTGAGGGATAGCTGATCGGTTTATTTATTGAACTCGACGCCCAAGGTTTTGACGGTTTAGAGCTTGGGAGATAGCTGATCAGTTTATATATTTTACTCGACGCCCAGGGTATTTGGGGGATAGCTGATCAGTTTATTTATTGATTTGTTTATTTGATATTATTGAATAAATTTGTCTATGCGCGAGCGAGCGAAGCGAGCGCGTATTTTATGCAAGTTATTACATAAAGTTGTAAGTCTGAAATTTATTACTCCAAAATGGCATGGTTGATTAGGAAAACGATACAAGTTTTTACTTAATGTTTAACTATTTGTTTGCAACATTATCAACAAATTTTTTTTTTTAACTATGAATTAAATGCTTCTAAGAATTAGACATATTTCGAGAAAAGTGTAAAAATTTTCGTTTGTTGATTGCTTATTATTTATTATTATTTTTTTTTTTTTGTTTATATTTTTTATTATTTTGGAATATTTTCAAGTGATGTCAATAAAACTACACCATAAACTTTTTGCGGAACAAAAAAAAAATTTTTTTTATGGACTTGATATTCAAATATAAAGTACGCTGAGGGTTTAGAGCTTTGGAGATAGCTGATCAGTTTATTTATTGAACTTGACTCCCAGGGTTTTGGGGGCTTAAAGCTTGGGGGATAGCTCATCAGTTTTTTCGTTGACCTGGAGTGCCCAGGGCTGGGGGGTTCAGAGCTTGAGGGATAGCTGATCGGTTTATTTATTGAACTCGACGCCCAAGGTTTTGACGGTTTAGAGCTTGGGAGATAGCTGAACAGTTTATATATTTTACTCGACGCCCAGGGTATTTGGGGGATAGCTGATCAGTTTATTTATTGATTTGTTTATTTGATATTATTGAATAAATTTGTATATGCGCGAGCGAGCGAAGCGAGCGCATATACAAATAGGTTTATTTATTGAACTTGACGCCCAGGGTTTTGAGGGCTTAGAGCTTGGGGGATAGCTGATCAGTTTATTTATTGAACTTGACGCCCAGGGTTTTGAGGGCTTAGAGCTTGGGGGATAGCTGATCAGTTTTTTAGTTGACCTCAGCTCCCAGGGGTTTGGGGCTTATAGCTGGAGGAATAGCTGATCGGTTTATTAATTGAACGCGACGCCCAAGGTTTTGACGGTTTAGAGCTTGGGAGATAGCTGATCAGTTTATTTATTGAACTCGACGCCCAAGGTATTTGGGGGATAGCTGATCAGTTTATTTATTGGACTGGACGCCCAGGGTCTTGGGGGCTTAGAGTTTGGGGGATAGCTGATCAGTTTTTTCGTTGACCTGGAGTGCCCAGGGCTGGGGGGTTTAGAGCTTGAGGGATAGCTGATCGGTTTATTTATTGAACTCGACGCCCAAGGTTTTGACGGTTTAGAGCTTGGGGGATAGCTGATCAGTTTATTTATTGAACTTGACGCCCAGGGTTTTGAGGGCTTAGAGCTTGGGGGATAGCTGATCAGTTTTTTAGTTGACCTCAGCTCCCAGGGGTTTGGGGCTTATAGCTGGAGGAATAGCTGATCGGTTTATTAATTGAACGCGACGCCCAAGGTTTTGACGGTTTAGAGCTTGGGAGATAGCTGATCAGTTTATTTATTGAACTCGACGCCCAAGGTATTTGGGGGATAGCTGATCAGTTTATTTATTGGACTGGACGCCCAGGGTCTTGGGGGCTTAGAGTTTGGGGGATAGCTGATCAGTTTTTTCGTTGACCTCAGGCGCCCAGGGTTGTAGGGTTTAGAGCTGGAGCGATAGCTGATCGATTTATTAATTGAACTCGACGCCCAAGGTTTTGATGGTTTAGAGCTTGGGAGATAGCTGATCAGTTTATATATTTTACTCGACGCCCAGGGTATTTGGGGGATAGCTGATCAGTTTATTTATTGAACTCGACGCCCACCGTATTTGGGGGTTTGGCGATTGAAAGATAGCTGATCAGTTTATATATTGAACTCGATGCCCAGGGTAATTGAGGTTTCAGAGCTTGGGGGATAGCTGATCAGTTTATTTATTGAACTTGACGCCCAGGGTTTTGGGGGCTTAAAGCTTGGGGGATAGCTCATCAGTTTTTTCGTTGACCTGGGGTGCCCAGGGCTGGGGGGTTTAGAGCTTGAGGGATAGCTGATCGGTTTATTTATTGAACTCGACGCCCAAGGTTTTGACGGTTTAGAGCTTGGGAGATAGCTGATCAGTTTATTTATTGAACTTGACGCCCAGGATTTTGAGGGCTTAGAGCTTGGGGGATAGCTGATCAGTTTATTTATTGAACTTGACGCCCAGGGTTTTGAGGGCTTAGAGCTTGGGGGATAGCTGATCAGTTTTTAAGTTGACCTCAGCTCCCAGGGGTTTGGGGCTTAGAGCTGGAGGAATAGCTGATCGGTTTATTAATTGAACTAGACGCCCAAGGTTTTGACGGTTTAGAGCTTGGGAGATAGCTGATCAGTTTATATATTGAACTCGACGCCCAAGGTATTTGGGGGATAGCTGATCAGTTTATTTATTGGACTGGACGCCCAGGGTCTTGGGGGCTTAGAGTTTGGGGGATAGCTGTTCAGTTTTTTCGTTGACCTCAGGCGCCCAGGGTTGTAGGGTTTAGAGCTGGAGCGATAGCTGATAGATTTATTAATTGAACTCGACGCCCAAGGTTTTGACAGTTTAGAGCTTGGGAGATAGCTGATCAGTTTATATATTTAACTCGACGCCCAGGGTATTTGGGGGATAGCTGATCAGTTTATTTATTGAACTCGATGCCCACCGTATTTGGGGGTTTGGAGATTGAAAGATAGCTGATCAGTTTATGTATTGAACTCGATGCCCAGGGTAATTGAGGTTTCAGAGCTTGGGGGATAGATGATCAGTTTATTTATTGAACTTGACGCCCAGGGTTTTGGGGGCTTAAAGCTTGGGGGATAGCTCATCAGTTTTTTCGTTGACCTGGGGTGCCCAGGGCTGGGGGGTTTAGAGCTTGAGGGATAGCTGATCGTTTTATTTATTGAACTCGACGCCCAAGGTTTTGACGGTTTAGAGCTTGGGAGATAGCTGATCAGTTTATTTATTGAACTTGACGCCCAGGGTTTTGAGGGCTTAGAGCTTGGGGGATAGCTGATCAGTTTATTTATTGAACTTGACGCCCAGGGTTTTGAGGGCTTAGAGCTTGGGGATAGCTGATCAGTTTTTTAGTTGACCTCAGCTCCCAGGGGTTTGGGGCTTATAGCTGGAGGAATAGCTGATCGGTTTATTAATTGAACGCGACGCCCAAGGTTTTGATGGTTTAGAGCTTGGGAGATAGCTGATCAGTTTATTTATTGAACTCGACGCCCAAGGTATTTGGGGGATAGCTGATCAGTTTATTTATTGGACTGGACGCCCAGGGACTTGGGGGCTTAGAGTTTGGGGGATAGCTGATCAGTTTTTTCGTTGACCTCAGGCGCCCAGGGTTGTAGGGTTTAGAGCTGGAGCGATAGCTGATAGATTTATTAATTGAACTCGACGCCCAATGTTTTGATGGTTTAGAGCTTGGGAGATAGCTGATCAGTTTATATATTTAACTCGACGCCCAGGGTATTTGGGGGATAGCTGATCAGTTTATTTATTGAACTCGACGCCCACCGTATTTGGGGGTTTGGAGATTGACAGATAGCTGATCAGTTTATGTATTGAACTCGATGCCCAGGGTTTTGAGGGCTTAGAGCTTGGGGGATAGCTGATCAGTTTTTTAGTTGACCTCAGCTCCCAGGGGTTTGGGGCTTAGAGCTGGAGGAATAGCTGATCGGTTTATTAATTGAACTCGACGCCCAAGGTTTTGACGGTTTAGAGCTTGGGAGATAGCTGATCAGTTTATTTATTGAACTTGACTCCCAGGGTTTTGGGGGCTTAAAGCTTGGGGGATAGCTCATCAGTTTTTTCGTTGACCTGGAGTGCCCAGGGCTGGGGGGTTTAGAGCTTGAGGGATAGCTGATCGGTTTATTTATTGAACTCGACGCCCAAGGTTTTGATGGTTTAGAGCTTGGGAGATAGCTGATCAGTTTATATATTTTACTCGACGCCCAGGGTATTTGGGGGATAGCTGATCAGTTTATTTATTGATTTGTTTATTTGATATTATTGAATAAATTTGTCTATGCGCGAGCGAGCGAAGCGAGCGCGTATTTTATGCAAGTTATTACATAAAGTTGTAAGTCTGAAATTTATTACTCCAAAATGGCATGGTTGATTAGGAAAACGATACAAGTTTTTACTTAATGTTTAACTATTTGTTTGCAACATTATCAACAAATTTTTTTTTTTAACTATGAATTAAATGCTTCTAAGAATTATACATATTTCGAGAAAAGTGTAAAAATTTTCGTTTGTTGATTGCTTATTATTTATTATTATTTTTTTTTTTTTTGTTTATATTTTTTATTATTTTGGAATATTTTCAAGTGATGTCAATAAAACTACACCATAAACTTTTTGCGGAACAAAAAAAAAATTTTTTTTATGGACTTGATATTCAAATATAAAGTACGCTGAGGGTTTAGAGCTTTGGAGATAGCTGATCAGTTGATTTATTGAACTCGACGTCCAGGGTTTTGGGGGTTTAGAGCTTGGGGGATAGATGATCAGTTTATATATTTGACTCGACGCCCAGGATTTTTGGGGGATAGCTGATCAGTTTATTTATTGAACTCGACGCCCACCGTATTTGGGGGTTTGGCGATTGAAAGATAGCTGATCAGTTTATATATTGAACTCGATGCCCAGGGTAATTAAGGTTTCAGAGCTTGGGGGATAGCTGATCAGTTTATTTATTGAACTTGACGCCCAGGGTTTTGGGGGCTTAGAGTTTGGGGGATAGCTCATCAGTTTTTTAGTTGAACTCAGCCGCCCAGGGGTTTGGGGCTTAGAGCTGGAGGGAAAGCTGATCGGTTTATTAATTGAACTCGACGCCCAAGGTTTTAACGGTTTAGAGCTTGAGAAATAGCTGATCAGTTTATTTATTGAACTTGACTCCCAGGGTTTTGGGGGCTTAAAGCTTGGGGGATAGCTCATCAGTTTTTTCGTTGACCTGGAGTGCCCAGGGCTGGGGGGTTCAGAGCTTGAGGGATAGCTGATCGGTTTATTTATTGAACTCGACGCCCAAGGTTTTGACGGTTTAGAGCTTGGGAGATAGCTGAACAGTTTATATATTTTACTCGACGCCCAGGGTATTTGGGGGATAGCTGATCAGTTTATTTATTGAACTCGACGCCCACCGTATTTGGGGGTTTGGAGATTGACAGATAGCTGATCAGTTTATGTATTGAACTCGATGCCCAGGGTTTTGAGGGCTTAGAGCTTGGGGGATAGCTGATCAGTTTTTTAGTTGACCTCAGCCGCCCAGGGGTTTGGGGCTTAGAGCTTGAGGGATAGCTGATCGGTTTATTTATTGAACTCGACGCCCAAGGTTTTGACGGTTTAGAGCTTGGGAGATAGCTGATCAGTTTATATATTTTACTCGACGCCCAGGGTATTTGGGGGATAGCTGATCAGTTTATTTATTGAACTCGACGCCCACCGTATTTGGGGGTTTGGCGATTGAAAGATAGCTGATCAGTTTATATATTGAACTCGATGCCCAGGGTAATTGAGGTTTCAGAGCTTGGGGGATAGCTGATCAGTTTATTTATTGAACTTGACGCCCAGGGTTTTGGGGGCTTAAAGCTTGGGGGATAGCTCATCAGTTTTTTCGTTGACCTGGGGTGCCCAGGGCTGGGGGGTTTAGAGCTTGAGGGATAGCTGATCGGTTTATTTATTGAACTCGACGCCCAAGGTTTTGACGGTTTAGAGCTTGGGAGATAGCTGATCAGTTTATTTATTGAACTTGACGCCCAGGATTTTGAGGGCTTAGAGCTTGGGGGATAGCTGATCAGTTTATTTATTGAACTTGACGCCCAGGGTTTTGAGGGCTTAGAGCTTGGGGGATAGCTGATCAGTTTTTAAGTTGACCTCAGCTCCCAGGGGTTTGGGGCTTAGAGCTGGAGGAATAGCTGATCGGTTTATTAATTGAACTAGACGCCCAAGGTTTTGACGGTTTAGAGCTTGGGAGATAGCTGATCAGTTTATATATTGAACTCGACGCCCAAGGTATTTGGGGGATAGCTGATCAGTTTATTTATTGGACTGGACGCCCAGGGTCTTGGGGGCTTAGAGTTTGGGGGATAGCTGTTCAGTTTTTTCGTTGACCTCAGGCGCCCAGGGTTGTAGGGTTTAGAGCTGGAGCGATAGCTGATAGATTTATTAATTGAACTCGACGCCCAAGGTTTTGACAGTTTAGAGCTTGGGAGATAGCTGATCAGTTTATATATTTAACTCGACGCCCAGGGTATTTGGGGGATAGCTGATCAGTTTATTTATTGAACTCGATGCCCACCGTATTTGGGGGTTTGGAGATTGAAAGATAGCTGATCAGTTTATGTATTGAACTCGATGCCCAGGGTAATTGAGGTTTCAGAGCTTGGGGGATAGATGATCAGTTTATTTATTGAACTTGACGCCCAGGGTTTTGGGGGCTTAAAGCTTGGGGGATAGCTCATCAGTTTTTTCGTTGACCTGGGGTGCCCAGGGCTGGGGGGTTTAGAGCTTGAGGGATAGCTGATCGGTTTATTTATTGAACTCGACGCCCAAGGTTTTGACGGTTTAGAGCTTGGGAGATAGCTGATCAGTTTATTTATTGAACTTGACGCCCAGGGTTTTGAGGGCTTAGAGCTTGGGGGATAGCTGATCAGTTTATTTATTGAACTTGACGCCCAGGGTTTTGAGGGCTTAGAGCTTGGGGATAGCTGATCAGTTTTTTAGTTGACCTCAGCTCCCAGGGGTTTGGGGCTTATAGCTGGAGGAATAGCTGATCGGTTTATTAATTGAACGCGACGCCCAAGGTTTTGATGGTTTAGAGCTTGGGAGATAGCTGATCAGTTTATTTATTGAACTCGACGCCCAAGGTATTTGGGGGATAGCTGATCAGTTTATTTATTGGACTGGACGCCCAGGGTCTTGGGGGCTTAGAGTTTGGGGGATAGCTGATCAGTTTTTTCGTTGACCTCAGGCGCCCAGGGTTGTAGGGTTTAGAGCTGGAGCGATAGCTGATAGATTTATTAATTGAACTCGACGCCCAATGTTTTGATGGTTTAGAGCTTGGGAGATAGCTGATCAGTTTATATATTTAACTCGACGCCCAGGGTATTTGGGGGATAGCTGATCAGTTTATTTATTGAACTCGACGCCCACCGTATTTGGGGGTTTGGAGATTGACAGATAGCTGATCAGTTTATGTATTGAACTCGATGCCCAGGGTTTTGAGGGCTTAGAGCTTGGGGGATAGCTGATCAGTTTTTTAGTTGACCTCAGCTCCCAGGGGTTTGGGGCTTAGAGCTGGAGGAATAGCTGATCGGTTTATTAATTGAACTCGACGCCCAAGGTTTTGACGGTTTAGAGCTTGGGAGATAGCTGATCAGTTTATTTATTGAACTCGACGCCCAAGGTATTTGGGGGATAGCTGATCAGTTTATTTATTGGACTTGACGCCCAGGGTTTTGGGGGCTTAGAGTTTGGGGGATAGCTCATCAGTTTTTTAGTTGAACTCAGCCGCCCAGGGGTTTGGGGCTTAGAGCTGGAGGGAAAGCTGATCGGTTTATTAATTGAACTCGACGCCCAAGGTTTTAACGGTTTAGAGCTTGAGAGATAGCTGATCAGTTTATTTATTGAACTTGACTCCCAGGGTTTTGGGGGCTTAAAGCTTGGGGGATAGCTCATCAGTTTTTTCGTTGACCTGGTGTGCCCAGGGCTGGGGGGTTCAGAGCTTGAGGGATAGCTGATCGGTTTATTTATTGAACTCGACGCCCAAGGTTTTGACGGTTTAGAGCTTGGGAGATAGCTGAACAGTTTATATATTTTACTCGACGCCCAGGGTATTTGGGGGATAGCTGATCAGTTTATTTATTGAACTCGACGCCCACCGTATTTGGGGGTTTGGAGATTGACAGATAGCTGATCAGTTTATGTATTGAACTCGATGCCCAGGGTTTTGAGGGCTTAGAGCTTGGGGGATAGCTGATCAGTTTTTTAGTTGACCTCAGCTCCCAGGGGTTTGGGGCTTAGAGCTGGAGGAATAGCTGATCGGTTTATTAATTGAACTCGACGCCCAAGGTTTTGACGGTTTAGAGCTTGGGAGATAGCTGATCAGTTTATTTATTGAACTCGACGCCCAAGGTATTTGGGGGATAGCTGATCAGTTTATTTATTGGACTTGACGCCCAGGGTTTTGGGGGCTTAGAGTTTGGGGGATAGCTCATCAGTTTTTTAGTTGAACTCAGCCGCCCAGGGGTTTGGGGCTTAGAGCTGGAGGGAAAGCTGATCGGTTTATTAATTGAACTCGACGCCCAAGGTTTTAACGGTTTAGAGCTTGAGAGATAGCTGATCAGTTTATTTATTGAACTTGACTCCCAGGGTTTTGGGGGCTTAAAGCTTGGGGGATAGCTCATCAGTTTTTTCGTTGACCTGGAGTGCCCAGGGCTGGGGGGTTCAGAGCTTGAGGGATAGCTGATCGGTTTATTTATTGAACTCGACGCCCAAGGTTTTGATGGTTTAGAGCTTGGGAGATAGCTGATCAGTTTTTTAGTTGACCTCAGCCGCCCAGGGGTTTGGGGCTTAGAGCTTGAGGGATAGCTGATCGGTTTATTTATTGAACTCGACGCCCAAGGTTTTGACGGTTTAGAGCTTGGGAGATAGCTGATCAGTTTATTTATTGAACTTGACGCCCAGGGTTTTGAGGGCTTAGAGCTTGGGGGATAGCTGATCAGTTTTTTAGTTGACCTCAGCTCCCAGGGGTTTGGGGCTTAGAGCTGGAGGAATAGCTGATCGGTTCATTAATTGAACTCGACGCCCAAGGTTTTGACGGTTTAGAGCTTGGGAGATAGCTGATCAGTTTATATATTGAACTCGACGCCCAAGGTATTTGGGGGATAGCTGATCAGTTTATTTATTGGACTGGACGCCCAAGGTTTTGAGGGCTTAGAGCTTGGGGGATAGCTGATCAGTTTTTTAGTTGACCTCAGCTCCCAGGGGTTTGGGGCTAATAGCTGGAGGAATAGCTGATCGGTTTATTAATTGAACTCGACGCCCAAGGTTTTGACGGTTTAGAGCTTGGGAGATAGCTGATCAGTTTATTTATTGAACTCGACGCCCAAGGTATTTGGGGGATAGCTGATCAGTTTATTTATTGGACTGGACGCCCAGGGTCTTGGGGGCTTAGAGTTTGGGGGATAGCTGATCAGTTTTTTCGTTGACCTCAGGCGCCCAGGGTTGTAGGGTTTAGAGCTGGAGCGATAGCTGATAGATTTATTAATTGAACTCGACGCCCAAGGTTTTGACGGTTTAGAGCTTGGGAGATAGCTGATCAGTTTATATATTTAACTCGACGCCCAGGGTATTTGGGGGATAGCTGATCAGTTTATTTATTGAACTCGATGCCCACCGTATTTGGGGGTTTGGAGATTGAAAGATAGCTGATCAGTTTATGTATTGAACTCGATGCCCAGGGTAATTGAGGTTTCAGAGCTTGGGGGATAGCTGATCAGTTTATTTATTGAACTTGACGCCCAGGGTTTTGGGGGCTCAAAGCTTGGGGGATAGCTCATCAGTTTTTTCGTTGACCTGGGGTGCCCAGGGCTGGGGGGTTTAGAGCTTGAGGGATAGCTGATCGGTTTATTTATTGAACTCGACGCCCAAGGTTTTGAGGGCTTAGAGCTTGGGGGATAGCTGATCAGTTTATTTATTGAACTTGACGCCCAGGGTTTTGAGGGCTTAGAGCTTGGGGGATAGCTGATCAGTTTATTTATTGAACTTGACGCCCAGGGTTTTGAGGGCTTAGAGCTTGGGGGATAGCTGATCAGTTTTTTAGTTGACCTCAGCTCCCAGGGGTTTGGGGCTTAGAGCTGGAGGAATAGCTGATCGGTTTATTAATTGAACTCGACGCCCAAGGTTTTGACGGTTTAGAGCTTGGGAGATAGCTGATCAGTTTATTTATTGAACTCGACGCCCAAGGTATTTGGGGGATAGCTGATCAGTTTATTTATTGGACTTGACGCCCAGGGTTTTGGGGGCTTAGAGTTTGGGGGATAGCTCATCAGTTTTTTAGTTGAACTCAGCCGCCCAGGGGTTTGGGGCTTAGAGCTGGAGGGAAAGCTGATCGGTTTATTAATTGAACTCGACGCCCAAGGTTTTAACGGTTTAGAGCTTGAGAGATAGCTGATCAGTTTATTTATTGAACTTGACTCCCAGGGTTTTGGGGGCTTAAAGCTTGGGGGATAGCTCATCAGTTTTTTCGTTGACCTGGAGTGCCCAGGGCTGGGGGGTTCAGAGCTTGAGGGATAGCTGATCGGTTTATTTATTGAACTCGACGCCCAAGGTTTTGATGGTTTAGAGCTTGGGAGATAGCTGATCAGTTTTTTAGTTGACCTCAGCCGCCCAGGGGTTTGGGGCTTAGAGCTTGAGGGATAGCTGATCGGTTTATTTATTGAACTCGACGCCCAAGGTTTTGACGGTTTAGAGCTTGGGAGATAGCTGATCAGTTTATTTATTGAACTTGACGCCCAGGGTTTTGAGGGCTTAGAGCTTGGGGGATAGCTGATCAGTTTTTTAGTTGACCTCAGCTCCCAGGGTTTGGGGCTTAGAGCTGGAGGAATAGCTGATCGGTTCATTAATTGAACTCGACGCCCAAGGTTTTGACGGTTTAGAGCTTGGGAGATAGCTGATCAGTTTATATATTGAACTCGACGCCCAAGGTATTTGGGGGATAGCTGATCAGTTTATTTATTGGACTGGACGCCCAAGGTTTTGAGGGCTTAGAGCTTGGGGGATAGCTGATCAGTTTTTTAGTTGACCTCAGCTCCCAGGGGTTTGGGGCTAATAGCTGGAGGAATAGCTGATCGGTTTATTAATTGAACTCGACGCCCAAGGTTTTGACGGTTTAGAGCTTGGGAGATAGCTGATCAGTTTATTTATTGAACTCGACGCCCAAGGTATTTGGGGGATAGCTGATCAGTTTATTTATTGGACTGGACGCCCAGGGTCTTGGGGGCTTAGAGTTTGGGGGATAGCTGATCAGTTTTTTCGTTGACCTCAGGCGCCCAGGGTTGTAGGGTTTAGAGCTGGAGCGATAGCTGATAGATTTATTAATTGAACTCGACGCCCAAGGTTTTGACGGTTTAGAGCTTGGGAGATAGCTGATCAGTTTATATATTTAACTCGACGCCCAGGGTATTTGGGGGATAGCTGATCAGTTTATTTATTGAACTCGATGCCCACCGTATTTGGGGGTTTGGAGATTGAAAGATAGCTGATCAGTTTATGTATTGAACTCGATGCCCAGGGTAATTGAGGTTTCAGAGCTTGGGGGATAGCTGATCAGTTTATTTATTGAACTTGACGCCCAGGGTTTTGGGGGCTCAAAGCTTGGGGGATAGCTCATCAGTTTTTTCGTTGACCTGGGGTGCCCAGGGCTGGGGGGTTTAGAGCTTGAGGGATAGCTGATCGGTTTATTTATTGAACTCGACGCCCAAGGTTTTGAGGGCTTAGAGCTTGGGGGATAGCTGATCAGTTTATTTATTGAACTTGACGCCCAGGGTTTTGAGGGCTTAGAGCTTGGGGGATAGCTGATCAGTTTATTTATTGAACTTGACGCCCAGGGTTTTGAGGGCTTAGAGCTTGGGGGATAGCTGATCAGTTTTTTAGTTGACCTCAGCTCCCAGGGGTTTGGGGCTTATAGCTGGAGGAATAGCTGATCGGTTTATTAATTGAACGCGACGCCCAAGGTTTTGACGGTTTAGAGCTTGGGAGATAGCTGATCAGTTTATTTATTGAACTCGACGCCCAAGGTATTTGGGGGATAGCTGATCGGTTTATTTTTTGGACTGGACGCCCAGGGTCTTGGGGGCTTAGAGTTTGGGGGATAGCTGATCAGTTTTTTCGTTGACCTGGAGTGCCCAGGGCTGGGGGGTTTAGAGCTTGAGGGATAGCTGATCGGTTTATTTATTGAACTCGACGCCCAAGGTTTTGACGGTTTAGAGCTTGGGGGATAGCTGATCAGTTTATTTATTGAACTTGACGCCCAGGGTTTTGGGGGCTCAAAGCTTGGGGGATAGCTCATCAGTTTTTTCGTTGACCTGGGGTGCCCAGGGCTGGGGGGTTTAGAGCTTGAGGGATAGCTGATCGGTTTATTTATTGAACTCGACGCCCAAGGTTTTGAGGGCTTAGAGCTTGGGGGATAGCTGATCAGTTTTTTAGTTGACCTCAGCTCCCAGGGGTTTGGGGCTTATAGCTGGAGGAATAGCTGATCGGTTTATTAATTGAACGCGACGCCCAAGGTTTTGACGGTTTAGAGCTTGGGAGATAGCTGATCAGTTTATTTATTGAACTCGACGCCCAAGGTATTTGGGAGATAGCTGATCAGTTTATTTATTGAACTCGATGCCCACCGTATTTGGGGGTTTGGAGATTGAAAGATAGCTGATCAGTTTATGTATTGAACTCGATGCCCAGGGTAATTGAGGTTTCAGAGCTTGGGGGATAGCTGATCAGTTTATTTATTGAACTTGACGCCCAGGGTTTTGGGGGCTTAAAGCTTGGGGGATAGCTGATCAGTTTTTTAGTTGACCTCAGCTCCCAGGGGTTTGGGGCTTAGAGCTGGAGGAATAGCTGATCGGTTTATTAATTGAACTCGACGCCCAAGGTTTTGATGGTTTAGAGCTTGGGAGATAGCTGATCAGTTTATATATTGAACTCGACGCCCAAGGTATTTGGGGGATAGCTGATCAGTTTATTTATTGGACTTGACGCCCAGGGTCTTGGGGGCTTAGAGTTTGGGGGATAGCTGATCAGTTTTTTAGTTGACCTCAGCTCCCAGGGGTTTGGGGCTTGGAGCTGGAGGGAAAGCTGATCGGTTTATTAATTGAACTCGACGCCCAAGGTTTTGACGGTTTACGCTTGAGAGATAGCTGATCAGTTTATTTATTGAACTTGACTCCCAGGGTTTTGGGGGCTTAACGCTTGGGGGATAGCTCATCAGTTTTTTCGTTGACCTGGAGTGTCCAGGGCTGGGGGGTTTAGAGCTTAAGGGATAGCTGATCGGTTTATTTATTGAACTCGACGCCCAAGGTTTTGACGGTTTAGAGCTTGGGAGATAGCTGATCAGTTTATATATTTTACTCGACGCCCAGGGTATTTGGGGGATAGCTGATCAGTTTATTTATTGATTTGTTTATTTGATATTATTGAATAAATTTGTCTATGCGCGAGCGAGCGAAGCGAGCGCGTATTTTATGCAAGTTATTACATAAAGTTGTAAGTCTGAAATTTATTACTCCAAAATGGCATGGTTGATTAGGAAAACGATACAAGTTTTTACTTAATGTTTAACTATTTGTTTGCAACATTATCAACAAATTTTTTTTTTAACTATGAATTAAATGCTTCTAAGAATTAGACATATTTCGAGAAAAGTGTAAAAATTTTCGTTTGTTGATTGCTTATTATTTATTATTATTTTTTTTTTTTTGTTTATATTTTTTATTATTTTGGAATATTTTCAAGTGATGTCAATAAAACTACACCATAAACTTTTTGCGGAACAAAAAAAAAATTTTTTTTATGGACTTGATATTCAAATATAAAGTACGCTGAGGGTTTAGAGCTTTGGAGATAGCTGATCAGTTGATTTATTGAACTCGACGTCCAGGGTTTTGGGGGTTTAGAGCTTGGGGGATAGATGATCAGTTTATATATTTGACTCGACGCCCAGGATTTTTGGGGGATAGCTGATCAGTTTATTTATTGAACTCGACGCCCACCGTATTTGGGGGTTTGGCGATTGAAAGATAGCTGATCAGTTTATATATTGAACTCGATGCCCAGGGTAATTAAGGTTTCAGAGCTTGGGGGATAGCTGATCAGTTTATTTATTGAACTTGACGCCCAGGGTTTTGGGGGCTTAGAGTTTGGGGGATAGCTCATCAGTTTTTTAGTTGAACTCAGCCGCCCAGGGGTTTGGGGCTTAGAGCTGGAGGGAAAGCTGATCGGTTTATTAATTGAACTCGACGCCCAAGGTTTTAACGGTTTAGAGCTTGAGAGATAGCTGATCAGTTTATTTATTGAACTTGACTCCCAGGGTTTTGGGGGCTTAAAGCTTGGGGGATAGCTCATCAGTTTTTTCGTTGACCTGGAGTGCCCAGGGCTGGGGGGTTCAGAGCTTGAGGGATAGCTGATCGGTTTATTTATTGAACTCGACGCCCAAGGTTTTGACGGTTTAGAGCTTGGGAGATAGCTGAACAGTTTATATATTTTACTCGACGCCCAGGGTATTTGGGGGATAGCTGATCAGTTTATTTATTGATTTGTTTATTTGATATTATTGAATAAATTTGTATATGCGCGAGCGAGCGAAGCGAGCGCATATACAAATAGGTTTATTTATTGAACTTGACGCCCAGGGTTTTGAGGGCTTAGAGCTTGGGGGATAGCTGATCAGTTTATTTATTGAACTTGACGCCCAGGGTTTTGAGGGCTTAGAGCTTGGGGGATAGCTGATCAGTTTTTTAGTTGACCTCAGCTCCCAGGGGTTTGGGGCTTATAGCTGGAGGAATAGCTGATCGGTTTATTAATTGAACGCGACGCCCAAGGTTTTGACGGTTTAGAGCTTGGGAGATAGCTGATCAGTTTATTTATTGAACTCGACGCCCAAGGTATTTGGGGGATAGCTGATCAGTTTATTTATTGGACTGGACGCCCAGGGTCTTGGGGGCTTAGAGTTTGGGGGATAGCTGATCAGTTTTTTCGTTGACCTCAGGCGCCCAGGGTTGTAGGGTTTAGAGCTGGAGCGATAGCTGATCGATTTATTAATTGAACTCGACGCCCAAGGTTTTGATGGTTTAGAGCTTGGGAGATAGCTGATCAGTTTATATATTTTACTCGACGCCCAGGGTATTTGGGGGATAGCTGATCAGTTTATTTATTGAACTCGACGCCCACCGTATTTGGGGGTTTGGCGATTGAAAGATAGCTGATCAGTTTATATATTGAACTCGATGCCCAGGGTAATTGAGGTTTCAGAGCTTGGGGGATAGCTGATCAGTTTATTTATTGAACTTGACGCCCAGGGTTTTGGGGGCTTAAAGCTTGGGGGATAGCTCATCAGTTTTTTCGTTGACCTGGGGTGCCCAGGGCTGGGGGGTTTAGAGCTTGAGGGATAGCTGATCGGTTTATTTATTGAACTCGACGCCCAAGGTTTTGACGGTTTAGAGCTTGGGAGATAGCTGATCAGTTTATTTATTGAACTTGACGCCCAGGATTTTGAGGGCTTAGAGCTTGGGGGATAGCTGATCAGTTTATTTATTGAACTTGACGCCCAGGGTTTTGAGGGCTTAGAGCTTGGGGGATAGCTGATCAGTTTTTTAGTTGACCTCAGCTCCCAGGGGTTTGGGGCTTAGAGCTGGAGGAATAGCTGATCGGTTTATTAATTGAACTAGACGCCCAAGGTTTTGACGGTTTAGAGCTTGGGAGATAGCTGATCAGTTTATATATTGAACTCGACGCCCAAGGTATTTGGGGGATAGCTGATCAGTTTATTTATTGGACTGGACGCCCAGGGTCTTGGGGGCTTAGAGTTTGGGGGATAGCTGTTCAGTTTTTTCGTTGACCTCAGGCGCCCAGGGTTGTAGGGTTTAGAGCTGGAGCGATAGCTGATAGATTTATTAATTGAACTCGACGCCCAAGGTTTTGACAGTTTAGAGCTTGGGAGATAGCTGATCAGTTTATATATTTAACTCGACGCCCAGGGTATTTGGGGGATAGCTGATCAGTTTATTTATTGAACTCGATGCCCACCGTATTTGGGGGTTTGGAGATTGAAAGATAGCTGATCAGTTTATGTATTGAACTCGATGCCCAGGGTAATTGAGGTTTCAGAGCTTGGGGGATAGATGATCAGTTTATTTATTGAACTTGACGCCCAGGGTTTTGGGGGCTTAAAGCTTGGGGGATAGCTCATCAGTTTTTTCGTTTACCTGGGGTGCCCAGGGCTGGGGGGTTTAGAGCTTGAGGGATAGCTGATCGGTTTATTTATTGAACTCGACGCCCAAGGTTTTGACGGTTTAGAGCTTGGGAGATAGCTGATCAGTTTATTTATTGAACTTGACGCCCAGGGTTTTGAGGGCTTAGAGCTTGGGGGATAGCTGATCAGTTTATTTATTGAACTTGACGCCCAGGGTTTTGAGGGCTTAGAGCTTGGGGGATAGCTGATCAGTTTATTTATTGAACTTGACGCCCAGGGTTTTGAGGGCTTAGAGCTTGGGGATAGCTGATCAGTTTTTTAGTTGACCTCAGCTCCCAGGGGTTTGGGGCTTATAGCTGGAGGAATAGCTGATCGGTTTATTAATTGAACGCGACGCCCAAGGTTTTGATGGTTTAGAGCTTGGGAGATAGCTGATCAGTTTATTTATTGAACTCGACGCCCAAGGTATTTGGGGGATAGCTGATCAGTTTATTTATTGGACTGGACGCCCAGGGTCTTGGGGGCTTAGAGTTTGGGGGATAGCTGATCAGTTTTTTCGTTGACCTCAGGCGCCCAGGGTTGTAGGGTTTAGAGCTGGAGCGATAGCTGATAGATTTATTAATTGAACTCGACGCCCAATGTTTTGATGGTTTAGAGCTTGGGAGATAGCTGATCAGTTTATATATTTAACTCGACGCCCAGGGTATTTGGGGGATAGCTGATCAGTTTATTTATTGAACTCGACGCCCACCGTATTTGGGGGTTTGGAGATTGACAGATAGCTGATCAGTTTATGTATTGAACTCGATGCCCAGGGTTTTGAGGGCTTAGAGCTTGGGGGATAGCTGATCAGTTTTTTAGTTGACCTCAGCTCCCAGGGGTTTGGGGCTTAGAGCTGGAGGAATAGCTGATCGGTTTATTAATTGAACTCGACGCCCAAGGTTTTGACGGTTTAGAGCTTGGGAGATAGCTGATCAGTTTATTTATTGAACTCGACGCCCAAGGTATTTGGGGGATAGCTGATCAGTTTATTTATTGGACTGGACGCCCAGGGTCTTGGGGGCTTAGAGTTTTGGGGATAGCTGATCAGTTTTTTCGTTGACCTCAGGCGCCCAGGGTTGTAGGGTTTAGAGCTGGAGCGATAGCTGATCGATTTATTAATTGAACTCGACGCCCAAGGTTTTGATGGTTTAGAGCTTGGGAGATAGCTGATCAGTTTTTTAGTTGACCTCAGCCGCCCAGGGGTTTGGGGCTTAGAGCTTGAGAAATAGCTGATCGGTTTATTTATTGAACTCGACGCCCAAGGTTTTGACGGTTTAGAGCTTGGGAGATAGCTGATCAGTTTATTTATTGAACTTGACGCCCAGGGTTTTGAGGGCTTAGAGCTTGGGGGATAGCTGATCAGTTTATTTATTGAACTTGACGCCCAGGGTTTTGAGGGCTTAGAGCTTGGGGGATAGCTGATAAGTTTTTTAGTTGACCTCAGCTCCCAGGGGTTTGGGGCTTAGAGCTGGAGGAATAACTGATCGGTTTATTAATTGAACTCGACGCCCAAGGTTTTGACGGTTTAGAGCTTGGGAGATAGCTGATCAGTTCATATATTGAACTCGACGCCCAGGGTTTTGGGGGTTTAGAGCTTGGGGGATAGATGATCAGTTTATATATTTGACTCGACGCCCAGGATTTTTGGGGGATAGCTGATCAGTTTATTTATTGAACTCGACGCCCACCGTATTTGGGGGTTTGGCGATTGAAAGATAGCTGATCAGTTTATATATTGAACTCGATGCCCAGGGTAATTGAGGTTTCAGAGCTTGGGGGATAGCTGATCAGTTTATTTATTGAACTTGACGCCCAGGGTTTTGGGGGCTTAGAGTTTGGGGGATAGCTGATCAGTTTTTTAGTTGACCTCAGCCGCCCAGGGGTTTGGGGCTTAGAGCTGGAGGGAAAGCTGATCGGTTTATTAATTGAACTCGACGCCCAAGGTTTTGACGGTTTAGAGCTTGGGAGATAGCTGATCAGTTTATTTATTGAACTTGACGCCCAGGGTTTTGAGGGCTTAGAGCTTAGGGGATAGCTGATCAGTTTATTTATTGAACTTGACGCCCAGGGTTTTGAGGGCTTAGAGCTTGGGGGATAGCTGATCAGTTTTTTAGTTGACCTCAGCTCCCAGGGGTTTGGGGCTTAGAGCTGGAGGAATAGCTGATCGGTTTATTAATTGAACTCGACGCCCAAGGTTTTGACGGTTTGGAGCTTGGGAGATAGCTGATCAGTTTATATATTGAACTCGACGCCCAAGGTATTTGGGGGATAGCTGATCAGTTTATTTATTGGACTGGACGCCCAGGGTCTTGGGGGCTTAGAGTTTGGGGGATAGCTGATCAGTTTTTTCGTTGACCTCAGGCGCCCAGGGTTGTAGGGTTTAGAGCTGGAGCGATAGCTGATAGATTTATTAATTGAACTCGACGCCCAAGGTTTTGACGGTTTAGAGCTTGGGAGATAGCTGATCAGTTTATATATTTAACTCGACGCCCAGGGTATTTGGGGGATAGCTGATCAGTTTATTTATTGAACTCGATGCCCACCGTATTTGGGGGTTTGGAGATTGAAAGATAGCTGATCAGTTTATGTATTGAACTCGATGCCCAGGGTAATTGAGGTTTCAGAGCTTGGGGGATAGCTGATCAGTTTATTTATTGAACTTGACGCCCAGGGTTTTGAGGGCTTAGAGCTTAGGGGATAGCTGATCAGTTTATTTATTGAACTTGACGCCCAGGGTTTTGAGGGCTTAGAGCTTGGGGGATAGCTGATAAGTTTTTTAGTTGACCTCAGCTCCCAGGGGTTTGGGGCTTAGAGCTGGAGGAATAACTGATCGGTTTATTAATTGAACTCGACGCCCAAGGTTTTGACGGTTTAGAGCTTGGGAGATAGCTGATCAGTTCATATATTGAACTCGACGCCCAAGGTATTTGGGGGATAGCTGATCAGTTTATTTATTGGACTGGACGCCCAGGGTCTTGGGGGCTTAGAGTTTGGGGGATAGCTGATCAGTTTTTTAGTTGACCTCAGCTCCCAGGGGTTTGGGGCTTAGAGCTGGAGGGAAAGCTGATCGGTTTATTAATTGAACTCGACGCCCAAGGTTTTGACGGTTCAGAGCTTGAGAGATAGCTGATCAGTTTATTTATTGAACTTGACTCCCAGGGTTTTGGGGGCTTAAAGCTTGGGGGATAGCTCATCAGTTTTTTCGTTGACCTGGGGTGCCCAGGGCTGGGGGGTTTAGAGCTTGAGGGATAGCTGATCGGTTTATTTATTGAACTCGACGCCCAAGGTTTTGACGGTTTAGAGCTTGGGAGATAGCTGATCAGTTTATTTATTGAACTTGACGCCCAGGGTTTTGAGGGATAGCTGATCAGTTTATTTATTGATTTGTTTATTTGATATTATTGAATGAATTTGTCTATGCGCGAGCGAGCGAAGCGAGCGCGTATTTTATGCAAGTTATTACATAAAGTTGTAAGTCTGAAATTTATTACTCCAAAATGGCATGGTTGATTAGGAAAACGATACAAGTTTTTACTTAATGTTTAACTATTTGTTTGCAACATTATCAACAAATTTTTTTTTTTAACTATGAATTAAATGCTTCTAAGAATTAGACATATTTCGAGAAAAGTGTAAAAATTTTCGTTTGTTGATTGCTTATTATTTATTATTATTTTTTTTTTTTGTACATATTTTTTATTATTTTGGAATATTTTCAAGTGATGTCAATAAAACTACACCATAAACTTTTTGTGGAACAAAAAAAAAATTTTTTTTATGGACTTGATATTCAAATATAAAGTACGCTGAGGGTTTAGAGCTTTGGAGATAGCTGATCAGTTAATTTATTGAACTCGACGTCCAGGGTTTTGGGGGTTTAGAGCTTGGGGGATAGATGATCAGTTTATATATTTGACTCGACGCCCAGGATTTTTGGGGGATAGCTGATCAGTTTATTTATTGAACTCGACGCCCACCGTATTTGGGGGTTTGGCGATTGAAAGATAGCTGATCAGTTTATATATTGAACTCGATGCCCAGGGTAATTGAGGTTTCAGAGCTTGGGGGATAGCTGATCAGTTTATTTATTGAACTTGACGCCCAGGGTTTTGGGGGCTTAGAGTTTGGGGGATAGCTGATCAGTTTTTTAGTTGACCTCAGCCGCCCAGGGGTTTGGGGCTTAGAGCTGGAGGGAAAGCTGATCGGTTTATTAATTGAACTCGACGCCCAAGGTTTTGACGGTTTAGAGCTTGGGAGATAGCTGATCAGTTTATTTATTGAACTTGACGCCCAGGGTTTTGAGGGCTTAGAGCTTAGGGGATAGCTGATCAGTTTATTTATTGAACTTGACGCCCAGGGTTTTAAGGGCTTAGAGCTTGGGGGATAGCTGATCAGTTTTTTAGTTGACCTCAGCTCCCAGGGGTTTGGGGCTTAGAGCTGGAGGAATAGCTGATCGGTTTATTAATTGAACTCGACGCCCAAGGTTTTGACGGTTTGGAGCTTGGGAGATAGCTGATCAGTTTATATATTGAACTCGACGCCCAAGGTATTTGGGGGATAGCTGATCAGTTTATTTATTGGACTGGACGCCCAGGGTCTTGGGGGCTTAGAGTTTGGGGGATAGCTGATCAGTTTTTTCGTTGACCTCAGGCGCCCAGGGTTGTAGGGTTTAGAGCTGGAGCGATAGCTGATAGATTTATTAATTGAACTCGACGCCCAAGGTTTTGACGGTTTAGAGCTTGGGAGATAGCTGATCAGTTTATATATTTAACTCGACGCCCAGGGTATTTGGGGGATAGCTGATCAGTTTATTTATTGAACTCGATGCCCACCGTATTTGGGGGTTTGGAGATTGAAAGATAGCTGATCAGTTTATGTATTGAACTCGATGCCCAGGGTAATTGAGGTTTCAGAGCTTGGGGGATAGCTGATCAGTTTATTTATTGAACTTGACGCCCAGGGTTTTGGGGGCTCAAAGCTTGGGGGATAGCTCATCAGTTTTTTCGTTGACCTGGGGTGCCCAGGGCTGGGGGGTTTAGAGCTTGAGGGATAGCTGATCGGTTTATTTATTGAACTCGACGCCCAAGGTTTTGAGGGCTTAGAGCTTGGGGGATAGCTGATCAGTTTATTTATTGAACTTGACGCCCAGGGTTTTGAGGGCTTAGAGCTTGGGGGATAGCTGATCAGTTTTTTAGTTGAACTCAGCCGCCCAGGGGTTTGGGGCTTAGAGCTGGAGGGAAAGCTGATCGGTTTATTAATTGAACTCGACGCCCAAGGTTTTGACGGTTTAGAGCTTGAGAGATAGCTGATCAGTTTATTTATTGAACTTGACTCCCAGGGTTTTGGGGGCTTAAAGCTTGGGGGATAGCTCATCAGTTTTTTCGTTGACCTGGAGTGCCCAGGGCTGGGGGGTTCAGAGCTTGAGGGATAGCTGATCGGTTTATTTATTGAACTCGACGCCCAAGGTTTTGACGGTTTAGAGCTTGGGAGATAGCTGAACAGTTTATATATTTTACTCGACGCCCAGGGTATTTGGGGGATAGCTGATCAGTTTATTTATTGATTTGTTTATTTGATATTATTGAATAAATTTGTCTATGCGCGAGCGAGCGAAGCGAGCGCGTATTTTATGCAAGTTATTACATAAAGTTGTAAGTCTGAAATTTATTACTCCAAAATGGCATGGTTGATTAGGAAAACGATACAAGTTTTTACTTAATGTTTAACTATTTGTTTGCAACATTATCAACAAATTTTTTTTTTTAACTATGAATTAAATGCTTCTAAGAATTAGACATATTTCGAGAAAAGTGTAAAAATTTTCGTTTGTTGATTGCTTATTATTTATTATTATTTTTTTTTTTTGTACATATTTTTTATTATTTTGGAATATTTTCAAGTGATGTCAATAAAACTACACCATAAACTTTTTGTGGAACAAAAAAAAAATTTTTTTTATGGACTTGATATTCAAATATAAAGTACGCTGAGGGTTTAGAGCTTTGGAGATAGCTGATCAGTTAATTTATTGAACTCGACGTCCAGGGTTTTGGGGGTTTAGAGCTTGGGGGATAGATGATCAGTTTATATATTTGACTCGACGCCCAGGATTTTTGGGGGATAGCTGATCAGTTTATTTATTGAACTCGACGCCCACCGTATTTGGGGGTTTGGCGATTGAAAGATAGCTGATCAGTTTATATATTGAACTCGATGCCCAGGGTAATTGAGGTTTCAGAGCTTGGGGGATAGCTGATCAGTTTATTTATTGAACTTGACGCCCAGGGTTTTGGGGGCTTAGAGTTTGGGGGATAGCTGATCAGTTTTTTAGTTGACCTCAGCCGCCCAGGGGTTTGGGGCTTAGAGCTGGAGGGAAAGCTGATCGGTTTATTAATTGAACTCGACGCCCAAGGTTTTGACGGTTTAGAGCTTGGGAGATAGCTGATCAGTTTATTTATTGAACTTGACGCCCAGGGTTTTGAGGGCTTAGAGCTTAGGGGATAGCTGATCAGTTTATTTATTGAACTTGACGCCCAGGGTTTTGAGGGCTTAGAGCTTGGGGGATAGCTGATCAGTTTTTTAGTTGACCTCAGCTCCCAGGGGTTTGGGGCTTAGAGCTGGAGGAATAGCTGATCGGTTTATTAATTGAACTCGACGCCCAAGGTTTTGACGGTTTGGAGCTTGGGAGATAGCTGATCAGTTTATATATTGAACTCGACGCCCAAGGTATTTGGGGGATAGCTGATCAGTTTATTTATTGGACTGGACGCCCAGGGTCTTGGGGGCTTAGAGTTTGGGGGATAGCTGATCAGTTTTTTCGTTGACCTCAGGCGCCCAGGGTTGTAGGGTTTAGAGCTGGAGCGATAGCTGATAGATTTATTAATTGAACTCGACGCCCAAGGTTTTGATAGTTTAGAGCTTGGGAGATAGCTGATCAGTTTATATATTTAACTCGACGCCCAGGGTATTTGGGGGATAGCTGATCAGTTTATTTATTGAACTCGACGCCCACCGTATTTGGGGGTTTGGAGATTGACAGATAGCTGATCAGTTTATGTATTGAACTCGATGCCCAGGGTTTTGAGGGCTTAGAGCTTGGGGGATAGCTGATCAGTTTTTTAGTTGACCTCAGCTCCCAGGGGTTTGGGGCTTAGAGCTGGAGGAATAGCTGATCGGTTTATTAATTGAACTCGACGCCCAAGGTTTTGACGGTTTAGAGCTTGGGAGATAGCTGATCAGTTTATTTATTGAACTCGACGCCCAAGGTATTTGGGGGATAGCTGATCAGTTTATTTATTGGACTGGACGCCCAGGGTCTTGGGGGCTTAGAGTTTTGGGGATAGCTGATCAGTTTTTTCGTTGACCTCAGGCGCCCAGGGTTGTAGGGTTTAGAGCTGGAGCGATAGCTGATCGATTTATTAATTGAACTCGACGCCCAAGGTTTTGATGGTTTAGAGCTTGGGAGATAGCTGATCAGTTTTTTAGTTGACCTCAGCCGCCCAGGGGTTTGGGGCTTAGAGCTTGAGAAATAGCTGATCGGTTTATTTATTGAACTCGACGCCCAAGGTTTTGACGGTTTAGAGCTTGGGAGATAGCTGATCAGTTTATTTATTGAACTTGACGCCCAGGGTTTTGAGGGCTTAGAGCTTGGGGGATAGCTGATCAGTTTATTTATTGAACTTGACGCCCAGGGTTTTGAGGGCTTAGAGCTTGGGGGATAGCTGATCAGTTTTTTAGTTGACCTCAGCTCCCAGGGGTTTGGGGCTTAGAGCTGGAGGAATAGCTGATCGGTTTATTAATTGAACTCGACGCCCAAGGTTTTGACGGTTTAGAGCTTGGGAGATAGCTGATCAGTTTATATATTGAACTCGACGCCCAAGGTATTTGGGGGATAGCTGATCAGTTTATTTATTGGACTGGACGCCCAGGGTCTTGGGGGCTTAGAGTTTGGGGGATAGCTGATCAGTTTTTTAGTTGACCTCAGCTCCCAGGGGTTTGGGGCTTAGAGCTGGAGGGAAAGCTGATCGGTTTATTAATTGAACTCGACGCCCAAGGTTTTGACGGTTCAGAGCTTGAGAGATAGCTGATCAGTTTATTTATTGAACTTGACTCCCAGGGTTTTGGGGGCTTAAAGCTTGGGGGATAGCTCATCAGTTTTTTCGTTGACCTGGAGTGCCCAGGGCTGGGGGGTTTAGAGCTTGAGGGATAGCTGATCGGTTTATTTATTGAACTCGACGCCCAAGGTTTTGACGGTTTAGAGCTTGGGAGATAGCTGATCAGTTTATATATTTTACTCGACGCCCAGGGTATTTGGGGGATAGCTGATCAGTTTATTTATTGATTTGTTTATTTGATATTATTGAATAAATTTGTCTATGCGCGAGCGAGCGAAGCGAGCGCGTATTTTATGCAAGTTATTACATAAAGTTGTAAGTCTGAAATTTATTACTCCAAAATGGCATGGTTGATTAGGAAAACGATACAAGTTTTTACTTAATGTTTAACTATTTGTTTGCAACATTATCAACAAATTTTTTTTTTTAACTATGAATTAAATGCTTCTAAGAATTAGACATATTTCGAGAAAAGTGTAAAAATTTTCGTTTGTTGATTGCTTATTATTTATTATTATTATTTTTTTTTGTACATATTTTTTATTATTTTGGAATATTTTCAAGTGATGTCAATAAAACTACACCATAAACTTTTTGTGGAACAAAAAAAAAATTTTTTTTATGGACTTGGTATTCAAATATAAAGTACGCTGAGGGTTTAGAGCTTTGGAGATAGCTGATCAGTTAATTTATTGAACTCGACGTCCAGGGTTTTGGGGGTTTAGAGCTTGGGGGATAGATGATCAGTTTATATATTTGACTCGACGCCCAGGATTTTTGGGGGATAGCTGATCAGTTTATTTATTGAACTCGACGCCCACCGTATTTGGGGGTTTGGCGATTGAAAGATAGCTGATCAGTTTATATATTGAACTCGATGCCCAGGGTAATTGAGGTTTCAGAGCTTGGGGGATAGCTGATCAGTTTATTTATTGAACTTGACGCCCAGGGTTTTGGGGGCTTAGAGTTTGGGGGATAGCTGATCAGTTTTTTAGTTGACCTCAGCCGCCCAGGGGTTTGGGGCTTAGAGCTGGAGGGAAAGCTGATCGGTTTATTAATTGAACTCGACGCCCAAGGTTTTGACGGTTTAGAGCTTGGGAGATAGCTGATCAGTTTATTTATTGAACTTGACGCCCAGGGTTTTGAGGGCTTAGAGCTTAGGGGATAGCTGATCAGTTTATTTATTGAACTTGACGCCCAGGGTTTTGAGGGCTTAGAGCTTGGGGGATAGCTGATCAGTTTTTTAGTTGACCTCAGCTCCCAGGGGTTTAGGGCTTAGAGCTGGAGGAATAGCTGATCGGTTTATTAATTGAACTCGACGCCCAAGGTTTTGACGGTTTGGAGCTTGGGGGATAGCTGATCAGTTTATTTATTGAACTTGACGCCCAGGGTTTTGGGGGCTTAGAGTTTGGGGGATAGCTGATCAGTTTTTTAGTTGACCTCAGCTCCCAGGGGTTTGGGGCTTAGAGCTGGAGGAATAGCTGATCGGTTTATTAATTGAACTCGACGCCCAAGGTTTTGACGGTTTGGAGCTTGGGAGATAGCTGATCAGTTTATATATTGAACTCGACGCCCAAGGTATTTGGGGGATAGCTGATCAGTTTATTTATTGGACTGGACGCCCAGGGTCTTGGGGGCTTAGAGTTTGGGGGATAGCTGATCAGTTTTTTCGTTGACCTCAGGCGCCCAGGGTTGTAGGGTTTAGAGCTGGAGCGATAGCTGATAGATTTATTAATTGAACTCGACGCCCAAGGTTTTGATGGTTTAGAGCTTGGGAGATAGCTGATCAGTTTATATATTTAACTCGACGCCCAGGGTATTTGGGGGATAGCTGATCAGTTTATTTATTGAACTCGACGCCCAAGGTATTTGGGGGATAGCTGATCAGTTTATTTATTGGACTGGACGCCCAGGGTCTTGGGGGCTTATAGTTTGGGGGATAGCTGATCAGTTTTTTCGTTGACCTCAGGCGCCCAGGGTTGTAGGGTTTAGAGCTGGAGCGATAGCTGATCGATTAATTAATTGAACTCGACGCCCAAGGTTTTGATGGTTTAGAGCTTGGGAGATAGCTGATCAGTTTTTTAGTTGACCTCAGCCGCCCAGGGGTTTGGGGCTTAGAGCTTGAGGGATAGCTGATCGGTTTATTTATTGAACTCGACGCCCAAGGTTTTGACGGTTTAGAGCTTGGGAGATAGCTGATCAGTTTATTTATTGAACTTGACGCCCAGGGTTTTGAGGGCTTAGAGCTTGGGGGATAGCTGATCGATTTATTAATTGAACTCGACGCCCAAGGTTTTGAGGGCTTAGAGCTTGGGGGATAGCTGATCAGTTTTTTAGTTGACCTCAGCTCCCAGGGGTTTGGGGCTTAGAGCTGGAGGAATAGCTGATCGGTTCATTAATTGAACTCGACGCCCAAGGTTTTGACGGTTTAGAGCTTGGGAGATAGCTGATCAGTTTATATATTGAACTCGACGCCCAAGGTATTTGGGGGATAGCTGATCAGTTTATTTATTGGACTGGACGCCTAAGGTTTTGAGGGCTTAGAGCTTGGGGGATAGCTGATCAGTTTTTTAGTTGACCTCAGCTCCCAGGGGTTTGGGGCTAATAGCTGGAGGAATAGCTGATCGGTTTATTAATTGAACTCGACGCCCAAGGTTTTGACGGTTTAGAGCTTGGGAGATAGCTGATCAGTTTATTTATTGAACTCGACGCCCAAGGTATTTGGGGGATAGCTGATCAGTTTATTTATTGGACTGGACGCCCAGGGTCTTGGGGGCTTAGAGTTTGGGGGATAGCTGATCAGTTTTTTCGTTGACCTCAGGCGCCCAGGGTTGTAGGGTTTAGAGCTGGAGCGATAGCTGATAGATTTATTAATTGAACTCGACGCCCAAGGTTTTGACGGTTTAGAGCTTGGGAGATAGCTGATCAGTTTATATATTTAACTCGACGCCCAGGGTATTTGGGGGATAGCTGATCAGTTTATTTATTGAACTCGATGCCCACCGTATTTGGGGGTTTGGAGATTGAAAGATAGCTGATCAGTTTATGTATTGAACTCGATGCCCAGGGTAATTGAGGTTTCAGAGCTTGGGGGATAGCTGATCAGTTTATTTATTGAACTTGACGCCCAGGGTTTTGGGGGCTCAAAGCTTGGGGGATAGCTCATCAGTTTTTTCGTTGACCTGGAGTGCCCAGGGCTGGGGGGTTTAGAGCTTGAGGGATAGCTGATCGGTTTATTTATTGAACTCGACGCCCAAGGTTTTGAGGGCTTAGAGCTTGGGGGATAGCTGATCAGTTTATTCATTGAACTTGACGCCCAGGGTTTTGAGGGCTTAGAGCTTGGGGGATAGCTGATCAGTTTTTTAGTTGACCTCAGCTCCCAGGGGTTTGGGGCTTATAGCTGGAGGAATAGCTGATCGGTTTATTAATTGAACGCGACGCCCAAGGTTTTGACGGTTTAGAGCTTGGGAGATAGCTGATCAGTTTATTTATTGAACTCGACGCCCAAGGTATTTGGGAGATAGCTGATCAGTTTATTTATTGAACTTGACTCCCAGGGTTGTGGGGGCTTAAAGCTTGGGGGATAGCTCATCAGTTTTTTCGTTGACCTGGAGTGCCCAGGGCTGGGGGGTTTAGAGCTTGAGGGATAGCTGATCGGTTTATTTATTGAACTCGACGCCCAAGGTTTTGACGGTTTAGAGCTTGGGAGATAGCTGATCAGTTTATATATTTTACTCGACGCCCAGGGTATTTGAGGGATAGCTGATCAGTTTATTTATTGATTTGTTTATTTGATATTATTGAATAAATTTGTCTATGCGCGAGCGAGCGAAGCGAGCGCGTATTTTATGCAAGTTATTACATAAAGTTGTAAGTCTGAAATTTATTACTCCAAAATGGCATGGTTGATTAGGAAAACGATACAAGTTTTTACTTAATGTTTAACTATTTGTTTGCAACATTATCAACAAATTTTTTTTTTTAACTATGAATTAAATGCTTCTAAGAATTAGACATATTTCGAGAAAAGTGTAAAAATTTTCGTTTGTTGATTGCTTATTATTTATTATTATTTTTTTTTTTTGTACATATTTTTTATTATTTTGGAATATTTTCAAGTGATGTCAATAAAACTACACCATAAACTTTTTGTGGAACAAAAAAAAAATTTTTTTTATGGACTTGATATTCAAATATAAAGTACGCTGAGGGTTTAGAGCTTTGGAGATAGCTGATCAGTTAATTTATTGAACGCGACGTCCAGGGTTTTGGGGGTTTAGAGCTTGGGGGATAGATGATCAGTTTATATATTTGACTCGACGCCCAGGATTTTTGGGGGATAGCTGAACAGTTTATTTATTGAACTCGACGCCCACCGTATTTGGGGGTTTGGCGATTGAAAGATAGCTGATCAGTTTATATATTGAACTCGATGCCCAGGGTAATTGAGGTTTCAGAGCTTGGGGGATAGCTGATCAGTTTATTTATTGAACTTGACGCCCAGGGTTTTGGGGGCTTAGAGTTTGGGGGATAGCTGATCAGTTTTTTAGTTGACCTCAGCCGCCCAGGGGTTTGGGGCTTAGAGCTGGAGGGAAAGCTGATCGGTTTATTAATTGAACTCGACGCCCAAGGTTTTGACGGTTTAGAGCTTGAGAGATAGCTGATCAGTTTATTTATTGAACTTGACTCCCAGGGTTGTGGGGGCTTAAAGCTTGGGGGATAGCTCATCAGTTTTTTCGTTGACCTGGAGTGCCCAGGGCTGGGGGGTTTAGAGCTTGAGGGATAGCTGATCGGTTTATTTATTGAACTCGACGCCCAAGGTTTTGACGGTTTAGAGCTTGGGAGATAGCTGATCAGTTTATATATTTTACTCGACGCCCAGGGTATTTGGGGGATAGCTGATCAGTTTATTTATTGAACTCGATGCCCACCGTATTTGGGGGTTTGGAGATTGAAAGATAGCTGATCAGTTTATGTATTGAACTCGATGCCCAGGGTAATTGAGGTTTCAGAGCTTGGGGGATAGCTGATCAGTTTATTTATTGAACTTGACGCCCAGGGTTTTGGGGGCTTAAAGCTTGGGGGATAGCTCATCAGTTTTTTCGTTGACCTGGGGTGCCCAGGGCTGGGGGGTTTAGAGCTGGAGCGATAGCTGATAGATTTATTAATTGAACTCGACGCCCAAGGTTTTGACGGTTTAGAGCTTGGGAGATAGCTGATCAGTTTATATATTTAACTCGACGCCCAGGGTATTTGGGGGATAGCTGATCAGTTTATTTATTGAACTCGACGCCCACCGTACTTGGGGGTTTGGAGATTGAAAGATAGCTGATCAGTTTATGTATTGAACTCGATGCCCAGGGTTATTGGGGGTTCAGAGCTTGGGAGATAGCTGATCAGTTTATTTATTGAACTTGACGCCCAGGGTTTTGAGTGCTTAGAGCTTGGGGGATAGCTGATCAGTTTTTTAGTTGACCTCAGCTCCCAGGGGTTTGGGGCTTAGAGCTGGAGGAATAGCTGATCGGTTTATTAATTGAACTCGACGCCCAAGGTTTTGACGGTTTAGAGCTTGGGAGATAGCTGACGAGTTTATATATTGAACTCGACGCCCAAGGTATTTAAGGGATAGCTGATCAGTTTATTTATTGGACTGGACGCCCAGGGTCTTGGGGGCTTAAAGCTTGGGGGATACCTCATCAGTTTTTTCGTTGACCTGGGGTGCCCAGGGCTGGGGGGTTTAGAGCTTGAGGGATAGCTGATCGGTTTATTTATTGAACTCGACGCCCAAGGTTTTGACGGTTTTGAGCTTGGGAGATAGCTGATCAGTTTATTTATTGAACTTGACGCCCAGGGTTTTGAGGGCTTAGAGCTTGGGGGATAGCTGATCAGTTTATTTATTGAACTTGACGCCCAGGGTTTTGAGGGCTTAGAGCTTGGGGGATAGCCGATCAGTTTATATATTTAACTCGACGCCCAGGGTATTTGGGGGATAGCTGATCAGTTTATTTATTGAACTCGATGCCCACCGTATTTGGGGGTTTGGAGATTGAAAGATAGCTGATCAGTTTATGTATTGAACTCGATGCCCAGGGTAATTGAGGTTTCAGAGCTTGGGGGATAGCTGATCAGTTTATTTATTGAACTTGATGCCCAGGGTTTTGGGGGCTTAAAGCTTGGGGGATAGCTCATCAGTTTTTTCGTTGACCTGGGGTGCCCAGGGCTGGGGGGTTTAGAGCTGGAGCGATAGCTGATAGATTTATTAATTGAACTCGACGCCCAAGGTTTTGACGGTTTAGAGCTTGGGAGATAGCTGATCAGTTTATATATTTAACTCGACGCCCAGGGTATTTGGGGGATAGCTGATCAGTTTATTTATTGAACTCGACGCCCACCGTACTTGGGGGTTTGGAGATTGAAAGATAGCTGATCAGTTTATGTATTGAACTCGATGCCCAGGGTTATTGGGGGTTCAGAGCTTGGGAGATAGCTGATCAGTTTATTTATTGAACTTGACGCCCAGGGTTTTGAGGGCTTAGAGCTTGGGGGATAGCTGATCAGTTTTTTAGTTGACCTCAGCTCCCAGGGGTTTGGGGCTTAGAGCTGGAGGAATAGCTGATCGGTTTATTAATTGAACTCGACGCCCAAGGTTTTGACGGTTTAGAGCTTGGGAGATAGCTGACGAGTTTATATATTGAACTCGACGCCCAAGGTATTTAAGGGATAGCTGATCAGTTTATTTATTGGACTGGACGCCCAGGGTCTTGGGGGCTTAAAGCTTGGGGGATAGCTCATCAGTTTTTTCGTTGACCTGGAGTGCCCAGGGCTGGGGGGTTCAGAGCTTGAGGGATAGCTGATCGGTTTATTTATTGAACACGACGCCCAAGGTTTTGACGGTTTAGAGCTTGGGAGATAGCTGATCAGTTTATATATTTTACTCGACGCCCAGGGTATTTGGGGGATAGCTGATCAGTTTATTTATTGATTTGTTTATTTGATATTATTGAATAAATTTGTATATGCGCGAGCGAGCGAAGCGAGCGCATATACAAATAGGTTTATTTATTGAACTTGACGCCCAGGGTTTTGAGGGCTTAGAGCTTGGGGGATAGCTGATCAGTTTATTTATTGAACTTGACGCCCAGGGTTTTGAGGGCTTAGAGCTTGGGGGATAGCTGATCAGTTTTTTAGTTGACCTCAGCTCCCAGGGGTTTGGGGCTTATAGCTGGAGGAATAGCTGATCGGTTTATTAATTGAACGCGACGCCCAAGGTTTTGACGGTTTAGAGCTTGGGAGATAGCTGATCAGTTTATTTATTGAACTCGACGCCCAAGGTATTTGGGGGATAGCTGATCAGTTTATTTATTGGACTGGACGCCCAGGGTCTTGGGGGCTTAGAGTTTGGGGGATAGCTGATCAGTTTTTTCGTTGACCTCAGGCGCCCAGGGTTGTATGGTTTAGAGCTGGAGCGATAGCTGATCGATTTATTAATTTAACTCGACGCCCAAGGTTTTGATGGTTTAGAGCTTGGGAGATAGCTGATCAGTTTATATATTTAACTCGACGCCCAGGGTATTTGGGGGATAGCTGATCAGTTTATTTATTGAACTCGATGCCCACCGTATTTGGGGGTTTAGAGATTGAAAGATAGCTGATCAGTTTATGTATTGAACTCGATGCCCAGGGTAATTGAGGTTTCAGAGCTTGGGGGATAGCTGATCAGTTTATTTATTGAACTTGACGCCCAGGGTTTTGGGGGCTTAAAGCTTGGGGGATAGCTCATCAGTTTTTTCGTTGACCTGGGGTGCCCAGGGCTGGGGGGTTTAGAGCTTGAGGGATAGCTGATCGGTTTATTTATTGAACTCGACGCCCAAGGTTTTGACGGTTTAGAGCTTGGGAGATAGCTGATCAGTTTATTTATTGAACTTGACGCCCAGGGTTTTGAGGGCTTAGAGCTTGGGGGATAGCTGATCAGTTTATTTATTGAACTTGACGCCCAGGGTTTTGAGGGCTTAGAGCTTGGGGGATAGCTGATCAGTTTTTTAGTTGACCTCAGCTCCCAGGGGTTTGGGGCTTATAGCTGGAGGAATAGCTGATCGGTTTATTAATTGAACGCGACGCCCAAGGTTTTGACGGTTTAGAGCTTGGGAGATAGCTGATCAGTTTATTTATTGAACTCGACGCCCAAGGTATTTGGGGGATAGCTGATCAGTTTATTTATTGGACTGGACGCCCAGGGTCTTGGGGGCTTAGAGTTTGGGGGATAGCTGATCAGTTTTTTCGTTGACCTCAGGCGCCCAGGGTTGTAGGGTTTAGAGCTGGAGCGATAGCTGATCGATTTATTAATTGAACTCGACGCCCAAGGTTTTGATGGTTTAGAGCTTGTGAGATAGCTGATCAGTTTATATATTTTACTCGACGCCCAGGGTATTTGGGGGATAGCTGATCAGTTTATTTATTGATTTGTTTATTTGATATTATTGAATAAATTTGTCTATGCGCGAGCGAGCGAAGCGAGCGCGTATTTTATGCAAGTTATTACATAAAGTTGTAAGTCTGAAATTTATTACTCCAAAATGGCATGGTTGATTAGGAAAACGATACAAGTTTTTACTTAATGTTTAACTATTTGTTTGCAACATTATCAACAAATCTTTTTTTTTAACTATGAATTAAATGCTTCTAAGAATTAGACATATTTCGAGAAAAGTGTAAAAATTTTCGTTTGTTGATTGCTTATTATTTATTATTATTTTTTTCTTTTGTACATATTTTTTATTATTTTGGAATATTTTCAAGTGATGTCAATAAAACTACACCATAAACTTTTTGTGGAACAAAAAAAAAATTTTTTTTATGGACTTGATATTCAAATATAAAGTACGCTGAGGGTTTAGAGCTTTGGAGATAGCTGATCAGTTAATTTATTGAACTCGACGTCCAGGGTTTTGGGTGTTTAGAGCTTGGGGGATAGATGATCAGTTTATATATTTGACTCGACGCCCAGGATTTTTGGGGGATAGCTGAACAGTTTATTTATTGAACTCGACGCCCACCGTATTTGGGGGTTTGGCGATTGAAAGATAGCTGATCAGTTTATATATTGAACTCGATGCCAAGGGTAATTGAGGTTTCAGAGCTTGAGGGATAGCTGATCAGTTTATTTATTGAACTTGACGCCCAGGGTTTTGAGGGCTTAGAGCTTGGGGGATAGCTGATCAGTTTTTTGGTTGAACTCAGCCGCCCAGGGGTTTGGGGCTTAGAGCTGGAGGGAAAGCTGATCGGTTTATTAATTGAACTCGACGCCCAAGGTTTTGACGGTTTAGAGCTTGAGAGATAGCTGATCAGTTTATTTATTGAACTTGACTCCCAGGGTTTTGGGGGCTTAAAGCTTGGGGGATAGCTCATCAGTTTTTTCGTTGACCTGGAGTGCCCAGGGCTGGGGGGTTCAGAGCTTGAGGGATAGCTGATCGGTTTATTTATTGAACTCGACGCCCAAGGTTTTGACGGTTTAGAGCTTGGGAGATAGCTGAACAGTTTATATATTTTACTCGACGCCCAGGGTATTTGGGGGATAGCTGATCAGTTTATTTATTGATTTGTTTATTTGATATTATTGAATAAATTTGTCTATGCGCGAGCGAGCGAAGCGAGCGCGTATTTTATGCAAGTTATTACATAAAGTTGTAAGTCTGAAATTTATTACTCCAAAATGGCATGGTTGATTAGGAAAACGATACAAGTTTTTACTTAATGTTTAACTATTTGTTTGCAACATTATCAACAAATTTTTTTTTTTAACTATGAATTAAATGCTTCTAAGAATTAGACATATTTCGAGAAAAGTGTAAAAATTTTCGTTTGTTGATTGCTTATTATTTATTATTATTTTTTTTTTTTGTACATATTTTTTATTATTTTGGAATATTTTCAAGTGATGTCAATAAAACTACACCATAAACTTTTTGTTGAACAAAAAAAAAATTTTTTTTATGGACTTGATATTCAAATATAAAGTACGCTGAGGGTTTAGAGCTTTGGAGATAGCTGATCAGTTAATTTATTGAACTCGACGTCCAGGGTTTTGGGGGTTTAGAGCTTGGGGGATAGATGATCAGTTTATATATTTGACTCGACGCCCAGGATTTTTGGGGGATAGCTGATCAGTTTATTTATTGAACTCGACGCCCACCGTATTTGGGGGTTTGGCGATTGAAAGATAGCTGATCAGTTTATATATTGAACTCGATGCCCAGGGTAATTGAGGTTTCAGAGCTTGGGGGATAGCTGATCAGTTTATTTATTGAACTTGACGCCCAGGGTTTTGGGGGCTTAGAGTTTGGGGGATAGCTGATCAGTTTTTTAGTTGACCTCAGCCGCCCAGGGGTTTGGGGCTTAGAGCTGGAGGGAAAGCTGATCGGTTTATTAATTAAACTCGACGCCCAAGGTTTTGACGGTTTAGAGCTTGGGAGATAGCTGATCAGTTTATTTATTGAACTTGACGCCCAGGGTTTTGAGGGCTTAGAGCTTAGGGGATAGCTGATCAGTTTATTTATTGAACTTGACGCCCAGGGTTTTGAGGGCTTAGAGCTTGGGGGATAGCTGATCAGTTTTTTAGTTGACCTCAGCTCCCAGGGGTTTGGGGCTTAGAGCTGGAGGAATAGCTGATCGGTTTATTAATTGAACTCGACGCCCAAGGTTTTGACGGTTTGGAGCTTGGGAGATAGCTGATCAGTTTATATATTGAACTCGACGCCCAAGGTATTTGGGGGATAGCTGATCAGTTTATTTATTGGACTGGACGCCCAGGGTCTTGGGGGCTTAGAGTTTGGGGGATAGCTGATCAGTTTTTTCGTTGACCTCAGGCGCCCAGGGTTGTAGGGTTTAGAGCTGGAGCGATAGCTGATAGATTTATTAATTGAACTCGACGCCCAAGGTTTTGATGGTTTAGAGCTTGGGAGATAGCTGATCAGTTTATTTATTGAACTTGACGCCCAGGGTTTTGAGGGCTTAGAGCTTGGGGGATAGCTGATCAGTTTTTTAGTTGACCTCAGCTCCCAGGGGTTTGGGGCTTATAGCTGGAGGAATAGCTGATCGGTTTATTAATTGAACGCGACGCCCAAGGTTTTGACGGTTTAGAGCTTGGGAGATAGCTGATCAGTTTATTTATTGAACTCGACGCCCAAGGTATTTGGGAGATAGCTGATCAGTTTATTTATTGAACTTGACTCCCAGGGTTGTGGGGGCTTAAAGCTTGGGGGATAGCTCATCAGTTTTTTCGTTGACCTGGAGTGCCCAGGGCTGGGGGGTTTAGAGCTTGAGGGATAGCTGATCGGTTTATTTATTGAACTCGACGCCCAAGGTTTTGACGGTTTAGAGCTTGGGAGATAGCTGATCAGTTTATATATTTTACTCGACGCCCAGGGTATTTGAGGGATAGCTGATCAGTTTATTTATTGATTTGTTTATTTGATATTATTGAATAAATTTGTCTATGCGCGAGCGAGCGAAGCGAGCGCGTATTTTATGCAAGTTATTACATAAAGTTGTAAGTCTGAAATTTATTACTCCAAAATGGCATGGTTGATTAGGAAAACGATACAAGTTTTTACTTAATGTTTAACTATTTGTTTGCAACATTATCAACAAATTTTTTTTTTTAACTATGAATTAAATGCTTCTAAGAATTAGACATATTTCGAGAAAAGTGTAAAAATTTTCGTTTGTTGATTGCTTATTATTTATTATTATTTTTTTTTTTTGTACATATTTTTTATTATTTTGGAATATTTTCAAGTGATGTCAATAAAACTACACCATAAACTTTTTGTGGAACAAAAAAAAAATTTTTTTTATGGACTTGATATTCAAATATAAAGTACGCTGAGGGTTTAGAGCTTTGGAGATAGCTGATCAGTTAATTTATTGAACGCGACGTCCAGGGTTTTGGGGGTTTAGAGCTTGGGGGATAGATGATCAGTTTATATATTTGACTCGACGCCCAGGATTTTTGGGGGATAGCTGAACAGTTTATTTATTGAACTCGACGCCCACCGTATTTGGGGGTTTGGCGATTGAAAGATAGCTGATCAGTTTATATATTGAACTCGATGCCCAGGGTAATTGAGGTTTCAGAGCTTGGGGGATAGCTGATCAGTTTATTTATTGAACTTGACGCCCAGGGTTTTGGGGGCTTAGAGTTTGGGGGATAGCTGATCAGTTTTTTAGTTGACCTCAGCCGCCCAGGGGTTTGGGGCTTAGAGCTGGAGGGAAAGCTGATCGGTTTATTAATTGAACTCGACGCCCAAGGTTTTGACGGTTTAGAGCTTGAGAGATAGCTGATCAGTTTATTTATTGAACTTGACTCCCAGGGTTGTGGGGGCTTAAAGCTTGGGGGATAGCTCATCAGTTTTTTCGTTGACCTGGAGTGCCCAGGGCTGGGGGGTTTAGAGCTTGAGGGATAGCTGATCGGTTTATTTATTGAACTCGACGCCCAAGGTTTTGACGGTTTAGAGCTTGGGAGATAGCTGATCAGTTTATATATTTTACTCGACGCCCAGGGTATTTGGGGGATAGCTGATCAGTTTATTTATTGAACTCGATGCCCACCGTATTTGGGGGTTTGGAGATTGAAAGATAGCTGATCAGTTTATGTATTGAACTCGATGCCCAGGGTAATTGAGGTTTCAGAGCTTGGGGGATAGCTGATCAGTTTATTTATTGAACTTGACGCCCAGGGTTTTGGGGGCTTAAAGCTTGGGGGATAGCTCATCAGTTTTTTCGTTGACCTGGGGTGCCCAGGGCTGGGGGGTTTAGAGCTGGAGCGATAGCTGATAGATTTATTAATTGAACTCGACGCCCAAGGTTTTGACGGTTTAGAGCTTGGGAGATAGCTGATGAGTTTATATATTTAACTCGACGCCCAGGGTATTTGGGGGATAGCTGATCAGTTTATTTATTGAACTCGACGCCCACCGTACTTGGGGGTTTGGAGATTGAACGATAGCTGATCAGTTTATGTATTGAACTCGATGCCCAGGGTTATTGGGGGTTCAGAGCTTGGGAGATAGCTGATCAGTTTATTTATTGAACTTGACGCCCAGGGTTTTGAGGGCTTAGAGCTTGGGGGATAGCTGATCAGTTTTTTAGTTGACCTCAGCTCCCAGGGGTTTGGGGCTTAGAGCTGGAGGAATAGCTGATCGGTTTATTAATTGAACTCGACGCCCAAGGTTTTGACGGTTTAGAGCTTGGGAGATAGCTGACGAGTTTATATATTGAACTCGACGCCCAAGGTATTTAAGGGATAGCTGATCAGTTTATTTATTGGACTGGACGCCCAGGGTCTTGGGGGCTTAAAGCTTGGGGGATACCTCATCAGTTTTTTCGTTGACCTGGGGTGCCCAGGGCTGGGGGGTTTAGAGCTTGAGGGATAGCTGATCGGTTTATTTATTGAACTCGACGCCCAAGGTTTTGACGGTTTTGAGCTTGGGAGATAGCTGATCAGTTAATTTATTGAACGCGACGTCCAGGGTTTTGGGGGTTTAGAGCTTGGGGGATAGATGATCAGTTTATATATTTGACTCGACGCCCAGGATTTTTGGGGGATAGCTGAACAGTTTATTTATTGAACTCGACGCCCACCGTATTTGGGGGTTTGGCGATTGAAAGATAGCTGATCAGTTTATATATTGAACTCGATGCCCAGGGTAATTGAGGTTTCAGAGCTTGGGGGATAGCTGATCAGTTTATTTATTGAACTTGACGCCCAGGGTTTTGGGGGCTTAGAGTTTGGGGGATAGCTGATCAGTTTTTTAGTTGACCTCAGCCGCCCAGGGGTTTGGGGCTTAGAGCTGGAGGGAAAGCTGATCGGTTTATTAATTGAACTCGACGCCCAAGGTTTTGACGGTTTAGAGCTTGAGAGATAGCTGATCAGTTTATTTATTGAACTTGACTCCCAGGGTTGTGGGGGCTTAAAGCTTGGGGGATAGCTCATCAGTTTTTTCGTTGACCTGGAGTGCCCAGGGCTGGGGGGTTTAGAGCTTGAGGGATAGCTGATCGGTTTATTTATTGAACTCGACGCCCAAGGTTTTGACGGTTTAGAGCTTGGGAGATAGCTGATCAGTTTATATATTTTACTCGACGCCCAGGGTATTTGGGGGATAGCTGATCAGTTTATTTATTGAACTCGATGCCCACCGTATTTGGGGGTTTGGAGATTGAAAGATAGCTGATCAGTTTATGTATTGAACTCGATGCCCAGGGTAATTGAGGTTTCAGAGCTTGGGGGATAGCTGATCAGTTTATTTATTGAACTTGACGCCCAGGGTTTTGGGGGCTTAAAGCTTGGGGGATAGCTCATCAGTTTTTTCGTTGACCTGGGGTGCCCAGGGCTGGGGGGTTTAGAGCTGGAGCGATAGCTGATAGATTTATTAATTGAACTCGACGCCCAAGGTTTTGACGGTTTAGAGCTTGGGAGATAGCTGATCAGTTTATATATTTAACTCGACGCCCAGGGTATTTGGGGGATAGCTGATCAGTTTATTTATTGAACTCGACGCCCACCGTACTTGGGGGTTTGGAGATTGAACGATAGCTGATCAGTTTATGTATTGAACTCGATGCCCAGGGTTATTGGGGGTTCAGAGCTTGGGAGATAGCTGATCAGTTTATTTATTGAACTTGACGCCCAGGGTTTTGAGGGCTTAGAGCTTGGGGGATAGCTGATCAGTTTTTAGTTGACCTCAGCTCCCAGGGGTTTGGGGCTTAGAGCTGGAGGAATAGCTGATCGGTTTATTAATTGAACTCGACGCCCAAGGTTTTGACGGTTTAGAGCTTGGGAGATAGCTGACGAGTTTATATATTGAACTCGACGCCCAAGGTATTTAAGGGATAGCTGATCAGTTTATTTATTGGACTGGACGCCCAGGGTCTTGGGGGCTTAAAGCTTGGGGGATACCTCATCAGTTTTTTCGTTGACCTGGGGTGCCCAGGGCTGGGGGGTTTAGAGCTTGAGGGATAGCTGATCGGTTTATTTATTGAACTCGACGCCCAAGGTTTTGACGGTTTTGAGCTTGGGAGATAGCTGATCAGTTTATTTATTGAACTTGACGCCCAGGGTTTTGAGGGCTTAGAGCTTGGGGGATAGCTGATCAGTTTATTTATTGAACTTGACGCCCAGGGTTTTGAGGGCTTAGAGCTTGGGGGATAGCCGATCAGTTTATATATTTAACTCGACGCCCAGGGTATTTGGGGGATAGCTGATCAGTTTATTTATTGAACTCGATGCCCACCGTATTTGGGGGTTTGGAGATTGAAAGATAGCTGATCAGTTTATGTATTGAACTCGATGCCCAGGGTAATTGAGGTTTCAGAGCTTGGGGGATAGCTGATCAGTTTATTTATTGAACTTGATGCCCAGGGTTTTGGGGGCTTAAAGCTTGGGGGATAGCTCATCAGTTTTTTCGTTGACCTGGGGTGCCCAGGGCTGGGGGGTTTAGAGCTGGAGCGATAGCTGATAGATTTATTAATTGAACTCGACGCCCAAGGTTTTGACGGTTTAGAGCTTGGGAGATAGCTGATCAGTTTATATATTTAACTCGACGCCCAGGGTATTTGGGGGATAGCTGATCAGTTTATTTATTGAACTCGACGCCCACCGTACTTGGGGGTTTGGAGATTGAAAGATAGCTGATCAGTTTATGTATTGAACTCGATTCCCAGGGTTATTGGGGGTTCAGAGCTTGGGAGATAGCTGATCAGTTTATTTATTGAACTTGACGCCCAGGGTTTTGAGGGCTTAGAGCTTGGGGGATAGCTGATCAGTTTTTTAGTTGACCTCAGCTCCCAGGGGTTTGGGGCTTAGAGCTGGAGGAATAGCTGATCGGTTTATTAATTGAACTCGACGCCCAAGGTTTTGACGGTTTAGAGCTTGGGAGATAGCTGACGAGTTTATATATTGAACTCGACGCCCAAGGTATTTAAGGGATAGCTGATCAGTTTATTTATTGGACTGGACGCCCAGGGTCTTGGGGGCTTAAAGCTTGGGGGATAGCTCATCAGTTTTTTCGTTGACCTGGAGTGCCCAGGGCTGGGGGGTTCAGAGCTTGAGGGATAGCTGATCGGTTTATTTATTGAACACGACGCCCAAGGTTTTGACGGTTTAGAGCTTGGGAGATAGCTGATCAGTTTATATATTTTACTCGACGCCCAGGGTATTTGGGGGATAGCTGATCAGTTTATTTATTGATTTGTTTATTTGATATTATTGAATAAATTTGTATATGCGCGAGCGAGCGAAGCGAGCGCATATACAAATAGGTTTATTTATTGAACTTGACGCCCAGGGTTTTGAGGGCTTAGAGCTTGGGGGATAGCTGATCAGTTTATTTATTGAACTTGACGCCCAGGGTTTTGAGGGCTTAGAGCTTGGGGGATAGCTGATCAGTTTTTTAGTTGACCTCAGCTCCCAGGGGTTTGGGGCTTATAGCTGGAGGAATAGCTGATCGGTTTATTAATTGAACGCGACGCCCAAGGTTTTGACGGTTTAGAGCTTGGGAGATAGCTGATCAGTTTATTTATTGAACTCGACGCCCAAGGTATTTGGGGGATAGCTGATCAGTTTATTTATTGGACTGGACGCCCAGGGTCTTGGGGGCTTAGAGTTTGGGGGATAGCTGATCAGTTTTTTCGTTGACCTCAGGCGCCCAGGGTTGTAGGGTTTAGAGCTGGAGCGATAGCTGATCGATTTATTAATTTAACTCGACGCCCAAGGTTTTGATGGTTTAGAGCTTGGGAGATAGCTGATCAGTTTATATATTTAACTCGACGCCCAGGGTATTTGGGGGATAGCTGATCAGTTTATTTATTGAACTCGATGCCCACCGTATTTGGGGGTTTAGAGATTGAAAGATAGCTGATCAGTTTATGTATTGAACTCGATGCCCAGGGTAATTGAGGTTTCAGAGCTTGGGGGATAGCTGATCAGTTTATTTATTGAACTTGACGCCCAGGGTTTTGGGGGCTTAAAGCTTGGGGGATAGCTCATCAGTTTTTTCGTTGACCTGGGGTGCCCAGGGCTGGGGGGTTTAGAGCTTGAGGGATAGCTGATCGGTTTATTTATTGAACTCGACGCCCAAGGTTTTGACGGTTTAGAGCTTGGGAGATAGCTGATCAGTTTATTTATTGAACTTGACGCCCAGGGTTTTGAGGGCTTAGAGCTTGGGGGATAGCTGATCAGTTTATTTATTGAACTTGACGCCCAGGGTTTTGAGGGCTTAGAGCTTGGGGGATAGCTGATCAGTTTTTTAGTTGACCTCAGCTCCCAGGGGTTTGGGGCTTATAGCTGGAGGAATAGCTGATCGGTTTATTAATTGAACGCGACGCCCAAGGTTTTGACGGTTTAGAGCTTGGGAGATAGCTGATCAGTTTATTTATTGAACTCGACGCCCAAGGTATTTGGGGGATAGCTGATCAGTTTATTTATTGGACTGGACGCCCAGGGTCTTGGGGGCTTAGAGTTTGGGGGATAGCTGATCAGTTTTTTCGTTGACCTCAGGCGCCCAGGGTTGTAGGGTTTAGAGCTGGAGCGATAGCTGATCGATTTATTAATTGAACTCGACGCCCAAGGTTTTGATGGTTTAGAGCTTGGGAGATAGCTGATCAGTTTATATATTTTACTCGACGCCCAGGGTATTTGGGGGATAGCTGATCAGTTTATTTATTGATTTGTTTATTTGATATTATTGAATAAATTTGTCTATGCGCGAGCGAGCGAAGCGAGCGCGTATTTTATGCAAGTTATTACATAAAGTTGTAAGTCTGAAATTTATTACTCCAAAATGGCATGGTTGATTAGGAAAACGATACAAATTTTTACTTAATGTTTAACTATTTGTTTGCAACATTATCAACAAATCTTTTTTTTTAACTATGAATTAAATGCTTCTAAGAATTAGACATATTTCGAGAAAAGTGTAAAAATTTTCGTTTGTTGATTGCTTATTATTTATTATTATTTTTTTCTTTTGTACATATTTTTTATTATTTTGGAATATTTTCAAGTGATGTCAATAAAACTACACCATAAACTTTTTGTGGAACAAAAAAAAAATTTTTTTTATGGACTTGATATTCAAATATAAAGTACGCTGAGGGTTTAGAGCTTTGGAGATAGCTGATCAGTTAATTTATTGAACTCGACGTCCAGGGTTTTGGGTGTTTAGAGCTTGGGGGATAGATGATCAGTTTATATATTTGACTCGACGCCCAGGATTTTTGGGGGATAGCTGAACAGTTTATTTATTGAACTCGACGCCCACCGTATTTGGGGGTTTGGCGATTGAAAGATAGCTGATCAGTTTATATATTGAACTCGATGCCAAGGGTAATTGAGGTTTCAGAGCTTGAGGGATAGCTGATCAGTTTATTTATTGAACTTGACGCCCAGGGTTTTGAGGGCTTAGAGCTTGGGGGATAGCTGATCAGTTTTTTGGTTGAACTCAGCCGCCCAGGGGTTTGGGGCTTAGAGCTGGAGGGAAAGCTGATCGGTTTATTAATTGAACTCGACGCCCAAGGTTTTGACGGTTTAGAGCTTGAGAGATAGCTGATCAGTTTATTTATTGAACTTGACTCCCAGGGTTTTGGGGGCTTAAAGCTTGGGGGATAGCTCATCAGTTTTTTCGTTGACCTGGAGTGCCCAGGGCTGGGGGGTTCAGAGCTTGAGGGATAGCTGATCGGTTTATTTATTGAACTCGACGCCCAAGGTTTTGACGGTTTAGAGCTTGGGAGATAGCTGAACAGTTTATATATTTTACTCGACGCCCAGGGTATTTGGGGGATAGCTGATCAGTTTATTTATTGATTTGTTTATTTGATATTATTGAATAAATTTGTCTATGCGCGAGCGAGCGAAGCGAGCGCGTATTTTATGCAAGTTATTACATAAAGTTGTAAGTCTGAAATTTATTACTCCAAAATGGCATGGTTGATTAGGAAAACGATACAAGTTTTTACTTAATGTTTAACTATTTGTTTGCAACATTATCAACAAATTTTTTTTTTTAACTATGAATTAAATGCTTCTAAGAATTAGACATATTTCGAGAAAAGTGTAAAAATTTTCGTTTGTTGATTGCTTATTATTTATTATTATTTTTTTTTTTTGTACATATTTTTTATTATTTTGGAATATTTTCAAGTGATGTCAATAAAACTACACCATAAACTTTTTGTGGAACAAAAAAAAAATTTTTTTTATGGACTTGATATTCAAATATAAAGTACGCTGAGGGTTTAGAGCTTTGGAGATAGCTGATCAGTTAATTTATTGAACTCGACGTCCAGGGTTTTGGGGGTTTAGAGCTTGGGGGATAGATGATCAGTTTATATATTTGACTCGACGCCCAGGATTTTTGGGGGATAGCTGATCAGTTTATTTATTGAACTCGACGCCCACCGTATTTGGGGGTTTGGCGATTGAAAGATAGCTGATCAGTTTATATATTGAACTCGATGCCCAGGGTAATTGAGGTTTCAGAGCTTGGGGGATAGCTGATCAGTTTATTTATTGAACTTGACGCCCAGGGTTTTGGGGGCTTAGAGTTTGGGGGATAGCTGATCAGTTTTTTAGTTGACCTCAGCCGCCCAGGGGTTTGGGGCTTAGAGCTGGAGGGAAAGCTGATCGGTTTATTAATTAAACTCGACGCCCAAGGTTTTGACGGTTTAGAGCTTGGGAGATAGCTGAACAGTTTATTTATTGAACTTGACGCCCAGGGTTTTGAGGGCTTAGAGCTTAGGGGATAGCTGATCAGTTTATTTATTGAACTTGACGCCCAGGGTTTTGAGGGCTTAGAGCTTGGGGGATAGCTGATCAGTTTTTTAGTTGACCTCAGCTCCCAGGGGTTTGGGGCTTAGAGCTGGAGGAATAGCTGATCGGTTTATTAATTGAACTCGACGCCCAAGGTTTTGACGGTTTGGAGCTTGGGAGATAGCTGATCAGTTTATATATTGAACTCGACGCCCAAGGTATTTGGGGGATAGCTGATCAGTTTATTTATTGGACTGGACGCCCAGGGTCTTGGGGGCTTAGAGTTTGGGGGATAGCTGATCAGTTTTTTCGTTGACCTCAGGCGCCCAGGGTTGTAGGGTTTAGAGCTGGAGCGATAGCTGATAGATTTATTAATTGAACTCGACGCCCAAGGTTTTGATGGTTTAGAGCTTGGGAGATAGCTGATCAGTTTATATATTTAACTCGACGCCCAGGGTATTTGGGGGATAGCTGATCAGTTTATTTATTGAACTCGACGCCCACCGTATTTGGGGGTTTGGAGATTGACAGATAGCTGATCAGTTTATGTATTGAACTCGATGCCCAGGGTTTTGAGGGCTTAGAGCTTGGGGGATAGCTGATCAGTTTTTTAGTTGACCTCAGCTCCCAGGGGTTTGGGGCTTAGAGCTGGAGGAATAGCTGATCGGTTTATTAATTGAACTCGACGCCCAAGGTTTTGACGGTTTAGAGCTTGGGAGATAGCTGATCAGTTTATTTATTGAACTCGACGCCCAAGGTATTTGGGGGATAGCTGATCAGTTTATTTATTGGACTGGACGCCCAGGGTCTTGGGGGCTTAGAGTTTTGGGGATAGCTGATCAGTTTTTTCGTTGACCTCAGGCGCCCAGGGTTGTAGGGTTTAGAGCTGGAGCGATAGCTGATCGATTTATTAATTGAACTCGACGCCCAAGGTTTTGATGGTTTAGAGCTTGGGAGATAGCTGATCAGTTTTTTAGTTGACCTCAGCCGCCCAGGGGTTTGGGGCTTAGAGCTTGAGAAATAGCTGATCGGTTTATTTATTGAACTCGACGCCCAAGGTTTTGACGGTTTAGAGCTTGGGAGATAGCTGATCAGTTTATTTATTGAACTTGACGCCCAGGGTTTTGAGGGCTTAGAGCTTGGGGGATAGCTGATCAGTTTATTTATTGAACTTGACGCCCAGGGTTTTGAGGGCTTAGAGCTTGGGGGATAGCTGATCAGTTTTTTAGTTGACCTCAGCTCCCAGGGGTTTGGGGCTTAGAGCTGGAGGAATAGCTGATCGGTTTATTAATTGAACTCGACGCCCAAGGTTTTGACGGTTTAGAGCTTGGGAGATAGCTGATCAGTTTATATATTGAACTCGACGCCCAAGGTATTTGGGGGATAGCTGATCAGTTTATTTATTGGACTGGACGCCCAGGGTCTTGGGGGCTTAGAGTTTGGGGGATAGCTGATCAGTTTTTTAGTTGACCTCAGCTCCCAGGGGTTTGGGGCTTAGAGCTGGAGGGAAAGCTGATCGGTTTATTAATTGAACTCGACGCCCAAGGTTTTGACGGTTCAGAGCTTGAGAGATAGCTGATCAGTTTATTTATTGAACTTGACTCCCAGGGTTTTGGGGGCTTAAAGCTTGGGGGATAGCTCATCAGTTTTTTCGTTGACCTGGAGTGCCCAGGGCTGGGGGGTTTAGAGCTTGAGGGATAGCTGATCGGTTTATTTATTGAACTCGACGCCCAAGGTTTTGACGGTTTAGAGCTTGGGAGATAGCTGATCAGTTTATATATTTTACTCGACGCCCAGGGTATTTGGGGGATAGCTGATCAGTTTATTTATTGATTTGTTTATTTGATATTATTGAATAAATTTGTCTATGCGCGAGCGAGCGAAGCGAGCGCGTATTTTATGCAAGTTATTACATAAAGTTGTAAGTCTGAAATTTATTACTCCAAAATGGCATGGTTGATTAGGAAAACGATACAAGTTTTTACTTAATGTTTAACTATTTGTTTGCAACATTATCAACAAATTTTTTTTTTTAATTATGAATTAAATGCTTCTAAGAATTAGACATATTTCGAGAAAAGTGTAAAAATTTTCGTTTGTTGATTGCTTATTATTTATTATTATTTTTTTTTTTTGTACATATTTTTTATTATTTTGGAATATTTTCAAGTGATGTCAATAAAACTACACCATAAACTTTTTGTGGAACAAAAAAAAAATTTTTTTTATGGACTTGATATTCAAATATAAAGTACGCTGAGGGTTTAGAGCTTTGGAGATAGCTGATCAGTTAATTTATTGAACTCGACGTCCAGGGTTTTGGGGGTTTAGAGCTTGGGAGATAGCTGATCAGTTTTTTAGTTGACCTCAGCCGCCCAGGGGTTTGGGGCTTAGAGCTTGAGAAATAGCTGATCGGTTTATTTATTGAACTCGACGCCCAAGGTTTTGACGGTTTAGAGCTTGGGAGATAGCTGATCAGTTTTTTAGTTGACCTCAGCCGCCCAGGGGTTTGGGGCTTAGAGCTTGAGAAATAGCTGATCGGTTTATTTATTGAACTCGACGCCCAAGGTTTTGACGGTTTAGAGCTTGGGAGATAGCTGATCAGTTTATTTATTGAACTTGACGCCCAGGGTTTTGAGGGCTTAGAGCTTGGGGGATAGCTGATCAGTTTATTTATTGAACTTGACGCCCAGGGTTTTGAGGGCTTAGAGCTTGGGGGATAGCTGATCAGTTTTTTAGTTGACCTCAGCTCCCAGGGGTTTGGGGCTTAGAGCTGGAGGAATAGCTGATCGGTTTATTAATTGAACTCGACGCCCAAGGTTTTGACGGTTTAGAGCTTGGGAGATAGCTGATCAGTTTATATATTGAACTCGACGCCCAAGGTATTTGGGGGATAGCTGATCAGTTTATTTATTGGACTGGACGCCCAGGGTCTTGGGGGCTTAGAGTTTGGGGGATAGCTGATCAGTTTTTTAGTTGACCTCAGCTCCCAGGGGTTTGGGGCTTAGAGCTGGAGGGAAAGCTGATCGGTTTATTAATTGAACTCGACGCCCAAGGTTTTGACGGTTCAGAGCTTGAGAGATAGCTGATCAGTTTATTTATTGAACTTGACTCCCAGGGTTTTGGGGGCTTAAAGCTTGGGGGATAGCTCATCAGTTTTTTCGTTGACCTGGAGTGCCCAGGGCTGGGGGGTTTAGAGCTTGAGGGATAGCTGATCGGTTTATTTATTGAACTCGACGCCCAAGGTTTTGACGGTTTAGAGCTTGGGAGATAGCTGATCAGTTTATATATTTTACTCGACGCCCAGGGTATTTGGGGGATAGCTGATCAGTTTATTTATTGATTTGTTTATTTGATATTATTGAATAAATTTGTCTATGCGCGAGCGAGCGAAGCGAGCGCGTATTTTATGCAAGTTATTACATAAAGTTGTAAGTCTGAAATTTATTACTCCAAAATGGCATGGTTGATTAGGAAAACGATACAAGTTTTTACTTAATGTTTAACTATTTGTTTGCAACATTATCAACAAATTTTTTTTTTTAACTATGAATTAAATGCTTCTAAGAATTAGACATATTTCGAGAAAAGTGTAAAAATTTTCGTTTGTTGATTGCTTATTATTTATTATTATTTTTTTTTTTTGTACATATTTTTTATTATTTTGGAATATTTTCAAGTGATGTCAATAAAACTACACCATAAACTTTTTGTGGAACAAAAAAAAAATTTTTTTTATGGACTTGATATTCAAATATAAAGTACGCTGAGGGTTTAGAGCTTTGGAGATAGCTGATCAGTTAATTTATTGAACTCGACGTCCAGGGTTTTGGGGGTTTAGAGCTTGGGGGATAGATGATCAGTTTATATATTTGACTCGACGCCCAGGATTTTTGGGGGATAGCTGATCAGTTTATTTATTGAACTCGACGCCCACCGTATTTGGGGGTTTGGCGATTGAAAGATAGCTGATCAGTTTATATATTGAACTCGATGCCCAGGGTAATTGAGGTTTCAGAGCTTGGGGGATAGCTGATCAGTTTATTTATTGAACTTGACGCCCAGGGTTTTGGGGGCTTAGAGTTTGGGGGATAGCTGATCAGTTTTTTAGTTGACCTCAGCCGCCCAGGGGTTTGGGGCTTAGAGCTGGAGGGAAAGCTGATCGGTTTATTAATTGAACTCGACGCCCAAGGTTTTGACGGTTTAGAGCTTGGGAGATAGCTGATCAGTTTATTTATTGAACTTGACGCCCAGGGTTTTGAGGGCTTAGAGCTTAGGGGATAGCTGATCAGTTTATTTATTGAACTTGACGCCCAGGGTTTTGACGGCTTAGAGCTTGGGGGATAGCTGATCAGTTTTTTAGTTGACCTCAGCTCCCAGGGGTTTGGGGCTTAGAGCTGGAGGAATAGCTGATCGGTTTATTAATTGAACTCGACGCCCAAGGTTTTGACGGTTTGGAGCTTGGGAGATAGCTGATCAGTTTATATATTGAACTCGACGCCCAAGGTATTTGGGGGATAGCTGATCAGTTTATTTATTGGACTGGACGCCCAGGGTCTTGGGGGCTTAGAGTTTGGGGGATAGCTGATCAGTTTTTTCGTTGACCTCAGGCGCCCAGGGTTGTAGGGTTTAGAGCTGGAGCGATAGCTGATAGATTTATTAATTGAACTCGACGCCCAAGGTTTTGATGGTTTAGAGCTTGGGAGATAGCTGATCAGTTTATATATTTAACTCGACGCCCAGGGTATTTGGGGGATAGCTGATCAGTTTATTTATTGAACTCGACGCCCAAGGTATTTGGGGGATAGCTGATCAGTTTATTTATTGGACTGGACGCCCAGGGTCTTGGGGGCTTATAGTTTGGGGGATAGCTGATCAGTTTTTTCGTTGACCTCAGGCGCCCAGGGTTGTAGGGTTTAGAGCTGGAGCGATAGCTGATCGATTAATTAATTGAACTCGACGCCCAAGGTTTTGATGGTTTAGAGCTTGGGAGATAGCTGATCAGTTTTTTAGTTGACCTCAGCCGCCCAGGGGTTTGGGGCTTAGAGCTTGAGGGATAGCTGATCGGTTTATTTATTGAACTCGACGCCCAAGGTTTTGACGGTTTAGAGCTTGGGAGATAGCTGATCAGTTTATTTATTGAACTTGACGCCCAGGGTTTTGAGGGCTTAGAGCTTGGGGGATAGCTGATCGATTTATTAATTGAACTCGACGCCCAAGGTTTTGAGGGCTTAGAGCTTGGGGGATAGCTGATCAGTTTTTTAGTTGACCTCAGCTCCCAGGGGTTTGGGGCTTAGAGCTGGAGGAATAGCTGATCGGTTCATTAATTGAACTCGACGCCCAAGGTTTTGACGGTTTAGAGCTTGGGAGATAGCTGATCAGTTTATATATTGAACTCGACGCCCAAGGTATTTGGGGGATAGCTGATCAGTTTATTTATTGGACTGGACGCCCAAGGTTTTGAGGGCTTAGAGCTTGGGGGATAGCTGATCAGTTTTTTAGTTGACCTCAGCTCCCAGGGGTTTGGGGCTAATAGCTGGAGGAATAGCTGATCGGTTTATTAATTGAACTCGACGCCCAAGGTTTTGACGGTTTAGAGCTTGGGAGATAGCTGATCAGTTTATTTATTGAACTCGACGCCCAAGGTATTTGGGGGATAGCTGATCAGTTTATTTATTGGACTGGACGCCCAGGGTCTTGGGGGCTTAGAGTTTGGGGGATAGCTGATCAGTTTTTTCGTTGACCTCAGGCGCCCAGGGGTTTGGGGCTAATAGCTGGAGGAATAGCTGATCGGTTTATTAATTGAACTCGACGCCCAAGGTTTTGACGGTTTAGAGCTTGGGAGATAGCTGATCAGTTTATTTATTGAACTCGACGCCCAAGGTATTTGGGGGATAGCTGATCAGTTTATTTATTGAACTTGACGCCCAGGGTTTTGGGGGCTCAAAGCTTGGGGGATAGCTCATCAGTTTTTTCGTTGACCTGGGGTGCCCAGGGCTGGGGGGTTTAGAGCTTGAGGGATAGCTGATCGGTTTATTTATTGAACTCGACGCCCAAGGTTTTGAGGGCTTAGAGCTTGGGGGATAGCTGATCAGTTTATTTATTGAACTTGACGCCCAGGGTTTTGAGGGCTTAGAGCTTGGGGGATAGCTGATCAGTTTTTTAGTTGACCTCAGCTCCCAGGGGTTTGGGGCTTATAGCTGGAGGAATAGCTGATCGGTTTATTAATTGAACGCGACGCCCAAGGTTTTGACGGTTTAGAGCTTGGGAGATAGCTGATCAGTTTATTTATTGAACTCGACGCCCAAGGTATTTGGGAGATAGCTGATCAGTTTATTTATTGAACTTGACTCCCAGGGTTGTGGGGGCTTAAAGCTTGGGGGATAGCTCATCAGTTTTTTCGTTGACCTGGAGTGCCCAGGGCTGGGGGGTTTAGAGCTTGAGGGATAGCTGATCGGTTTATTTATTGAACTCGACGCCCAAGGTTTTGACGGTTTAGAGCTTGGGAGATAGCTGATCAGTTTATATATTTTACTCGACGCCCAGGGTATTTGAGGGATAGCTGATCAGTTTATTTATTGATTTGTTTATTTGATATTATTGAATAAATTTGTCTATGCGCGAGCGAGCGAAGCGAGCGCGTATTTTATGCAAGTTATTACATAAAGTTGTAAGTCTGAAATTTATTACTCCAAAATGGCATGGTTGATTAGGAAAACGATACAAGTTTTTACTTAATGTTTAACTATTTGTTTGCAACATTATCAACAAATTTTTTTTTTTAACTATGAATTAAATGCTTCTAAGAATTAGACATATTTCGAGAAAAGTGTAAAAATTTTCGTTTGTTGATTGCTTATTATTTATTATTATTTTTTTTTTTTGTACATATTTTTTATTATTTTGGAATATTTTCAAGTGATGTCAATAAAACTACACCATAAACTTTTTGTGGAACAAAAAAAAAATTTTTTTTATGGACTTGATATTCAAATATAAAGTACGCTGAGGGTTTAGAGCTTTGGAGATAGCTGATCAGTTAATTTATTGAACGCGACGTCCAGGGTTTTGGGGGTTTAGAGCTTGGGGGATAGATGATCAGTTTATATATTTGACTCGACGCCCAGGATTTTTGGGGGATAGCTGAACAGTTTATTTATTGAACTCGACGCCCACCGTATTTGGGGGTTTGGCGATTGAAAGATAGCTGATCAGTTTATATATTGAACTCGATGCCCAGGGTAATTGAGGTTTCAGAGCTTGGGGGATAGCTGATCAGTTTATTTATTGAACTTGACGCCCAGGGTTTTGGGGGCTTAGAGTTTGGGGGATAGCTGATCAGTTTTTTAGTTGACCTCAGCCGCCCAGGGGTTTGGGGCTTAGAGCTGGAGGGAAAGCTGATCGGTTTATTAATTGAACTCGACGCCCAAGGTTTTGACGGTTTAGAGCTTGAGAGATAGCTGATCAGTTTATTTATTGAACTTGACTCCCAGGGTTGTGGGGGCTTAAAGCTTGGGGGATAGCTCATCAGTTTTTTCGTTGACCCGGAGTGCCCAGGGCTGGGGGGTTTAGAGCTTGAGGGATAGCTGATCGGTTTATTTATTGAACTCGACGCCCAAGGTTTTGACGGTTTAGAGCTTGGGAGATAGCTGATCAGTTTATATATTTTACTCGACGCCCAGGGTATTTGGGGGATAGCTGATCAGTTTATTTATTGAACTCGATGCCCACCGTATTTGGGGGTTTGGAGATTGAAAGATAGCTGATCAGTTTATGTATTGAACTCGATGCCCAGGGTAATTGAGGTTTCAGAGCTTGGGGGATAGCTGATCAGTTTATTTATTGAACTTGACGCCCAGGGTTTTGGGGGCTTAAAGCTTGGGGGATAGCTCATCAGTTTTTTCGTTGACCTGGGGTGCCCAGGGCTGGGGGGTTTAGAGCTGGAGCGATAGCTGATAGATTTATTAATTGAACTCGACGCCCAAGGTTTTGACGGTTTAGAGCTTGGGAGATAGCTGATCAGTTTATATATTTAACTCGACGCCCAGGGTATTTGGGGGATAGCTGATCAGTTTATTTATTGAACTCGACGCCCACCGTACTTGGGGGTTTGGAGATTGAACGATAGCTGATCAGTTTATGTATTGAACTCGATGCCCAGGGTTATTGGGGGTTCAGAGCTTGGGAGATAGCTGATCAGTTTATTTATTGAACTTGACGCCCAGGGTTTTGAGGGCTTAGAGCTTGGGGGATAGCTGATCAGTTTTTTAGTTGACCTCAGCTCCCAGGGGTTTGGGGCTTAGAGCTGGAGGAATAGCTGATCGGTTTATTAATTGAACTCGACGCCCAAGGTTTTGACGGTTTAGAGCTTGGGAGATAGCTGACGAGTTTATATATTGAACTCGACGCCCAAGGTATTTAAGGGATAGCTGATCAGTTTATTTATTGGACTGGACGCCCAGGGTCTTGGGGGCTTAAAGCTTGGGGGATACCTCATCAGTTTTTTCGTTGACCTGGGGTGCCCAGGGCTGGGGGGTTTAGAGCTTGAGGGATAGCTGATCGGTTTATTTATTGAACTCGACGCCCAAGGTTTTGACGGTTTTGAGCTTGGGAGATAGCTGATCAGTTTATTTATTGAACTTGACGCCCAGGGTTTTGAGGGCTTAGAGCTTGGGGGATAGCTGATCAGTTTATTTATTGAACTTGACGCCCAGGGTTTTGAGGGCTTAGAGCTTGGGGGATAGCCGATCAGTTTATATATTTAACTCGACGCCCAGGGTATTTGGGGGATAGCTGATCAGTTTATTTATTGAACTCGATGCCCACCGTATTTGGGGGTTTGGAGATTGAAAGATAGCTGATCAGTTTATGTATTGAACTCGATGCCCAGGGTAATTGAGGTTTCAGAGCTTGGGGGATAGCTGATCAGTTTATTTATTGAACTTGATGCCCAGGGTTTTGGGGGCTTAAAGCTTGGGGGATAGCTCATCAGTTTTTTCGTTGACCTGGGGTGCCCAGGGCTGGGGGGTTTAGAGCTGGAGCGATAGCTGATAGATTTATTAATTGAACTCGACGCCCAAGGTTTTGACGGTTTAGAGCTTGGGAGATAGCTGATCAGTTTATATATTTAACTCGACGCCCAGGGTATTTGGGGGATAGCTGATCAGTTTATTTATTGAACTCGACGCCCACCGTACTTGGGGGTTTGGAGATTGAAAGATAGCTGATCAGTTTATGTATTGAACTCGATGCCCAGGGTTATTGGGGGTTCAGAGCTTGGGAGATAGCTGATCAGTTTATTTATTGAACTTGACGCCCAGGGTTTTGAGGGCTTAGAGCTTGGGGGATAGCTGATCAGTTTTTTAGTTGACCTCAGCTCCCAGGGGTTTGGGGCTTAGAGCTGGAGGAATAGCTGATCGGTTTATTAATTGAACTCGACGCCCAAGGTTTTGACGGTTTAGAGCTTGGGAGATAGCTGACGAGTTTATATATTTAACTCGACGCCCAGGGTATTTGGGGGATAGCTGATCAGTTTATTTATTGAACTCGACGCCCACCGTACTTGGGGGTTTGGAGATTGAACGATAGCTGATCAGTTTATGTATTGAACTCGATGCCCAGGGTTATTGGGGGTTCAGAGCTTGGGAGATAGCTGATCAGTTTATTTATTGAACTTGACGCCCAGGGTTTTGAGGGCTTAGAGCTTGGGGGATAGCTGATCAGTTTTTTAGTTGACCTCAGCTCCCAGGGGTTTGGGGCTTAGAGCTGGAGGAATAGCTGATCGGTTTATTAATTGAACTCGACGCCCAAGGTTTTGACGGTTTAGAGCTTGGGAGATAGCTGACGAGTTTATATATTGAACTCGACGCCCAAGGTATTTAAGGGATAGCTGATCAGTTTATTTATTGGACTGGACGCCCAGGGTCTTGGGGGCTTAAAGCTTGGGGGATACCTCATCAGTTTTTTCGTTGACCTGGGGTGCCCAGGGCTGGGGGGTTTAGAGCTTGAGGGATAGCTGATCGGTTTATTTATTGAACTCGACGCCCAAGGTTTTGACGGTTTTGAGCTTGGGAGATAGCTGATCAGTTTATTTATTGAACTTGACGCCCAGGGTTTTGAGGGCTTAGAGCTTGGGGGATAGCTGATCAGTTTATTTATTGAACTTGACGCCCAGGGTTTTGAGGGCTTAGAGCTTGGGGGATAGCCGATCAGTTTATATATTTAACTCGACGCCCAGGGTATTTGGGGGATAGCTGATCAGTTTATTTATTGAACTCGATGCCCACCGTATTTGGGGGTTTGGAGATTGAAAGATAGCTGATCAGTTTATGTATTGAACTCGATGCCCAGGGTAATTGAGGTTTCAGAGCTTGGGGGATAGCTGATCAGTTTATTTATTGAACTTGATGCCCAGGGTTTTGGGGGCTTAAAGCTTGGGGGATAGCTCATCAGTTTTTTCGTTGACCTGGGGTGCCCAGGGCTGGGGGGTTTAGAGCTGGAGCGATAGCTGATAGATTTATTAATTGAACTCGACGCCCAAGGTTTTGACGGTTTAGAGCTTGGGAGATAGCTGATCAGTTTATATATTTAACTCGACGCCCAGGGTATTTGGGGGATAGCTGATCAGTTTATTTATTGAACTCGACGCCCACCGTACTTGGGGGTTTGGAGATTGAAAGATAGCTGATCAGTTTATGTATTGAACTCGATGCCCAGGGTTATTGGGGGTTCAGAGCTTGGGAGATAGCTGATCAGTTTATTTATTGAACTTGACGCCCAGGGTTTTGAGGGCTTAGAGCTTGGGGGATAGCTGATCAGTTTTTTAGTTGACCTCAGCTCCCAGGGGTTTGGGGCTTAGAGCTGGAGGAATAGCTGATCGGTTTATTAATTGAACTCGACGCCCAAGGTTTTGACGGTTTAGAGCTTGGGAGATAGCTGACGAGTTTATATATTGAACTCGACGCCCAAGGTATTTAAGGGATAGCTGATCAGTTTATTTATTGGACTGGACGCCCAGGGTCTTGGGGGCTTAAAGCTTGGGGGATAGCTCATCAGTTTTTTCGTTGACCTGGAGTGCCCAGGGCTGGGGGGTTCAGAGCTTGAGGGATAGCTGATCGGTTTATTTATTGAACACGACGCCCAAGGTTTTGACGGTTTAGAGCTTGGGAGATAGCTGATCAGTTTATATATTTTACTCGACGCCCAGGGTATTTGGGGGATAGCTGATCAGTTTATTTATTGATTTGTTTATTTGATATTATTGAATAAATTTGTATATGCGCGAGCGAGCGAAGCGAGCGCATATACAAATAGGTTTATTTATTGAACTTGACGCCCAGGGTTTTGAGGGCTTAGAGCTTGGGGGATAGCTGATCAGTTTATTTATTGAACTTGACGCCCAGGGTTTTGAGGGCTTAGAGCTTGGGGGATAGCTGATCAGTTTTTTAGTTGACCTCAGCTCCCAGGGGTTTGGGGCTTATAGCTGGAGGAATAGCTGATCGGTTTATTAATTGAACGCGACGCCCAAGGTTTTGACGGTTTAGAGCTTGGGAGATAGCTGATCAGTTTATTTATTGAACTCGACGCCCAAGGTATTTGGGGGATAGCTGATCAGTTTATTTATTGGACTGGACGCCCAGGGTCTTGGGGGCTTAGAGTTTGGGGGATAGCTGATCAGTTTTTTCGTTGACCTCAGGCGCCCAGGGTTGTAGGGTTTAGAGCTGGAGCGATAGCTGATCGATTTATTAATTTAACTCGACGCCCAAGGTTTTGATGGTTTAGAGCTTGGGAGATAGCTGATCAGTTTATATATTTAACTCGACGCCCAGGGTATTTGGGGGATAGCTGATCAGTTTATTTATTGAACTCGATGCCCACCGTATTTGGGGGTTTAGAGATTGAAAGATAGCTGATCAGTTTATGTATTGAACTCGATGCCCAGGGTAATTGAGGTTTCAGAGCTTGGGGGATAGCTGATCAGTTTATTTATTGAACTTGACGCCCAGGGTTTTGGGGGCTTAAAGCTTGGGGGATAGCTCATCAGTTTTTTCGTTGACCTGGGGTGCCCAGGGCTGGGGGGTTTAGAGCTTGAGGGATAGCTGATCGGTTTATTTATTGAACTCGACGCCCAAGGTTTTGACGGTTTAGAGCTTGGGAGATAGCTGATCAGTTTATTTATTGAACTTGACGCCCAGGGTTTTGAGGGCTTAGAGCTTGGGGGATAGCTGATCAGTTTATTTATTGAACTTGACGCCCAGGGTTTTGAGGGCTTAGAGCTTGGGGGATAGCTGATCAGTTTTTTAGTTGACCTCAGCTCCCAGGGGTTTGGGGCTTATAGCTGGAGGAATAGCTGATCGGTTTATTAATTGAACTCGACGCCCAAGGTTTTGACGGTTTAGAGCTTGGGAGATAGCTGATCAGTTTATTTATTGAACTCGACGCCCAAGGTATTTGGGGGATAGCTGATCAGTTTATTTATTGGACTGGACGCCCAGGGTCTTGGGGGCTTAGAGTTTGGGGGATAGCTGATCAGTTTTTTCGTTGACCTCAGGCGCCCAGGGTTGTAGGGTTTAGAGCTGGAGCGATAGCTGATCGATTTATTAATTGAACTCGACGCCCAAGGTTTTGATGGTTTAGAGCTTGGGAGATAGCTGATCAGTTTATATATTTTACTCGACGCCCAGGGTATTTGGGGGATAGCTGATCAGTTTATTTATTGAACTCGATGCCCACCGTATTTGGGGGTTTGGAGATTGAAAGATAGCTGATCAGTTTATGTATTGAACTCGATGCCCAGGGTAATTGAGGTTTCAGAGCTTGGGGGATAGCTGATCAGTTTATTTATTGAACTTGACGCCCAGGGTTTTGGGGGCTTAAAGCTTGGGGGATAGCTCATCAGTTTTTTCGTTGACCTGGGGTGCCCAGGGCTGGGGGGTTTAGAGCTGGAGCGATAGCTGATAGATTTATTAATTGAACTCGACGCCCAAGGTTTTGACGGTTTAGAGCTTGGGAGATAGCTGATCAGTTGATATATTTAACTCGACGCCCAGGGTATTTGGGGGATAGCTGATCAGTTTATTTATTGATTTGTTTATTTGATATTATTGAATAAATTTGTCTATGCGCGAGCGAGCGAAGCGAGCGCGTATTTTATGCAAGTTATTACATAAAGTTGTAAGTCTGAAATTTATTACTCCAAAATGGCATGGTTGATTAGGAAAACGATACAAGTTTTTACTTAATGTTTAACTATTTGTTTGCAACATTATCAACAAATTTTTTTTTTTAACTATGAATTAAATGCTTCTAAGAATTAGACATATTTCGAGAAAAGTGTAAAAATTTTCGTTTGTTGATTGCTTATTATTTATTATTATTTTTTTCTTTTGTACATATTTTTTATTATTTTGGAATATTTTCAAGTGATGTCAATAAAACTACACCATAAACTTTTTGTGGAACAAAAAAAAAATTTTTTTTATGGACTTGATATTCAAATATAAAGTACGCTGAGGGTTTAGAGCTTTGGAGATAGCTGATCAGTTAATTTATTGAACTCGACGTCCAGGGTTTTGGGGGTTTAGAGCTTGGGGGATAGATGATCAGTTTATATATTTGACTCGACGCCCAGGATTTTTGGGGGATAGCTGAACAGTTTATTTATTGAACTCGACGCCCACCGTATTTGGGGGTTTGGCGATTGAAAGATAGCTGATCAGTTTATATATTGAACTCGATGCCCAGGGTAATTGAGGTTTCAGAGCTTGAGGGATAGCTGATCAGTTTATTTATTGAACTTGACGCCCAGGGTTTTGGGGGCTTAGAGTTTGGGGGATAGCTGATCAGTTTTTTAGTTGACCTCAGCCGCTCAGGGGTTTGGGGCTTAGAGCTGGAGGGAAAGCTGATCGGTTTATTAATTGAACTCGACGCCCAAGGTTTTGACGGTTTAGAGCTTGAGAGATAGCTGATCAGTTTATTTATTGAACTTGACTCCCAGGGTTGTGGGGGCTTAAAGCTTGGGGGATAGCTCATCAGTTTTTTCGTTGACCTGGAGTGCCCAGGGCTGGGGGGTTTAGAGCTTGAGGGATAGCTGATCGGTTTATTTATTGAACTCGACGCCCAAGGTTTTGACGGTTTAGAGCTTGGGAGATAGCTGATCAGTTTATATATTTTACTCGACGCCCAGGGTATTTGGGGGATAGCTGATCAGTTTATTTATTGATTTGTTTATTTGATATTATTGAATAAATTTGTATATGCGCGAGCGAGCGAAGCGAGCGCGTATTTTATGCAAGTTATTACATAAAGTTGTAAGTCTGAAATTTATTACTCCAAAATGGCATGGTTGATTAGGAAAACGATACAAGTTTTTACTTAATGTTTAACTATTTGTTTGCAACATTATCAACAAATTTTTTTTTTTAACTATGAATTAAATGCTTCTAAGAATTAGACATATTTCGAGAAAAGTGTAAAAATTTTCGTTTGTTGATTGCTTATTATTTATTATTATTTTTTTTTTTTGTACATATTTTTTATTATTTTGGAATATTTTCAAGTGATGTCAATAAAACTACACCATAAACTTTTTGTGGAACAAAAAAAAAATTTTTTTTATGGACTTGATATTCAAATATAAAGTACGCTGAGGGTTTAGAGCTTTGGAGATAGCTGATCAGTTAATTTATTGAACTCGACGTCCAGGGTTTTGGGGGTTTAGAGCTTGGGGGATAGCTGATCAGTTTATTTATTGAACTTGACGCCCAGGGTTTTGGGGGCTTAAAGCTTGGGGGATAGCTCATCAGTTTTTTCGTTGACCTGGGGTGCCCAGGGCTGGGGGGTTTAGAGCTTGAGGGATAGCTGATCGGTTTATTTATTGAACTCGACGCCCAAGGTTTTGACGGTTTAGAGCTTGGGAGATAGCTGATCAGTTTATTTATTGAACTTGACGCCCAGGGTTTTGAGGGCTTAGAGCTTGGGGGATAGCTGATCAGTTTATTTATTGAACTTGACGCCCAGGGTTTTGAGGGCTTAGAGCTTGGGGGATAGCTGATCAGTTTTTTAGTTGACCTCAGCTCCCAGGGGTTTGGGGCTTAGAGCTGGAGGAAAAGCTGATCGGTTTATTAATTGAACTCGACGCCCAAGGTTTTGACGGTTTAGAGCTTGGGAGATAGCTGATCAGTTTATTTATTGAACTCGACGCCCAAGGTATTTGGGGGATAGCTGATCAGTTTTTTTATTGGACTGGATGCCCAGGGTCTTGGGGGCTTAGAGTTTGGGGGATAGCTGATCAGTTTTTTCGTTGACCTCAAGCGCCCAGGGTTGTAGGGTTTAGAGCTGGAGCGATAGCTGATAGATTTATTAATTGAACTCGACGCCCAAGGTTTTGACGGTTTAGAGCTTGGGAGATAGCTGATCAGTTTATATATTTAACTCGACGCCCAGGGTATTTGGGGGATAGCTGATCAGTTTATTTATTGAACTCGACGCCCACCGTATTTGGGGGTTTGGAGATTGAAAGATAGCTGATCAGTTTATGTATTGAACTCGATGCCCAGGGTTATTGGGGGTTCAGAGCTTGGGAGATAGCTGATCAGTTTATTTATTGAACTTGACGCCCAGGGTTTTGAGGGCTTAGAGCTTGGGGGATAGCTGATCACTTTTTTAGTTGACCTCAGCTCCCAGGGGTTTGGGGCTTAGAGCTGGAGGAATAGCTGATCGGTTTATTAATTGAACTCGACGCCCAAGGTTTTGACGGTTCAGAGCTTGGGAGATAGCTGATCAGTTTATTTATTGAACTTGACTCCCAGGGTTTTGGGGGCTTAAAGCTTGGGGGATAGCTCATCAGTTTTTTCGTTGACCTGGGGTGCCCAGGGCTGGGGGGTTTAGAGCTTGAGGGATAGCTGATCGGTTTATTTATTGAACTCGACGCCCAAGGTTTTGACGCTTTAGAGCTTGGGAGATAGCTGATCAGTTTATTTATTGAACTTGACGCCCAGGGTTTTGAGGGCTTAGAGCTTGGGGGATAGCTGATCACTTTTTTAGTTGACCTCAGCTCCCAGGGGTTTGGGGCTTAGAGCTGGAGGAATAGCTGATCGGTTTATTAATTGAACTCGACGCCCAAGGTTTTGACGGTTCAGAGCTTGGGAGATAGCTGATCAGTTTATATATTGAACTCGACTGGGCATCCGAGTTTTTCTAATAAATAAATTAATAAATAAATTAACAAACTGCCAAGCACTACAACCACATGCCGCAGGACGTCCGAGTTTTTCTAATAAATAAATTAATAAAAAAACTAACAAACCGCAGGGCATATCAACCCCATAACACTGGGAGTCCGAGTTTTTCTAATAAATAAATTAATATTTAAATCATCAAACTGCCAAGCTCTACAACCACATAACGCTAGGCATCCAAGTTTTTTTAATAAATGAACTAATAAATAAATTAACAAAATGTCAAGCGTTACAACCCCATAACGCTGGGCGACCGAGTTTTTTTAATCAATAAATTGATAAACCACCAACCGCTACAGCCCCATAACGTTGGACGTCCGAGTTTTTAAAAAAAAAAAAATTAATAATTAAATTAACAAACATCCATGCCCTACAATCCCATTACGCTCAGTGTCCGAGTTTTTTTTATTTCATAATTTAATAAATAAATTAATAAACTGCCAACGCTACAACCTCATAACGCTGGAGGTCTGAGTTTTTTTTTTAAATAAATTAACTAACCACTAAGCACTAAAACCCCATGAAGCTGGGCGTCCGAGTTTTTTTAAATGAATAAATAAATGTAGTTTACCACTTCTTTAAAGTGTTTTATAGTGATATACAAAATGTAAATTTGTAAGTAGTTAGCTGTTTGAGACAGATAGTTTCATGATTTTCCTCAGTTTTCCTACAGCATCGAATAGAGACGAATTAGACTAGCCGACCGCAGAAAACCACAGAAGAGCGGGTAAACGCAGGGCAACTGAGCTTAACTCAGCCGAACAGCAACACACAGCAACAGCTCCTAATTAATTCTAGTGTGTTCTGATCATATTTTTTTAATCAGATGATGAAAGTCATAAATCAACAAACATGATTCAATATATGACGTTACTGGCAAAGGAATACTTTTAAACCAAAAAGCAAATGGAAAAAGAAAAAAATTGATTATTATGGTTAACTTCAAGCTGATATTAATAAAAGAGAAAACAAAGATACAATACATTTTTTAAAATTTTACTTCTAAAGTTAAGTGTTTTTAGTTTTATTTTAAGACCGGGAAAAACGTCCGAGTAACGCGCTATATTCAAATTACCGCGTTACCTGTCCCATTCCCTAGGGTACCATTCGAAGACTCTTATTCACGGGGGTGTTTAGAACCCTGAATGGAGACTGACCATGAGGGAAATTAAATGAAGATATTTCCGCGCTGCAGCTAGTCAGGACTCGTGCGTACAAAGTTCCGGACTTCTTAGAAATACAAGTTTTTAAAAGACCGTGGAAACCCAATCCCTTTGCCCAACAGAGCGGCAAGGGACCTGGCTGATGGTAGTGGGAGTATATGCTGAACTCTGGACTTTGACCTGGCAAGGTGGGGAAATCTTCAGAGCGTTTTATACGGGCGTGCGGGAATTATACGATTTACTTATTTATTTAATACGCGCTCACTGCAACTTGACCATACCATGAAAAATAAAACTAGATAAAGAAATTAACTCACAAAAAAAATAAAAGGTTGCATATAACGAGGTACCACAGCAAAGTCGTCTTTCTTTTTTTTAAAAAAGGGACTTTCATGTATTCGATTGGGTTGAAATTTGGTATGTAAATGTTTTGAATGTCGTAGATTACGAATTTAATATCGATTTTTTAATTTGACTTCAAGTAAGCACGATACTAAGGCGGCATTGTACTTGTTTAAGGTCAAATTTGAAAAATTTATTTTGATTCAACGGTTCTCTTTGAAATTTTTTAGTCGAAGGTTTTTGAGGTTGCTGATTACAAATCCGAGCTTACTTTTTTAATTTGAGCAATGTAAAGTTACCCTTATTAAGGTTACAAATTATTTTCAAAATTTTTTTGTTGTATTATGTGTTTTTGAGGTCACTGATTATGAATCCGACCTTTCTTTTTGAATTTTACCTTAAATAAACACGATACAGGGGTCCCTTGTTATATGCGGTTTCGGTATACGCGGATTACCCTTTCACGTGGTTTGCCAAATGCGACAAGCCCTCTTTATACGCGGATAATTTCACCCTTACACGCGGTTACTGGTGGTTGAAAAAAATACAATTCATAACCTGACTCATGAATAAATTTCGATAACCTCTAGGACTAAATTAAAATTAAATTAAGTTTAAATCTCAATTAAAATGATTCTACCAAAAACTCCAAAGACTTCAAAAACTCCATCTAGAATTAGAAAAGTCATAAGTTTAGCTGATGAACTAAAAATTTTAAATTATCTTCGTGGAGGTGATACTGTTGCCGCACTTGCGAGGCGCTTCGATGTTTATGAATCAACAATTTGAACGATACGAAGTAATGAAGGAAAAATTTGAACCAATGCTCAAATATTAGGACAACATGCTCAATTTACAAAAGTCGTGCGACATAATCTAATTGAAAAAATGGAAGAAATGCTTACCGTTAGGATTCAATATCTCATTCATAATAAAGTTCCAATATCCACCTCTGCGATAAGGAGCCAAGCTGCAGTTTATCATAATTATCTTACTCAAAAATACAATAAAACTGAAAATGTTAATGTCAGCAAGGGGTGGTTCGAAAAATTTAAGGCAAGGTTTTTACTCCACAATGTTAGATTTTAGGTAACAATATCTTTTTTTTTTTTTTTTTATCTATTATAAACAACAATATCTTTTAAGACAAACATTAGACAACAAAAAAACATTGAATACGATTTTATAAAGGTGAGACTGCTAGTGCCGATCAAGCTGCTCGTGAATTTCCTGCTAAACTACAAGAAGTCATTGATGCAAAGGGGTTTCGCACTGGGGTCTATTTTGGAAAAGATTGCCGAATAGAACGTGGCTGACAAAAGAAGAGCAAAGAGCTCCAGGTTTCAAAGTTGCTAAGGATCGTTTTACTCTTTTATTGTGTCAATGCTTCTGGTGATAAAAAGTGTAAGCCGATGCTCGTGTATCGATCAGAAAATCCTTTTGTTTTGAAAAACAAAGGAAAAGAGTACTTACCTGTCTACTGGAAATCAAATAAAACAGCTTGGATGACAAAATTAAATTTTGGAGAATGGTTTAACGAGTCATTCATACCAACTCTGCGACGAAGCGATTAAAATCTACAAAGAACTATATGAAGATGTTTTGAGGCGAGCAAGACAATCGAAACTTACTGATTTTTTTGTAAAACCACTTTAAACTTAAAGATGTTCTCTAATATAACTGGTAAATCAAAAGTGTAAAAAATAAACAAAATTTTTCAATCATATTTTCTCTCATTTCAAGATCTTGGATCCTAACCCTCCTTTTCCCATAAGAGATGGGTCTCGTTGTTCGCTACACTTTTCCGGAATCTAAGTACCGCGTACAACAAGGAAACCCTGTATTACGTTTATTTTAGGTCGAAATTGAAAAATTTATTTTTATTTCTCGGTTCTCTTTGAAATTTCGTACTCAAGGGTTTTTGAGGTTGCGGATTACGAAAAAGAACTTACTCTTTGAATTAGATTTACATAAGGTCTACTTAATTAAGGTGGAGAACTAGTTTGGAGGAAAAAAAAAGTTTTTCTTGATAAAAAGTAATTTTTATATTCTAATTTAAATACGGTAAATTTAAGTATTCATATATAGATATAAATATTAAAGAAATAGATTCTGACGAAATAGACACTAATTAAAATTTTTTAAAGTTAGATTAAAGGAATATAAAAAGTAAAAATGTTTATCCGTCGGAAAAACATTTATAGTATAAGTTTTAGAAGATGAATTTGATTATAATTTTTATATAAATTTCGATTTATGCTTGATTTTAATTTTATATATTCTTAATATAATATAAAGTTTATAGTAATATCTTTTTTAGATAATTTTATTGTTAATTTTTAAATAAAAATGAAATCGATGAACAAAAATTTACAAAAACTTATTCATAAATAACCTGTCTTATGAATGAAAATTTGAATTTTTTATCTATAAAAAATGCTTTCTAAAATCAAAATCATCTTATTTAAGGAGGCTCATGTGATTTAGATCTAGCCGTTTGATTGGTTTGAAAAAATTGCAGGAGATTCCTTGAAAAAAGATCAACAACTTTTATTAGGTAGCCAGGCTCATTTTCAAGAAAAAATTCAATGAAAATTTTTTTTTTTAACACAGGGTCTTATGGGAGAAAACGGAAAAAAAATCTCAAACTTTTTTGAACCACTCATTCCGTTTAAAAAAATTCACAAAAACGCAAAATTCTTCAAAGATTATTTAAAAATTATAATAACAGGGGGTAGCCAGGCTACTTTTTATGTAAAAAATAAAATCTGTCGAAAAATTACGTATGACAGCTTGTGTCTGCTGCTACTACTACATGATGGCGTCGTGCGCGCATGCATCAGCTAGAACTGGCATGGAAGATTGCCATGTTTTTAATAACATCTTCGTGTTTTTTTTGACGAATTGGCCTTTTCTTTTTCCAAAACAGACTTTGCCTTTCACTTCACTTGACATTTTTATTACTAAGCAGCAGAGACAGTAACTCAACTGTGCTCAGCTGTCTGCACAGTGTTGCCGTAGTTCGAAAATGCACCCCCATACTAAGTGTCCGAGCAGTGAGGGGTTTTTTTTAATTTTTTGGTAGTTTATTTTCGCTTACATATTACCAATAAAATTTAATGGATGATTAAATAAAACGATAAACAAGTTCTGAAAACACAAAAATAACTTCATTTTTATTACTTTTACTTTGCATCCTCAAGGGCCCTGGCTTGATACGGGGCAGCGCGCATGAGCCACCTTAACAATCTTACTAATTAAAAATATGAAATGACATGTTGAGAGAAATGTATTTTAAATAACTGATTAAAGAGGAAAAAATTCGAAGTTGAATTCGATTCAAATTAATATTGAATTCAACCAAGCAAGCGTTAACGCAACGAAGTAGAAATGCTAGTATAAAAGTTATGGTGAAAGATTAAAAAATATTATGAGCGTTCATGATATATAGTTATCTAAAAAAAATTTCAGCTGCTAAATATTGTGAATTTATTAATAAGTATATATTTAATTTGTTTTTTACTGAAATATATATTTGTATACATATGAAATAAAATTACATTTTTTATTGATGAAACGTCTGTAAGTTTATTAGTTTGGGGATTTTATCGTCGGGTTGTTACATGTAACCGTAAAGAGCAACCTTGTTTGAGATTTCGCGCCTCTTTTTGACAATTACACCGGTCAGCTGAGCAACGGGCGCCACGAAAGTCTTGGCTGCTGACATCCATCTGCACCAGTCTCGCTCCGCCCGTGATCGCGGCTCATTGCATTGTGGATCTTGCGAGGGCGACTCTTTACTACGCCCGGAGCGTAGGCTCCGGGACATCAGAGGGCTCGAGACCTCCCGGCAAAAATGGCGAGGCTCTCGACTCTCTTTGTATTAGGATGTTCTGAAAAACTCGACGTTAGGCGTCGCTAGTGTAAACTTGACTCGGCTCCCAGCAGTTTTGCATGGGAGCTGACGTATGACTGTGTGTATCGGTGAGAGATTCCACACGAACACACACACTTATACATCTGCTCCCATGCAAAACTGCTGGTAGCCGAGTCAAGTTTACACTAGCGACGCCTAACGTTGAATTTTTCAGAACATCCTAATATAAAGTTCAGTTAAATAGTTAAAGTGTTTCTTATTAAAAGTGCTTTACTTATTTTTACTCTTTATCACACACCTAATTCCTAGAGTTCGTTGCCTCTCACGAAAAGGCAACTGGTCCTTCGATTAACTATTCCAAATCTTAAACAATTGATCCTAGCCGAGCCGGATCAGCCACCCCTTTTTACAGTGCACTTTGAAGTGCTTTTGTGAAGAACAGTGCCACACTCCCCTTGCCATGTACGAGAACAAGCGGGAGACCTAAAATCTAAAATTATTCAAAGAAGGACGCTGTCCTTCGCCTTTTTCTCCAGAGCGCACAGTGCAACGCCACTGGAACGACAAAGAGAGCAAGGAGCAGCTTACTTATCATCAACTGACCATCTTGCGCCATTACTTCAAGCACACGGCAAGGAACGCCGTGCGCACATAATTTCGGAGCAAAAGCGGCAATTTTGTGCTTCATCGGTCCTGCCCGGCAGAAGCAACGAAGCAACTTGGCGCTGGACACAGTAGCAGCAGTGACGTCATTCAAAGCTCTGAGCAGCGATGTTGTGACGTCAGACCATCTGACTCCCCATGGTTGGGTCTTCGGCCACGCAAGGCATAGCAGTCAGTGCGCGCAGCAAACAACCATCACAGCAAGCGACGCGACGAGCCGAGAGTGGAGCAGCGAACGCATCGTCCCGCAAACTACAATACGTGGTGAGTTCGACACCTACGCCGAGGAACTCCAAGGATCGAGTCCGACGATGAGCCATCCCTTGGACCTTGGACAAACTACAACGAAGCAGCGTCAGCAGCGCTGTACTTGGACACACAGCATACGCAACGAGTCGAGTGCTAGCCTTTCTACGCAACAGCGTGCCGCGTGCTACGACAAAAACAACAAAGCTCATCTGCAGCACTGGTTGGCGTAGTTGGATTGTACCCCTTTTCTCTTGGCGTGTTCAATCTGATTTTTACTATTTATTAGATTCCAAATCTAATGTTGCTTACATTTTGTTATAACTTCTAAGGTCATATTTACATATTTTCTCTCACTAAATTTCTAACCTCAAAGTTTGTTTACATTTTCAGTTTGTTCCTTTTCGCACTATAGTTGCCCTTTTTTTCTAAGCTTAATAAGATTGTTTTTGTTTTCTTCTGTTGTTTAGCGTTTGGTGTACAGCTTGAATATTGACATTTACATTATTTTTAAAAATTTTAGTTCTTAACCTTAATTCTTTTTGCAACAATCTTTTGGAGAAACTTTTTGTAACTAATTATTAATAATTTTGAGTTGAATTAAATTTAAGTTGGATTATTTAGAGTGCAACACAAATGAATGAACAAATTAAATTCAAACTTGTTTGTTTTTACCATAAACTTATCAAGTTTTAATAAACAATGATATGAATATTGGCATATGAGCTAAATTTTTGTTAAAATAAAGACTGATTCACACTGAATTTACAGGCTTACTCCCTGTTTATGAAATATGCACACCTTGAAGCTGGATCCAGACACCAAAACATCTCAAGCGAAGGATCAACAAGGGCTTTCCTCACCATTGGGTAGTCCTGCTTCTTCGCTGCTTTGGGTTACTGATCCATCCTCCTGCAATAGTTCTTCGAGCCATCAGACAAGCTTCTGATTAACTTGGGTTGTCTATTGAGCACCTTATCTGACTTAAATTGATTGTTTGAAGGAATCATGAGGCTACACTGTGCTCCTAAAAGTTGATTTTCAGTATCGTATAGCCTTCTTAATTTGAATTTTTGCTTACAGCTATTCTGCTGAATTTTGTTTGAAAATTGTAAGCCTCTTTAATCTTATTTTTTTTCCAAAATTTCTGAAATTGTGTTTTTCTTGCAGGATTAATGAAGACTGACTCAAGCAAAATCAAACCCCCCATTGATTAACTAACATGTGGAGTTTAGGAAGTCATCTAAAATTATTTCTCAGATTTGTTAGAAGATAAATCTGCTATATTTTTCGAAAACTTTACTGTGCCTTGCACATTTTTTGAATTACTAACCTCACTACACATTACACTGACACCCTCTAGCATTTTTGGTTAGGATCATCATAAGATTTTTCACTGAAAAGGTAAAATTTAGTTTTTTGGTTAAGGATTCATTCAATTTAAGCCACCAACGTGGGATAGTTGATTGTTATAGATCATACCCCTTGTTTTACATACACACACTCACATGATCTTCACAAGGACATACGCTTGCGCACAGACTGCGATTTTAGTCATGATTATTTTATAAAAGATATTTATTATGAAGCTCAAGATGCCTATGATCTCAAAAAATCAAGGTACTTGTCATTTATTTCGAATCCAGATGCTAAGTTGTTTACATTTTTATCGGTCCAGCCTGGTATCAAAATTACAACTACTCGTTTTTCAAAAGGTCTGGTACTTAGCACATCAAGCGTGCACACTCCAAATACAAAGAGCCTGGAAATCATCCAGCACAATTCAGTTTTGAATCAGATTCACTCATAGAAGAATTCTGATGCACATCTAATTTCAGACGACGCTAGTCGTAACCCCTTTTTAAAATCTCAGGCTTTGAAACCAGACGAGAAACAAACAGAGAAAACTCCAGTCAGTCTGAGTTTTCAAGTTAAACACATAAATGCTAATTCAAAGCCTTTGTCATCCAAAGCTAATAAAATAAAATCCCAATCTTTTTCACAGTCTTTTCACAAACAACCTGCTGTCCTTTCACGTATCCATGATTTCATCTTCAAAATTCTTTTGAAAATTCCAAGTACACTCCACTTTCACGTTTTTACGATCAGTTTTTAGATAGTTTACTCAAGATTGATGAAAAAGACTGGATTAATTCACACTCACTGTTATTACTTTGCATATTCTTTCCAGTGGGTATTCGACCCTGAAATACCTTTCGTAAAGAACTTTACGCTCTTGTCTCCAGCCAGCTCTTGAGCTATAAAAGCTGGATCTTCGACAAGGATTTGTTATTTGTTAGCATAATACCTTTTGTTCCAACCTCGACAGTTAATGGTCGGGTAGCTCTTGCGCTGCAAAACCTGGACTTTAACAAACGTCAGTGCCATTAGCGGCCATCACTTTGTAAATATTGTAAATATTAGAATAAATTTTCTTTTTCAAATTTCAGCAGCTGAGTCCTACCTCAGTGCTAACTATTCCATATTTTGATGCAAGCTCAAGCTTGCGAGCTTTCACTCCTCTACATTGAAGTCAAGTTTTATTTGCAAGTTCACAACTTGTAAGTTTTCAAATCCATACGAATTTTGAATAATTTTCGCTATGTTTGGCTCGTTATATTCACGTTTTGTTGCAAGTTCAAGCCTGCTAGCCTCTCATTACTCTTATTGCTATTATGATTTAAGTTGCAAGCCCACATCTTGCAATATTTCAAACTATACATGAAATTATGCAAATTACTATAAAATCTCTTACCTTATCCTTTACTTAATCAGAAAATGAGTTTGTTTTGGATTTTTCCAGATATCAGTTAATCGCTTACCTGGAAGCGATTAAAGGGGGCGGAATGTTTGAGATTTCGCGCCTCTTTTTGACAACTACACCGGTCAGCTGAGCGACGGACGCCACGAAAGTCTCGGCTGCTGACATCAGCCCGCACCAGTCTCGCTCCGCCCGTGATCGCGGCTTATCGCATAGTGGGTCTTGCAAGGGCGACTCGTTACTATGCCCTTGTTCAGCACACCAGAGAGCTCGAGACCTCCCGGCCAAAACGGCAAAGCTCTCGACTCTATTTGTACATAAAGTTCAGTTAAATAGTTAAAGTGTTTGTTATTAAAAGTGCTTTACTTATTTTTACCCTTGATCACACACCTAAAACCTAGAGTTCGTTGCCTCTCGGCAACTGGTCCTTCAATAAACTATTCTAGATCTTAAACAAACCTATTCGACCGGTTTTGTGAGCTCTTTTTCATTGTTTTTCATAATAAAAAATTAAGTTCTAAAAAAATTGGTTCTTAAAAAACCCTTTTTTAACGAATTATATCAAAATAAACTTTATAATAATACTCTTACTCCAAGAGTGGATAATTTTTTGAGTTTGACCCATACAATAAAGAAGTAATTAAAAAATAGATAATAAAAAAGGTAAATAAAATCAGGTTATAGAATATTCATTTTGATAAAGAATATGATTGTACTAGCAATAAAGACTACATTTAATGAAATAATATTAATTAATAAATTCTTTATTGAACATTAAAAATTTTCAAAACAGTACTATTTTTAAGAGTCATACTTTTCATCTAATTCAAATTTCTGGAAGTTTGCTGAGCGGAGCAAGTAAAGGAAACCTTCTATAGCGTATTCATCATTTTTATTAAAGTATAATCATTTTATTTTTCATTCTAGGAGCAGCAGAAAAAAGTTCTAAGCGTGGAGCCGAAGACAGAGCGAATAGCATTATAATTGCTATGAAAGAAAGAATGATGCAGAGAGAACGAGAAAATCCAGAACTTTTTGAGTTGGTCAAGTACGCCTAATATTGAATATTTTATCTAGTAATTAAAATTTTACAGGAGTAATATTTCACTTGAAAAGGCTTTTTATCAAAATCAGTAATATTTTTTAATTTTTTGAAGCTACTTGTTCGACCCCCCATATTTAATCATTGGACTTATTTTATTATCAAAGTATTTTCATCGAACTCAATATTCACACGAAGTTGGCATCGCATTTTACATGGCATCCCTTGTGAATGCTGTGAGGCAGAATTCTGCGTTAATTTTGTGGACTAGTAGTGGCAAGGAGGAACAAATTTTTTTTTATCTTTGTGCTAGAGGGTAGGCGGGTGCGAGCCGCAGCCGAACAAAAAAATGGGAGTTTCTCCAAAAGTTCAGGGAGTTTTTACAAAAAAAAAAATTGGAGATTCTCCAATCTTCAAAAATTGGAGTTACTCCTATTTTTTTGGTAAATCTAAAATTTAAAATTGTATATTTTGTCGACTAGAGTAAGATTCTCAGAGATGATTCACGAGCTAGTATAGAAACTTTAAATTAATCTCTTGGACCCGGGTGAGCGGATCGCTGACGGTAGTATACCCTGGAGAGTATACTCGGGGACCATTGTACCAGGTCGCCCCTGATTGGAACACCTAGGGACCATCTCCGAGAGCTTGCTTGAATTTTTTCAGAGGTAACTTTGGTGATCGTCTGTGAGATTCCAGGCATGAATTTCGACCTGGACAACCAGGTTGCCGATGACGGGTATACCCGGAATCATCTCCGAGAGCTTGGTTTGAATTTTCGTCGAGGTGACTTTGGTGATCGTCTGTGAGATTCCAGGCATGAATTTCGACCTGGACAACCAGGTTGCCGATGACGGGTATACCCGGAATCATCTCCGAGAGCTTGGTTTGAATTTTCGTCGAGGTGACTTTGGTGATCGTCTGTGAGCTCCTAGGAATGAATTTCGACCTGGACAACCACATCGCCGATGACGGGTATACCTGGAGATCATCTCCGAGAGCTTGGTTTGAATTTTCCTCGAGGTGACTTTGGTGATCGTCTGAGAGCTCGCAGACACGAATTCATACACCAGGTCACCGATGTCGGGTATACCCGGGCATCATCTTCGAGAAATCGAGCTCTCCAGGTAAGAATCATGATGTTGATCACTAGAGTCACCATGAAGAAAACTCAAGTCAACTTCTCAGAGATGATCCCCGGGTATACCCGACATTGGCGACCTGGTTGTCCAGGTCTAAATTCATGCCTGGTAGCTCACAGACGATCGCCAAAGTCACCTCGAAGAAAATTCGAGCTAAGCTCTCGGAGATGATCCCCGGGTGTACCCGTCATCGGCGACCTGGAGCAATGGTCCCCGGGTATGCTCCCCGTACCGTCTACCGTCAGCAATCTGCTAATCTGGGTCCGAGAGGTTGTTTTAATGTTTCTATTCCAGGACGCGAGAAAGCACGTGAATTATCCCTGAGAATCATGACCTCATCAACAAAATATTGTTTTTCCAAAAAAAATAGGAGAAACTCCAATTTTTTGTTTGGAGAGTTCACAATCTGACGAAACTCACAGTGCCTCCTATTTTAAATTGGAGAAACTCCAATTTTTTTTTTTTTCATAGCTGAATAGTGTTCAACTATCCAGCGAGCGTAAACGTAATCAGTAAACAAAATTACTGAATTTTTGTGTTAACGTGTATTCTGAGGACTGAGCGAAAATTTTTTTTTTGAAAAGCAAGTTGAGCAGTGACACTCAACTTGTGCATTCTATTGATGGATTGGTTTTTTTTGCTTGATGTTCAAATTTCTTTTGTGTTGAGAAATAGTGATTTTTTTTGCATGTGAAAATTGAATTGATCAGGGACGGATAAAAAAATTTTTTCGGTAGCGTGATTTTTTTTTTTTTTGCTCAGGAGCTGTTATAACTTTTCAAAGAAGTGAAAAAATATTTCAAGAGCCCGGATTGGTTTTTCTGGTTAAATTTAAAACTATCGGAGCGAATTAGAAATTGTTTATTATGAATTTCTGTCCAGGGCAGTGGAAATATTTGCGTTGTTTGGATTTTACCGGAATTTGTGGAATCTTAGGGAAAATTTTTTCTCTCAGTCAGAAAATCGTACGTGACGTTGCGCAGATTATTTAATTGGTTTATTAGCGACGGTTGGAGTAGTTACTAGCAAGAGTGACTTGCGTGCCTAATAAATTATTAAATTTTGTGTTGTAAATATTAATCTGGGTGCTTTCACTAGTGTTTGAAAGCAGCCTGAGTTCGTAATTTTTTGAATTTGTTTGGCAATTTCTATTGCGTGATTTTTATTTGTGGTGCACTCAAATATAGTTGAATAGTTGAATATTGAATTTTTAAAATTTTTATTTCGATTGAGTTATCTCAAAGAGAGGTTGAATATTCTTCAATTCCCGATCAGAAAAATACGAACGAGATTTTGATTCTTTTTCAGGCTGGAGAAGTTTGAATTAGATTAAATTGCACTCCTGCCATCTCACGAAAATTTTTGTTATAGTTATGTTGTATACATTTTTGTTAGGCCACAAGAGCGAAGAGACTCAGTCCAAGATGTCTTTGGAGGCAAAGGACGCAGTTATTAACAAGAATGGAATAGACGTATCGTTGAACAGGGCAGTTGATACAGAGTCACCGTCTGAGTGGTGGAATGATGTTCCACGTGAACTGATTGGAATGATAAAAGATCTCTTGGTTGGATTTACCGAGATCAAGTCAGCGTATGATGAGTCACTCGCAAGAATCAGCGAACTCAACTGAGCATACAGAATAGAAACCCAAAAACAGTTGAGCCAAGTTCGAGTTGAACTGAAAGACCGTCAAAACTGGCGAAAGGAATTGGCTCAACCCTCGAAGAAAAAAACCATTTTTAAGACAGCCGTGAAAGAGAAAACCTGTCAACAGAACAATGGAGGTCATAAGCATGGGTCAAAAACTCAGAGTCCATACCTGATCCAGATTGCAGTTGGTGCAATAAATACGGCTCATGACGGCATTAATCAGCTACGGGAGCAGCGAGCGAAGGCAAAACAGCTTAAGCTTGCCAGTCCGAAGCCACAGACAACTCGTCGGTTTAGAGTAAGAACCCACTATCTCAGCGGGCCAGAGCAAGAACCTGCTATCTCAGTGAGCCAGAGCAAGAACCTACTTTCTCAGCGGCCAGAGCAAGAACGTGCTATCTCAGCGGCCAGAGCAAGAACGTGCTATCTCAGGGGTGGGAGTTAAAAGCTACTGTCTCACGGGCTCATTTAAACAATGGCATCAAAATTTTTTTTTCTTTTTTGAAGCGTAGCAGAGTTATAACAGAATTATAGAAGCTAGATAAAATCTTTTAACTCCGGCCCCTGAGATAGCAGATTCTTGCTCCGGCCAGCTGAGATAGTAGGTTCTTACTCTAAACCGACGAATTGACCAAAAAACCTCAGTGGATGCGCCTCCGACGAAAACTAATCGACAACGGGTAGGTGGAAAGATGTACACAAAAGATGATGGCCACATCGTGCAACAGTGGGATCTTTGGGCCATAGCACAGAAGACTTCCTGGCGCTACTCAAAATGTTCAGAAAGTCAAAAGAACTGTCTGACAAACAAGTATTAGACTCGTTGTCAGAATTGTTTACATGTGCGCAGCAACCGTTTGAAATGAAAATCGTGGCAATTTTGAAGAAGCAGCCAGAGCTTGGTATAGCTCTGAGCTGAACCGACAGAGTCTGAGAGATGAAGCTTTCAGTTGAATGCAGAAAGTCGGTGTACCTGTACGAGACTACCTGACGTAGTTACACTCGTTACTTCTTCGGATCCATCCATCCCTTCCAGAGCAAGAGCTGGTGGATGTGATGATCCGAAACATGCTCCCGACTCTACAGCAAATTGTTCGAGCAGAGGAGATTAAGGATATCGTTTCTCTCTGATCGAAAGCTGTGAAAGCTGAAGGCCACGTGAAGAAGAAAAAGTTTTCTTCGGCCAAATCATTGATGTTTCCTGGTTTAGCCTATAAGCCAGCAGAAGATCAACAGTCTTCTAACATGCTGAAGACCACGATGGCCTCATGCATGGAAGATAAGAAAACAGGAAGCATGATCGTACCCTCTCTCAAATGATTGACCAGAGAGGTGAGGAAATTGTTGGTGATTATGGTGACTGAGAAATCGAAGTTTCCTTTTCAAAAACTGTAAAATGGTGACAGTCCGAAATTTACAAGATTTCGTTTGAAAGAAGCAGAAGAAGGACTCTGCGATCAGTAGCAGTGATTTTGGTACTCGAAACTATCAGAAGAGTACTAAGGATCATATAGTCGGATTTGGTTGCTAAGAAAGAGAACACCACAAGTCCCGGTGTCCTGAGAAGTCAGGAAGCGGTCGTCACTCAGAATAAAAAAGCCAATTCTGAGTGTAGTGGCCCCTGAGCGGCTTCGTTTGTTAAAAAGAGCTGAAGGGTGGCTTCAGTGGTGAACATGCTGTCAATGTTGACGTTAAAAATGCGACAGTGCCGTCATGGCAACTGATGACACTTGCTTCGTGGACCTTAAGGTCAACTGGCACACGAAGAGATTCTACGTGGTCAACGTGGAAACTCCCGCTGTAGATGTGCAGCAGAAGAAAAAGTTGGCAGATGGATCCCGATTCGGATGACAATGAGATCCAACCACCCAGGGAAGCGTGCATTAGCGTTTGCGTGTAGGCATTCCCGGGAATGCTAGTGTGAATTTAGCATTTATTGTGAGAGATATGAGTTTCGTCTCTCATGTTCGTAGCAACTCGAATATCGGGTTCATAGTTTTTCGAGAGTAGTTATCAAGTTTGAAACAATGTTATCAACAAGTTTTGTTATAAGGTTATTTACAATAGTAAGCACAAGAGGATAAAAAAAGATTATGCACAGGGCCAGATTCAGTGTTAAAAATTTAAATAAAAAAAAATAAAGAACTAGAGTTAGCATAGGAGTAGAAACAGATGTAGAAACAATGCATGGGGAGAAGGTTCAGCGTTAGAAGCTTGAGTAAAAAATAGGAAGTAAGCACAAGATTATCTCCCTAAATTATATTTCCGTTTTTGATTCTGATCCCCTAAATTGGATCTTCGAAAATCTGAAATTCTTAAAAACACGGTCAAAACACAGTTAAATATCGCACTTTTCTGATCCCCTAAATTGGATCCCCTAAATTGGATCTTCGTCGAAAGTATTGGATCCCCTCAGTTGGATCCCCTTTTTTTCAAAAATCCCCTTTTCAAAGATCCCTTTTAATTCTTCGTTGAAAGTATAATATAATTTAAAATCCAATAATTATTTATATAAATTTATACACCGATTTAAGATCAACGAACGATTGGATTTTAATTTATATTATATATCTTAATTACTAATTTATATTATTTATATTAATTTATATAACCCATACCTAACTTAATACCAATGTTTACTTTTTGATAAAAAACATTTACTTAGGAATAAAAATTTGTGCGGTACTAGAAATTTTTACGGGTAATCAAGGGACACTTAAGTGGGCAGATTTACGCAATCCCAAGCCAGCTGGTTAGATAAGTGAGATACGTTAATTTAGTGAGAGCTAATAATTTAAGTCGATTCAGGTTAGTAAGGTAGATAAGGTTAGTTAGGCGGAGGTTATGCGGGAGGAGGGTGGAAGGGGAGATGAGGTGAGGAAGGGTTTGTTATTTTACTTTAAAATATTAATGAGCTTTTTCAAAATTTAAAGTACTTCAACAAAACTTTAAAGTTAGGGACTGAGTTGATGAATACGGTGAGAAGGATTCGTTGGAAGGTTAGGTGAAATAAGTTTGGGAGATCCCTACCCCTTAAATCCAGCTGGACAAAAAAAAATTTTTTGGTTAATATCGCTTAAAATCAATGTTCATTTTTCAATTTGTCCAGCTGGATTTCTAGCTGGACAGATCTGGCTGGAAAATTAAAAAAAAAAAAACTAAGATAAATTTTTTCAAAATCATTGAAAAATGAATAATAACTTGATTTCAAGCAATAATGATTTTCACCAAAAAATTTCTTTTTTGAAATCCAGCTGGAAATCCAGCCTCATATTGAAACCGAAACCCAGCTGGATAGCCAGCTGGAAATCCTGCTGGAAATCCAGCTGGATTTTAGGGGTAGGGATAAAATACGGTATTTGAAGTAAATTAAATTAGTGAGGTCAGTAATGTGGCTAAGATTAAACTAGGTCATGTAGTTGAAGATAAAAAAATTCGAAGTCTTAAGGGGAGTTGCAGAATTTGCGAAAAAAATCATTTAAAATCAATCGAAAACGAAAATAAATAAACTTCCTAAAGATTCAATCAATATAGATGTATAGCAAATGCTTTTAAGATACAAAAATTGACAAAACTTTTTCCCATATTCTGACGTTAATTTTGATCCGATTTTGATGGGGTTGGGCTTAAAAGATATATTAAGATAGTAGCTCCAGCGCAACAGAGCCCTTTTTTTATTTCACTGAATCTTCAATTTTTTGTTCAAATGACCCTTATGCTTTCGCCTTAATATGGGTGAGAATAGTAAAGAGACTTAGATGGGGTGAGTGATGGTTGTGTGGTTGTGGGCTGGTATAGACATATTAAAATTATAACTTTGGCTCCAATGAAAATTTTTATATAAAATTATGTATGATAAAAAAGGTCTTGAGCTCAGCTTTCTAATTATGTCATTCAAATTTTTATTAATTAGTAGATTACTACAATCGGCTGCGCCTTGGCCGAAAATTACATGTGATCTGAGACATTTCTTATTTTCGTGGCCACGTGTGGTATAGATACTACTATTTTTCTGCTTGACGCATTTTCTGGCCTCTGAGCGCGCCAGTTTTTGCTACTTCCCGGCCGGAGTGCAGAAAATACTTTTTGCTGTCATGACTCTCATGAGAGGGTGCTGAACAAAGCCGTTTATCAATTAGTCGGTTCAAACGCAACTTAGCAAGCTCTTACTATAAAGGAAAAACGTTCATCTCATGAAGAATCTGTAAAATAATTTTGAAGAAAATCAAGGTTCGTTTGTACGAGTTTGCGAAATTTGAAAAAAATCTTGATTTTTTTTATCATTCGGCAAATTACTAGAGTAGTTTTCAGGATGGGGAGTATAAGCTAGAGATCTAAGATGAGTCAGATCAAGAATGAATAAGGTGAGTAGGGTTTGTTGGTAGAGTGAGTGAGAAATGAGTTGGGAATTATTTACGGTATTTGAAGTAAGTAAAATTAGTAAGGTCAGTAATGGGGCGAAGATTAAAATAGGTCAGGTGGTTAAAGATGAAAGATTAAGTAAGGTCAGTAGGGTTCTCCAAATGGGTGAGATAGTGAAGTAGGTTAGATAGTTAATGTGATTAGGTGAGTGACACTTGTGGACCGGCAAATATAATAAAGTTTGTAATATCGATCTGAAATGAATCTATTTAATATGCCCGCCATAAGCAAAAGAAGCTCTAAAAAATATTTTTGTGTGTGTAAGATCTAATGAAATGGCTCAAAATACCAGTGGGCTTACTAAAATATTCCTTATGAGTCATCAAAAATTTATGTATGTACCTTACATGAACACTCTAACTATTTTAAAATTGATTTATATCTTCCTTTGTCAATTTTAGATCTATTTTAGCCCTGGATAGATTTTGACTAAAAATTATTAAAAAAAGAAATAAAATTCTATACCTCATGATTTTGCCTAAATAATTAAAAACTTTTCTCTATGAGTCTGATTTTATGAATCAAGTTATGATGAGTAAGTAAAGTTCAAACTGAACTCTCGTGTCTAATTTTTATTGATTTTGAGCGCTTTAGTCTTTTGATTATTTTACCAAACATAGTGCTTACGTATTGTTTCGATTAATTTTTATATTCATCAATTATAATTAGGGGGTTGGCGAGCGGAGCGAGCAGGGGGGTACCCCCCCTTGTTAACATATGTAGGAAGAAGAACAAGTCAACAGACGTAGTAAAGAAAGTTGGAAAAAAATACTCAAGAGACGTGAATAGTAGCAAGGTTTGTGACAGTCAGTGATCGTAATTAAATCCTCGAAAAACAATATTAAAATTTCTTTTTTTCCACACATTCGATGTGAATACCTTAACAACAATAAATATTGTGTTGTGCCTTAAATTATTGAAATATTTAAACAAAAATGAAAGAATACAATAGAAAATTTTTTATAAAACTGGAAAAGGAAAGCTAATAAAAAATTAATTGCAAGTAATTTTGCCAAGTTTAATTTTTAAAAACATTCTAAATGGTTTTTAAAATATGTTAACAAGAAATCAATTAATAACCATTAGTTATAATTTTAATATGTATGTTTACAAATATTAATTATTTTGATGGTAAAAACTTTTTTACTTTTTGAGCGTTCTTTTTTTTTGGTAAACTTCAATTATTAGTTGATTTAGTTGTCGTTTCCGTATGAACGTTCTAGTTCTAACTAGGCAGAGAATGGCTTCTTCAGGAACTTTCTGAATTTTCTTGCACAACTCGCAAACTTTCGACGAAACTTCGCATAAGTTGCATTTGAATTGTTGCAATCTGATTTCCTCTAGTACAAGGTCTTTGACTTTTCTAAAGATTCCGCAAGTTTTGTTAAAAGAAGTTTTTCCATGGAAAGCTATAAAAGATGTTTCCATAATTGGCGCGACTTTGAAAAATGAATCGCTAGGTTGAGTTAAATATCCTTTAGATAGGTACTGTACCCAACTAAAAGAATCACTGTAAGGTAAATTAATCGTATAATCTCCAAGAGATTGATCAACATATTTGTAACGTGCAGCTACGTAGCCAGCTATATAGTTTAGACCCTCTTCACTAATAATGTCACTATAAATAGCATTAAAGTCTAAAGCAGAGACGTCTATAAAAAAATATTCTTATTAAGAAATTAAAAAAAAAAATAGAAGCTCACAGTATAAATCTTATAAAACATGATTAATACGAATCTTATCAACGAGAATTTATTGTAAGAACTAACTTTAGTTGAGAATTTAAACATTATATCAAAAATTAATTGCAAATTAATAAAAGTCGTAGTATTATTAACTAAAGTAATTAAAAATAAAAATTAATTAATAAATGTACATTTTTTGTTTTACTCTTAAAAAACTTAAGCATCTATTATTTAGAAGTAAAAGACAGGCAGTTAGAGCTAATGTTTTACCCAGTATCGTAGAGTTTCAATTTGGTAGCTCGTTGTACTGCTCCGTCGTACTCCAAATATTTTGCTTTTAACTGAGCTTCAGATAGCACTCGTATGGAACTCATTAAGAGACAATCAAATACTTCAAGCTTCAAAGAAAATAATTAATATTGAAATTAATACGATTTATAAACCAGACAAGTCGGATTCTCTTGAATCCAAAACATCAGCTTCTTCAAGGTCAGATAGTAACTCTTCAAAGTGACGTTCAAAAACTTCATTTTCATCCATAGTATCATTTTCCATATCCTCAAGAAGTATAGCTAAATCACTTGATTGCCGGTCAACTACATTATTTGTTGTCGACGAAGAGGGAGCCACCTCAAAGCTGTCAAGAGAATTTCTATTAAAAAGAAAGTTAGTGCTTTTGTGAAATTCCAAAGCATCATCTGGCTCAAAGTCCGATAAAAACTCTGCTTGTAACTGCGCCATATCCTCTTGAGTAATAACTTCTCCAGGCTCCGAACTAAAAACTGATTCAAAATTAACCAAATTCTCTTCCTCGGAGGTATTTTTCGAATTAACAAAACTGGAAAGAACAGCTTGAGCATTTTTTCCAATAATGTACTTGCGGAGCCGGTACCTAAAGTTTAAAGGTCCATGCTTATCGTACGTGGCCCCCATTGCACGTAAAGCAGCGAAAATATTTTCAATGACGTCTTGATTAAGTCTAGTTGTAAAAATATATTGCACATGAAAATTATCTCTTGAATACTTTTCTTTTAAATAAGGCAAAAAGGCTTGAAGGGAGCGGCAGCTGAAAATAATGGCTTTTTGCCAAGGCATTAACTCCGTCTTCCCAATTACTCGTAGATTTTCCATTAGTTTAATCATTCTATTTAATATTGAATTGTAAACAATTGTTTGTACCATAACGGAGCTTCAAAGAGTCTTTTGAATTACACTGCCTGAAGCTACTGTTAAAAACGTCAAACCAAGTGTCAACGAGGTTAAATATTTCTTCGTTTACTTGCCAGTTATCTGATTCATCGAGTAAACTACGACGTCCAAGAAAGCCAACTGCTCGTGCTTTAGTATTGCAGAATAATCTAGCTGCAGGCGAAACTTTTTGTCGGGCTGCTATAGAAACCGTTAAATTGGTTGGTCTTAATTTAAATGCAACTTTTAGATCATTGCTATTCATTTTTATGATCTTCTCTAATAGCCCTTTCTTAATGTCTTTTCCTGAGTAGCTGAATCCCTTATCCAAGTACCATTTCCGAGCAAGCCTCAAAGCGTGCGGCGCGTCACCAAAAACAAATACTTTTAGATCAGGATTGCTGGGATGGGTAAAAAAATATTCGTTGGATCCAACCATTGATTTAATAGTTTTTACGTTGGCGGCTCCTTGATCAGTTGTTAATCCTACAATGGAATATCTGGCAATATACAGCTTACCTATAATATCGTTGACTATCTCTGGACTTAAACAAGTATCATAGTCGTAGAATATTACTTGCTTATACGAGTGAAATAAGCCTCGAACTATTTCTGTTTGGACGGACTTGTGAGGGTCAACAGCTTGTCCTGCTTTTAGATCATCACTTGCGAGGTGTAAACTTCTTCTAAACAAAGTACAACCAATTTTTGATAATCTTGAAGGCTGTTTCCGGTACATTTCATGTACTCCAAAACTTGGGTAAGTACTCCGTTTTTGAGCTCCAGACGAGATGTCCACCGTCTCAACGTTCGAGGTGACGGTAACGGGTACTGTTTTCTCAACAAATATCTGTAAGCAGCTGAAGATACACTTTTCAAGGTTATAGCAGAAGCTATGTCTTCGATGTCCCACTTAACTTTGCTTTTGTTAGGGTTCAAAAGCCAGTGGATTTGTTTCTGTGTGAAACACTTTTCTAAAGTTTTTGTGACTTTCTTCTTTAATCGTTGTGCTTCTGTCCCTTTTTCTTGTTTTAGTCTCTTCAGTTCAATGTTTTGTTTTTTCAATTGGTTTTTTAGACTTTTGTTTAGTTCTATCAATTTTTTATTTTCTTTTTCCAAGTCAGCGATGTTTGGACTGTAAAGAATTTAAAGTAAAGGTAATTATTTGTTAATCCTTAAAAGATATATTACTACACAGCACAGCTAACGTTAATATAATAAATACCTCATAATGGAGTCATTGCAAACTGGCGGTACAAATACGGGCTGAGTTGAACTCCTTGATTGCTTACTTAGCAGTGACGTTGCATTGTGTCCACCGACTGCAACACTTCTCATACGATGAAAAATTCATTAATAGTTAATTTATAAATAATAAATGTGTTACAAAGTTTTCAAAACAATTTTCAAGTGTTACGTAAAATGCCAAACTAAAAGATAACATTTTTAATATAATTACTTAAAGCGAAGTAAGGCTCGTATCATCGATAAAAAAAATTTAGATAAATTTTAAAGCAAATTTTCATCGAATATTAATTTATTTGGACTCAAAATGAAGCTTGTAATCATAGTTTGCGGGCTACAGAGCCATTTTTTGAAAATTTCTTTTCATTTATTTTTCAAAATAACTTTAAGACATAATTGGACATGAGAGGTTAAGTCATTACTTAAAATTAAATTAAAAATGAAGGAATCAAAAAATTTAAATAAAGACTCTGTAGCCCGCAAACTCAAATCACAAGCTTTAAATTAAGTCCAAAAAAATTAAAATCCAATGAAAATTCGCTTCAGAATTCATCTAAAACTTTTTCACCAATGGTACGAGCCTGACTTCGCCTTAACAATGAAATAATTAATACCTTGGGTTTTTTATACTTGATTCTAGTTTTTTCAAATTCTAAAGTTTTTGTGGCTTTGTACTTTTGCCTCAAAAGTGGCAATGGTATCCGTGCGAGTCACTCCGGGTAATAAATCATTCTCACTAGATAATCTGATTTTTTTGCTGACAACTTTCCCGCATGTTTCATTTTCATTACCAACTATAACTTCGTTGCTCCTGTAAAAAAATGTTCATTATTTGTGAACAAGTGGCAGATGTACAAATTTCATAGGTAATTAAGAAGTATAAAAGTTTGATTTCTACTGGCACTTATGCACTATGTTGTACAGTCCATTTTTGTGCATTGATTGGATTAGACATCAACAAGGCTGTGTCCAGTTCGTCTACTGTATCTCCATACCTGTTTTGATAGCAAAGAAAATTGTTGTTACAATATTATGTTGTTGATATAATTAAAAATTTTTGTTACATGAAATCAAGAAATAAATACCTATTTCGTGTTGAACTACTTTCAACAGAGGCAACAGCTCCTGTACTGTCAAGAATTCTCAACAATTCCTGTTGTGTATTATCTGATCGAACATGCAAAGGTTGTCTTGTATCATTCTTCCAGAAGAGATGTAATGTAGGAACGGCATCTTTTGAAAGAACTCGAGAATGTTTTGGAGAAAAACAACCAAAATACTCTGGTCGTTTTTTTAAAAAGTATTGTTCTTCAAAATGAATTGATCAGACTGACACGACTGAAAATTAAAATACAAACAGATCCTCAAACACTATTCTATTAAGAATAGAAGTAGTGAAACAAAAATACTAATATGGTACTGTGACCTTTTTTATTTATATCAACGCTTTGACCACAGGCCGCTATTAATTTGGCTACTAATTCGTCGTTTTTCGGAAAACTATATGACCTAATCTTTGCATTGCGAGTTTCTTTACGCCCCGAATGATGCTTGCATCCTTTTACGCTGCATTGAACCATCCTTAGAGGTTTTAAGTGATAATACTTATCTAATTATCAAATCAATAAAACACCAACACATTATCTACACAGAATTTCTCAATTAAAAATAAATTAAATTCACAAAATACCGCAACCAAACAAGCACAAAATCAGCAGATTAGCTGGAGTTTAAAATTAAATATGGCTGACGGTCTGTACACCCCCCACCCTACATGCGCAGATGTGAACGAAAACTGGTTCTCCTTATGTCCACACCTTTTAACTTTATTTCACCATGATTTGGCGCGAGTCACGTGACTGTCAAACGCAGATCAGAGCGGACCTCTGAGGTGGTAGAGCGGGAATCGGGAAGCCACTCGTAATTTTCGTGTCCGTGCGTTAAGACGTAGATTTCAGTTTTCCAACAAATTAGCCCCCCAGGAAAAATTTATTTTTAATCTGAGCTGCTACCAAAAAAGGTTCTTATCCCCACTACTTGTGAATAAAAACAAAACATAACTATTTTCCTTATTATTTTGAGAAAAACAACTTGTTCAAAGACTTGAAGCTCTCTTTCTAAAACAACTTTTTTATAGCACAGCTCCCATGAAAAAATTTTGATTTCCTCTGTATACTTGTAGTTCTTATTCGAGAAAACTCTCGTTTTGTGCATAGTGAATTATATTTACAAAATTATGGCTCGTACGATTAATACGATTAACTGGTTAAGTTTTATTGATAACTTTTATAAAATTTTTTAATAATAAAATTTAAGTAAAATAATTTTATCTATGAAGAGTGGACTCTGTTCACATGTTTACATTGTAACAAACTTTCGTTAGAGAAGCCTCTCCTTTTTCACTCTGGATGAAGGGTAACTTTAATCGGTAATTATTTTTACTTAAATACTTTATTATATTTTATTTTTTAATCTGTTTTTTTTTTTTTTTTTTTTTTTTTTTTTTAGTGTGCTGAGAGGTGCAAAGATTATAAATTAAATTAAATGCCACGAGGAAAAGTGAGAAACTGAAATCCGGCATTGCAAGTACTGTCATCGTACTAATCACGAGCCGGGGCTCGAGATCGCAGAGGTCAAGAGGAAATTTTTCTATAATTATTGCTTGAAACATAATTTATATTTTTTATCATTAATATCTTTGAAACATAATTTTATTTTTTTTCAGTGTAGAGGAAAATGAAGTTGTAAGCATCAAGTGAGTTTAATAATTTTGAAAACTTTTTAATTCAGTTGAAAATAATAATTAATTGATTCGATAGCTCAAGAAACGACAACGATGAATAAGGAGGAGCGGAAGGTGCTGCAGCAGCAGCTGTAACAACGGGAACAGCGACAGCATCTTATAAGAGCTGTAATTGTCAATATTGCACTGATAAAGAATTTTCACCAAGCAAAAAACAAAAATTATTTTAAATTAATAAAATTTTTTAATAACAGTGTGAGCATGATTAAAATTATTCATTTTTTTTCATGAAATGATAAAATGTTCACAGTGTTTTGAATAAAAAATAAAAAATTTATACGTAAGAAAAGTTGTGTTTTTATTCAAAACTAATTAAAGATTTATGAATAAAATTAAGTTTTATAAAAACTATAATACTATAATGCAAATTTTTAGAGAAAAAATAAATATTAAACCAAACACGAGAGCAGCAACGCACAGAAGCCACGCGGATGTTAAGAATATAGCAGCGCATCCACTCCTACGGTGCACGAGACGCTGAGCAGTCATGCGCGAAGCTATTAAAATCAGAATCCACGCAAGTGTTTTTTCTTTCTTGATGCCGATGATAATTTGACAACACGCGGGTAAAAATATTATGGCTGCGTACCCCACCGCAGCTACTATATTTAGGATCCATGTAGATACTAATATTTTGGCTGCGTGCCCACCACAGCCATGCATGCTAACTGCAAAGGGCGCGCGAGTTGCTTAAGATAATAACAATTATAGAAAAATTTTCTCTTGACCTCTGCGATCTCGAGCCCCGGCTCGTGATTAGTACGATGACAGTACTTGCAATGCCGGATTTCAGTTTCTCACTTTTCCTCGTGGCATTTAATTTTATTTATAATCTTTGCACCTCTCAGCACACTAAAAAAAAAAAAAAAAAAAAAAAAAAAAAAAAAAAAAAAAAAAAGATTAAAAAATAAAATATAATTAAGTATTTAAGTAAAAATAATTACCGATTAAAGTTACCCTTCATCCAGGGTGAAAAAGGAGAGGCTTCTCTAACGAAAGTTTGTTACAATGTAAACATGTGAACAGAGTCCACTCTTCATAGATAAAATTATTTTACTTAAATTTTATTATTAAAAAATTTTATAAAAGTTATCAATAAAACTTAACCAGTTAATCGTATTAATCGTACGAGCCATAATTTTGTAAATATAATAATAATCACTATGCACAAAACGAGAGTTTTCTCGAATAAGAACTACAAGTATACAGAGGAAATCAAAATTTTTTCATGGGAGCTGTGCTATAAAAAAGTTGTTTTAGAAAGAGAGCTTCAAGTCTTTGAACAAGTTGTTTTTCTCAAAATAATAAGGAAAATAGTTATGTTTTGTTTTTATTCACAAGTAGTGGGGATAAGAACCTTTTTTGGTAGCAGCTCAGATTAAAAATAAATTTTTCCTGGGGGGCTAATTTGTTGGAAAACTGAAATCTACGTCTTAACGCACGGACACGAAAATTACGAGTGGCTTCCCGATTCCCGCTCTACCACCTCAGAGGTCCGCTCTGTTCTGCGTTTGACAGTCACGTGACTCGCGCCAAATCATGGTGAAATAAAGTTAAAAGGTGTGGACATAAGGAGAACCAGTTTTCGTTCACATCTGCGCATGTAGGGTGGGGGGTGTACAGACCGTCAGCCATATTTAATTTTAAACTCCAGCTAATCTGCTGATTTTGTGCTTGTTTGGTTGCGGTATTTTGTGAATTTAATTTATTTTTAATTGAGAAATTCTGTGTAGATAATGTGTTGGTGTTTTATTGATTTGATAATTAGATAAGTATTATCACTTAAAACCTCTAAGGATGGTTCAATGCAACGTAAAAGGATGCAAGCATCATTCGGGGCGGAAAGAAACTCGCAATGCAAAGATTAGGTCATATAGTTTTCCGAAAAACGACGAATTGGTAGCAAAATTAATAGCGGCCTGTGGTCAAAGCGTTGATATAAATAAAAAAGGTCAGTGCCATATTAGTATTTTTGTTTCACTACTTCTATTCTTAATAGAATAGTGTTTGAGGATCTGTTTGTATTTTAATTTTCAGTCGTGTCAGTCTGATCAATTCATTTTGAAGAACAATACTTTTTAAAAAAACGTCCAGAGTATTTTGGTTGTTTTTCTCCAAAACATTCTCGAGTTCTTTCAAAAGATGCCGTTCCTTTATTACATCTCTTCTGGAAGAATGATACAAGACAACCTTTGCATGTTCGATCAGATAATACACAACAGGAATTGTTGAGAATTCTTGACAGTACAGGAGCTGTTGCATCTGTTGAAAGTAGTTCAACACGAAATAGGTATTTATATCTTGATTTCATGTAACAAAAATTTTTAATTATATCAACAACATAATATTGTAACAACAATTTTCTTTACTATCAAAACAGGTATGGAGATACAGTAGACGAACTGGACACAGCCTTGTTGATGTCTAATCCAATCAATGCACAAAAATGGACTGTACAACATAGTGCACAAGTGCCAGTAGAAACTGTCACAGGGCTCGAATTAAGGAATTTAATTCCTCGGAGGATCGTGATTGAACACGAGAACCCGCGGCGATCGTCGTCCGCACTCCTCCGGCCTGATGACAAAATGCACTTTCTGTGCACACGACAATCCGTCGATTTTTCTTCAATACCTGAAAAGAGGGGGGAAGACGCGTACGTGAACTAATGTTTTTATTACGCGGCGCGGCTGCTCTCCTTTGTCGGTAGTGGCGTGAGTTTACGTGGACCGATCGCAGGAACACGGGTTAATTAAATTAATGATAAAATGTAAATTTTAATAATTTTAATTAACAAGAAAAATAAATGAATCAAAAATTTACATAATATTCCAAATTAATTCTATCTGATTGTTTACAAACAATCCAACCCGAATGACTCGAAATCTTAAGTCGACGAAAATTGATTCTACAAAAATAAAGTTCGTCGTCTGTGTTGTGGTCGCTATCAACACACCGACACACACACACACTCGCGCACGCCTGCTTGCTGCTGCGCGCCAAAAGAACAAAGGCTTGGACTAACTCCGATACAAAAATCTAAGTACTTCCTGTACTTCGCACACACTCTGACTCTAACTATCACACGAACAAATACTCAAAGATTAACCGCTACGCGGACTTACTTTTCTAGCAGGTGCACCTTCGCTTGATTAAACAATAATAATAATTACTATTAGCCCGAATGGCTTCACACAAGACGACAATGCCTTCCAAGGCCGCACGCTGACTTCCCGTGAGAGGTTTGCCTTCCCCGCTCCGATCCAATGGCAACTGGATCACAGGAAAATCTATACAACTTCTCACTGATAACTTTATCTAACACAACCTCAATAAAGTTATCTAACAACACAAAAAAGTAAATAAGTACATTCGCTCTCTGACACACGTGTGATCGCGCCAAGCGCCGAGATTAGAGTAATGCTGATCGGTAGATCTCGTCATCACCTGACTTACCGATCCGCATCTGCGTTCCATAACAGTTAGCGCCGAATTCGAATTTAATCGACGCGGTAGCTGTTACAAAACAAATAAAACTAACAGTTGGTATATATTAAACATTGTATCGAACATTATCATTGAATAGTATTAAATTCGGATACCGCACAGTTTTTTTTAAAATTATATTCTTGATGAATTATTTTGATTTTGATGAGTTATTATTTATGTAGCTCTGCAGCTACGGAGGGTGGACTGAAGCATGCATCGCTTTCACTTGAAAAAACTTTTGCACGAGATGAAAATAATTATGAAAAATCAGGAAAATCAAATCAATTTATCAAGATTGAACTGATTGATCAAGAACCAACTTATCAAGATTCTTGATTTTTTTTTAATTTTTTAAATTTTTGCAGTCTTTTATTGGTAATTTTAAATCGACTGATTTTCGGCAAGTGTTTTTCTTCGTACGGGCCATCGATTTTTAATCGAGTGTACAAATCGTCACTTGATAAATTTAATATTTGTTTGAAATCAAAAACGTTCTTTAGTTACCTCTATAAATTAGAAAATCTATTGATTGCAATATTTTTTTAAATGTTAACTAGACAACAAGTTTATATCAGTTGTAGTGAAAGAGGTTTGGCACAGGGGTAATATAAGTTCGTTTTTTATCTAGTTTTACACAAACGCAAATCTTCTTCAGCCGAGAAGTATCTGTATGATGTTGTCTAGTACCAATCGATTTTACAATTTTAAAATCATCACTCATGCGTTTCACAGTGGCAACTTTGATGTAATGACCGAACATGATTTCGATTTTTCAACGAGATCTACGAGGAAGAAGTCGACTTTAAAAAATCGCCCGTCTTCTAATACAGCAAAAGAATTATTAGATCTGACGTTATCTTTTGTGAGCTGCGCATATAAGCAGTTATTTTTTATAATTTTATAAAACTTAAAACTTTGTTTTGATAAATTAAACTGCGATCTTAGAGATTCATCGAGTTCCTTTTTTTTCCAAAGTATGTAGTGTTATTGACAACATAACATCTCGCGATTCTACGCTCGAAAATATTTTCACAATACATTTTTACAATTGGAGACACATTTTGCAGGACATACTCTTTCAAAACTAGTTCAGAGTGATTGAAATTAACCCAACGTACTACTTGGTTTGGCAATCCTCTAGCACTTTTAATCGCTTGTAACAACTGTTGAGTTGCGGCTTCGAAACCATAACACGAGTGAGACCACAGAGGGCCCCAATTGACTACGCCTTCACTCAAATGTAGCATCTGATGGATATTGAAAGTCATCGCAGCTTCTCCAAAATATAATTGAGTTTTCACCACAAATTTATGCAGTTTTTCATCAGTTTCATCAATTTCTGCTACAGTAACTTCGTCTTTTAACGGTATGTATAAGGCGTCGACGAAAAGCTTCCAGTATTTATAATACTTATTAGGTAACTTTAGCTCAAATAGGGGTACACTGTAGTACAAAATGAAATTTTCTTTCTCTCGTGCACTCCAATATTTTCTTTTAGAAATTTCTTTTGTCATTTTAGACACCTGCTTGGGTAAACAAATGTTCATAACGATTTCATCAAGTTCAGCTATATCAGAAGAGTCCATCATATCAAAAAATTTTTCTGACACTTGCTCACCAGCACCTTCTAAAGCAGCATGAAAGTGGTCAACTAGAAAGCTCCGAACCCTGTCGAAGTGCTCGAAATTAATGAGAGGGGATGGTTGTTTTACACCGTCAACAGGAACATCAAGATCAACCTCAGTCATTATCCAGACAGTTTCTTCGTGAGTTCGGGCTGGAACGTTCAATGTAACTGGATACCTCACAGACCCTTCAAAATGGTTGCCAGGGTGGAGGCACCAGTTACATCCCGAGAATCCATTGAACTGCTTAATTCCCTGCATGCCAGGGCGAGAAGCACTGTCAACGCAACAATTTAATACATGCACTTTGATTTTTTTTATTTCATCCTGAATGTTCATCTGGACCTCGACTTTCTTCATCATGTCCGAGAACGGATCCAAAAAAACGGACATATTTGGTTTCTTTCGGTTTGACCATAAACCGCACGTAACGAATTTATTCATTCTCTCTTGGGGGGGAGGGGGGGGGGGAGTTCGTTAATCTGTAGGTACACAGGCCATATCGAACACCGCTTGAACTTTTCTGCACCGTCCGTATTAAAGCACACAGTGGCGTAAGCTTTTCGTTCATCTGGACTTAGAGAATTCAAGAACCTGATGTACATGCGCCCATCATAAACGTCTCTTATGATTCCATCCTTTGGGCGACTATTTCTTAATACAGATTTATAATATTCTTTATGCATGTTCAATAAATCTGTTATTTGAACTGAAGGGTCAATTAAAACAAAATAACTATGTTTCATAGGATTATTTAGGTCCAAGCTAACATTGCAGTTGTAGCATTGTGTCAATTTTTCATGGACATCTTCGAACCGGCCAATGTAAGCAGTACAAACATAACAAATTGCATGGAATTCAACTTTACTTGCTTCGTTCAAAATTTTGTCCAGCATATACTCTGATTCTGGAAGAATGGCCTCAGGAAACAAAATATTTATTAATTTAAAGAGGTTAGATGTAGCAGCCTTAGATGTGTGGTTTTTTTGGCAGTATTTAACTAACATAAAAAAAATCTCTGCTCGCGACCTGCTGATTTTCGAGTTGATAGGATCAAAAAAACCATCGCTATTGATTAAGTCTAATAAGTTGTTTGTTTCCGTTTCTTTTGTGCATGAATGATCTTGCCTATGTTCCAGAACCTCCAGTAAATCGTAGGATCTTCTTGTCGCGATTCCAGCTCAGCAAAAAAATCCTGAACAAAAAAAATATTGCAATCAATAGATTTTCTAATTTATAGAGGTAACTAAAGAACGTTTTTGATTTCAAACAAATATTAAATTTATCAAGTGACGATTTGTACACTCGATTAAAAATCGATGGCCCGTACGAAGAAAAACACTTGCCGAAAATCAGTCGATTTAAAATTACCAATAAAAGACTGCAAAAAATTAAAAAATTTAAAAAAATCAAGAATCTTGATAAGTTGGTAACTAATAAATCTAATTTTTATTATTGAAACTAATTTTTTAATTCATTCAAGCCATTTACGAGTAATTTTAAATCGACTGATTTTCGGCAAGTGTTTTTCTTCGTACGGGCCATCGAAATATATATAAGTCCCCAGCTGAAAAAATCTATACGGAATCGTTACTACAGTATTTATTTTATTGAAAATGCTATTTTAGTATATTGTATTTGACTCATACCTTCATATACTCAACAGTTGTTTTTTGGTTTTCTTTTTTAAATCAGTACGGAAATCATTATGGTAATCCATACTGAAACATGTTAGAAGTTAGTTTCTTTTAATTTTTTAAAAATTTTTAAATTAAGGATGTTTGGTACTTGCAAAAAATGCAGCCGTTTTATCAATCTTGATTGGATCGAATTATGATTAATATCCAAAAATCATTGAATCTTTTTTGTTCGATTTTTTTTTTAAATCAAAGTATTTTTTAAAATACTTTAACTCAAAGTCTTATCGAAATCAAGCAATTTTTTTCATTGATTGTATGTCACTCTTCTAAAAATACAGAGATCGTTAAAAGAATTATTGGGACTTGTAGATTTTAAGATTTTTTTGTTTTCCTTTCAGACCATTTGAAAAAGATAACAAAGAAAAACAAGCTCGCAGCGGGAAAATTCAATGCACGTGTGAACAAGTAATACTCTAACTTTTTTTCAACTGCATAATTTGATCTAAAAATTTGTACACAATGTCTGTAGGTCTTAATTTTTAATGTGAGATTAAAAAAGTTAACGATTTTAAACTTTCGTTGCAGAGTTTTGTAAATTAAAAATTAGTTTGTTTTCGTGATTTTTCCAAATTTTTTAAAATATTTGTTGAACATAAAATTAATACTACATGAAAGAAGAGACTTTCAACTATGTTTTATAAAATTTTCAAAATGATTCATTCATTAGGGTCAAAGTACTGATGAGTTGAAAATAAAATCGTCTCTTCGGGCGCTGCGGTGCCCGTCCCCTCCCCTCTTTTCCCTTCACGATAGTATCAAATATCCTTAACTTGAAATAAAACAATGTTTTGCATAGATACTTGTACTTTAACCTGAACCTGTTGAAACGGGTAAAAAAAAAAAAAAAAATTAGCGCCATGTCAAGGCAAAAAATTTTGTAATTAGTTTATTTCAGGCTTAAATACCTATAATTGATCAAAAGACGAAAGAACTCCACAGACTAATTTTATTCTTAAAATCTGTTGCTATAACCAGCTTTAAACCAAGAACTTGGCTTATTTGTAAGTTTTTAGCTTAAAAATGGATAATTTATGGTTTATTTCCCTACCAGGGTAATGCCATGCCAATTGGCATATTTATGTATAAGTTTCAAAATTATTGGGTTGAAAAAATATGTATTTTTTTGTATTAACCAATCAGTGTTAGTTTTTACAATTAGAATTTCAAAGGTGTAAAAAGTACTTATCATGATAGCATTCAATCAGATGCGTGTTTATGCATCAGTTTATAAAAATATTAAAATATAAATTATTATACTCTTTAATATTTGTAGTATTTAAATCTATTTAAATCAAACTTTATACAAACTTATGGGCTATTATTTTGTTAAAGTTTTTTATTCAAATATTATAATCTATTTATTATTATTATTACTTTTTTTTTTAATTACTTATTATAAACTCTTTATTGTAATGTTTTCTTTGAGCACGTAAGTTTAAACAAAATAAAAATAAAAATAAAAATAAAAATAAATAAATCAAGACATCTTCTCGTTAATTTATCAATATTTTTTAAAATTACAGTTCACTGAATGGTCAAGACAAGAAAAAATTTATTTAATTACTCAACCACTATAAAAGCCATACATGTTAGGGGCGCCTCAATTTTAACTAGCAAAAAAAATTATTGAGTTACATTTAAGCAACTGTAATAAAAATAATAGTACTATTAAAATTATTTATTTAAGACCAGCTGGAAAAATATAAGAAACAGCAAGTTTTTAATTATATGACTAAAAATATATGTCTACAAACTTCAATACTGTATCAATAGAAATCATTTCTATTAAAAGTATTATTTATAAATTTTAATATTTTCATCCTTGAATGCAATGATGTATTCTATTCCGTTTGAAATGAAATTTTTTTGCTGGAGTTATAATAAATAATTTTGAATAACTTTGAAAAAGGACAACCTTGTTCCACAAATCTGTAAAACATTCATATTTATTTCATATTTAAAAAAATATTTTTATGCAATCACTGATTTGTATAAAATGTTCTGATAACTATTTATAATTTCAGTTTTACTTGCCAGTTCATGCAGGATTAATGGACCTTCTTTTTAAAATCACCAGCCAACTATTTGTAATTTTAGAACTTCCACAACTTATCAATTTTTTTTTACACATAAACAATAAATCAGTACCAATCTGTTTGCTTCATTAATGCCAATTTAAAAAAATAATTTTTAACAGTACAATTCTTTTTATTTTCCATTAATATTTTTCAACTGTGGGCTTATAATTGAAATTATCACTTTTGTCATATTCAAAACGTGTGATCTTTTCCAATAGACATTCAAAACAATATATATAGAAAACAACAAATATTTTTTTGCAACTTGAAAAACTAAAAAAGATATGCATACGAATGTTTACATATTACTAAGTACTTACGTTTTGACTTAAAGCAATGTTGTTGTTTTGTGTCTGACATAGAGGTCCTTGTGGGCTTAGGTTAGGGTAATTATCTGAGTTAGATGCATTGTCCACTTTTTGGACTTTGCAAGCCTATAAAATATTGAGTACAAATATGTAAAAAAGTAAAAAAAAATGTATATAATATATATATATATTGATGTATGTACAAGTATCTTTTATATTACCGTCTGTTGTTGTTCTGTGCGGCGCTTTTTATTTATTCTCCAGACAGTGCTTCGACTGAAGTACTCCTTACCAAACACTCGATACTTTTTATAAGTGACAACTTGATTCATGTTTTTAAATGGATCTAGAAAAAAACTATTTATCAGAAATGAAAAAAATTAACCTAAAATATATTTGTTTTTTCAGTATTTTAAACATAAGTTCAATAACAGTCAAAGTTGTGAATGTACAAGTAAATTTCTCAATATAATCCTACTATTAGTAAATAAAGTATAAACTAATGTTATCAAAGTTTATTGTAAAAATTTTTACTCAACAAAAAAAACATGCTTGAACCGAAATGTACTTACTAACTGTGAAGTTTCCACGCTAAGTTTCTTTACTTTTTTAGAAAAACAGTTACTAAAATAGTATCTTGTCAATGAAACAAAAAATATTTCTTGCAGTAAGTAATAAAATTAAGTTTCTAAGAAACCAACTCAATGAAAATTAGATTCCATGTAAATTGGAACAATGTAGCAGTTAGATTGTGCTGAAAAAAAACATGCCGCCTGTGTCCGCTTGCAGCTGGAGAGGCGCACAGGCTTCAGCACGATCTAGCAAAATAGTTGCAATCAAGCTTAATTATACATTTTTTTTTTTTTTAAACGATTGCATGAAACAAATTTTACTTAATACAAATTTATTTTTTTTTTTGTAAACAACTTTAAGCCATCTCAGGAAAGCAATATAATGTGGGCCTTACGTATGTAACGCATATACCAAATACACTGTTGACTATAAATCTGTTTCTTATTTCCTGAAGTTCCGATGTGCTCACTCCAGTGTACAGGCCTTAATACATACAAAAAAGACATTGAGACTATATTTCGGTTCATTGTTAAAACGATGTTTTACGTTTCTATTTGATAAAAAATTTCGCGGCAAGCTCTTATCAATATATTTTTCAATTCATTACTAAGTGTCAGTTCAAAGTTGTAATCAAACCATTTGAGCGAGAAATTCTGAGTTGAACTTGAAAGTATCTTTAAAATAAGTGAATGTACAAAAGGTATCAACTACATAAGGTTTTCTATTGTTTTTACGTTTTTCATTTTTATATCTTTACACTACAATTATTGGAAGTATTTACTAATATTTGTTGATGTTAAGTGTAGAGATGGGAGTAATAAAATTCGCCGAAGTCGTTTACCTCGCCGACAAAGTAACAAAATTAATTCCTGTCTCATGGATTCGCCGTAATAGTAATGACGAAGAACCAATTCAACCGAAACACAACAAAGATTTTGATGCAGAATATTCTTATCACGCAAAATGTTTTCATTGCGGAAAGAAAGGTTCAAAATGCGAAAAAATGCATGTACACAAGTACAACACATACAAAGCACAAATCTTCCATTTAGGAGGTTTTAAATTATTTTGTATTTAGAAATTTAGTTTCTTAAATTTAATTGTAATGTAATTTTAAGAAACTCGTACTGCTGTGGAACTAAAGTTTAGAAATGAAGGAAAACGTAAAAAGTTTAAAACCAAAAGGATTTTGCAAACTAGTACATCAGAGATGAGCGAGAAGGAAAGACCAGCAAAACTAAATCCCGTATGTGTTAAAACTAGAAAATATTTATTTTTATTTCTGTTTGTAAATGCATGAACAGATAATGGTAACCCTTTTTTTATTTATTTATAGAAAAGTAAGAAATTGTTGGATAAAGGTGTGACAGCTGCAAAGACTAAAGATGTATTAACTAAATTTAAGGCTAGCCAATTTTTGGCTCAGCGTCAACGGATATCAGTGGGAGACAATAGTAAAGATAGAATGGCTCAACCCAAGAAAAATCAAACTTTGTTATATTGCCATCATTGCTCATTCTCATGTTTAAGTAAAATAAATTTTGTTTCACAGCGGCCTTCAATAGGTACTTTTCGAGGCGCCCTCTCTGGGAGCAAAGTGCAACATTGACGCCCCCTTCGAGATACTACTCTCCGTACTTTGACGCTTTTGCGGGAGTCAAAGTTACTTTGAATCCCGCTACAGCGGGAAAAGTCCCTCATCGAGATATCCTACCAACAGCGGAGGGAGTCAAAATAAAAAGACACCCGCGCGCTTCGCGCGCGAAAAAAAAACTCACACGCTGGATAATAATACCGAACTGTAGTTGTTAATAACCAAAAATAATTTGTTTGTTTTTAAATTTTTTTTTTTTTTTTTTGTTTCGTAACAAAAACTGTAAATTAAAATAGATTTAAAGTAAGTTGGAAAAATGCGCTAGAGAAAGACGTTAACCTTAATTACGGTGCGCGCTTGCGCGCGCACCTCCACCTCGTGCCGCTAGCCGAAAATTCCTCTCTCGACGTCAATGTGGCGCTTGCCTCCCATGTATAACAATATATCATAGTTGACCATGTGTTCAGTCATTCTGAAATAATGCAGGACTCATCGCTTCAGTCAAGTTATACTTCAGATGTCAATGCATCAAGGATTACTAGTGGTTTTGTGCCAGCTCGGCAATCTTCAAAAAGTTTGAATAAGGACTTAGGAGTTTCGACTTCAGCTGGTGTTTCAGCGAACAACTTTGAGGACATTCCACTACAGTCGTCATCAGCAAGAAACTGCAATCAACAAAGTTTAGAATTAAATGATGCAATGGCTACTAACAATAATCATAATATTGAACAAAGTAGATGTTCACCGAGTTTGAATGAAGCCTTTGGTCTTTTAAATTCACCAGATACTGTAGAGCAGAATTACGAGAATGCAGCACCTCATACATCAAGGTGTAGCAGTACCCGTAGATCAAGAACTCGCACAACTCGAAGTCCAATTTCTTGTCTCTCCAGATCACCATCATTTTGTAATGGTAAGGTTTATTTTAATTATTCTAAAGATAGTAGTGACCTGTTTTAAATGATAAATAGAAAAACAGTATAGAACTGAAAGTTTGTGATTTTTTTTTTTTAAACTGAAATAGTGTTTTTGTAACATTTCACCAACAATAAATAATAAGAATTTATAAGTTAATTACCAAATTAATTTGATAAAAAATCTCTACAAAAAATTTAAAACTTAATTCCATGTATAAAAGAGAGAAGCCTTAAATTGTATAAAAAATACTAGGTAATATATATTTAAATTAGTAGTTACAATGTATCTTACAGTAAATTTTAGAAATTTCACCACTTCTTTAGTAGTTTTTTTTTTTTTTTTTTTAATGACATATTTGCTTGAATTTTAATTTGTGAATCAAGATAGTTGGCTAAGGTTTATAATTGTAATTATGAATGTTTTACAGCACTAGGTGCCTTATCCGGTTGATTTTAAATCAAATTTTATTCAATTGGTCTTGACAAAATCTAAATCGTTTGCTTTAGATAACAACTTTCTGTTTGGATTCAATTCTGTTTAGTTGTCTAGGTCTTATAAGTCAGCTAATATTATATTGGATAAGATTTGATTAAAGATTTGGATTAACTGGTAGAACTTACGCATTGTACTCAAAAGATTTTAGAGTGTGCTTTATTAAAAATAACTTCAGGAGCTAAATAATTATTAATTTATAATTAATAACTTATCAATAATTATTTAGCTAAATAATTATTAATTTATAATTAATAACTTATTAATAATTATTTAGCTAAATAATTATTAATTTATAATTAATAACTTTTTAGCTACTGAAACTGATCCAACAAACTGCAGGTACAAACTGAAAATATTGCAAATAAATAAGTTTTATGACTTATGTAAAAGGTCTATTATTCAAAATATGAAGTTTGTATAACATTATTTTCAGTACCAAGAGCTAATAATTCTGGACAAAGACTGTCACATATTTCTCAGCATGATGATTCCGACACTGATCAAGAGCGGTTTCCCTTGACTAGCGCAAATTCTAAAAATCTGAGACCAAACACCCCAGATGCCGAAGATGAAGCTGAAAATAACCGCAATCGCAGTCTTACTGCTACGGTTCGTCGTCGGAGCAAAAGCGTACCAGTGGTTGTTAGGCCAAATTACGGCTATGGCATTGAGAATGTTGGAGAAGTGCAACCAAAATATGCGAAGTATATAAAATTGTACCGACCTCAGGTGTTAAAAGAAATGATACGTCAGCGAGAAGTCAGAGGCCTTAGTCCTCCAGGTTTGCAAATTAATTTTTTTTCAAGTAGTAAAAAATATTAATAATTTCGATTACTTTATTTAAAATTAAGTAATCATTGTTTTTAGGTGAAAATGTATCTCTTTTTACAAAACGGAACGGTGAAGTAAGATTATCTACTAATCATGATAATAAGCAAAATAATCTTTTACGCATGTACACATATCATTTGTTTTAGTACTACATTGGATGTGGTGTACATCACGATATCGACACTTGGGATACTTTGGCAAAACAGACAGATAAACGATTTTTGGCGGACATTGTGCATATATTTTGGCCTGAACAAGTTATAAGAAACCGCTGCTTACTTTATAGTAAAATACATAATCTTGTCCCTGAAGGACCCCCTATCGTACCAGCAACACCTGCTCAGCAACACCTGGTCAACAACTATTTCCGTAAGAATTTGACAAATTTTCACTGTTAGTACATAACACATCAATCTTGATAATATTCAATCGAAATTCATGCGAAAATCTCGCGAAAAAAAATCTTCGATAGTTTTGGAACGTTCCAAATCTCCAGTGGCTTTTACTTAGTTTTGGTGCATTGCGCACGAGAAACAGCTGACACGCCGGCACGCTCTATCTCTCGCTTAATTAATTCATTCATTCACAATCGTTAAACACGTTAAAAAAATTTGATGCCATCTGATGTAAAAAGACCGAACTTAGAACAGTTATAACTCAAAAATGGTTAGTGCTTGCCATATTTTTTTTTATGTCCTACCAAAGAGCATGTAAAACTGCTTGTAAGTCGAATCACTAAAATAGTTAAGGTAGTCAAGTAAATCCTTTTTGTCTTAGTTTTTTTTATGGATAAAATGTTCATCTTGAAATAAATAATGAGATGACGTAAGATTTAGGTAGGCAAGCGGGGCTAAATTTTGAGAAAAATGAGTTCAAAGTTTTTTAAATTCACACGCGGGAGATAGAGATACAATGACGGTACTTTTCTTAACATTTTAATCGGCCATAACCTCAACTATGACCCAGTATTTTCCAAATTTCAGTATGTTATAGTTAATTTAATTCTAAACAACTTCCTCGCTTACATCTTTTATAATGCATAATGCCCCGTCTACACTGGTGGTTCAACCACGTCTCGGTTTAACTATGTCTAAAGAATTTTGCAAATTTGCCCTTGGAATCGAAGTTCAAGATGGAAACATCTTAATCTTATAAATTATTTCCTATTTTTCAAGTACAAATGAATCCTTTAAACTAACGGCAACATTGCAAAATTCTTTAAGCAAAGTTAAGTCGAGACGTGGTTAAACCACCGGTGTAGACGGGGCATTATTAGTCCAAGCGGGACTAATTTTCATGATATTTTAATCTTAATTCAAAAAATCTTCGTCCGTGTGCAAGTTTGGGCACGCCGCTGCATGTGTGCGCGTACATGAACACGCAAGTTGCGTTAGTGTGTGACGGAATAACTTTTGATAGTGACTAACTTGAGAACTACGTTAACATCGCTAAAAAATTCCAGGAATTGTTTTTAATTAGAAGTTGTGGTTTTCCTAAGTAATTTCTTTTTAATTTATTGAAGCCGATTAGACAGGCGGTAATATCTGCAATGAATAAAATCCGATTCTTAATGACAGTTAAAAATTGCGTTGCTTAGTTCAATTTTTTTTTATAGGTCTTTACCGCAGATATCTTGAAGATAGAAATGTGAATCCACGTTTGTGGGCGGCGAGGATGCAAAAGGCTACAGACGTCTGGACAAAAATATCGTCTGTAGCACGAGCTGCTGAAATCGAGCGATATTACCAAGAACTGGAATCATAATGCTGCATAGCTTTAATTAATGATATTTATATAACGTGCCTTTTTTTTCTATAAGAAAATTTTTCTTACTGACATAATTTCATGTTTAGACTCGCAAGATAATGCTGTAAATCTTTAATAAATATATGTAACATAACGGTTTCTTTTGTTTAAGAGAATTCGGTCTATAATATATTTATATTTTTTACTGATATAATTTCATGTTGTATGTAAGGTATCAATGCATATACATATTTTACCGCGTATACGTCATGTATTTAAAGACCCTGTAAAAATATAAATCAAGAAATTTTAAACGCATTTTTGAAACTTATTATAATTTGCAAGATACTGTGATGATGTACAATATATACATCAATAAAAATTATTGTTTTAACAATTTTTTTTTATATTTAGGTAAAGAATAATTAAATCGTGATTCAGTTCAGGAGTCTTACGAGACTCTCGATATTCTTCTTTCACATCTTGTTTATTTCTTTCTATTACTATGAGCTTACTCAATTCGTTTTATAATGAAAATAGGTAAAGAATAATTGAATAATTTTTATTATTTGCTCTATTTTTTCATCTTTCAGATGACTAAGAAGTGAATTTGGGTAAGTTCTTCCAAGAGATCTTTATCTATCACAATCGCAGTTCCTAATTTCAAAGTAAATATATTTTCTTTCTCGCTTTTTCCAAAATCAATTTCTTTCAACAATTTTTTTCGTACTTCATTATTTACTTTATTATCAAAAATATGATAAATGGCTTTGTATTCTCAATATTTAATTTCTCAACCTTTAATCCAGTATAATAATCAAAATAGTTTTTAGGATTGATAGCCCCAACTAAGATCTGCTTATCTTTAATTTTATAAATTCCTCCAAAAAAATTTTTACCTTTGATAATGTTCTCACCATCGAGTTCTTCGACTTTCGTTTTTTCAAATCTACAATAACTTGGCTCATTGTTTTGTTATTAAAATTAGATTAGTATCTTTTGGGTAGAATTTCAAAAACCAATAGCACCTTTCTGATATATTCTCAGCGTAATGCTTTACTCGTCCTTCTCGACTGAACTCTGACTCTCCTCGTCAGGATTTTCCTCCCACTCCCGATCAATTCTTTCACGATCGTTCTCTTGTTCACTCTCTCGCGGTAATTACCGGCAGGATTCGTAGCGATGACTCATTTGGTCTGGCGGTGGCTCTTTCTGGCTTGGCAGGGTTTTTGGAAAATTTGTATTTTGTAGATTATTTTTATAATAGCATCTTTCTGTAGAATAAGTATCTTTTTTACCATGGTCACATAAAAATTTCTTTCTCTCTTTATTTTCTCGAAAAAAGGTACTTTAAAATGAGTTATGATTATGAAATAATATCACAGCTTCAAATTTTTGACTAAAAATAGAAGTTGTTAAATTTTTAGAATTATATATTGTTACGTTACAACTTTTGAACATTCATTTCTTATTAACTCAGCTCGGCCAACGCCCGAGCTGACCTAAATAACTCATATGGCGAGTCGTGAAATCTGAACTTGCGAGTTCCTTGACCGGAGAGAAGCGCAATTCGCGTCAGCTGACGCTGACACACCGCTTCTCTCTCGCTATCTACTTCTTATTTCCTCATTTCCTTTCGACAACTACTGCTCCACAAATTCTAAACCGCGATCACGCAAAATGTGATCATTCAACGTGCCCTGTCCCCTCCAAATTCACCTGTGTTCCAAATGTGTTGGGGAATAAAAAGCGGCACCTGGGAGTGTAAGCAAGTTTGTTCCGGGCGGGGACGAGTGAGAGTCGTCCTCCGCTCAAATAATTGTAATATAGTTTAAGGTCAAGTTCGCGTAAAACGGGGACAAGTGAGAGTTAATTAATTAAGTTTGTGATTTGTAAGCGTGGGCGCGTGAGAGACGTCCTATTACCTTGTACGAGACCATGTATAAAGAGATAAACAGATTTATATACATAACACGACTTCAGAGTACCGATTATTCATGAATCCCGATCAAACCAGGTAAGAACTTAAGATACTAATTAACGAGTATAAAAGAAAAGGACGAGTAAACGGGAGCACTTTCGGCCGGCTCCCGGCGCAGGCACAAAAGGTCATCGGGCCCCCGGTTTATTTCCCTCTTTTTCCCGGGCTGCTGTAGTTAAAAAGAGACGGTTAAGGGTCAGTTAAGCTCCGGCCTAACTGTCTCTTAACAAAAATGGTAGCAGAGAGCGTGGTTCGGGTGACCTTTTTCTTCTGCGTTACTCGTCCTTTTTAGTTTATGAATTAAAATGAGTTAAAGTTATAAAATAAAAGCGTTTTGATTTTGTACGTGTGGAAGTGATTTGCATGCACAAAACCTCCGGGGACGACGGGTGGCCGTCGTCATCGTGTTAAAATTTCTGTCCGTACGTTAAAGAGGAATTTGTAAAATCAGTTTTTGATGTCATTTTGTAAAAAAAAAAAATATAAATAATTTCAATAAAAAGTAAATAAGATTTATAAAGTTAAAGCACTTAGACTACGGCTAATCCAATTTTCATCGGTGGGAAAATTAAAAACATTAGAAAAAAAAAAAAGACTAAATTTTTTTCTTCTATTAATTAATATTTTAAAATTTAAATTTTTATTACTTTCGTTATCCCAAGTTATAGAACGTACTGGAAATTTGTAAGAAAAGGCATTTTTCAAAAATTCACAATCGATAGATTATTTTTATTCTAGTTTTTCCTAAAAACCTTGACAGAGTAAGGCTCTATGGATGTGTTCCGAATTTTGAAACGTGCGTAACGGCCACTTTTTCGATTCTAATTTTTCTATATTGTCCGATTGTTTTTAATTTTAGGCGGTAACTAAATGCTCGATAAATCTAATTTATACGCGCGAGTACGTTTTCAATTAAGTGTAGATTTTAGAATTTTAGTTAATGTAAGGATGCGATCCCCAGTAATTTCTTCGCGAAGCCTAAATGGTGCGACGGGTGACCGGCGTCATTTGCACGGAAAGAAATCGAGGATGATCGTTAATAATAATTTTTTTTCAAGATAATTTTTATAATGAGCCTCAGAGTCGTGAGTGAAACCTCCGGAAATGACGGGCGGCCGGCGTAATTGCGTATAGGGGCCTATACGATTTGATTTTAATATTGTGTGTTAGTCACGAACAGGGGCGCAACAACCCATGTAAGCTAGGGGGTGTCCTGATCAATTTTTTTACTGACACCCCCTAGTATTTTCAGGGGGTGTCAACGAAATTGTACAATCCTAAATCAAGCCTTAAACCTAAATATGCCTAAGCGTCCTGGGCGCCTGAGTTCAAAAAAAAACTAATCAGTTATCTCCCAAGCTCTGAATCCCCAAATACCCTGGGCGACCGAGTTCAACGAAAAAACTAATCAGCTATCCCCCAAGCTCTAAGCCCCCAAATCCCTGGGCGTCCGAGTTCAGCAAAAAAACTAATCAGCTATCCCCCAAGCTCTAAGCCCCCAAAACCCTGGGCGTCTGAGTTCAGCAAAAAAACTTATCGGCTATCCCCCAAGCTCTGAATCCCCAAATAGCCAGGGCGCCCGAGTTAAACTAAAAAACTGATCAGCTATCCCCCAAGCTATAAACCCCCAAATACCCAGAGCGCCCGAGTTCAACAAAAAAATAATCAGCTATCCTGTAAGCTCTAAACCCCCAAATACCCTGGGCGCCCGAGTTCAACAAAAAAACTAATCAGCTATCCCCCAAGCTCTAAGCCCCCAAAACCCTGGGCGTCCAAGTTCAGCAAAAAAACTTATCGGCTATCCCCCAAGCTCTAAGCCCCCAAAACCCCGGGCGTCCGAGTACAGCAAAAAAACTTATCGGCTATCCCCCAAGCTCTGAATCCCCAAATAGCCAGGGCGCCCGAGTGAAACTAAAAAACTGATCAGCTATCCCCCAAGCTATAAACCCCCAAATACCCAGGGCGCCCGAGTTCAACAAAAAAATAATCAGCTATCCCCCAGGCTCTAAACCCCCAAATACCCTGGGCGCCCAAGTTCAGCAAAAAAACTAATCAGCTATCCCCCAAGCTCTAAGCCCCCAAAACCCTGGGCGTCCGAGTTCAGCAAAAAAACTAATCAGCTATCCCCCAAGCTCTAAGCCCCCAAAATCCTGGGCGTCCGAGTTCAGCAAAAAAACTAATCAGCTGTCCCCCAAGCTCTAAGCCCCCAAAACCCACGGCGTCCGAGTTCAGCAAAAAACTTATCGGCTATCCCCTAAGCTCTGAATCCCCAACCGAGTTCAATTGAACGAAATTTTTTTTGTTGCAACAAAAAAAATTATCAACAAATTTTTTTTTCTAACTAGAAAATAAAATCCACAACGTTATTGTGGAACAAAAAAAAAAAAAAAAAAAAAACATTTTTTTATGGACATGATATTCAATTATACAAAGTACGCTTAACTTCGAGCTTAACTTCTAAAATTATTCCACTCGGTAACCAGAGTTTTAGGAGGTTTAGAGCTTGGGGGAAAGCCGATCAGTTTTTTCGTTGATCTCGGGTGCCCAGGGTTTTGAGGGTTTAGAGCTTGGGGGATAGCTGATTAGTTTTTTTGTTGAACTCGGGCGTCCAGGGTATTTGGGGATTCAGAGCTTGGGGGATAGCCGATCAGTTTTTTTGTTGAACTCGGGTGCCCAGGGTTTTGGGGGCTTAGAGCTTGGGGGACAGCTGATTAGTTTTTTCGTTGAACTCGGTCGCCCAGGGTATTTGGGGGTTTAGAACTTAAGGGATAGCTGATTAGTTTTTTTGTTTAACTCTGGCGCTCAGGGTATTTGAGGGTTTAGAGCTTGAGGGATAGCTGATTAGTTTTTTTGTTTAACTCGGGCGCCCAGGGTTTTGTAGGTTTAAGGCTTGAGATTTCAAATTCCACGGACACCCCCAAGAAACTGTAGAGGGTGTCGTCTACTAGCCCAGGGGGTGTCCTGACACCTCTGCCCCCCCCCCCCCCCGTTGTTGCGCGCCTGGTCACGAAGGAAAAAAAATAATAATGATTAAATAGAATAAAATACAAGCTGTTGAAAGAAAATTTTTAAGGAAAATCTACGGTAGCCTACGTGGGCAGGCTTTGAATTTACAATTAATATTATTACTGCGTCTTAAAAATTAAGGCAATTTCTGTCGGGTTTTTTATTATTGTTTGCGCGCGCGCTAGGACTTTTGCGTATGCATGATTGTATGAAAACGATTTGGAAGGTATGGGACTTCCAAATCGGCCTATACTCTGGGTAGTGCGAAGCATTGGGGATCGAAACCCCTTTATAGGTATATAACATACACGGTCGCGATCGCGTCGGTAGGAAGTAAGATGATTTTTTTTTTGTGAATAAATATTTATTGTAGCCAACGCGGGCGGATATACTCGAAATTATGGAATTTTATATGATCGTCGAGATCCCAAAGGTGTGACGAAGTAGTGTTTGCCGTCGAGTCAAATATATTATTAGTGAAATGACACGGGACAGGGGGGAAATAATTTGTGAAACCAATTAAATTTGAATGACGAGTATGATTTTTTTTTTTTCCCTTTTCCTTTGAAGACAACTGCTGTTTATTATTGCTAGTTTTATAAATGCAGTTTTTTTTATATTATAATGAGTTTTAGAATCGTGCGCGAAACTTCCGAGTGCAATGGGTGGCCGTCGCAATCGCGGACGTTCCGAATTTATTTATAATTTTGTTTGTGTGCTATATTAAAAATTTTTTTTAAATGTTTTTATTTTGAAATCTACGGTTACTTTTGAAGGACTAGGTAGAGACATAATAAGGGAACGAGAAAGATAGGATTTTCTTTGATATTCGCGAAGCCTCGATGGTGTGACGAGTGGTCGTCGCGATCGCGTGATAAATTTTTTCTCGTGCAATCGCTAGCATGCAGCTAGTGGGTAGATAACGAGTGATTGTAGCTAAGTTTCTTTTATAAAATAGTATGTTTTATTGTTGTTGGACAGGCTTTGTGAGTAATTATGAGTCGGAATATCAAAAATTTCGTCTTTTTTTTTAATTAAGGGAAAAAGAAAGGAATGCGAAAGGAAGTGGAAAAAGTAAGGTTTCCAGGGTATTCATGAATTTAGTATACTCATTTAGTTTTTAAACGTCTGAAGTTTTTGGGAATTAAATGGTTTTTTTTTGTGTACAATACAGTTAAAAATATACTTGGTGAAATTTTTAATAAAAATTATTAGTATTCATTACATTTAAATTATTGAGGTTGAATTTCGACATCTTGAGCTTACTCTCACTGAGTTGGCGTTATACTTTCGTTAGAATTTGCTGAATCAAGTGTGGCGAATATTTAGTTTTCATTTTTTTTATGTTGTAAGAAACCGTTTTGAAATTTTTGTGATTGAGAAATGTGCGAGTTTGTGAATAAGCAAAAAAAAAAAAAAAAAAAATTTATTGGGCATCGGCTGGCAAAAAATGCAAATTTATTGGGAAGTTTGAAAATTTTTATCTTCTTTTTACTTTTAGTGTTAGTTTTTCCTAACTTTGTTAGTTCCTTATCCAATTAATTATCGACCCTAGTTAATTATTTATTGATAGGGTAGTGTATCCGCGAGTTTGTGAGCGAGTAAAGAAAATAGTGTGAAAAGAGAAAGTAAGGAAAGAATAGAGTGAAGGTTTGTGTAGACTAGGGATGGCCGGACGAGTTGTACTGATTTTGGTATACCCGGAAATAAATTAGCTGTATCGAGGTAAAGTAATGTAACGTCGTGTTGAATAAAAATATTACAATTGCTTAATTTTATTGAATTTTTAATACTGATTTCCTCTTTTAAATGAGATCTGTGTGTGTTTTGTGGTTCTGTAAGTTTTGGGAACTTATGTGCTGGTGCAGTAACATGAGAGCCCAATTGTCGAGTAGTCAGTCGGGTTCTGATTCATAATTTTCATGTTAAATTTATCCATAGAATTACTTGAAGATAATTAGAGGGATCAGTTTAGATTAAATTATAATTGTTATTTTAATTGAGGAAAAAGGTTTAGCTTCTAGAAATAATCATTTTATAAAGGGAAAGCTTGGAATGAAATTTGCTACTAAGGATTTGTAATCTTAAATTTATATATTTTTATTGTTTTTAAAGGAATTATGTATGAACATATTTAGCCTAGAAGACTTATTAATTTTTCGATTAAGTTGATGGTATTAGTTTGCATATGTAATTTCAATTAAACTTATTAATATCCGATTTTTAAAATATACATAAATTATTATTATTATTATTGGTTTTTGGGAGTTTTGAATTGAATTTTTAATTAGTTTATTGAGTTTAAGAGAGAAAAAGAGACTATAGGAAAGAAATTAGGAAGATATCCCATGTAATTTAGAAGAAGAGATAGATACCGTAACTTTCCAAAGTAAAAAAAATTTTTTTTTATTTTTACCAATTAGTCTCATTTAAATTATAATTAATATTTACTTTTATTAAAATCGGAAAAAAAAACTAGTAAGAAGGGTAGGTCCAAATTTATCCTTGCATTCTCCCACTGTGTTGTTATTCTCAGTGTCACATTTTTTTTTCACTTCATTACACCTTTACCTTTATTGTTCTAGTATTTGGTTAATTTAAAGGTCATAACAATAAAGTTAGTCGAATTTATTTTTATTTTTAAATTAATCTGATCGATGGGAGAATTGTTTTTGAGATATTGAAATAATGTTTTTTTTTTTTATTTATTTAATGCCTACCTAGACTTTATGGTCCATACAGCAAATAATATAAGTTGAAATAATGTTGGAAGTAATTATTTATAGATTTACTAAATACGTGTTAAATGATTTATTTCAATTCTGATAATCTAGACAATTAACAGCCAGCATTCTAACAGGGTTCTTCCTTTGATACAGACTCACCACTGCTCATTATTCCTATAATCTATGTATTTTGTAATTATATATTTTAGAACTAAACCATACAGTTTCTTTACTCTCCGGGGTATTAACAATTTAATAACATTATCTTGAAATAATTTCTTTGTATTTATTATGATTATTATTCGTTATCATTATTATTAGTTGTATTTTTTTTTTGATAGCTTTTTCCCTCATCTGCGAATAACACGGAATAATAATACTAACACGCACACTTATATATGAGGCGTTAGATCGAAAAACGACCTAAGTGACAAAACCATGTTTTGAGATAAATCGATTTTAAAGTTTCAAACCATAATTTTTCGAAGTAGAAATAAATTTTTATCTAATTTCTTTTACAACAATCAAGTGTCATTATCTTAGAATGAAAATACGCATGTTTGAATTATTTTTAACAAAATTTACTTATTTAAACAACAAGAAATAAACAATGTCACTTGGGTCGTTTTTCGATCCAACGGGTGTTTCGCTTTGATTTTTTTATTAATTTGATGGTATAAATAAGTGCCATTTAGTTTTCAATGTAGAAACGAAAAATAGTGTGTTTATTAATATTTTCTTTCTAATAATAATTGTTTTTTTATATTTTCTGACAATATTGAACATGGTTCTTTAAAATGGAAAATTGTCTTCTTGTCAATAATTATGAATTTACATCTTCGAATTCTTCATCATCGTCTATAACAGGAATATTGTCATTATTTATAACTTTTAACAACCAGCTTTGATTTTGAGGTTCTAAAAATGACAGAAAAAAACGTAAATCTTTTTTTTTATCTTCTGAAACTCCAGGTTTCTGGATTGGTAATGGATCAACAGTAAGACTTGTTTTGCTAGGATTCTTAAAACAATGATAATCTTCATTATATTGCGAGGGAGTGAATCCCTCGTAAATTAATTTTTTTTACCTGGCAGTGTCAGGTCACCTGGGAAACAAAGAAATAATTAATTTGTTTGTTTACCTTCCCAGGTGATAACCATGCCACTTTCTCGCGCAGCAGAAGCCGACCACGTGGCGACGATCGCCGTCGGCTGGACGCTGCTGTTGCAGCAGCACGAGCACCCGGCGCGCGCACGACACATACACACACACACATGTTCACCACCCGGGAAGGCTCTCCCGGCCCAGAGCGCGCACGTACACACACATACACCACACACGGGTTCCGATTCTCCGTCGGGGAGTTTTCGGCGACGGAGGAGGTGCGCGGCGCGTGTCGGCAGACGACGCAACTGCATTGCCAAGCGCGTGCGCGCACGCTCACCACAGTAGACACGGGCGTGAGTGAGATATTATTTTTTTTCTGTATTGTGTACGTTGCGCGAACAATGTGTGCGTATGGGGGAGAGCGAGAGAGAGAGTATGTGCGCAAGGGATAGGGTAACGCAGTGAGTGCCTCGTGTGCATTATTTTTATTCTTATTTTGGATTTTCGCGCGTACTATAGGTGGCGTGGCGATCGCCACCGGAAGATTGTAGACGGGAGCGTGATTGGGTGTTGTGGCGTGAATGTGTCTGAGTGGTGGACAAATGACTGTTCCTCGAGTATGAATGAGGCTTAATTGGATTGATTTTTGTTGATTGGTAGAGAGTGTTTGGAGGGGATGGTGAGGAAGGAAGTCGAGACAGAGAGACGCGGGGAGCTTCACTCTGTTCTCAGTAGCCACAGCGTGAGGTAGTGTTTGAGAGTGTGATTTTTTTTTGGTTCTTTGAGTAGATTTTTTCCTAAGTTCCCTTTTCCTCAGTTTCTTTAGTTGAGTTGTAGACATTTTTTTTTCCTTTATTTACAGCTAGGTACAAGAAGAATTCGAAGACTTGGGTTATTTCCTTCTTGCAATACCGAGAGTTGAAAAACCAGAGAGTAGTTTTTTGGTTGAAATTTTTGTAACGTAAGGTTTTTGTTTTATTTTATTGGAAACTTGATAAAGCATGGTTTTCCGGAAATTTTGTACATTGCACGATAAATGAGAATTCTGTTTGGCTATTATTAAAAGTTTATTAAATTCGATAGAGTTTTTTTTTGTCTTGGCGCGGCGTCGTTACCCGCCATTTTGTAGACTATTTTATAGTTTGTTTAATTCCTTTGTTCTCAAATTAAAATTTTATTTTTTGTAATTGTAGACTTGATTTTTATTATTTTTGTAGACAAGAATAAAAATCAAATTTAACCTAAAATTTTTGTAATAATTTATTTTCTCTCTCTCTAGCTCACCAACCGTTCCCGGAGGTTTTCTCTCCGTGGAAACCCTGACCCCAGATTAAGGAGTTTTCCCCTAGAGTTTTTGAAAGAGATTTTTCTTGTAACGGGAGGGCCCGGGAAACTCCGTTAATTATTTAAGGGAGGCCCTTTTCTTTGGAAATACCCCGTTACAAATGGCGCCCGAACATAATTTTTTTTGTTAATTTTTTTTTTAAAATTAATCCACGGAGAGTTGGTGAGAAGAGAGGAAATATTTTATTTTTTTTTCTCGGTTATTACATTTATTTTTATCTCGTTTTAGTTTTTACTAGAGGTGTTTTTGTTTTTTTTTTCGAGAACAAAGGGACTTAGGAAATTTTGTAGTCAGGCTAGGGACTTAGAAAATTTTGTAGACAGGTTAGGGACTTAAAAAAATTTCGGAAGTTGAACTTAGAAAAATTTTCGGCGAGAGAACTTAGAATTTTTTTTAGCAGTTGGACTGAGTAGAATTTTTCATAGGTGGAACATTGAAAAATTTCGAAAAGTGAACTTAGAAATTTTCTTTTTGCAGTTGGACTTAGTAGAATTTTTCATAGGTGGAACATTGAAAAATTTCGAAAAGTCGACTTAGAAAATTTTTCAGTGATAGAAATTAGAATTTTTTTTTCTTTTGCGGAAGTTGGACTTAGTAGAATTTTTCATAGGTGGAACATTGAAAAATTTCGAAAAATTGGACTTAGAAAATTTTTCGGTGATAAAAGTTAGAATTTTTTGTTCTTTCGCGACAGTTTGACTTAGTAGAATTTTCCAGGGTGGTACATAGGAAAATTTCGAAAGGTTGAACTTTAAACGGATGAGTGTGAATTTATGGAAATTAACAATTGGTGATGGATTTGGGAATATTTATGTGATTTTTATAATTTCATTGTTGGCTAGTGACCGACAAAATATTATAATTAATTGTTGGCTAGTGTCCAACCAATATAATTATTTAATTGTTGGCTAGTGTCCAACTGAAATATTTATTTTATTTTTGAATTTTACCAGGTTTTAGGAAGATTTATTTGTAGTACAAAAGAGAAGAGCTAATAAAATAAAAATAATAGCTACTGGAAAGCGAAGGTTCAAGAACATTGTAGACAGAAAAAATTTTTTTTTTTTTTTGTGAATAAAGAAAATTAGAGTCAGTGAAAATTTTCTTTCAGGTTCAAGAACATTGTAGACAGGAAATTTTTTTTTGTGAATTGAGAAGATTAGAGTAAGTGAAAATTTTCTTTCAGGTTCAAGAACATTGTAGACAGAAAATTTTTTTTGTGTGAATGAAGATAATTAGAGTCAGTGAAAATTTTCTTTCAGGTTCAAGAACATTGTAGACAGAAATTTTTTTGTGTGATTGGGAAAAATTAGAGTCAGTGAAAATTTTCAGGTTCAAAAGTATTGTAGACAGTGATAATTTTCTTTTCAGGTCCAAGATTAAGTGTAGACACAAAATTTTTGTTGTTGTTTCTCAGATTCAAGATTAATTTTAGTCAAGAAAGTGAAGAAAGGAAAATGTATGTAGTGAGGACACAGGAACAGTCAGTAGTAAATGAGACACCTAACAATGAAGAACAAGAATCAAAGACAAGTTATTCTAATCCAGAGAACGATGGCGCAAGCAAGAAAATAAGTGAGACGGGTTTGAGGAAAAACATAATTCAACCACCTCTCTAAATGGAAAACTTGTTGATGTCTCCTTTACATGGTGTTCACTCGGCTGGGGAAAACAGTCAATTAAACTTAGGTTTGAGAAAACAAGAAGTAGACACGAGTAGACACATGGAAAGGTTGATGGACCGAAGAAAAGAAGAGAGTAAATTGATTGGTGGATATGGTAATGAGTCAGAGAAAAACTATGAGAGTGGAGAGTCAAGTGATAGTAGGATAGAGCAACGAAGAAAACGGCTAGTCAAGAGAAGTTCTAAGGACAGAAAAGTAGAAGGAAGGCAGGAAGAAATGAAAAGACTGGAGAAAGAAAACTGGACAATGAAAGAGAACAAAACAGACAATACACAAGTAGTGGTAGCGATACAAACGACGATGAGATAACCAGGCAGCGTAGGAGTAATAAGGTTCATTACAGTAAAAAGAATGAGTCGTCTCGTCGTCGTGAAGAACGTTATAGATCCTCCTCTAGGGAGAACCACTACAAATCGACACCTGGTCATAAGAGATATAAATCTACATCACGGGAAAGACGTCACGTCAACATTAAATCTCGGGATCTCGATGACAGTTCTCTAGAAAGAAGAGATCGAAGATCGAGGTCCAAAGAAGTTCATCATGGACATTCACATGGTAGTAAACTACGAACTTCCATAACTCGACACAATCGTCACGGATTCCCGTCTCGTAAGAGAAGGGATTCATCGTCACGAGAAAGGAGTCATAGAAGAGTCAACAGTAGACTACGAGGCCATCGACACCGATCGTCTTCTTCATCGGAGGAACGTGGTCGTGGGTCGTGGATCCGAGGCCATAGATGGGATAGAGAACATAGTAGACGTAGACGAAATTATCGTAGTAGATCCGGTTCGAGAGAGTATAGACATGTCTCAAGACGAAATCGCAGTACTTCATCATCAGACAGCCGATCACCAGTAAGACATCGTAGACACGGGTATACACAATCTAGCAATATCAATTGTGTGAGAATATTAAAGGACTGGAATTTAAAATTCTCAGGGGATGAGGCGAAAGAAAACCCAGAACAGTTCCTAAACAAACTAGACAGGTGTAGACGGAATAGCAACATGTCGGACACTCAAATAATAAACGCAGTAGCGAGTGTAATGGAAGATCGTGCGTTAAGGTGGTACGATACGGCGATTTTGAAGATTAAAACGTGGCATGAGTTTAAAAAGTCGTTCCAGAGGAACTTTATTAGCCAATACTCACAGTATGAGGTTATGGATGAAATAAGGAATAGGACTCAAGGCAAAGGAGAAACGATCTCAAATTACATCACTTGTCTGGGCGTCCTATTTAAATACTTAAAACATCCTCTGGAAGAAGACGAACAGATAGAGATAATAAGAAGAGGGTTGCAACCTGAATACAAATGGTACTTGGACAACAAAAGGGTAGACACGGTAGACGATTTGGAACACTACTGAAGAAAATATGAAAGACAGAGAGAGGATTGTGACAGATTTGTAGGACCACCAACCAAGGACAAATGCAGGATACCTATAGCGGCATTTACGAGCACAAAAAGCAAAGTGGCTGCAGTAAATGAAGGGGCGATGGTTAGTGGCGAAGGAAAGAATGCGAAAAAGAAAGATAAGAAGAGAAAAAGCATAGACAGTCCGACTCAAAGTCAGAATAATGAAGTAGCAGGTATTCAGGTACAAAATAACCAGTTAAGTAACAACCAACAAAACGGAAATAGACAACAACAAATGAGGCCACCACAACTAGGACCTCAAATACAGACACAACAAAATTCACAACATATAAATCAACAACCTCAGCAAGCTAGACAAAAATTAGAACGAGATAATAGTCAAATTCAACATCAACAATCTCGACAACAACAAAATGAAGGTAGACCGATGGGTAACTGTCGTAGTTGTGGTAGACCTGGTCATGGGATTTGGGAATGCCCAGATCTATGCTGCTATAAATGCAGACAGACTGGACATTTTGCAAATAGTTGCCCATTGAATGCCCAGGCAACAAGTTGTCAAGTTTGTGGTGCAAAGGGTGTTACAGTGAGAAACTGTGGAAATTGCTCAAAGTTGTTAGCCTTGCTGGGAAACGCCAAGGTGGGAGCGTAGGGTGGCCCAACACTCCCAAACAAAAAACAAGGGCCACAATGACAGTAGACAACAATGATGAAGTAGACAGAGAGAAGGAGGTGGAACAACAGGTAGAGGAGTTTAGGGAGACAGAAAGTGAGAGTGGGGAGAGTGAAAAATGGGATGTGTGGAAAGTGGTGAATGATTTTAAAGCCAGGAGAACAGGAGCAATTCCTAAGAGTAAGAGTGGGATAAAATGGAGTGAGGAAGAACTAACACCAACGCAGAAAGAGAATAATCATGATAATAAAGTAACAGAAGCAAGAGTAAACGGAAGTGAAACGACCTGTGAAAATGCTAAAGAAAATGTAGACAAAGAGGTAGACATGAGTATTAGCAGTAGAGTAACGAGGTCAGGAGTAACTGCAAGTGAAAAGTTTTGTGAAATTCCTACAGAAATCGTATACTGGGAGGTAAACGAAAGTATTAGCGACAAAGTAGACAAGACAAAAGTAACTACCGGTGAAAAAGCTGGTGAAATTAGTGGTGAAATCGGCGTTGAGTGTAGACAAAAGGATGAGTTGGAAAATGTGGAAATGGGGAGGGAAGGTGATATAGAGGTTAATGGGGAAGAGATAGGACAGATAAAGGAAAGGTTGGCAAGTGGGGATAATATAAATGATGAGCAACTAACACAGATAAATGTTGCAATGCAGAAATTTGTGGAACAAATCGACTGGTCTCCAGATCGAAAGTTTTAAAACCCCTGCTAAAAAGTTGAGTGAACAAGCTGAAGGTTTTCAGACTAGTTCACGTCAAGGGGGGGGGTGGAACTGTGCGAAGCCCAGTTGAGGAAGTAGACGATGAAGTAAGTGGTTTGGTGAGAGATAACAGGTTTTTCTTCAAGGTCTTGTTGGATGGGAAACCATTTCAAGCATTACACGACACTGGTGCCACGGTGTCCATTGTGGGGGAGTCAGTAGCCGAGCATTTTCAAGTGAAAATAAAACCTTGCGCTACAAGTCTCAAACAAGTAGGTAATGACTATCTGACGGTATTAGGTCAACTAGACTTAAATATCAATATAGATGGCCGGGTAGAGAAGATTTCACCCAGAGCGGTGAAAGGCATTTCTAATGATATAATCCTGGGGCAGGATTTCATCCAGGCGTTCGGGATTTGTTGTAACTATGCGGATGGCTCGTGGAAAAGTGGCTCAAGTGGCATACGGCACCAGTTCACGAGGGCTGATGGAGAGTACGGTGTAACCTTAATGGCAGAATGTGCAGTGGTGAAGGAAACACCAGGAGAGGGAGGACTGATAGAAGACCTAGCCAAGGAAACTTTGCCTCAGAAAGGCGATGGAGATAGCAGGTTTTGCATCGACTGCAGAGATGTTAATAAGGTATCTCGCAAGGACGCGTATGCCTTACCCAGTGTAGACACGGTGTTAGACAATTTGCAGAAAGCCAGGTATATATGTAAGATAGACTTAAGACAGGCGTACTTCCAAATTCCCATAGATCCTGCGAGTCGCAGGTATATTTGTGTTTTCTTTTTTCTTTCAGGTATGTGTAGACTAACCTTGTGTCGTCTGGGTATTATTTTCTTTTATTTTATTTTTAGGTTAGGGATATCAGGTCGACGTAAGGTCCGTAAAGTAGTAGACTGTGTTGTCCTGTGTAGTCCTGGGAAGGTAAGAATCAAAATGAATTGTAGACTTATTCTTATTTTGTTGGTTGTAAAACTTGTTCACAGGATGGCGGAAGCAGTCAGCTCACCGGACGACTGGCCAGAGGAGCTCTCCAACATGTTCGCGGAGGACAACTACCACGACATGTTGGACGAGCTCGTGGCCGAAGAGTGTTTGACCTCCTTACCGGCGGAGATGCGCCAGGCCCCCGAGGGTGAAGAAACCCCAAAACCAACGGTGATTGCCCCGCCAGGTGACCTGCCAGTGGACCTCGGCCCCCTCTCCTTGGACGAGAGCAGGGAGGCTTCGTCGTTTAACGAAGCCCTCCATGGGGTGGAGGTTCTACTTCTACAGGAGGAGGATCAAGGACCATGGCAGGTCGTAGACGAGGTGGTCGCTGAAACGGGTGGGGGTTTCGACCCGTTAGCCGAGAGCCGCGCTGCCGAGGAAGAGCTCGTGGCTTACAAGCGGAGGAACGCGGGCCGGGTTTTGCCAGAAGGGGGTGAAACCATGGAGTTCGTGGAAGAGGCACCCCCGTCCAGCGGGCCCAACGACTCGCTCATTCCTTGGGACGAGATCCCGCACCAGGCCACTGTCTCACCGACGGTGACCAACGAAGTCCCGATGGTCTACGCGGGCCTCAATATCTACCCGGCAGGTTACGAGGACGACCTGAGGGAGGAGGCCCAACGAGAGGCGGAAGAGACGGCGCCGCGAAGGAAGAAGAAGAAGAAGAAGAAGAACAACCCCCGGCGACACCTCACACTAGATGATTACGTCTCGGGGGGGTCCTACCCTTCTCCCCGCCACTCTCCACCTCGCGCTCCTTCCCCAGCGACCCTACCTACCGTAGACGAGACCCCGACGACCACGACGATGACGGACGAGCAGCATCGGGTTCCCGTGGGGCAGGGGGCCGTCAAGCGTACCGTTCAAGGTTCGAGTCCGGTCGCTCCCGCGATCTCCGTGCCAGTTTCGACTGCCACAGAGACCGCGGAGGTGACTAGGACTCCTACTCGGATGGACGTCGACGACCCGCCCCCCAACGGGTGCCTACCTTTTTTTAATCGAGGCCTTCCAACCAGGCTCGAGGGTCGATTGTTCGGGGGTCTGGCTATCGTGGCCACCGACCCCCACATAGACCCACCTCCCAATTGTTGTTTCGGGTGCTGGTCCCTGAGTCATGAGACTCGCCGCTGCCCCCGTTACCTGGTGAGGCCCTTCTGCGATAACTGTGGTCGCAGGGGTGTTCGGGTGGAGGAGTGCCCTCGCTGTAGTTCGGCGTACCGATTACGCCTGCGTAATCAGGAACGCAGCGAAGCGAGGGCAGTCCTCCCCGTCGATCAGTTTGCGGCCATGTCCCGAGCCAAAAGAAGGACTCGGTGGGACACACCGGACTCTGCGGCCGGGGTCGTTCCAGGGGGGGCCATACCGGGTTCGGGGCCAGCGGTTGGCAGAACGGTTTCGGGGAAACGCACCCGGGACGGCAACGGGGACGAGCTTGTGAGGGTCGTCGAGGTTCCGGTCGCTCCTTCTCCGGCCGACCTTGTCGACGTTTCGGTCGGGCATCGCCTGGAGTCGATGAATCCGGTTGAGCCCAGAGTATTGAGTGCCATGGAGATATTGCTCATGGCTCAACGGCTCCCGGACGATGTCAGACCCGAGATTATTCGTCAGGTCTGGCGGGAGAACGAGCGACTGAAGCGTCGGCGACTCGGATAAAAAAAAAATTTTTTTTTTTTGTAGACTTATATTATTATTTTTTTTTATTTTTTTTTTGTTGTTATTTTTTTTGTAGACAATTTGTAGACTGACGAACTATAGACGAGTAGACCATTGCGAGAAAAATTGGGTAGACTGAGCAGTGAGTATACCACCAATCTTGTTCTTTGTGGTTTCCAGAGGTGACTGGACAGTGCCAGGTGTTTTGTAAGGCGAAACATAACGGGTATGTTTTGGCTTGGCAGGGGGGAGTTGCGAGGGAGTGAATCCCTCGTAAATTATTTTTTTTTACCTGGCAGTGTCAGGTCACCCGGGAAACAAAGAAATAATTAATTTGTTTGTTTACCTTCCCAGGTGATAACCATGCCACTTTCTCGCGCAGCAGAAGCCGACCACGTGGCGACGATCGCCGTCGGCTGGACGCTGCTGTTGCAGCAGCACGAGCACCCGGCGCGCGCACGACACATACACACACACACATGTTCACCACCCGGGAAGGCTCTCCCGGCCCAGGGCGCGCACGTACACACACATACACCACACACGGGTTCCGATTCTCCGTCGGGGAGTTTTCGGCGACGGAGGAGGTGCGCGGCGCGTGTCGGCAGACGACGCAACTGCATTGCCAAGCGCGTGCGCGCACGCTCACCACAGTAGACACGGGCGTGAGTGAGATATTATTTTTTTTCTGTATTGTGTACGTTGCGCGAACAATGTGTGCGTATGGGGGAGAGCGAGAGAGAGAGTATGTGCGCAAGGGATAGGGTAACGCAGTGAGTGCCTCGTGTGCACTATTTTTATTCTTATTTTGGATTTTCGTGCGTACTATAGGTGGCGTGGCGATCGCCACCGGAAGATTGTAGACGGGAGCGTGATTGGGTGTTGTGGCGTGAATGTGTCTGAGTAGTGGACAAATGACTGTTCCTCGAGTATGAATGAGGCTTAATTGGATTGATTTTTGTTGATTGGTGGAGAGTGTTTGGAGGGGATGGTGAGGAAGGAAGTCGAGACAGAGAGACGCGGGGAGCGTCACTCTGTTCTCAGTAGCCACAGCGTGAGGTAGTGTTTGAGAGTGTGATTTTTTTTTGGTTCTTTGAGTAGACTTTTTCCTAAGTTCCCTTTTCCTCAGTTTCTTTAGTTGAGTTGTAGACATTTTTTTTTTCCTTTATTTACAGCTAGGTACAAGAAGAATTTGAAGACTTGGGTTATTTCCGTCTTGCAATACCGAGAGTTGAAAAACCAGAGAGTAGTCATTTTGGGGCATCAGAGAATTTTGGTTGAAATTTTTGTAACGTCAGGTTTTTGTTTTATTTTATTGGAAACTTGATAAAGCATGGTTTTCCGGAAATTTTGTACATTGCACGATAAATGAGAATTCTGTTTGGCTATTATTAAAAGTTTATTAAATTCGATAGAGTTTTTTTTGTCTTGGCGCGGCGTCGTTACCCGCCATTTTGTAGACTATTTTATAGTTTGTTTAATTCCTTTGTTCTCAAATTAAAATTTTATTTTTTGTAATTGTAGACTTGATTTTTATTATTTTTGTAGACAAGAATAAAAATCAAATTTAACCTAAAATTTTTGTAATAATTTATTTTCTCTCTCTCTAGCTCACCAACCGTTCCCGGAGGTTTTCTCTCCGTGGAAACCCTGACCCCAGATTAAGGAGTTTTCCCCTAGAGTTTTTGAAAGAGATTTTTCTTGTAACGGGAGGGCCCGGGAAACTCCGTTAATTATTTAAGGGAGGCCCTTTTCTTTGGAAATACCCCGTTACAATATTCAGAAAATGTAAGGACTTCGCTGTGTTGCTTATATTTTATTTGCACATATTTCTGAATCAAAAAGGTATGTTTAGGCAACTTTGGAGTTTTTGCGTACAATGAACTCAAAGCTGTGCCCCAGTCTTTTAGTAACTCATCACACATTTCAGCTTCAAAAGGCTTAGGGTTTGTCCTTGCTGACCTCATAATGTGTAAATATTCATCTGGAGTCTCAATAACTGGTTTTTTTTTTTTTAAATGGCTCCATAGACTCCAAAATTTCTGTCACACTGACAGTAGCTGTGACCACGTACGGGAAATACATGCTTTATTTCAATTTTATATTTTTTTTGCTAAAAAAGAACAAAATTTAACAAAATTTAAATTTTTTTTTTACCACCATTTGCATCGGAAAACATAACAATTTTTTTCCAATTAGGGTTGCTCGATAACTTTTGTTTGATAAAATCATCTAAAAAACTACTAACCGAATTCGAGTCTTTTTTCCCATCACTTTCTAAAAAGCAGCACATTTTACTCTCACTATCGTTAAAACAGTGTATATTAAAAACTTTCATGTTTAGAATTCTTTTATAGTAATGTGAATTCACATTTAATTTTGGTAGAGGCAAGTTCTGAGCGTAGTCAAACTCTAAAACTAAAGTTGTATCGTACACTTTTCGATCAAAATTTGTGGTAGTACTGCCTTTTTTACTTTCTGGAACATATATTTTTTTTAACTTTTTATAGTCCTCAACTTTTTTTAAATGATTTTCATAAGACACTCTACATAGATCACTCGGGTTCACTTTTAATTTTACCTCACATTGTGTGCAAAAATCGCAAAACATCTGTTTTGAGTGAACGAAAAGAATAATTACTGCATCTCCGAAAAAATTTATGATAAGTATTATAATTCAATAAAATTTCATTCCCAGTTTTTTCTTTGTAATATTCTTTAAATAAACTATGCAGTATTCTAACATTTAAATTAGGATGGTAAAAATATCTTCTTTCGGTTTCATTGTAGCAATAGTGAGATTTTTTAGATGGAATAGAGTTCCAATGTTCTTTGACCATTTTCCACACATTGTCTGAGATACGTTTAGGATTAGCTCTAATACCACGATTTTCAGTAGCACACAGTTTACCTAAAAACAAAATCGATTATGAAAATTCGATTTTTTTTAATGATATAATTAATGAGTTAGAAAAATAAACACAATTATTGCAATGATTCAAAAAAGATGAAAATAAAGTTTGATCAATAGCAAACCTTTTTGAAGAAAGTGTAAAACAGTTTTCATACGCCCATCCAAAACTTGAAACAACTTTTGTAAGAAATTTTTGCAAACATATTGTTTTTTTCCATTTTTGAGTAGTGAGTATTTCCATGAAAAATGTCTATGCTTTAATTTTACAACTTGGCGTGGTCTTTGAATATCAACTTTTTCGGCGCAGCTCATCAAAAATGTATCTTGACTAGTTTTAGCCTCAAGATTATAAAAGTTCTTAAATTTGTTTTTTTGATCTTTTAAATTAAACTTTTCACAACAATTTTGTGAACAACAGTTTTTAATGAGAACAAACTTTTTTGCTAAAACTTCTTTCTCGGTTTTTTTTTGTTACACAACCTTTTCCCCTAGCACGCTTGTTTTTTCCCACTTATCACGCCTCACTCTTTTTTTCATCCCTTTAGCACTAGAATGACTAGTTGAAGTAGTTTCTGTAGTAGTAGACTTATCCATTGTTTATTTGGAATATATTTCTCTATAGAAAACAAAAACACACGAGCGCGTTGAAGCGTCAGGCAGTCACTGCACAACAGCTGATTGGGAGCAGCGTGCGAGACTCACGCGGGACGACTTTTCAGGCGCGTAGCTTTACTTTATGTTTAGATTATGTAATATTTAACTTTGTTTATAAAAATTTAATGTTATGTACTGACTAATTAGGGTCTTCTGAGTCCGAATAAGCGATCTCCAGAAAAACGACCTAAGGCGCCTTAGGTCGTTTTTCGATCCAACGCCTCATATATATATATATATATATATATATATATGTGTGTGTGTGTGTGTGTGTGTGTAGTGATAAAACCAGAACCGTGGCGACATTATTTTTTTTATTATATATAAACGCTGACCTTTTTTTTTGGTTGTTATTATTGTCTAGTATCTGGTTTATTTACAATTCTGACGGTTCTGCTACTATTATCTTAACCCTGCTCACAAATTAAAAAGTTATCCTAAATTTTAACAAATTAATAAACCTAAAAACACCGCAATGACCGGTAACAATACAAGCACAGGCCAAGTGGCCGATACCACCTTGCTGAATCATCACTGACAACACAGTGGATTATCAACCAATAGATAAACGGCTAGGTACCGGAATCATTAGATTGGCTGATGGCTGCGTCGGGCATACTCCTACAATCACCTTAGGAGGAAAGAGAATTCCGAAAAATTACGGTATGCAAATACCCAAGAATTAATTTGGACATATTTAATGTCATACCAAAATTGACGTTGGTCAGAGCCTCTGACGTAATATTACCCAAAGACGAAGCAGACTAATACATTGACTGGGACCATCAGAAAATGACAACTCTCGCAAAAGATATGGAAAAGTGAGATCAGAGGGAACATAAGCACTTATGCTGCGTATGGCAGCTATACACTGCAAGCGATTTTGATACTGTTAGTAATATATCTATGGAAGAGAGACACCACTCAAAAATCCAGAGGTGGATCCCAAAATGATGGAAACCATGACGAAATGAAGAAGTTTCATACCACAACTGAAAATTCTAAAGTCGAAGAATTAGTTTGACTAAGAGTGAACACAAATACCATGGGAGTCAAAACTACAACAACAAAATTACCAAAGAAGACAACCATATACCATGGCCTACCAAGTTTTCGAAATTAATAAGGACGTGTTTGATGCCCGTACCGTTCATATGATTTGTAGCGATGACACAAAAATATTCGAGATAATAAAAGATCTCGAGACGTTTGGAAACATCTTGGGGACCCAAGTAAATTGACATTGGAGCGCGAATAAAATTCGAGTCAGTGTTACATTGGAGTATCCAATGGATGCTGCATTAGCAATCAAAGCAACCGAAACCTATCAAAACAAACACTCCAATACGGAGAAATCAAAAACCAAACCAACTGATTCAGAGGCCAATTCTAGGAAACAGGAAACCAATACCAAAAAAGTTAACTTACCCTAATGTAAAACCCGATTGTTCTGCAATTTACCAAATTATTACTCGCCTGCAGACCAGGAAAGGTTCCTGCTGGAGCATTTTAGACGGTTTGGCAGAATCGAGTATCATCAAATTATAACTGACAAACATCAAGTTCCGGTGTCAGCTTTCGTCTAACATTTCAAGGAAACCGAAGCTACAAAAGCATTACCAAGAGCCGGACGTAAATATGCTGCACAATGGGCCCGAAAACCGAAAAATCAAGCGAACGGAGAGAAGACCTTTCACTCTAAATGCAGCAAGCTAGTGGACACAAGAAATTTCAAGTTTCACCAGCGGACCTGCGCGATATTGTACCAAAGTGGAAACCAATCAGGAAAAACATGCGCGGTAAAATCTAAAATAGTGTATGCTTCCAAAACCAAAGAGGAAGAAAAATCGGACATATTAGACCATGGAGAAATACTGGAAGGAGTTCAGAGCAATAAAAAGCAAGTCGGAACAACAAGATAAAACAAAGGAAACCTATGATATCAGTGTAGAGGACGAGAAGGAGTTGTTACAGGAAAATATTGCCGTGAACATGGAAGAAAATATAGACATTCAGTGAAAAGTGAATTAAAAGACTCTAAGATAAATTATTCAAACGCTTCGGCATCTGTTTTATTTTTTCTTTTATGATATGTATTAATTAGTCAGGGCATAAACTTGAGGTAATTTGTAAGTTAAGGAGGTAATAGGGAAAATTTTTTCTATTGGAATTGCTTTAAATCGTCGCGTTAAAATAATAGTAAAATAATAGTAGCGGAATAATCTATTAAAATTGTACTCACTTTTCTTAAAATTCAGAATCTATGAATAAAAGCGTCGAAGAATGAATGTATAAATAATCCTAACTTATAAAAATATTGAAAACCAAGCGATAATTTTTCTATATTTTCTAACTCAGAAAACTATGATCACTCAGGAAACCATGATCACTCAGGAAACTATGATCTCAGAAATATGATCAGATAGCAAACCAAGAGCAAGATCAAGATGACTTTGTTCAACTTCGAGACAACGACCTCTCTTTTTCTCTTATCTGTTTGATTATCGCTTTTAATACTTAGTATTAAATTTTTGTTTTTCTCTCCATCTTCGAAAATTATAAATAGTTTTAAATTTTAAAATGTTTAGTAATTTCCAGGCTAACGTAATTAGACAACTATAAGTATTCTCTTTGTAATCTAAATGCGTTTTAGAATTAGAGTAATATAGTTTTAACATTGTATTAGCCAAGACAAACACGAGAATATAATCTTAGGCCACAACTAAAGGTAAAGGTGAGTCCTATATCATTTTCATTTTGAATATAAAGTAGCGGTTCAACACTCAAAAATGCGGGTTAATGGATCACGTTTAACATACCAATAGAAATACATAGAAGGAATCAATGCATTCTTTGCAGGATCAACTGTAGAATCAGCAACTTCTTCTTTTATTTTCTCGAACGGTTACCAAATCGTTAAGGGAACCTTTGTATTACCAAAGGGTCTCTTAACCTTCCATTTCTTCGATACCGAAATATCTTTTAGCAGCCCGGGCGAGGAATGGGTGAGGAAATCCGGGCCGCTCCTATTATCTTTACCTCCTTTATACCTTTGCTATTACCGACCTTTTTGTGTAGAGGACTGAATTTGCGGGGATGTACCCAGGCCTTTCCGGTCTTGATTCAACACGTTTCTCCCATTACCAAAGAACTTCTCGAATCCTTCATCGTTGACTTGTCGGGACGACAAGAGCCGAGAGGGGGAGGAAAAACTTTCTTCCATGCTTATACCAAATTTTGAATCGGATCCAATGATTAGATTATATATATCAAAATCCCTTATTAGAGTGTAAGTTTTGATTCCGTTAGTTATAACTAATTTCTCGCACATACGTCGTAGAATACAATACTTTTTTTTCCCTTTTATTTGGCTACATCTCTTTTCTTAAATGTTGATCTAGTAAAAGGGGTATCCACGAGTTTCCAAGTGAAGTCACTCGAGTCTTACCCGCAAGAGGCCAAGCACTATTAGCTAGGGCCACGATGACTTCCTAGTCGCGGACTTGGGTGTGATTGAGACTTGGATGTCAGTGTACCTGACTCCCAGGTTTGGCAAACGTATCCAAATCAATTCATATTCTTAAATGTAAAGGCTTACCAGATAAGACTATCCAACATGCGGGCCTACCACCCGCATTCGCTACTGCCTAATGTTCATTAGAATCTTTTGCTATCATACCGATGACAGGGCGAAATTTTTTTTTCCCTTCATCGATTCCTGACAATTTTATCTTAAACGATAATCTATACGCGTTGCTATTCTTTTAAAAACAAACTTGCGAGTTAAAATTAAATGGCTGTAAATAAAAGCAATTTATCCAATGCCTTAAAGTTTTGATGACTGATTTATCGATTGACAGATATGAATGTAATGACATCGGGGTTTTATGAGGAGTGATTTGGGATTAGGCGTTGTGGGTTCGCATCCCAAATTTCGATTACCCGAATTTAAAGCCAACAAGGCATTCGCAATTCTCGCATTGTTAGTACATGAACTGACTATTCATCCGACGTAGTTCTCGCAATCAATCCACACTAAAACTTAAAATAAGTGGTGCCTCTGATCGAACACGTGATCAAACAACCCGATCCTGCGACGTCATATCCTACGATCTATAAGAGGTCGTATTATATATTACTAAGTCCTATTAAACAGAAGTAACCAAAGGTCACCCCTTCTAGTTTCCTCCCTTTTCCCGTTAAGAATCCGGAAAACCCCCGGAGTAAGACATGGGACTTTCACGAGTCAGGCACTCGATTTCGATGACGCAGTTCGTTCCCTGAGAAAAGGGTAACTAGCTTATTTTTTATATAGTGCATAAGCATTATACTACCGAGCAGACGCTTTTTACTCACATCGCCCCGTTTCGTTTTGAGTGATGAGTACGCCGTGGGCTAAAAATATGAAAAGGGGAAAGTGGACAAGGACCACCTGAATTTCCCTTTTTGCTTTAGGGGTAACCAATCCTACCGTTCCGGACATTGCCTGGAGGCAACGTTCTGAGAGGGGGAGGGTGTTACGTTACAACTTTTGAACATTCATTTCTTTTTAACTCAGCTCGGCCAACGCCCGAGCTGACCTAAATAGTTCATATGGCGAGTCGTGAAATCTGAACTTGCGAGTTCCTTGACCGGGGAGAAGCGCAACTCGCGTCAGCTGACGCTGAGGCACTGCTGCTCTTTCGCTATCTACTTCTTATTTCCTCATTTCCTTTCGACACCTACTGCTCCACAAATTCAAAACCATGATCACGCAAAACGTGATCATTCAACGTGCCCTGTCCCCTCCAAATTCACCTGTGTTCCAAACGTGTTGGGGAATAAAAAGCGGCACCTAGGAGTGTAAGCAAGTTCATTCCGGGTGGGGACGAGTGAGAGTCGTCCTCCACTCAAATAATTGTAATGTAGTTTAAGGTCAAGTTCGTGTAAAACGGGGACAAGTGAGAGTTGTCCCCAGTTCTCTAAATTAAGTTTAGTGTCGTTAATTAATTAACTTTGTCATTTGTAAGCGCGGGCGCGTGAGAGACGCCCCGATTACCTTGTACGAGACCATGTACCCAATAAAGAGATAAACAGATTTATATACATAACACGACTTCAGAGTACCGATTATTCATGAATCCCGATCAAACCAGGTAAGAACTTTTTCAGGGCGGAATCACAGTACAGCTGGCACGGAAATGTGGCCAACTTTTCGACTTTTGCTCATAAACTTGTATGTATCTTTGAATTTTCAGTAAAAAAAAAAAAATTAATGGAGGATAACTGCGCCTTACTAATCCGTCGATAGGAGCTGATTTTATAAGATTTTGAGATCAGCTAACTTTTTACAGTCAATCCTGTATACTTTGATCTGTAGAACATTAAAATTTCCTACTTAATAGTGTCTTAAGCTGGCGGATGATTTATCATTAACAATTATATAAATTACATTTTTTTTCCAAAAATTTTTTTTTTGAATTTACAAAGCTAAAATAAAAAGAAAATGTTTTTATAAAATCTTTTATTAAGGCAGTGATTAAAAATCACCGCATAGTCGCGAATCGTGCTGCTTGATAGATGTTTCAGCATGATTGGGGGAATGTTATCCAGCCCGGAGGACGTCTTGTTTGGTAGCGACTTGAGGATGTTAGCCACTTCCCTGGGGTTCGGGAATATAATGCCACCCTCGATCTGAGTTGGAAGTGTAGCTGGATTTTTGTCGCTGAATGTTGTTATCGTAGCCCCTGAGTCGTGGTTAGCCTAGAACTTGTTGCGTAGTTTTGAGATGGCAGCGTCAACTCAGGCTCGAATCTGGTGCCCGTGTTGGTGTAGCGGAGAGCATTGATGGTTTCAAAGTATGAGGCCATAACGTTCAAAATTTTGGTGAGCGAATGAACCAGCACTTTCTCGTTCATGACAGGCGCGCTTACGAGGTCGATGTTGGCGCGATTAAGGATGGTGACCTCATCCCTATCTTCCTCCAGGCGATCGATCCTCAGTTGACTCCTTGGCTTGAAGAACCGGTTTATCTTTGGGAAGAAGGATTTTAGTCCGATCTTGCCTGTCGGAAGCTTGGTCTGTGCTGGTCAGCAGCCTCTTGAGAATTGAATTGAATTGGATTGAATGAGCTTATTAATTGTACATTATGTTGTACAAAAACAAAACATGAGAGTAGAGATGAGAAGAGACTTGTCTTTATGAATAGCCCTCGTTTTCCTATTCATATAATTGAAAATATTATCCCGCGGTCTGTACTTAGGCACGGAAAGGGATATCTCCTCTCAAATCACGTTTTTCAGGTGAGCCAGATGACCCATGATATATTCGTTCTTCAGGTTAACGTTGGCGAGGACGATGCTCACATATTTGCGCGTTAAATTCTTCCCAAATTTAGCCCAACTTATTTTCTTGAACATGAACCTGTATGAAGCAGGCAGGTTGCAGCTGTCAAGGGGAGATTGTGCACTATCGGTAAAGATCAGTACCTTGTGGTCGCTGCTGTAGTCTAGCGCTCGTATCTTGTCCTGCTCGGGGTCGGTGATTGTTATTCAGTGGTCCATGACGCAAAAGTCGAGGTAGAAGCACGTTGACGGGAACGATGGTGAAGCCAGAAGGATGGCCTTGGCGTGGTAGTTGAGCCCGTCGTTCTCGGCCCATCTCTTGAGCAGAATGCCCTTCCTCTTATTGACTGCGTCACCTCAGGCAGTGTGTCTCACATTGAAATCCCCAGCTACGATGAATAGGTTCTCGTCATGCTGTAGGTTGAGGCTGGCAAAGAGAGCGCCGAGTTCATCCGTGAACATGTGGTCGGCCTCGTTCATCGCATTCAGGGAGACTATGGAAAGATCGCGTCGCTCGAATTTGATTTTAACTATCGTATGCTCGTTTATCTTGTTGTCTCTTGACGAGGGTGTATAAATTCTCTCAAAGGGGACCGTGTTCCTGATGAGAATGGCCGTGTCACCACCCTTGCTGCTAGTATTGCGATCGACACGCATGGAGTTGTAGTCCAAGAACTGCGGTTTGTAGCGCGCGTTAAGTTTAGTCTCACGTAGGAGCACAATATCGAGATGATGGTCCGTAGTAAACTTTAGCAGGTCGTATCTCCTGCTCAAGGCAATTAGTGAGTTGATGTTAGTGGCTGCGAAATTAAAGATGCTCGGGTGCTGTCTGAGTGTAGAGTCGCTGGGGTTAAGGATGAAAGCTGGATGACTACAGTGAGCTATCATATAAACCTGCATTCCTGAATAGGGTGTCAATCCTCAAGGCGTTTTCTCTGATGGGGGTCAGCATGCTGCCCAGTTGCCCTTTGATTGCGTTGATGATTTCGGCTTTCATGTTGGCTGCAGAGAGAACCGGCTTGGACATGCTTGGCATAGCTGTTGCCGCGTGGTGACTGCTGGGGCAACTTGAGGCCCAGCCCAGAGCCGAGTGCTACTAGTTCGAGGCGGGATGCATGGTGGGAGCGGGGCTCAGCCAAGCAAGAATTCTGTCGACCTTCGACTGTCGGACGGCCTGACGAGCGAAGTCGTTTTGTTTCTTGAAAGGTTTGACGAATTTACGGAAGTGGCAGCCATGGTACAAGGCTGCATGGTCATACTCATCCCTATTTTACGCAGTACAGCGGCTTCTTGTCCACGAAATTTTTGGGGACCCCGCATTTGTCCTTACCGTAGTTTTCATTGCAGCGTCCACAGTGGAACGAAAGGACGCAGTTAAGTGCTGCGTGGCCGAGTCTTTGACAGTTTGCGCACGGCGTGATATCGGGGTTCATGAGCTTCTCCCAGTGGACTTTTTGGTGCAAAATGTGTTTTTCTCTCGTTAGGACGCGGACTCTGTCGGGGGATAGCTGCACCGGAAAATGTGAAGCATCACTGCTTCTGTTGCTGTAGGTTGGACATGATCGAGGACGTTTCTCTCACCCCGAAATCCTTCTTAGCTTGTTTGAATAATCTTTCAACGACTGAGATATTCACGTTGCCTCTGCGGGGGGCGGAGGACCTTGCCGCATTGGTCAAAAATTTAGAGAATTCTGTTCTATTGGGAGTAGCAGGTAAATGCTGTGAGGAACCACCGACCTTGGGAGTTGCTGCGTTGTCTTACGGAGTCGTTAGCCTCATCTGCCATTGTGTTTAGGTGGTCGGTTTGAGAGGCCGATGCCTTTGAAGAGTTAGACTCACTAATAATTCAGTCCGTAATTAAAATCACGTGAGTACACTGAGATTAAGCAAAATAGAGGTAATGTCTGCCCGAGCGGTGCTGAGGGGAGTAAGACTCGGTGGTTGCTGCTGACCTTAAGTTGGTTTTTCGTTTATTTATTTATTTATTTTGCGAGGGAGTGAATCCCTCGTAAATTTTTTTTCTTACCTGGCAGTGTCAAGTCACCTGGGAAACAGTGAAATAATTAAGTTGTTTGTTTACTTTTCCCAGGTGATAACCATGCCACGTTAACGCGCAGCTGAGGCCGACCACGTGGCGACGGCTGCCGTCGGCTGAATGCTGCCACAGCAGCGTGGGCCCACGACACACACACACATATAACCACCATCCGGAAAGGCTATCCCGGCCTAGGGCGCGCGCGTACACATACACACACAGCACACAGGTCCCGGTTCTCCGTCCAGGAGTTTCCGACGACGGAGGAGGTGCGCGGCGCGTGTCGGCAGACGACGCAACTGCGTCGGCAGGCGCGTGCGCGCACACTCAACACAGTAGACGCGGGCGTGAGTGTGGCTTTATTTTTTTTGTTGTAGTTTTCACGTGGCGTGGACAATGTGTGCGTGTAGGGAAGAACGAGAGAGAGAGTATGTGCGCGAAGGATAGAGTTAGAGCTGTGAGTGCCTCGTGTGCGTTATTTTTTTTAGTTTTTTTTCTTTTCTTTTGAATGTTCGCGTGTGGTATAGGTGGCGTGGCGATCGCCACTGGAACTTTGTAGACGTGAGTATGATTGGATTGTGTAGCGTGAATGAGTGTGATTGGTGGACACATTGCTGTTCCTCAAGTGTGAATGAAACTTGATGAAATAGATTAGTGTTGATTGGTTGAGAGTATCGGGAAGGGATGGTGAGGAAGGAAGTTGAGTCAGAGAGACGCGGGGAAGCGTCACTCTGTTCTCAGTAGCCAAGGTGTGAGGTTGTATTTTGAGAATGTGATTTTTTTTAAGTTTCTCTTTAGTAGACTTTTTCTAAGTTTCTTTTCCTATTTTTCTTTAGTCGAGTTTGTAGACATTTTTTTGTTTTTCTTTTATTTACAGCTAGGTAGTAGAAGGAATCAAAGACTTGGGTTAGTTTTTTTTTCAATACCGAGAGTTGGAAAGCAAATCCAAGAAGCAAAAAAAAAAAAGAGGGAAAAGTGGCCCTTTTTGGGTTAACAAATTGTTGAAATTTTTGTAAACGTAAGGTTTTTGTATTATTCTACCGATAATTTTTATAAAGCATGTTTTTCTGGAAATTTTGGATATTGGTACGCTAAAGGAAATTTTTGTGTATATATTATTAAAAGTGTCTTTTATAAATTCGATTTTTCTTTCTTGGCGCGGCGTCGTTACCCGCCATTTTGTAGACCACTTTATAGTTTTTGTTTATTTCCTTTGTTCTCAAACTAAAATTTTTTTTTTTTAATTGTAGACTTGATTTTTTTTGTAGACAAGAATAAAATCAAATCTAACCAAGACTGACCAGTCCCGGAGGTTCTTCTTATCGCGGGAACCCTACCCCAGAGTTTAAGGAGTTTTCCCCGAGTTTTTGTGTGTGAATTTTTCTTGTAATGGGAGGGCCCGGGAAACTCCGTTAATTATTTAAGGGAGCCTTAAATAATTAAACCCTTAATAATTAAACCCTTTTCTTAAGAAATACCCCATTACAAATGGCGCCCGAACATATTTTTTTTTTGTTAATTTTTTTAAAATAAAAATTAAACTGCGGAAAGCAGAGAAGAAATATTTTATTTCATTGTGGCTGAATTTTTTTTTCGTTTTGATTGAGAGTATTTTTATCGTTTTTTTCTTTTTTTTTTGAGAACAAAGGTGTTAGAAAATTTTTCGAGTTTTGGACTTAGAGTTTTTTTTGTGAACTGGTACTTAGAAAAAATTTTGGAAAGTGAACTTAGAAAAATTTTGTAGACAGGTTAGGAACTTAGAATAATTCGGAAGTTGGGACTTGAAAAATTTTTCAGCGATTGAACTTAGAGAATTTTTTTTTCTTTTCACGGTGGTGGAACTTAGAAAATTTTTTTTTCTTTCATGAAAGTTGGACTTAGTAGAATTTTTCAGAGGTGGAAAATTGAATAATTTCGAAAAGTTGGATTTAGGAAATTTTCGGTGTTAGAACTTAAAAATTTTTTTTTCTTTCGCAGCAGTTGGACTTAGTAGAATTTTTCATAGGTGGAACATTGAAAAATTTCGAAAAGTTGGACTTAAGAAAATTTCGGCGTTAGAACTTAGAATTTTTTTTTTGAGTTAGGAGTGAGAATTTATGAATTAACATTTGGTGATGGATATTTGGGAATATTCATGTTATTTATATAAATTAATTGTTAACTAGTGTCCAACTAGAATATATTATTATTTTTTTTTTGGATCTTAACTGGAAGATTTATTTGTAGTATAGAAAAAAAAAAAATAAATAAATAAATATAACGGCTACTGAAAGCGAAGAATCAAGACTTATTGTAGACAGTGATTATTAATTTCCTTTTGTGGTTGAAGAGAATTAAAAATAGTGACATTTTCTTTTCAGGTTCTCTTGAGTAGGTTAAACAGTAACACCTGCTGAATAAAGCTGGGCCAGAGATGTACAGACGCATAAGGGATTTATGCGCTCCAGATGCACCAAAATCAAAAGCTTACGCGGACTTGGTCAAGTTGGTAAAAGACCACATCAGTCCGAAAAAGAACGAAGCCTTGGAAAGGTGCAAGTTCCAGCGGGCAAAGCAGGCACCAAGCGAAAGCATCGCCGATTACGCGGAAAGACTCAAAACGCTGCCCTTGCACTGCAATTTTGGTGGCAACCTCAAGGACGCGTGGCGAGATCAGCTGGTCTGCGGTATATTGGATCACACTACCAGAGTGGAGTTGTTTAGCAAGGAAAACTTAACGTACGACAACGCACTGGAGTTGGCAGTCAAAAGAGAAGCGGCGGAGCAGAATGCAGCGCGATCACCAGGATCATCGAGCAACGGAAACTACAGTGAAGAAAATACTAGAAAGTAAGAATAGTTCTAAGTTTCCTAAAGGGAAAAATTTACGGGCTAGAAGTGATAATAATTCTAGAGGGTCAAAACCGAATTTTAAGAAGGGTAATTATATATGTTTTTGTTGCGGTCGGGTTAATGATCATTATTTAAAAGATTGCAACAAGCGAGACATTGTTTGTAGAACGTGCGAGCGTAAAGGCCACTTGGAGGCTGTTTGTTTTGAGAACGGGAGTAAAAAACAGATAATTGATAAAATTCTTTCAAAATTTAATGAGAATAAACGTGACGGTAAATCTAAATTGAATTTGATTAAAGAAAAGACGAAAAAAAGTTCGGATGAATCTGATTGCGATGAGACTTATAATGATAATTTTTATTCGATCTCAAGTACCTTAATAGCTAATGAAAACACGGAGTTGTCTTGTTTTAAAATTAAAGCTGAACCGATGTTTGTTGAAGTTTCTATTCAGAATAAAATCGTTAAAATGGAGATCGATACGGGAGCTTATATATCAGCCATGTCAGAGGCGGATAAAAATAAGTTCTTTCCGACGGAAAAACTAAATCCAAGTAACCTTTCGCTAACAAGTTACAACTCAGTGAATTTACAACCGCTAGGTATGATGAAAAATGTCGAAGTTAATTTTAGAGGTAAAATCAAAAATTTAGATTTGTACATAATAAAGGGCGAAGGACCAGTACTGTTAGGACGACAGTGGCTGAAAGCTGTGGCCCTTGAAATTGGATAAAAATTCAGAGTCGGAGATTAATAAGATTTGTACGGATGAAAATTATTTGCGGGATAAATTTATTAAGCAATTTCCTACACTTTTCTCTAACACTCAGGGTTGTTTTAAGGGTGGTAAAATTAAATTAGTATTCAAGGAGAATGTAAAGCCTGTTCAGCTCAAATATTATCACGCCCCTTTCGCTCTAACAGATAAAATTGCGGAGGAGCTAAAACGACTGGAAAGGGCAGGGACCATCGAAGCCGTCGACTGCAGTGAATGGGCGACTCCGGTGATCCCAGTCTTGAAGAAAATCACCAGTGAAGTGCGAATATGCGGAAACTTTAAAGTTACTGTGAATCCGCAGTTAGTAATTAAAAGAAAGGCGATACCGGTTAAGGAAAAAATTTTTAAAACCCTACAAGTAGGGCATACGTGGTCACAGATCGACCTGAAGCCCGCATTTATGCAGTTCGAGGTGGACGAGGAATCGCAAGACGCGTTGATAATCGTCACCGAGTTCGGGCTGCACCGGTACAAACGATTGCCCGAGGGCATCGCCTCGAGTCCGATGGAGTGCCAGGAAATTCTGGAAAATCTTTTGCGGGGTATTCACAACACTGAAATATATATCGACAATATTTACTGTACGGGAAAAACGGATGAGTAGCACATGAAAATCTTGTGCGAAATTTTTCGTAGAATGAAGGAGGCTGGGTTAAGAGTAAACCCAAGTAAATGTGAATTTTTCCGGGAGGAAATTGAAATATTAGGTTTTCTGATTGACAAGTCAGGCCTTAAGCCTGCACCGAGCAAGATTGAAGCTATTAATAAAGCCCCCGTGCCTAGAGATCATAAAGAATTAGAAGCTTTTTTGGGCCTCGTGATTTTCTACGAAAGATTTCTCCAAGACTGGGCGGATTTTGTAAAACCATTGTACGATTTAGGAAAAAGTGTCGAATGGGAGTGGACGAAGGAATGTATGGAATCGTTCGAGTGGATAAAACGGCAAATTACGTCGGATCGAGTTTTGGCTTTGTTTGATCCGGACGAACAGCTGGTTTTGGCGTGCGATGCGAGCAATATCGGCTTATCCGCGATTTTGTCACATCGTTACAGGGACGGATCGGAGCGTCCTATCGCCTTTGCATCGAAGCTAATTCCTAAGCAAGAATTGCATCGAGCAATTATCGATAAGGAGGCAGCAGCCATAGTTTTTGGCTTTAGGAAATTTTACCAGTACGTGTACGGGGCCCATGTCATTTTGAAGACTGATAACGAACCCCTAAAATTTATTTTCGGTAACAATAAAAATTTGTCGGTAATGTTGCAGAGTAGATTAATAAGGTGGGCTTATTTTTTAGCTGGGCTTACATATGAGTTCAAAGTTGTAAAATCGAAGGCCAACAGTAATTGTGATGCCTTGTCTCGCTTGCCGACACACGATGAGACACCGGTCTTCGAGAAAGATTTTACAAGTGTAAACTACGTAGAGAGTAATATGCAGACCGTGGATTTTAAAGTTTTGGCGAATGAAACGGTTAAATATCCGGAACTTTCCAAAGTTATTAAATATTTGCAACAAGGCTGGCCGACAAAAGTCGAGAATTTTAATGAAGTTGAGAAAAATTTATTTAAAAAAAGACTTGAATTGTCTATAGAGAACAATGTTTTGATGTGGGGTTTTCGAGTAGTAATTCCGAAGAAACTGCCGAAAGAAATTTTAAATCAATTGCATGCTTCCCACATGGGAGCAGTTAAAATGAAACAATGGGCGAGAAACTACTTTTGGTGGCCTTATCTGAATGAAAATATCGAGCAGGTAATCGGCACTTGTCAAAATCTGTCTCGAAGCTCGGCCGGAAACCGCGAAAGTCCCGCTATCCCCGTGGGTGTGGCCTACGAAGCCGTGGAGTCGCATCCACACTGATTTTTTAGGACCATATCATGGTCACATGTTTTTATTAATGCTTGATGCACACTCGAAGTGGCCGGAAGTTGTAAACATGGGGAGCAATACTAAAGCGGAGGAATTGATATCTAAATTTAAGTTGACTTTTAGCAGATTCGGACTGCCTGAATTGGTGGTGAGTGACAATGGTCCTCAGTAACGGAGTGAAGAGTTTGGGCTGTTTTTGAAACGCAATGGCATAGGTCATTCGTTTTCGCCATCGTTTCACCCTGCAACAAACGGGGCGGCTGAAAACTATGTAAATACTTTCAAAACTAAGGTAGATAAAATTGTGGTAGCGATACAAACGACGATGAGATAACTGGACAGCATAAGAGTAGCAGGTCAACCAAAGTTCATAACAGTAAAAAGAATGAGTCGTCTCGTCATCGTGGACAACGTTATAGAACAATTCCTCGAGGGAGAGCCACTACAAATCTACACCTGGTTACAAGAGATATAAATCTACGTTGCGAGAGAGACGTCATGGCAACATTAAATCTCAGGAACATGATCACAGTTCTCTAGACAGAAGATATCGAAGGTCGAGGTCCAAAGAATTAAAACAGAAGCATTCATATCGTAGTAAAGTGCGAACTTTTGCGACTCGACATAATCGTCACGGATCTCCATCCAGCAATAAAAGAAGGGATTCATCGTCACGAGAACGGAGTCATAGAAGAGTCCGGAGTAGACTACGAGGCCATCGACATCGATCGTCTTCTTCATCTGAGGAACGTCGTCATGGGTCGTGGATCCGAGGCCATAGATGTGATAGAGAACATAATAGACGTAGACGAAATTATCGCAGTAGATCCAGTTCGAGAGAATAAAGACACGTCTCAAGACGAAATTGCAGCAGTTCATCGTCGGACAGCCGATCACCAATAAGACATCGTAGACACGGATATACACAGTCTGGCAATATCAATTGTGTGAGAATCTTGAAAGATTGGAATTTAAAACTCTCAGGGGATGAGGGGAAAGAAACCCCTGAACAATTACTTAACAAGCTAGACAGGTGTAGACGGAATAGTAACATGTCGGACACTCAAATAATAAACGCAGTAGCAAGTGTGATGGAAGATCGGGCCCTGAGATGGTACGACACGGCGATTTTGAAGATTGAAACGTGGCATGAGTTTAAAAAGGCGTTCCAGAGGAACTTTATTGGCCAGTACTCACAGTATGAGGTCATGGACGAAATAAGGAATAGGACTCAAGGCAAAGGAGAAACGATCTCGAATTACATCACTTGTCTGGGAGTCCTATTTAAATACTTTAAGCGTCCTCTGGAGGAAGATGAACAGATAGACATAATAAGAAGAGAGTTGCAGCCTGAATACAAGTGGTACTTGGATAACAAAAGAGTAGACACGGTGGTCGATTTGGATCACTACGGAAGAAAATATGAGAGACAGAAGAAGGATTGTGACAGATTTGTCGGACCACCAACCAAAGACAAATGCAGGATACCTATAGCAGCATTTACGAGCACGAAAAGAAAAGTGGCTGTAGTAAATGAAGTGGCGGCGGTTAGTGGCAAAGTAAAGAATGCGAAAAAGAAAAATAAGAAGAATAAAAATGTAGTCAGTCCAATTCAAAGTCAAAAAAATGAAGTAGCAGGTATTCAAGTGCAAAGTAACCAGTTAAGTAACCAACAAAACTGGATGAATAGACAAAACAACTTTGGTAATCACAATGGCTGGCCGAACAACCATTTTATCCAACAAAACGGAAATAGACAACAACAAATGAGGCCACCAAATCAACAACAACAACTGCGACAGCAACAGACTCAAGGTGAAGGAAGACCAATGGGCAACTGTCGTAATTGTGAAGGATCTGGTCATCGGATTTGGGAATCCCCAGATCTGTGCTGCTATAAAAGCAGACAGACTGGACATTTTGCAAATAGTTGCCCATTGATTGCCCAGGCAACGAGTTGTCAAATTTGTGGTGCAAAGAATGTTAAAGTGAGAAACTGTAGAAATTGTTCAAAGTTTTTAGCCTTGCTGGAAAAACGCCAAGGCGGGAGCGTTGGGTGGCCCAACACTCCCAAACAACAAACAGGGGTCACAACAACAGTAGACATCAGTAATGAGGTAGACAGAGAGATGGGTGTGGAACAACAGGTCGAAGAGATGTGGGAAGAAGATTAGACGGATGAGGAGGAAAGTGAGGAAGTAGAGGAGTTTAGGGAGACAGGAAGTCAGAGTGATGAGAGTAAAAAATGGGATGTTTGGAAAGTGGTGAATGATTTTAAAGCCAGGAAGACAGGAGCAATTCCTAAAAATAAGAGTGGGATAAAATTTAGTGAGAAAAAACTAACACCAATGCATAAAGAAAGTAATCATATGAATAAAGTAGCAGAAACAGGAGTAACCGAAAGTGAAAGGACCTGTGAAAATGCCAAAGAAAATGTAGACAAGGGTGTGGACATGAGTATTTGCAGTAGAGTAACGAGGTCTGGAGTAACTACAAGTGAAAAGTTTTGTGAAAAGCCTACAGAAATCGTGTACAAGGAGGTAGACGAAAGTATTAGCGACCGAGTAAACAAGACAAAAGTAACTACAGGTGAAAAAGTGAGTGAAATTAATGGTGAAATCGGCGTTGAGTGTAGACAACTGGATGAGGTGGAAAAGATAGACAAAGGGAAAGAGGGTAATTTAGAGGTTGATGAGGAAGTAATAGGACAATTGATTGAAAGGTTGGCAAGTGGGGATGATATAAGTGATGAGAAACTGACACAGATAAATGCTGCCATGCAGAAATTCGTGGAACAAATCGACTGGTCTCCAAATCGAAGGTTTTACAAAGCCCCTACTGAAAATGTGAGTGAACAAGCTGAAGGTTTTCAGACGAGTTCACGTCAAGGGGGGGGGTGGAACTGTGCGAAGCCCAGTTGAGGAAGTAGACGATGAAGTAAGTGGTCTGGTGAGAGATAACAGGTTTTTCTTCAAGATTTTGTTGGATGGGAAACCATTCCAAGCCTTACACGACACTGGTGCCACGGTGCCTATTGTGGGGGAGTCGGTAGCCAAGCATTTCCAAATGAAACTACAACCTTGCACTACATGTCTCAAACAGGTGGGTAATGACTACCTCACAGTGTTGGGTCAGTTTGATCTGAAGATAAATATAGATGGCAGGATAGAGAAAATTTCACCCTGAGCGGTGAAAGGTATCACCAATGACATCATCTTGGGCCAAGATTTCATTCAAGCCTTTGAGATTCGTTGTGATTACGCGGCTGGTACATGGAAGAGTGGTTCTAGTGGAATTTGTCACAAATTCACGAAGGCTGATGGAGAGAGTGGTGAAACTCTAATTGCAGAATGTGCAGAGGTGAAGGACACCAGAAGAGAAACGGTGGATAGAAGATCTAGCCAAGGAAATTTTGTCTCCTCCGGAAGAATTGCAGGATTTCACTACTCTCACGCAACATCAGATAGAATTAACGGAAGGAGTAGGGCCGGTACATCATGCTCATCGTAGAATGTCACCGGCTATGGAAGAGACGGCGCTGCGAAGGAAGAAGAAGAAGAAGAACAACCCCCGACGAAACCTCACACTAGACGATTACGTCTCGGGGGGGTACCCTACCCTTTTCCCCGACACACCGGGTTCGGGGCCAGCGGTGGGAGGAACGGTCTCGGGGAAATGCGCCCGGGACAACGGTGGGAACGAGCTTGCGGAGGTCGTCGAGGTTCCGTTCATTCCTTCTCCAGCCAACCTGGTAGACGCTTCGGTCTGGCATCGCCTGGAGCAGATGAATCCGGTTGAGCCAAGAATATTAAGTGCCATGGAGATTTTACTCATGGCTCAGCGGCTCCCGGACGATGTCAGACCCGAGGTTATTCATCAGGTATGGCGGGAGAACGAGCGACTGAAAAGTCGGCGACTCGAATAAAATTTTTTTTTGTGTAGACTTTATATTATTATTATTATTTTTTTTTTTTTTTTTGGTGTTATTTTTTTTTTTGTTGTGTAGACGACTGACTTGTAGACGAAATGTAAACGACTGGACTGTAAACGAAGTAGACCATCTTGAGTTAATTTGAGTAGACGAAGCAGTGAGTATACCACAATTTTGGTTATTTGTGGTTTCCAGAGGTGACTGGACATTGCCAGGTGTTTTGTCAGGCGAAACATAACGGGTATGTTTCGGCTTGGCAGGGGGGAGTTGCGCGGGAGTGAATCCCTCGTAAATTATTTTTCTTACCTGGCAGTGTCAAGTCACCTGGGAAACAGTGAAATAATTAAGTTGTTTGTTTACTTTTCCCAGGTGATAATCATGCCACGTTAACGCGCAGCTGAGGCCGACCACGTGGCGACGGCTGCCGTCGGCTGAATGCTGCCACAGCAGCGTGGGCCCGCGACACACACACACATATAACCACCATCCGGAAAGACTATCCCGGCCTAGGGCGCGCGCGTACACATACACACACAGCACACAGGTCCCGGTTCTCTGTCCGGGAGTTTCTGACGACGGAGGAGGTGCACGGCACGTGTCAGCAGACGACGCAACTGCGTCGGAAGGCGCGTGCGCGCACACTCAACACAGTAGACGCGGGCGTGAGTGTGGCTTTATTTTTTTTTTTTTTGTAGTTTGCACGTGGCGTGGACAATTTGTGCGTGTAGGGAAGAGAGTATGTGCGTGAAGGATAGAGTTAGAGCTGTGAGTGCCTCGTGTGCGTTTTTTTTTTAATTTTTTTTTCTTTTCCTTTGAATGTTCGCGCGTGGTATGGGTGGCGTGGTGATCGCCACCGGAACTTTGTAGACGTGAGTATGATTGGATTGTGTAGCGTGAATGAGTGTGATTGGTGGACACATTGCTGTTCCTCAAGTGTGAATGAAACTTGATGAAATAGATTAGTGTTGATTGGTTGAGAGTATTGGGAAGTGATGGTGAGGAAGGAAGTTGAGTCAGAGAGACGCGGGGAAGCGTCACTCTGTTCTCAGTAGCCAAGGTGTGAGGTTGTATTTTGAGAGTGTGAATTTTTTTTAAGTTTCTCTTTAGTAGACTTTTTCTAAGATTCTTTTCCTATTTTTTTTAAGTCGAGTTTGTAGACATTTTTTTGTTTTTCTTTTATTTACAGCTAGGTAGTAGAAGGAATCAAAGACTTGGGTTAGTTTTTTTTTCAATACCGAGAGTTGGAAAGCAAATCCAAGAAGCAAAAAAAAAAAAAAGAGGGAAAAGTGGCCCTTTTTGGGTTAACAAATTGTTGAAATTTTGGTAAACGTAAGGTTTTTGTATTATTCTACCGATAATTTTTATAAAGCATGTTTTTCTGGAAATTTTGGATATCGGTACGCTAAAGGAAATTTTTGTGTACATATTATTGTGTATATATTGAAAGTGTCTTTTATAAATTCGATTTTTCTTTCTTGGCGCGGCGTCGTTACCCGCCATTTTGTAGACCACTTTATAGTTTTTGTTTATTTCCTTTGTTCTCAAACTAAAATTTATTTTTTTGTAATTGTAGACTTGATTTTTTTTGTAGACAAGAATAAAATCAAATTTAACCAAGATTTTTGTAATAATTTATTTCTTCTATCTCTAGCTCACCAACCAGTCCCGGAGGTTTTTCTTTTCGCGGGAACCCTACCCCAGAGTTTAAGGAGTTTTCCCCGAGTTTTTGTGTGAATTTTTCTTGTAATGGGAGGGCCCGGGAAACTCCGTTAATTATTTAAGGGAGGCCCTTTTCTTAAGAAATACCCCACTACAATTTATTTATTTATTAAATATCATCGACTGACAATAATGTCCGTTACATAAATATAACAAAATACAGAATTATATTAACTCAAAAAATAACAGTTAGTAAAATAGGATTAGATTAACAAGAACACATCACAAGGTAGTCATATATAGATTAATCTTATTCCGCTGTATATTCCTTACAATATTTCTCAAAAATACTAATACTGTTACAGTTTTTAAGACTAGGTGGAGAAATGTTCCAGCTTCTCCTAAGTCTATTAATATTCATATTAAAGAGGAAATCAGAAGTAGTGTTAGGTGTATTCGAACACCTAACGTTTTCCCTATTCTTGCAGCCCGGAGGGGAATGCTACCGGGGGATCGCGGTCCTCACTCGTGCGTCGACGGACGGGAAGGAAGTATTCTTTACTTGTACCTACGTTATTTCTAAATTGTATTCAAGTGTACCTTATTTGCTGGAAGCTCTGGCGTCCCAGTTCCACGTCAGCTGTAGGGTTGAAGGTGAAATAATAACAACAATGGTTCGTGGCTCACGCGTTATTTATTTGGGTCCTTGTTCGGTACACACTTAATACACTTTTTAACTGATAGTAGAAAAGCAAAGCTGATTTGGAACAAATTTTGGAACACCCCTCTGGAACAAACAAAACAAAATCAAAAAACAAAAACAAAAATAATTCCCCATTGGAACAGTCCCTCTACAACACCGTCTATAAAACACCATCGTCCAGAACAACCCCCTCCCCTAAATTAAAAAAAAGAAAATAATAATAATAGAATAATAAACAATAATAATAATAATAGAATAATAAAATAATAGTAATAAAAAAAAACAAAAACAAAAACAAAAATAATTCCCCTCTAGAAACAATAATAATAACAATAATAATAATCATCAGTTATAAACAATTATAATTATTATTATTATTATTACAGAATAATAATAAACAATAAAAAATAATAGTAATAAAAAAAAGAAAACAAGAAGTTTTAAAAATGCGCGCTAGCGAGTGCAGCAACATAAACGCGTTCAAATTCCAATTCCCGCGCTACCGAGCACAGCAGTCGAAACGTTGTCTGCAGCTCATGTCCGTTCGAGTGTTCGAAAGATACTGCCTGCAGTATTGTTACGATTTTTTGGACAAAGCTTCCGCGTTGTTTCCTAACATGTGATTAGTGTTGTCGCTGTAAAAAGTTTCTTGATTTGTGTAAGTACTTGTACATTTCATTAACTATCCGTGTAGTTTAATTATTAGTTAAGATATGTATATGCAGATCGTGAGAGTGGATTTGTTATTGTTTTTGTGTGCGAGTAGATGGTGTAGGTACTGAGAGATGAGTTTCGAGTCACGATAGTTTTGTTTTTATGTAATCAAGGAGAAGATTTTCATGCGGGGTATGAATGCGGTTCGAGTGTGTTTTCGTGTGCGAGTAGATGGTGTAGCTGCAGGGTTCGGTATACGTGTTGATAACGTACGTGTGGATATGAACGCGGATTGAGTTTTTTTTGTTTTCGGTTGTGGGTTTTGAGCATGGGTTTGAAAGTGTTTTTTTTTGTGTGTTAGTAGATGATGTATGCGCAGGGTATAAGTGTGAGGGTGTTTTTTTTTTTTTTATGATAGGCTTGAAAAATCTAAGAATTACGATTAGACTTATTTTGTAAACAAAGAAAGTTCTAGACTTTCTTTGTATTTTGTAAACAAAGAAATTTCTAGACTTTCTTTGTTTACAAAACAAACTTTGATTTTCGTTTGTTTAACGTTATAAAATCTGACCGTAATTTCTAAAAATTTTCAGTTTGCTCAGAGCAGTCCTCGTAACAGCATCAGCATAGCATCAGCGTAGCAGCAGTCATCATCAGCATAGCAGCAACACCAGGACGTCGAGATATCTTCACAGCAACAGCAGTACCTGGGGTAAGTTTTTGAAAAAAAAGTGTTCGAGAAGATGATGTTCGTCGCGGAGTGTTAGTGCAAGAAGAAGATGTGTGTCGAGGGTGTGGGCGTGATCGGGTTTTTCTTTTTTTATCGTGGGTACGTGGGCAGGTTTTTTGATCGGCTTTTTTGTAAGTTCTCAATGAAGATTTTCGTCGTGGGTACGCGGGCGCGTTTTTTTTTTGTTTTTTGTTTTTATATGTGAGTACGTGGAGATGCTGTTCGTGGAGGGTACGCGGGTCGGGCTTTTTTTTTGTTTGTTTTTTTTTTTTTTTTCTTTGTTTTCTTTTTATAGGTACGTGGAGATGCTGCTCGTCCAGGATACGCGGATCAGGTTTTTTGTTTTGTTTTGTTTTGTTTTTTATCGTGGCTACGCGGGCGGATTTTTTTTTTGATCAGCTGTCTTTGTAGGTTCTCGGAAAAGATTTTAGTCGTGGGTACGTGGGCGCGTTTTTTTTTTTTTTTTTTTTTTTTTTTTTTTTTTTTTTTTTTTTATATGTGAGTACGCGGGGATGCTGCTCGTTCAGGATACGCAGGTTTTTTGTTTTTGTTTTGTTTTTTTATCACGGGTACGTGGGTGAGTTTTTTTTGTTCGTTTTTTTTTTTTAATTTATAGGTACGTGGAGATGATGTTCGTCAATGGTACATGGTCGGTGAATCGAGGGTGTACCGCGTGGGTGGTGATCAGCTCTTTTTTTTTGTTTTCGGGTGTTCGTTTTTTGTTTTTCGTTGTGGACGCGTGGGACTGGTTTTTTTTTTTTTATTACTGTGTAGGTACACGGGGATACTGTTCATCCGGAAGTCTTGCGCGCGTAGATAATTTTTTTTTTTTTTTTCAAAGAGAACCTGTGTTTGTGATTGTGTGTGTGTGTGCGTATGTTTAATAAATCAATATATTGATTCTATTAAAAATTTTTTTTAGATATTAGTACAATTGCGCGTTCAAGATCGGCTTCCTCATCTTCCTCGTCGTTGTCGTCGTCATCAAGCTCATCGAGCTCATTTACAGGATCCACTTTGTCAACGAAGTCCTGTAATTGCGCTATTAGTTTAAGACTGGCTAATTTAGAAGAAAAGATTGAACAGGTTTTCAAGATGGTGGATGAGATTCATAAAACAGAATTAAATCTAAGAATTAAATTTAATTTAATCCAAGAATAAAATTTAAGAATTAAATGAGTACTTTAGCCGCAAACTAGAGGTCCCCATCTTATTTCTGCTTGGCGCTAGATTTTTTCAAGGATTAAAAAATGGCCTATTTTTAAGCTATTTTGAACCAATTTAAGGTATTTTTTGAAAAATTCTAACTTTTGATCAAAATCAGATAGAAAACTCTAGTTTGCGGCAAAATTTTTTTTGGAGCAAGTCATTTTTTGCAAAAATATTTTGACAACTTGATTTGTTCATTTTTATACTAGTACAGTCTAATACAGTTATTGTTATTTTTGCTCATTTTTAGGTATCTTCAAACGACCGCCGATTTTTCTAGGCTCAACTTTTGTGCATATTAAAAAATTGCTAAATTTTGTTCATAAAAAAACAAAAATTTTGCGACCAACCGGAACTCTATACGACCTTACGCTTCCAAGTTACAGCGGTTCAAAGTTATCAAAAAACGCTAAAAACACGTTTTTTTACGATCTTCACATGCATTTTTCTTAAAAAAATGTGGAATCTTCTCTTTATATGTTTCCAAATCACTTCACATAATAGATATTGTGCGGATTTGGCGTTTTAATTATTTCCAAAGCACATACAATAGACGCATTTTATGTGCTAAACTAGTGTTTTTTTACAATATAAGCGCTACGCTTGACTTTTTTGTTCATTATAATCGTTTTTCAAATATTTTTTGACTCTTGAATATTAAAATTACAGCAAAAATTAGGCTGTCCGCTATTGAAAAATCGATTCTTAACGAAATATTGATCTTAAAATCAAACTAATTTACAACATTTATCTTATTTTTTAGTTCTTTGAAACATTAAAAATCCATGTTTAAATATTATAAATGCTATACCACTTATTATTATTATTATTATTTTATTTTGAAAACAATGAATATTTGACTATAGTTCATTAATTAATATAATAAACGCATCATGTATTTTTTATCTATTCCCAGCTGAAAAAATCCATATGGAAATCCGTAAGGAAACCCGTACGGGGACCCATAAGGGTTCCTGTAAAGGATCCTATACGGGTTTCCGATACTGATATTTGGTCAGGGTTTCCGTACGGGTTTCCATACGGGTTTTTTTTTTTTTTTTTTTTTTTTCTTTTAATTTTATTTTTACACTATTTTTTTTTTTTATTTAATATTATTATTAGATATTGATATATTATTCTTTATAAGATTTAATTATTCATAATAAAATTATTTTGAATAAAATTATCGAAGAAAAAAATTTTGTTCGACTGAGATTCGAACCCATGACCCCAGGCATCACAGGCAGACACTCTACCACCTCAGCCATTGAGCTAGCATGCATCAAGACCTCAATTAAACTCCTTTAATATACAACTTATTGTCGGTTAAGCCCTTTAATTTAGATGAAGCTTCGACAAAATTTGTTTTAGATTTAGATAATGCAATACAATTGCTCGTGTTTGCGCGCTGAGAGAGACTAGTTAAAAATCAAATATAAAACAGTTGTTAAAGTAGTTTAATTAAAGTCTTCGAGCAAGCTAGCTCAATGGCTCAGTTGGTAGAGTGTCTGCCTGCCATGCCTGGGGTCGTGGGTTCGAATCTCAGTCGAACAAAATTTTTTTCTTCGATAATTTTATTATTAATAATTAAATCTTATAAAGAATAATATATCAATATCTAATAATAATATTAAATTAAATAAATAAAAAAATAGTGTGAAAATAAAATTAAATGAAAAAAAAAAAAAACCCGTATGGAATCCCGTACGGAAACCCTGACCAAATATCAGTATCGGAAACCCGTATGGGGTCCTTTACGGGAACCCTTACGGGTCCCCGTACGGGTTTCCTTACGGATTTCCATATGGATTTTTTCAGCTGGGTTACTCTAAAAAAATTAGTCCAAATGGAAAATGTTATTTTTTGAATGCCATGAAGTATACAACAATCTGCGTATTTACTTTCTGCTTATAATTATATTGAATTATAAAAAAGAGATTGTCAGTTTCGATTTGAAAGTTGAGTCGATGTATTTAATTGTGACTGAAACTTTGATCCGGCTATTTGTATAGACTAGCTCTTCTGAGCGCGCATAGAAAAAAAAACAATAGTTATTAACCTCGAAATGTACTTCAAATATTTTAAAAACTTGTCTACCAATGAGCTCATGAATAAAAATCTAACACTAACGCAAGATGGCGATAGCTCTCTTTTAAAAAGGTACAACAAGTGTTGAAAACGATTCTGATGCCCTCCTGATTGACGAACTTCAAGTTATAAAAAAGAAGTTTTCCCCCACCACGTGATTAACTTCACATCGAAGATGTCTTACTTTGAAAATGTTTTAATATTCTTGTATCCAGAAAAATTTGTATGTTAGAATTAATTTTATTTATAAATTATAATTTTTTTGATAATATTATATGATAATCAGTGATGAATTTCTAAATTTCATTTATTTTCTTTTACTTATTTAAACTAAATAACAACTTAAATTTCGAAAAGCTTGAGATTTTTATCAATGGATTATCATAACAATAATATATAATAATATGAAAAGAGAATAACTAGATATTTCCAAGTTAAGAAATCGAACTTCAAATTTTTTTAATTTTCAAGTCGATCACTGGGGGTAAATATCTTTTGTAGAGCCTAAAGTTTGTCAATCTGTCGGGGACGAGGGTTTTATTTGAAATAACAAGGCGAGGAAGTTAACTTGAACTGATAGAAACTTGATTATGTAAATAACAATTGTGGCGTCTGCCTGATATAATTAATTTACTTGATGTGCAGTATATTTAGCTCGCCGAGCGGCTAGCGAACCATATATTTCACGTGCACTGGGGCCTTTTCATACTCTGAATCACTTAAAAGTGAATCCAGACTGATAACTTCTACCCTCCTGATTTACAGATATTTGTTAGCGAATTTTTTCGCTAAAGCTTTATTGTATGAGGGAGCAAATCTCTTTGCTCGAAATTTTATATTTTTTTGAAGCGAATTACTTCGCTTGTATTAAATTGAGAAAAAGGGCGAATTGCTTCGCGCTATTTTTATATCGATAAATTATTTTTAAATAAAGCAAATTTCTTTGCTTGAAATTTTATATCTTTTTGAAGCGAATTACTTCGCTTGTATTAATTTGAGAAAAGGGGCGAATTGCTTCGCGCTGTTTTATATCGATAAATTATTTTTAAATAAAGCAAATTTCTTTGCTTAAAATTTTATATCTTTTTGAAGCGAATTACTTCGCTTGTATTAATTCAAGAAAAGGGGCGAATTGCTTCGCGTAAAGTTAGTTATATTAAATTGTTTAAGTAGCAAATTGCTTCGCAACAAAAACAATATAAAATAATAATAAAAAAAAATTTATATTTTTAAAGTAATGATCCCAAATAATAAGTGGCGAATTTCTTCGCCTTAACTTTTATTTGAATTAAGAAACAATTTTTAATGGCGAATTGCTTCGCTTTAAGTTCATTAAATTAAATTGTTTGATTAGCGAATTGCTTCGCTTGAAAAACAAACAATATAAAATAATAAAAAAAAAACTTCTGATTTATTTATCAATATAACTCATTTATTTACCTTTACTTTAATATTACAACTCCTGGCTAGGAGAAGGCGTGAGTTGGGTGAGGGAAGCCGCTAAGGATCCCAGGAGAATGAGTCTGCCCTAAGGAGACTGGTGGTTCTCAACGTCGAAGTCCACGAAGTCGCCACACGGTCACAAGGCCCTAGGGAAGTGTCTGATGTTGCTCCTTGACCTGCGAACAGAGAAGTGACTTCTGCTCGCAGGGTCAGGTGGACAGGGGCCAGATCCAGGCGGCGCTGTCTTGCACCCCTGGGCCCATCCCAATTTTCCTTTTCCCCAATTAGAGAAAGCGTAGGCATCCTCCTGACCTCCTCATTGGCCCTCCCCACCTTTTCACTCCGCCCTTCGGTCCAGGTTGTGGGTTTAGAGTCTAGTCCCCACTTACCAATGGAGAGTTTTTTTTTTATGCTGGTTTTCGGAAAAATAGAAATTTAAGAAAAATAGACAAATATCAATAACAACTCCATTCGTGAGTGGTTTTCAAGCTCTTACAAATAAAATTACAAAGTATTTCTTAAAAAAAATTAATTTGTTTTGCTTATATTAAGTAAGAGTTAATGAATGATTGCCTTAAATTATATTAAATCGATTATTTAAAATGATTATACAAAAAAACTCTTAGTTAATGTATAAATTTAACCCTAAATTATGAAGAAAAAGAAACAAAAAAAAAATATATTAAACTAAATTATTTTAACCGAATCTTGTTTTCCTTATTTTTACCGACGCAGGAATTTTAAGAAATGAGACAAAATTTTCAAACTAAGTAAAGAAGGTCGTAAAGTGTCGCGACAAAGATCCACCCGAGGGAGAGTCCCGAACGACTCGTCCGCCGCAAGCCTTTGCGATTTTTATCTAGGCATCTGCCGTAACAATAGGCCTCAACTAGACGGTCGTAAAAGTCGAGCTGGGCCTCCCTCAGTACCAAAGTTATTCAAAAAAAATTTAAAATGAAAAAAAATTCCTGGGTCGGTGTATTTACGTGTCTTCCTGCTCTTTTTGGGAGCAGGACTATTCTAAAGCGAACTGAAAAAGGAAAATCGTCAAGAAAAAAACTTACATAAAAAAAAACTGAAATAAAGCAATGTAAATTCTCAGAAGAGAAAAAAAAAATTTTTAAATTGGGTGGTCCACGCACGTTACAAATGACCAGAATTAAGTAATCTAAATAAGTAACTAAGAGCACAAACACCGCGAGAACCGGGAGAGCGAGAGCGTCTGATCGCCATGACAGCACGAACCGGAATTGTAAAGCCCTGCGAGAGCAGCAGCGCGCGGCGCGCGCATCTCAGGTGCAGCGGGACGAGTCAGTTGAGAGATTCACTCTTTGTATTTTGTCTATCAAAAAGGACAACTGCTCGTCTCTCCCATTCGTAGATAAACTGTGTAGATGGTCATCATTTCCAAAATGTTGACTAGGTTGATTTCACCGCATGACTTCTTTCCGGAAAGGTCTCAAATAAATCCAAGATCTGTAACATTACAAAATAAGTATGGACCTAACAATAAACAAAACTTAGTTTCTAACTTAGATTCAAATCTCGTCCTGTCAAATTCACCTTCGTGAGTGGCGCGAGTCAGTGTTGCTCCAGAAATACCTGCTTTATTTTTCAAAAGCAATATCCACACGAATTCAATCACCTGTAAGTTCCTGTTCAATTTCAATACACTCTCTACCCGATTGTTAAAATTCAAACGGATAGTAATCCTGATTAATCTAGCTAGAACGGACAAGAATAATCAAGTTCATCACTTCCTGACAAATCAACATGTACGGCGCCTAGGTTACATAGCACTAGTACGCAAGCTCAGTCCGTCACGTAGACAGAGCTACGTTCAGTTGATCACAGAACTTCAAGCTGTAAATCAGCCATAAAATATTCAACAGAAATTTCAAGTCATTAACAATCTTTCACGTTTTTCAATCTCAGATTATTACAAGAACATTTGTTGACTTCAGACTGTTGTATTTTAAATTTAGAAATTTTGCCTGCACTGAACAGGTAATATTCTCTCGACCACCTCCCAGCTCTTTTTCACACATAATATCGAATAGATTTCTGTCCACGATATCTGTAAGGCAAGTTTTGCCTGAAAATGCCTGTAAATTAAACGATATCAATATGGAAATTTAAACGATAAATAACAATAAATTAAATGATTTTAATTCATTGTAACGTGATCCTGCAGTTGACACATTCTCTCGCATGTTTTCAATCTGAATAACGATCTGCTTTATTACCAACAGTATCCACAAAGTTTTGATTTAGAAAATCTTTCCAGCACCCTGACAGTGTGACCAATCAAACTCAATCCATCGATTTGGATTTTCCTCTCTGCCGTTCCAGATTCAGTCTCAAAATAATCACCTCAGTAAGAGATTTTCTTCCTTCCTGTTAAACTATATTTTTCACTGACTTAAAAATTAATTTTCTGGTTCAGAACTAATTTTCAAACACACACAGAACCTGCTTTAGATTTGAAACTGATCTTTCCTCCTCGATTCTCACAGTATAACTGTAATCGGTATCTAAAGCCATTTTCGACTCAATATTTCATCAAGAAAACTGTATTCCTGCCAACCTATCTATAAATTAGATAAGAATAAAAATTGCAATTACTGATATTACCAGTAGAATAGTATTCTACAGTAAACATAAATAAATCTCTGACCTCAAAGACTCTCACAACCAACCTGATTTCATGCTCTGCCTGAACATCAGAACTCTAAGCTCTCAAAAAATGAATAAGAAATGTCGTTCTTATTTCATGGGCCAGCTGGAAGTCAGCAAATAAATTAGGACCCCAACTAATGCCATCAAGCCTTTCTTAGGACTGTGCTTTTTGAAAAGTAAAATAATTTTGACCATCAAACAGTCAAAAAATGAAAAAAAAATGAAGTTTTTTTTACGAGGGCCATCTGGAAGTCGGCAAATAAACTTGGACCCTAAGTAAAGGCATCAAGCCTTCCTTAGGTCAGTCCTTTTTAAATAGTAAAGGATTTTTGACCGTCAAACAATCAAAACATGAATAAGAAATAAAGTTTTCTTTACGAGGTTTAGCTGGAACTTGGCAAATAAATTTGGTCCCTAGGTAAAGGCATGAAGCTTTTCTTAGGACAGTCCTTTTTGAAAAGTAAAAGATTTATGACCTTCAAACAATCAGAGAATGAATAAAAAATTAAGTTCTTTTTATGAGGGCCACCGGGAACTCAGCAAATAAATTTGGACTTAAGTAAAGGCATCAACCCTTTCTTAGGACAGTCATTTTCAAAAAGTAAAAGATTTTCGACTGTCATTTAATCAAAAATTGAATAAAAAATGAAATTTTTTGTACGAGGGTCGCTGGAAGTCGGCAAATAAATTTTAACCCTAAGTAAAGGCATCAAGCCTTCCTTAGGACAGTCCTTTTTAAGTAGTAAAAGATTTTTTACCGTCAAACAATCATAAATGAATAAGAAATGATATTCTCATTCTGTGGGCCAGCTTTTAAACCAATAACCCAATTTTTGTTTGATTCTTAAAAGTTGTTAAAGAAAAGTATTTTCGTCCCTCTAACCTCAAAATCGGAACTTCGCTCCTTGTTTTCGGTTAGAAGGACAAAAAATAGTATATTTCCCTTAGGCTCGAGGGTTAGATTTAGCCTCCTAGTTGGAACCCTCGCCTCAGGCTTGGGTCGCAAATCGCTCGGAGGCCAAATCGAACCATCTCGCCTGCGGGATATAATATACTAGTTATTTAAAATTTTTCTTTTAATACAAATTTTTTTTAACTTCAGATCTTCACTTAGCAGGCTTATATGCAACGTGAAAAAAAAAAAAAAAATAAATAAATAAAATTACCACAGTTATCGGATTTTTTTTTTTTTTTTTTTTTTTTTTGTTACTCCGGATGTGAACCTAGGCCTTCATGCAACCGGCTCACTGTCATACCATCGAGCCAATCTAGTTCCTGTAAGAATGAAATTAATTTTTATTCTTATTCTCCACTTCCAGTAAAATCATTTAGGTTCAAGAAATTTGCAGTTTATAAATTCTTTTTTTTTAATAGCTGATGTTTTTTAATTATATACAGTATCTTCAATTTATCAAATTTAAGTGGACCCCCAAGTGAGTTTTCACTTTCAGTTTTAAAATAGACTTAGAGCAATGAAAATTGTGGAAAATACTCCTCAAAATTGAAGAATCTTTGATGGCGTGGTCAAAAATTAAAAAAAATTTTTTTCAAGTTATAAAAGCTAGAAACTTTCAAAAATGGCAAAATTTCAAAACCTTTCTAGTTCCACAATTTTCAATATTTTTTTATGAAAATTTTTTTACAATTTTCTACTGTTATTTCAAACAACTTTACGCATGGATATTGCAAAATTTTGATTAGAACCATAAAATAAAATGTTATCACTAGTAATTCCTTTAAATATCATGACTTCAAAATGCTTCTTGTTCCACAAATCTTAATATTTTTTAATAAAAATTTTTTTACAGTTTCTAGATATAAATTTGAACAACTTCACGCATGGATTCTACAAAATTTCAATTAGGGACAAAAATAAAAATTTTAAAAGGCGTAAAAAAATTTTCAAAATTTTTTTGACTTCTTCACGTAAAATGCTTTAATTTATAGAGTATTTTCCCAAATTTTCACCTCCATGAGATTTTTTTATCCATAGGCTGAAAATTCACTTGGGGGTCCCCTTAAATAAAAAAAAAAAAGAAGAAAAATCTTTTCATATTCTCTTTTGTTATCGCTTGCAGTTTCATCTGTCGCGCTAGTAAAAATAATACAATTTTTAACTGTGCATGTCAAAAATTTAATTATAAATATTAAAATTATTTAATTATTTACATCATCATGATCACCCCCGTCCCCTTTCTCCCTTGCAAGCTGCAACGCAGTCCGCAGCGAGTAGCCTGCAAGCAAACGTCAGAGTTGACGTCACACGGCCCACGGGAGCGCCCCGGTGGCACATGGTGGCACCTAACCAAATTTTGACGTAAAGAAACAGCAACAACCAAAAAACTTATATCACACGTGTACACCGAACTTTTAATGGTTATGTATATGATACATGCAGATAGCTTTTTTTTTTTTTTTGAGGTCGCGTCATTCTTTCTTTATGAACCTCACTTTTAAATTATTTACATATTTTCAATCGCTCATTAAAAAAAAACGAATTGAAAATAAAATATACTATTATAGTAATTATGATCAGTGAAAAATTATGAATCTAAAAATATTTTATAAAAATATTTTTTTAGCTGGTCAACAGTTAATGTAACACGGTATATATATATATATAATCTTATATACTATTTTCCGGGACTTTTTCTATATATTTTAACAATTTCCGGGCCTTCGCTCCATTTTCCGGGACGTCCCGGAAGCTTTCCATAGAAAAAGACAAATTCCGGGCCGTGGTACCAAATTTCCGGGCTGCCGAGAAAAACTTCATGGCGGAAATTTTTTTTTTTTTTTTTTTCAACATCAATTGAATTTAATCATGGCAGATCGAGAGAATGAAACAAGTGCAGTCTTTCAGAGTTCTGTTTCGCAAAAATAAACTATCAAGAGAGCAACGGAATTTCAAACCCTGTTTGATCTGCAACGTCGATAACTTTACTAAAGCAAAGAACGGCAATTCCAGGACAAGCCTTTTTCCAGTTTTTGACAATCTGCGTGCGTTTAATAATTTAGTTAATAATAAAATTATTTGATAATAATTTAAAAACCACAAATATTAAAACTAGCTTAAGATCATCATGGCACATCGGGATGACAAATTAAATACCGATTCAAAGTAAATGTTAGTTAAGATGATGACTTTGTATTGATAATTCGGGCATTTAAATAATTAAAAATCTAGTGAAAATATCATTTCACCTAGAGTATTCCCTTTAGTTTTTAAATAAATGAAAAAATTGAGAAGAAAAAAATTGTACGGGGAATCGGGTTTTTAATTGAGAAGAAAATAAATTTGACTAGAAGAGTATGAACACACAATCGCCCGGTAGCTCAGTGGTAGAGCGACTGCCCGGAATGCAGGAGGTCGTGTGTTCGAATCTCACCTGGGACAATTTTTTTCTTCTCAATTTTTTCATTTATTTAAAAACTAAAGGGAATACTCTAGGTGAAATGATATTTTCACTAGATTTTTAATTATTTAAATGCCCGAATTATCAATACAAAGTCATCATCTTAACTAATTTGAAATTTCGTTGGGCAATACAAAGTTGAGTATGAATATACTTACATGAGCAAAGTAAATGTTGTTGAAATCAAACGACGATCGATAAAAGAACGACATTTCAAACTATCCTTAATCAGCAACATTGATAACTCTACAAAACCAACGATTGGCAATTCCAGAACAAGCCTTTTTACAATGCTTTCATAGTCTGGGTGCTTTATGACGGTGACAAATTGAAAAAAATTCAAAGCATAATTTGCTGCTTATTCATTAGATTGGAGTCCAGCAGATCCAAGACTTGGGGCAAAACTTACAAACACTGATGTGAGCTGTAGCCCATTATTGCATATCGAAAGAAAGAAACGCATGCAATCTTTTGGAGTTTTTTTTCGCAATAAAAAAATTCAGAGTATAATAAGTTGCATATTCCTTGATTCGGAGTCTGCAGATCCAAAAATTAAGGCGAAACTCGATAGTACATTACACACAGGGTGCTAGAAAAGTATTAGGCAGCCCTAGCAAACCAAAATTGATGCCCGAGCCAAGGGCGAGGGTGTTGAAAATTTGCTAGGGGTTGGCTAATTCTTTTCCTGCGGCGTGTGTAAAGTTTTTTTTATTACGACGGGAGGAAAACCCAAATTTCCGTTCCGACCGGCAGAGGGAAGTTGATGTTTTCGTCCCGGAGTAATGAAAAAGTATTAAAGTGAGTTTGAGCTCATCATGGATCATCGAAATGATAAACCAAGTGCTGACTTCAACTTTTTCGTGTTGGAATCAAACAACAATAAATACAGAAACAAAATTTGAACTTTCTTTGATTGGCAGTATTGATACCTCTACAAAATCGAATACTGGCAATTCCAGGATAAGCCTTTTTTCTCAATGCTCTGGGAGTCAGCATGCGTCATGACAGTTACAAATCTTAAAATAAAATCATATTTTTTTATTTATATATGGAAAAGTTCAAAGTTTGGCAAATACAAGACATGTGGCAACCTCAAAATGATCACAGTGAGTTTGAGCTTATCATTCTCATCGAGAATAAACCAAGTGCACTCTTTGAAAGTTTTATGTTGAAATCGAACCACGAAGTAAACAGCTACGAAATTCTAAACTCACTTCGAAGAGCAACATTAATAACTCTACTAAATCAAAGATTCGCAATTCCAAAATAAGCCTTTTCTCAGAACTCTGAGAGTTAGCATGCGTCATTACAGTTACGAATCATTAAAAAAATTCATAGTTTTTTATTTTGCTTATGGAATAGTTCGGAGTCTGGCAAGTCCGAGACATGTTGCGATACTCAAAAATATTTCAGTGAGTTTCAGCTTATCATTGCTCCTAGAGGGAAAAACCAAGTAAACTCTTTGAGAGTTTGGTGTTGAAATGGAACCACGATGAACAAAGCTACAAAATTTAAACTCTATTGGATAAGCAACATTATTAACTTTACAAAATCAAAGATTGGCAATTCCAGGATAACCTTTTTTTTCAATGCCCTCAGATTCAGCATGCGTCATGACAGTTACAAGTCCAAAAATAAATTCAAAGTTTTTTATTCAGCTTATTAGAGTTCAGCTTATTAGAGTTTGGAGTCTAGCAGATCAAAGACAAGAGACAATACTCAAGAAAATTACAGTGAGTTTGAGCTTATCAATGCTCATCAAGAGAATTAACAAAATGCACTCTTTGAGAGTTAGGTTTTGGAATCAAACCACGATAATAAAAGCTACGAAATTCCTAACTTTCTACGATCCACAAAATCAAATGTTGGCAACTCCAGGATTAGCCTTTTCGCAATACTCGGAATGTCAGCATGCGTGATGACAGTTACGAATCTTAAAATCAATTCATAGTTTTTTATTTTGCTTATGGATTAAGACGAAGTCAGGCAGATCCAAGGCATAAAAAGATACTCAAAAATATTTCAGTGAGTTTGAGCTTATCATTACTCATTGGAAGAATAAACCAAGTGCACTACTTGAGAGATCGGTGTTGAAACAAACAACGATGAGAAAAGCTACAAAATTCCAAACTCTCTTTGATCAGCATCATTGATAACTATACAAAATCAAAGATTGGCGATTCCAGGATAAGCCTTCTTTCAATGCTGTGAGAGTCAGCTTGCCTCATGACAGTTACAAATTTAAAAATAAATTCAAAGTTTTTTATTCAGCTTATTGATTAGTTTGGAGTCTGGCAGATCCAAGACAAGAAGCGATACTCAAAAATATTACAGTGAGTTTGAGCTTATCAATGCTCATAAAGAGAAATCAAAGGTTGGCAAATCCAAGATAAGCCTTTTCGCAATGCTCTGAAAGTTAGCTATTGTCATGACAGGTACAAATCTCAAAATAAATTCATAATTTTTTATTTTGCTTATGGAATAGTTTGGAGTCAGGCAGATCCAAGATAAGAGGCGATACTCAAAAATATTTCAGTGAGTTTGAGCTTACTCATCGGGACAAGAAACCAACTGCACTATTTGAGAGTTTGGTGTTGAAATCGAACCACGATGGAAAAAGCTACGAAATTTCGAACTCTCTTGAATAAGCAACATTGATAACTCTACAGAATCAAAGGTTGGTTATTCCAGGATGTGTCCAGTTCAATGCCCTCAGAGTCAGCGTGCGTCATGACAGTTACGAATCTTAAAATAATTTTATAATTTTTTTTATTTTGCTTTAAATAAGTTTGGAAATGGTCAGATCCAAGACAAGAGGCAATACTCAAGTATATTATAGAAAGCTTGAGCTTATCATTGCTCATCGAGAGAATACACTAAATGCAATTTTTCAGAGTTAAGTGTTGGAATCATATTCCGATGAAAAATAAATACGAAATTCCAAACCCTCTTCAATCAGCAACATTGATTACTCTACAAAATCAAAGATTGTCAATTCCAGGATATGCCTTTTTTCAATGCTATGAGAGTCAGCATGCGTCATGACAGTAACGAATCTTAAAATAAATTCATAAATTTTTATTTTGCTTATGAAATAGTTCGAAGTCAGGCAGATCCAAGAAAAGGGGCAATACTCAAAAATATTTCCAATCCAAGACATGAGGGGATACTCAAAAATATGACAGTGAGTTTGAGCTTGTGCACTTTCGGGAGATTGGTGTTGAAACAAACCATGATGAAAAAAGCTACAAAATTCTAAACTCTCTCCGATCAGCATCATTGATAACTCTACAAAATCAAAAATTGGCAATTGCAGGATAAACCTTCTTTTAATGCTGTGAAAGTCAGCTTGCGTCATGACAGTTACAAATCCTAAAATAAATGCAAAGTTTTTTTTTTGGCTTTTTGATTAATTTAGAGTCTGGTAGATCCAAGACAAGAGGCGATACTCAAAAATATTACAGTGAGGTTGAGCTTATCATTGCTCATCGAGAGAATTAACAAAATGCACTCTTTGAGCGTTTGGTTTTGGAATCGAACCACGAAAATAAAAGCTACGAAATTCCAAACTTTCTGCGATCTACAAAATCAAAGGTTGGCCAATCCAAGATAAGCAATGTCGCAATGCTCTGAGTGTTAGCTTTTGTCATGACAGGTACAAATCTTAAAATAAATTCATAATTTTTTATTTTGCTCATGGAATAGTTTGGAGTCAGGCCAATCCAAGACATGAGGGGATACTCAAAAATATGACAGTGAGTTTGAGCTTATCATTGTTCATCGGGAGAATCAAACAAATCCACTCCTTGGGAGTTTTGTGCTGAAATCGAACTACGACGAAAAAAGCTACAAAATTCCAAACTTTCTTCGATCAGCTAGATGGACAACTCGACTAACTCAAAGATTGTCAGTTTCAGGATAAGTCTTTCTTCAATGCTCTGAGAGTCAGCATGCGTCATGACAGGTACAAATCTTGAAATAAATTCACAATTTTTTATTTTGCTTACGGAATAGTTTGGAGTCAGGCAGATCCAAGACAAAAAACGGTACTCGAAAATATTTCAGTGAGTTTGAGCTTATCATTGCTCATCGGGAGAATCAACAAAATCCAGTCCTTGAGAGTTTTGTTTTGAAATCGAACCACGAACATAAAAGCTACGAAATTCCGAACTTTATTCGATCTACAAAATCAAAGGTTGGCTAATCCAAGATAAGCAATGTCGCAATGCTCTGAGTGTTAGCTTTTGTCATGACAAGTACAAATCTTAAAATAAATTCACAATTCTTTATTTTGCTTATGGAATAGTTTGGAGTCAGGCAGATCCAAGACAAAAAATGGTACTGGAAAATATTACAGTGAGTTTGAGCTTATCATTGCTCATCGAGATAAATAAATTCAATGTACTATTTGAGAGTTTGGTGTTGGAATCGAACCATAATGGAAAAAGCTACGAAATTTCGAACTTTCTTCGATCAGCTACATTGACAACTCTACTAACTTAAAGATTGGCAATTCCAGGATAAACCTTTTTGCAATGCTCTGAGTGTTAGCTTTTGTCATGACAAGTACAAATCTTAAAATAAATTCACAATTCTTTATTTTGCTTATGGAATAGTTTGGAGTCAGGCAGATCCAAGACAAAAAACGGTATTTAAAAATATTACAGTGAGTTTGAGCTTATCATTGCTCATCGAGACAATTAACCAAATGCTTTCTTTGAGCGTTTAATTTTGGAATCAAACCACGATAATAAAAGCTTCAAAATTCCAAACCCTCTTCAATCAGCAACATTGATAACTCTACAAAATCAAAAATTGGCAATTCCAGGATATGCCTTTTTTCAAGGCTCTGAGAGTCAGCATGCGTCATGACAGTTTAGAATCTTAAAATAAATTCATAGTTGTTTATTTTGCTTATGAAAGAGTTCGAAGTCTGGCAAATCCAAGACATGAGGGGATACTCAAAAATATGACAGTGAGTTTGAGCTTATCCTTGTTCATCGGGAGAAACAACCAAATCCACTCCCTGAGAGTTTTTTGCTGAAATCGAACTACGACGAAAAAAGCTACAAAATTCCAAACTTTCTTCGATCAGCTAGATGGACAACTCGACTAACTCAAAGATTGTCAATTTCAGGATAAGTCTTTCTTCAATGCTCTGAGAGTCAGCATTCATCATGATAGTTACAAATCTTAAAGTAAATTCACAGTTGTTTATTTTGCTCATGGAATAGTTCGGAGTCAGCAAATCCAAGACAAGAGGCAATACTCAAAAATATTACAGTGAGTATGAGCTTATCATTGCTCATCGAGAGAATAAATTCAATGCACTATTTGAGAGTTTGGTGTTGAAATCGAACCACGATAGAAAAAGCTACGAAATTTTGAATTTTCTTCGATCAGCTAGATCGACAACTCTACAAACTTAAAGATTGGCAATTCTAGGATAAGCCTTTTTTCAATGCACTGAGAAACAGCATGTGTCATAATACTTACGTATCTTTAAAATAAACCATAGTTTTTTATTTTGCGTATGGATTAGTACGAAGTAAGGTAGATCCAAGACAAGAGGCGATATTCGAAAATACTTCAGTGAGTTTGAGCTTATCATTGCTCATCGAGAGAATCAACCAAATTCACTTCTTGAGAGTTTTGTGTTGAAATCGAACTTCGACGAAAAAAGCTACGAAATTTTGAATTTTCTTTGATCAGCTAGATCGACAACTCTACAAACTTAAAGATTGGCAATTCTAGGATAAGCCTTTTTTCAATGCACTGAGAGTCAGCATGTGTCATAATACTAACGAATCTTTAAAATAAACCATAGTTTTTTATTTTGCTTATGGAATAGTTCGGAGTCAGGCAGATCTAAGACAAGAGGCGATACTCGAAAATATTTCAGTTAGTTTGAGCTTATCATTGCTCATCGGGAGAATAAACCAAGTGCACTCTTTGAGAGTTTTGTTTTGAAATCGAACCACGAACATAAAAGCTACGAAATTCCGATCTTTATTCGATCTACAAAATCAAAGGTTGGCAAATCCAAGATAAGCAATGTCGCAATGCTCTGAGTGATAGCTTTTGTCATGACAGGTACAAATCTTGAAATAAATTCACAATTTTTTATTTTGCTTATGGAATAGTTTGGAGTCAGGCAGATCCAAGACAAAAAACGGTACTGGAAAATATTACAGTGAGTTTGAGCTTATCATTGCTCATCGAGATTCTTAAATTCAATGCAATATTTAAGAGTTTGGTTGTTGGAATCGAACCATAATGGAAAAAGCTACGAAATTTCGAACTTTCTTCGATCAGCTACATTGTTAACTCTACGAACTTAAAGATTGGCAATTCCAGGATAAACCTTTTTTCAATTCACTGAGAGTCAGCATGCATCATAATACTTACGAATCTTTGAATAAATTTAAAGTTTTTTATTTTGATTTTGGATTATTACGGAGTTGGGTAGATCCAAGACAAAAAATGGTATTTAAAAATATTACAGTGAGTTTGAGCTTATCATTGCTCATCGAGAAAATCAACCAAATGCACTCTTTGAGCGTTCGATTTTGGAATCAAACCACGATAATAAAAGCTTCGAAGTTCCAAACCCTCTTTGTTGCGGAATTTATCAAATTTAAATATTCGCGCCCATGTCCACAGTTGATGTCGTCGCCGCGGCGTCTCTCGAAAATTAGCGCTGCTAATCGTTAGCGGTTCAAAACCGCTGACTCACCTGCGCAGAGTATTGATTTTTTGCTCTGTCTCTCTCTCTCACGTGCCTTCAAGCTACGCGCTGTTGCTGCTGTCGCTGACGCTGCTGGGCCTGCGGCGTCTCTCTAGTTCTCTTCTCGGCAACGCTCGTGAATAGACGTTTCTTTCGCCATTTTGTGTTATCTCTTGGATTCTTTTCACTTGGCATTTTTCTCGACTCTTTCTCGTCATCAACGCAGTGGTCTCATCTGCACAGTCATCTCAACAAATAATTCACCTGGTGGTAGTCAACTCTGGAGACATCTCATCTTGAATTCGATCGGCTTGATTCACTTCAATTCTTGGGTTAGCAGCTCAGCAAGGAGATCATCGTAGGCATCCTCAGGTATTTTTGCGCAGCACCGGTAACAATAATTTACCGGTGCTTCTCATCGTCATTTCGCAGCCAGAAAATCAATAAAATTTACTGTGCATTCTCTTGCTCTCTCTCTCCTTTCTTTGTGCTGTCTTACAAGCAGCCATTTTCTTTTCTATTCTGTTCAAGGTCATTCTCTGCTGCTGCTTTAATTTCTCTTGGGCATCTCTCTCTCTCTCTTTTCAAGGCCATTTTTGTTGCCTTGTTTACATCAACTATACTCAAACAAAACTTATGTTTATGGCTTTAATTAATATAATCAAGTCCATAAAGAGTTTTGACTAGGTGTTTCTCAAATTAATTAATTAATTAATTTTCTTTACATGAAAATTAAGGGTGGAAATTCTCCACTCAAACTATAATATTCTCACCTCTCAGTTTTTTTTTCATTAAAAATAATTTTTATTAACCTGTATAAACTCACTTATTGTAATTTTGAATTATTTGAATATTGTTGTAAATAGAGTGCTGTGTTAAAATAAATTAATTAACACTGTTGGTTTTAAATAAAGTCTGTCTCAACAGTTATTTGACAACCCTCCCCCACCAGCTTTTAATCCGGCAACAAAATAAAATTAATAAAGCAGTAAATCTGTAACATTTGGTCCTTCGAGCGGGATGCTGGTGGGTGGCTGGGCTAGTTCTTGAATAATCTCATCATCATAACCATCATCCTCAGGTTTTCTCAACAAGTGGCACCTGGTTTTCATCAGTTGGCACTTCTCATCTCAGGACATGGACAATACTCAGGATAAGAAGTCAGAGGCTCCAAGCGACAAGACCAAACTTGAAGCAGCCAATACTGGACATCACTCGGATGAGACCTCTCAACAGTTGGATAACTCAACGCTAGGAGCTACTGGTGGCTCAGCTCCTGCTACCACTGTACCAAAGGTACTTTTACAGCCCGCTGGTATATCCGAGCAGGAAAATCTCTTGAATGTGGTGGATGGTGGGTCCAGGCTCAGGACTCGCTCAAGCTCTGGCTCTGTGCCTGCAGACTTTATCTGCAGGACCAGATCTCAAAGAGAGCGGTTGACCAGCTTGGAAAGTTACAGCACCATAATTAAAAAGAAAGGTGCTACTGCTGGTTTGATGGTGGTCAATCAGTGGCGTGAGTCTGTGGAGTCACTGATGTTTTCATTTAGATCTGACCATGGACAATTGGTGTCATCTTGTCCTGCCACTATGGTCAATGATGAATATTTCACCACTGGCTACCTCAACAAAATGGAAATGCTTTACCTGGACATCCTCATGGAATTGGCAACGCTCAGGGAAAATCTCACATCTCCAGCTCCACCAGTCACCTCACCTCACCCAAGGTCAACGTCTCCTCAGAACATGAAGTTACCGGATTTCAATTTGCCACCGTTTTCTGGATCCTACTCTCAGTGGCAGTCGTTCAAGGAAATGTTTGAGGAGATGGTGCTCAACAACACTAAAATTTTGGATTCCTTCAAGGCCATGTACTTGAAGAGGTCCTTGACTGGGGAAGCTGCGAGTTTGGTTCAAAACTATCCCCTCACCCTGGAAGGTCTCAATCTTGGCTGGCAAAAACTCAACGAGCGCTACGATAACAAACGTCGTTTAATTGAGGAGCTCTTCAATGAGTTGACTAAGGTCCCGTCGGTGCAGCCTAAGGACTCAAAGTCCCTCAATACTTTGGTGACGTCAACCTCAAACACTTTCAAGTTATTGGCGTCGTACGTAGATGCAGAACGGCTGGGGGACGTTCTCATTACGGCAAACACGTTGAAACTCCTGGATCGACCGTCAAGAGAGGCTTGGGAGACCTCGGTCATATCATCTTCAGAGTTTCCCTCCTTCAAAGAATTGGAAAAGTTTCTAATGGCCAGGGTGCGAGCCTTAGAAAACATAGAGAGCACCCATCAAACTGTGGCATCCCAACCTGGTAAATCTCAACAACCTGGGCACCCTTTCCAAAAGAGTGTAAAAGCTCACGTGGGTATCTCATCTGGGTCACAAGGGTCATCTGGGCAAAGGCCCAACACTCAGCAACAGCAGCACACCTGCTCTCATTATGGACAGGGTCACTTCATTGTTTCCTGTTCTGGATTCAGGGAACTCTCACCAGCAGATCGCAGACGGGTAGTCACACAAAAGTCATTGTGTTATAATTGTTTGGGTAGGCATTCATTTAAAAATTGCCAATCGAAGACGAGATGCAAGACTTGCGATAAAATGCATCACACCATGATTCACGTGGACCCATCCGTCGCTTCAACTGCAGTTGGTACTCCCTCATTACCCTTGGCTCCATCTCAACAACAACAATAGGAGGCAGGCGCAATCACTCTTGGTTTTTCTCACGCCCTGGATACCTCTCTTTTGGCTACAGCGGTAGCTGTTCTCATCACTGGGTCAGCATCTCACATGGTTAGAATTCTCATCGACCCTGGTTCAGAATTATCATTCATCTCATCTGCATTGGTGGACTTGCTCAAAATCCCTCGAACTCATTCATCATTCTCAATACTTGGTATTGGCGCTTCAAAAGCTGGTCAAACTCACGGAAAGGCAGTGGTTATTCTCAAATCTGCATATCGAAATACTCAAGTGAAACTTCACGTTCATATTCTAAATTGTCTCACTTCGACCTTACCTTCTCAACCATGCGATGAAGGGACTACTAAATTGTATTTTGAGTTCATGGAGGAATACCTCAAATTGGGACACATGGTTCAAGTGCCAGCCGATTCAATCAACGTTACCCCTTGTTACTACCTACCTCATCATGGTGTTCTCAAACTGGATAGCCTCACTACAAAACTGAGGGTAGTATTCAATGGTTCGGCTGCTACTTCATCTGGTTACTCTCTCAACGACATCATGCATACTGGGCAAAATTTGATTCTCAACATATTGGACGTTATCCATTGGCTCAGGGTCTACAAATTTTTGTTCGTTACTGATGTCACAAAGATGTACAGGCAGATCTTGGTCCACCAAGATGATCAAGATTTACAAAGAATCATTTGGGTCGATAAACTTTTCAAGGAAATTCATTACAAATTGACAACAGTGACGTATGGTACTCGAGCAGCTCAATTCTTGGCTATCCGAGTGTTGTTACAACTCATAAAGGACGAAGGTGCCCGTTTTCCATTGGCAATCGACTCTCTCACATTTGGAAGGTATGCGGATGACATCTTTGGTGGCGCTGACTCTTTATCTCTTCTCAATGAAAAGGCTGCTCAATTTGAAGGATTGTGCATGGCGGGCGGGTTTCCACTAGCCAAATGGAATTCAAACAATCGGAAATTCTCAAAATTGGACCGCTCGACTCCACAATCAAATAGCTCAATCTCATTTAGTGATTGCACTGCCAAAATCCTCGGATTAACTTGGTCTCCTCAACGGGATATTATCATTGTGAAGCTCTGCTTACCAGAGGTGAGTAAAGTTATCTCGAAAAGAAACATCTTGTCGGAGGTGGCTGCAGGAATTGTGGTTACAGAAATTGAATTGGGATGAAGCAGTGCCAGCTTCAACCCAGAAAAAGTGGTTAGAAATCAGAGAAGATTTCCAAAATTTGGAAAAAATCTCACTACCCCGTTGGCTTGGAACACTTTCAAACTCAGTGGTCGATATTCATGGTTTCTCGGATGCTTCTCAATTCGCTATGGCTGCAGTTATCTACACGAGAGTTCAATCAACTAAGGGCATAACAGTTTCTTGGTTATGCTCAAAAACAAAGGTGGCCCCTCTCAAACCAGTTTCAATTCCAAGATTGGAATTAGTAGCTGCCCACATTCTCAGCAAACTGGTGCATCATTTCTTATCGACCACGAAATTGGACATAAACTCTGTGATTCTTTGGACTGACTCCAAGACTGCTCTCGCATGGATTAGCTCTCACCCATCACGCTGGAAAGAGTTCGTGCGCAACAGGGTACACTCAATTCAAGAGTTGGTCCCTCAAGCGCACTGGAGGCATGTACCTGGTCACTGTAATCCATCTGACTGTGCCTCTCGTGGTATTCTCACCTCTCAACTTGTTAGTCATCAGCTTTGGTGGAATGGACCACCGTGGTTTTCTCAACCAGAGGAATATTGGCCAGCCCCCGCTGCTCCCCTGGATCTACACGCTCTTCCAGAACAAAGAAAGTCTACACCAGTAGTGGCTGTTGCTCTTGCCAAGGAACAGTGGAATCTCATACGCAGGTATTCATCTCTCACCAAATTATCAAGAATCACAGCTCTCTGTATGGTTGCAGTACAACGATTCAAGAGAAATTTCCAGCAGTCGTCAGTCATCTCGTCTGAGTTGCTTAACAAAGCAAAACAATTTTGGATTGGCTTCTCTCAACAACAAGATCTCTCTGATGAGATAAAAATGGTTTCGAGCTCAACGCTTCCAAAATCTCACCCTATCAATAAATTGACACCATTTGTGGATGCTTACGGTATTTTGAGGCTTGGTGGTCGGGTAAATCAAACGAATTTGAGTTATTCGACCAAGCATCCAGCAATTCTCACTAGAAACGCACCTCTCACAGCACTCATCATTGGTCAAGCTCACCTGGATACTTTGCATGGAGGCACTCAACTTACCCTGTCGAAAGTTCGTCAGGAATATTGGATCATTGGTGGCCGAGCTACTGTCAAGTCTCACAGAGTGCACTGTGTGGTTTGCGCAAGACAGAGGGTTTCTCTAGCTCGGCAACTCATGGGACAACTACCCTTGGCCAGGGTAACTCCCTCTCGTCCTTTTTCCCATTCTGGTGTAGATTACGCTAGCCCTCTCAACATCACTTCTTGGAAAGGACGAGGTTCAAAAGTTTACAAAGGTTGGCTGTGCGTGTTTGTTTGCTTTTCATCATCGGCTGTACACTTGGAGACAGTCAGTGATTACTCAACAGACGGTTTTCTCGCTGCCTATAGAAGGTTTACATCAAGGAGGGGCTTGCCTTCTCACATGTACTCGGATTGTGGTACCAATTTTCAGGGTGCAGACAAAGAGTTGAGGACTCTATTCAGGCAAGCTCAATCTCAAGACTCAACTTTGGCTAGGGTTTTGGCTCAAGATGGGACGAAATGGAATTTCAATCCACCTGCTGCCACTCACATGGGTGGAAAATGGGAATCAGTTGTGAAATTAATAAAATTTCACCTGAAAAGGACAATTGGCGATACCGTACCTACCTTTGAGGAACTCACCACACTGCTCACTCAAATAGAAGGTATTCTCAACTCGCGTCCATTGAAACCTCTCAGTGATGACCCTGAAGATCTTCAGTTTCTCACCCCTGGACACTTTCTCATTGGAACAGCTCTCAATGCGGTCCCAGAACCAAGCCTTCTGGATCTCAACTCGTCCAGGCTCTCTCGATGGCAACTTATACAGCAAAAAATTCAACAGTTTTGGAAGCAATGGTCTTCTCAATACATTCATCACTTACAATTTGTGTCTAAGTGGAAACATCCATTTTTTAACATCAATGTTGGTTCGATGGTCTTACTCACCAATGATAATTCACCGCCTAGTAAGTGGCCCATGGCACGGGTCATTCAACTTCACCCTGGTAATGATGGACTTACTCGAGTGGTGACTCTCAAGACATCCTGTGCAACTCTCAAAAGACCGGTGACAAAACTGGTGGTTCTTCCAGTTTATTCGACTGATGGTGATCAACACATTGGTTGATGGCGGGCGGAATGTTGCGGAATTCATCAAATTTAAATATTCGCACCCATGTCCACAGTTGATGTCGTCGCCGCGGCGTCTCTCGAAAATTAGCGCTGAGAATCGTTAGCGGTTCAAAACCGCTGACTCACCTGCGCAGAGTATTGATTTTTCGCTCTGTCTCTCTCTCTCACGTGCCTCCTACGCGCTGTTGCTGCTGTCGCTGACGCTGCTGGGCCTGCGGCGTCTCTCCAGTTCTCTTCTCGGCAACGCTCGTGAATAGACGTTTCTTTCGCCATTTTGTGTTATCTCTTGGGTTCTTTTCACTTGGCATTTTTCTCGACTCTTTCTCGTCATCAACGCAGTGGTCTCATCTGCACAGTCATCTCAACAAATAATTCACCTGGTGGTAGTCAACTCTGGAGACATCTCATCTTGAATTCGATCGGCTTGATTCACTTCAATTCTTGGGTTAGCAGCTCAGCAAGGAGATCATCCTAGGCATCCTCAGGTATTTTTGCGCAGCACCGGTAACAATAATTTACCGGTGCTTCTCATCGTCATTTCGCAGCCAGAAAATCAATAAAATTTACTGTGCATTCTCTTGCTCTCTCTCTCCTTTCTTTGTGCTGTCTTATAAGCAGCCATTTTCTTTTCTATTCTGTTCAAGGTCATACTCTGCTGCTGCTTTAATTTCTCTTGGGCATCTCTCTCTCTCTCTTTTCAAGGCAGTTTCTGTTGCCTTGTTTACATCAACTATACTCAAACAAAACTTATGTTTATGGCTTTAATTAATATAATCAAGTCCATAAAGAGTTTTGACTAGGTGTTTCTCAAATTAATTAATTAATTAATTTTCTTTACATGAAAATTAAGGGTGGAAATTCTCCACTCAAACTATAATATTCTCACCTCTCAGTTTTGTTTTCATTAAAAATAATTTTTATTAACCTGTATAAACTCACTCATTGTAATTTTGAATTATTTGAATATTGTTGTAAATAGAGTGCTGTGTTAAAATAAATAAGTTAACACTGTTTGTATTAAATTAAGTCTGTCTCAACGTTTATTTGACAACCCTCCCCTACCAGCTTTTAATCCGGCAACAAAATAAAATTAATAAAGCAGTAAATCAGCAACACTCTTCGATCAGCAACATTGATAACTCTACAAAATCAAAGATTGGCAATTCCAGGATATGCCTTGTTTCAAGGCTCTGAGAGTCAGCATGCGTCGTGACAGTTTAGAATCTTAATGTAAATTCATAGTTGTTTATTTTGCTTATGAAAGAGTTCGAAGTCTGGAAACTCCAAGACATGAGGGGATACTCAAAAATATGACAGTGAGTTTGAGCTTATCATTGTTCATCGGGAGAATCAACCAAATCCACTCCTTGGGAGTTTTTTGCTGAAATCGAACTACGACGAAAAAAGCTACAAAATTCCAAACTTTCTTCGATCAGCTAGATGGACAACTCGACTAACTCAAAGATTGTCAATTTCAGGATAAGTCTTTCTTCAATGCTTTGAGAGTCAGCATGCGTCATGACAGTTACAAATCTTAAAATAAATTCACAATTGTTTATTTTTCTTATGGAATAGTTCGGAGTCAGCAAATCCAAGACAAGAGGCAATACTCAAAAATATGACAGTGAGTTTGAGCTTATCATTGTTCATCGGGAGAATCAACCAAATCCACTCCTTGGGAGTTTTTTGCTGAAATCGAACTACGACGAAAAAAGCTACAAAATTCCAAACTTTCTTCGATCAGCTAGATCGACAACTCTATTTACTTAAAGATTGGCAATTTCAGGATGAGCCTTTTTTCATTATGTAGCGAAGATTCTAATTTAAGTTTAAATATTTTGGTTTACCTTTTGGTTTAGCTTAGAAAATATTTCTAATATTTCTGAAAATTATGACTGCAAAATAAACTGAAAAGAAGAGTTTTTTGAAAAATTTAATAATTATCAAAAAAATATATTTAATACAATAAAAAAAGCAAAAATAATATGTACATTATAGATGGACCAGGTTTTGCAGGTAAAACATATTTTACTTTTTGTCGTGTCGGCACCAGCTCTCCTTTTTAATATTTAAATAGTTTACAGATAATTCTTAAATTATTTCTAAATCATTTAATTATTAGTTAAATAAGATCAATTAATAAGTATAAGTCAGAGAGAGAGAGAGAGAGAGAGAGAGAGAGAGAGAATAAAAAGAAGAAAAACAGAGAGGGAGAGAAAAAGCGAACAGGAGCTGGGAAAAGAAGAGAGGGAGAAGACAAGAGAAACGCGTCAGCACGGGATGCCTGGCTGAGGGAAGGAAAAGCCAGCAACGGACCCAAACAATAGGGCGTCACGGCAAGGAGGCTGGAGGCCATAAACAAACCCCCATGATCAGCTGTCAGTGACATTGACCCAATGAGGCATCAAAGAAACGGGTCCCATAAAAGTTTAGGCGGACCGTAACGGTCTGGAATTTCTACGTCGCGGACATCCCATACTCCATCCTTGGAGCCGACGTCCTTAGTCATTTCGATTTCTTCTCGTAATTGGAAACGCAAACGCCTGGTTGATAACGTGACCCAGTTGCACGCCTCTGGGACTCTCCGCGAGCCTTCAGTCTTTGGCGTGAGCTCGGTAGACCCTGGCCACAAGTACTACCACATTCCCTCTAAGTTTCCTAGCGTTCTTGGCCTTGAGCCAACCGCTCCACTTCAGGAGCGTGATGTCTTTCACCATATCAAAACTGCCGGCCTCCCCGTGGCCCATCGCACCCGTCCACTTTCTACTGAGAAATGGAAGTTTACCATAAAGGAATTCAATCATCTCGACCAGGCCGGCATCCCCAGCCGTCCTCGACTGGAGTGTCATGTCCGTTGACGCGATTTAACTTCCGGCAGTTCAGTCTATTATGGCAAGGATCGACGCGTTTGGTCGCCCCACGACGTTTTCCCTTGCTGAGCTTGCGGATAGCCAAGCAGCTGACTAGCAACTTCGTGAGATCCTCGCTGACTCTCTGAAATTGATCAGGTTTATTCTCGGCGAGAACCACACGCCAATCTACTGTGACACGTTCGACTACTCCATCTGTCCGTACGTTCCACCTCCTTTATGCAGAGGGATTTTCGATCTTTTCCACTCAAACTCGCACCCTAGTGCCAAAGTTTCCGTGAGGCTACATTTGGCCAGACATGTCCCGTGACATTTCTCTTTGGGCCAAGGCGTGCATCCCTTGCCAGCAAGCTAAGGTGACCCACCACAACCGGTTCTTGCCCCAGAAATTCCCGGTCCCCGACGACCGTTTCGCTCACGTCTATATCGACCTTGAAGGTCTCCTTGTCGACAGCCACGGCAACCTGTACGCCCTCACCATTGTCAAACGGTATTCACGGTGGCCCGAGGCTGTACCTATACCCGACATGGAGGCCCCGACTGTCGACCAGGCATTCTTCGACACGACGGTTTCTAGTTACGGAGCGCCCGAGATCTTGACCTCTGACCAGGGTTCGCAGTTCGAGTCACAGCTCTTCTCGGCCCTTTTACCCACCCTCATAGAGGGGATCATGGACCCTCCCATGTAAGTCCGAATCTGGGGGAAAAACCAATGATTTGGCCCCTTTTCCAAGAGGACTTGGCCTTGGCCTAATTTATCATAATACTCCTAATGAGTGAATTCCTTCTCCTACAGGTACGGTCCGCCTAAACTATTATGGGACCCGTTTCTTTGATGCCTCATTGGGTCAATGTCACTGACCGGTGAACATGGGGGTTTGTTTATGGCCTCCAGCCTCCTTGCCGTGACGCTCTATTGTTTGGGTCCGCTGCTGGCTTTTCCTTCCCTCAGCCAGGCGTCCCGTGCTGACGCGTTTCTCTTGTCTTCTCCCTCTCTTCTTTTCCCAGCTCCTGTTCCCTTTTCCTCCCCTCTCTGTTTTTCTTCTTTTTATTCTCTCTCTCTCTCTCTCTCTTACTTATACTTATTAATTTATCTTATTTAACTAATAATTAAATAATTTGTAAATAATTTAAGAATTATCTGAAAACTATTTTAATATTAATAAGGGGAGCTGGTGTCGACACGACAAAAAGGAAAAAATGTTTTACCTGTAACACCTGGTCCATCTATAAAGTACATATTATTTTTGCTTTTTGTTATTGTATTAAATAAATTTTTTTGATTATTAAATTTTTCAAACAACTCTTCTTTTTAGTTTATTTTGCAGTCATAATTTTCAGAAATATTAGAAATATTTTCTAAGCTTAACCAAAAGGTAAACCAAAATATTTAAACTTAAATTAGAATCTTCGCTAGATAGAAATTTGTTGATTTCATTTAAACCTCCATCTTCTGCATTATCTTTGAAATCTTTTATAAAATATAATTTATATAGCTTCTTCAAAAATGGCATTACATTTTTATCATTTTCTATTAGACCCATTTAAATAGCTCCTTCTCTATATGTTTATGAATAATTTTCTCAAGTATTCGTGAGAAGTATCACCTTTTACTTAATCTAATATTAGTTTTAAGTGAAAACTCTCTGAATCTTTAGAAGAAACAACGTTTATTCTACCTATAGTTTGAAATTTTTTTTATTTTTTTATCTAACAAAAGTTTTATTACCAAGAAATCTTTAGTAATTTGGTATATTGGCGTATTTAATATTTCTAACAGATCAATTTTATTTAATTCAAACCAAGCTGTTAAAGTTGTTTTTCAATTTTTTAACTTTTTTCTTCATTTTCTTATATATTATGTTTTGTTAATTTTCTGTATGAATTGCTCAACGTTGCACTGAATAACTACATTTACACAATTCAAATCTTTCTATACACCAAGCTGTTTCTATAGAAAATATTATATGAGAATCTAAAAAACACCGTTTTGAGAAAAGGAGGACTCAACTTTTCCGTCGTAGACTCAACTTTCAGGACTCATAAGTATCTTTTATACGTGTCTTTTGACCAAGTTTTTATTGATTTTCAATTTTGAGGACTCAACTTTGAGGATCATAAAAAAAAACCAGATTATAATATAGGGAGATGTACTAGGGGTTCAATATTAAATTAAATGGTTATGTTTATCTTTAATCTTTTTTTTTGTTTGGCTTCTCTACAAATGTTAAATAATTTTTAAATTAAAAGAATAAGAATAAGAATAAAACTAGCGCGCCCCCTGCCCCTTTCGCTTCGCTCAAGAGGCCAGTGGGCAAAAACACCTCCGCCCTTGCATCGCTACGCTCCGCTACCGCTCCGCGCGATGCAAGGTATGCATCGCCATGCTCCGCTACCGCTCCGCGCGATGCATGAAAGGCACGACCGTCCGACACTCGCGCTTCGCGCTCGACGGTGTAGTTTTAGTATTTATTAGTTTCATTTTTTTTTACCCTCAAATTCGTTTCGTGTTTGCTGATATTTAAAAATAATTAATTATAATTCTATACTGCAAAAGATTATTATAGTCCAACATAACATAAATTTTATTAAATTTTTTTTATACATAGTCGTAAATTTATAGCTGCGCAATATATTTAAAAAAAATAAATTTATTTAAGCAATCAATAAATTAGTGTAGAATAACTTCACTTTATCAATTATGTTGAAAAAACAATTAGAGCGAGAAAAAATTTGAATAAGAGTTCTATTTTTGCTGCGTAGAGGGCGTGTCAGTTGTAGACTCTCGACGTTCATCTTCGAGATATCGATCTTTAAATCGAACAATGTTGTTGTTGTTGACATAGAATTATTTTAGAATTAATTGTAGTTTCCGTAAAGTTTTTAATTTGAATTCATAGTGTGAATCATTTTGCAAAAGTTTTAATGCATAACTTCTACTTAACCATAGAGCCTTGGCGAGTTATAGACGAGATGACTTAAACAAAGCTATAGTTAGTGGCAATACAGCAGCTTGCAGCCAAAAGAAAAAACTCAGATTTTTTGAAGTTATTGCTGGATGCTGGTGTGAAGTTTGAAGATAAAAAATGAAGATAGAAGACTGAAGATAAAAATCAAGATTGAAGATGAATCAAGAATTGAAGAGTGTAGATCAAGAAAACAAATTGGAAATCTAAAATTAAAAGTAAAAAAAATTAAAGAGAAAAGTTGAGTTCTTAATTGTTTTTTTTTTTTTTTTTTTTTTTTTTTGTGAATATCAATCAAGGTATACCTTTGAAGTGTGATGAAGTGAGGTATAGTTTTGAAGTGATCAACCAAGATTTTAATTAAAGTGTGTACCTAGTTAAGATGCACAGATTTTTGTGTTATCGGTTCACTGTTTATCTATATGTGTTAAAAGAGGAAAAGATTTTAAAGTTACAATTAATATGTAGATCCACACAATACAATCTACTTACTTGTTTTGAATTAAAAATTTTTTTTTTTTTTTTAATTACTTATTTGTTATGGACATAAAGGTTGAAGAGCAAGTATCAAAATCAAGAATGAAGATTGAAGAAAAATAATCAAGAATGAAGACTGAAGAGTGAAGATCAAGAAATAGCTGCATACGCCTTTTCCATCTGCTTCAGTGAGAAGTTTTCACTGTAATGCATAGGGTATGCGCTTTTACCCCTGCATTATACTAGAGCTAATAGTTTATTATTAGAAAATAACTTGAGATGAGTCTAAGAAGAATAGATTAGAATTAAAAGTCTGTTTGGAGCAATATGATTAATTTTATTGGACACCTCTTTTTTTTGAGAAACTTTATTTCAAATAATTTGTGGAAAAATTAATTAAAAAAAGAGTTTTCAAGAAACTTCAACTCTGGAACTCATTAGTGACAATGGAACAATTTTTTTATGTCATCATTCGGACTGCTCGATACCTTTAGCTTAAACCTCAAATAATCAATTTAGTATGGCTTAATTAGAAGAAGAAGCTCATCATCTTTTCAGAAAAAATCTCCAGTCCCTTGAGGCTAATTGTTACTGTAAGTGTTTATTAATTTATATGATGTTGTAGCAACTCAAATCATTTAATAAATAAAAAACAAATTATTATGATACTTTTACAGGATTTGTATGGATTCAAAAAGCAAGAGTTAGAGACTATGATTATTTTGGATGAGGACAGTTGTGGAGATCATAAGCTTTCAAAACTACTACTTTGGCTGATTGGAAAAAATCTTCGAAGAAAATAGTATGAAGTCATTCATCGAATACAGGAGGAATCATGAAAATCTGCAAGATTTTTTTTTATTTCATAATTAATACTAAGATTTTAATTATTTTAAGCTGATAATCATTTTTTTAAATATTTTTTTTTTAACCTTCAATCTTTACAGTGTAATTTCAAAAATTAATTAATAAAAATAATTGTTACAGTGTTTTTACAGGATTTATACCAACTCATGTCAATATTATTATTATGGTTGAAGACAGTTCTGGAGATCATAATCATTCAAAACTACTACATTGGCTGATTAGAAAATATCTTCGAAGATACTGGTATGAAGTCATTCATCGAGTTCATAGAGGCATCATGAAGATTTTTTAGCTTTATTATTGTTATTATTTATTTTTTTTCCTAATTAACATTGAGGTTTTAATTATTGTAAACTGAAAATCATTTTTGAAATATTCTTTTATTCTTAAATTTAACGAATAAATTTCAAAAATAATTTGTGTAATACAAATTGAAATTAAACAACTGCTCTTGATGCAAATCGAGAATGATTTTCATAATCATAATTCAAAAATAAGTATTTAAATTTTCAAACTGGCTAAATTTCAACAAAGTTTATAAAATCGTTACGTTTAAACTGTACACTTTTCATTGAGAATGATTTTCAATAATTTTTATTTATTTGATAAATTGCGTTTAAAATTAGCGTTAAATGAACATTGTAAATCGTTTTTGTATGCGTTATTCCTTCTAGTGTGATCCGATCATGCTGGAATTGGGACTATCCTTATAAGACGCGAAAACGAACCTTTTCCCGTTCACCCGGTGAATATCGGTTCGACCAATTTCGAGAAAACCTTTGTACAATTTTGTAGTTGCGTTTGAATTAGCGTTAAATCATTATTGTAAATCGTTTTTGTATGCGTTATTCGTTCTAGTGTGATCCGATCATGCTGGAATTGGGACCATCATTATGGGACGCGAAAACGAACCTTTTGCCTTTCACTCGGTGAAAATCGGTTCGACCAATTTTTAGAAAATCTTTGTACAATTTTGTAGTTGCGTTTAAATTAGCGTTAAATCATTATTGTAAATCGTTTTTGTATGCGTTATTCGTTCTAGTGTGATCCGATCATGCTGGAATTGGGACCATCATTATAAGACGCGAAAACAAACCTTTTCCCGTTCACCCGGTGAAAATCGGTTCGACCAATTTTGAGAAAACCTTTGTACAATTTTGTAGTTGCGTTAAAATTAGCGTTAAATCATTATTGTAAATCGTTTTTGTATGCGTTATTCGTTTCAGTGTGATCTGATCATGCTGGAATTGAGACCATCATTATAAAACGCGAAAACAAACCTTTTCCCGTTCACCCGGTGAAAATCGGTTCGACCAATTTCGAGAAAACCTTTGTACAATTTTGTAGTTGCGTTAAAATTAGCGTTAAATGAACATTGTAAATCGTTTTTGTATGCGTTATTCGTTCCAGTGTGATCCGATCATGCTGGAATTGGGACCATCATTATGGGACGCAAAAACGAACCTTTTGCCGTTCACCCGGTGAAAATCGGTTCGACCAATTTTTAGAAAACCTTTGTACAATTTTGTAGTTGCGTTAAAATAAGCGTTAAATGAACATTGTAAATCGTTTTTGTATGCGTTATTCGTTCCCGTGTGATCCGATCATGCTGGAATTGGGACCATCATTATGGGACGCGAAAACAAACCTTTTGCCGTTCACCCGGTTAAAATCGGTTCGACCAATTTTTAGAAAACCTTTGTACAATTTTGTACTTTTTCGTAAATGCGTAAAAATACCAAAAGTGGGACATGCGAAATAACACCCAAAACGGCCTCAAAACACATTAAAAACCATTTTTTCGTAATCTAGGTTCGATTTTAAGAAGGTAACACTTTTTGCTCTCCCGAACTTATAAGGCGCTCCCGACCCCTTCGGGGCCGGTCGTGCCTAAAAAGGTAAAAATCTAAAAATGTTTGAGAATCTCCTAGCAGAACATGGAATATAAAAAAAATTTTTAGATTTATTTAATTTAATGAAATTTTTAATTTTTTGTAATTGTTATTTTTTAACCATATTGTATTTTTCTATTATTTTTTCAAGTTCTTTTTACAAGCGATTAAAACTCTTCACCGTGGAGTGAGGAGGGTGGGGCGGGTGGGGCCGAAAATGGATCAGCCAAAAAAGGGGAGGGGTGGGGAAGAATGGGGAGGAAATGGGGAGGTATTGAATAAAAAAAAATATTAAAAAATTGATATGTTTTACGGTTAAAAAGTAAATAATTAAGGGTGGGGAGAAATGGGGAGGTAGTAGGGAAGAAGAGGGAGTTAATGGGGGAAAAATGAAAAATGACTATATAATATAGTAATATATATATATATAGATATATATATATATATAGCTGCCAAATTTAAAAATCAGAAATACTCCAGCCGACATCTCAATAAATACATCGTTTTGCTTTAAGGATTCTGGTTGGGATATTAAATCTGCAAAGCCTATGCCCGTTAAAACACAAATCAAACCACGAAATCAAGAACAGCCCCAATTGATTGCCACCGTTCAACCGCAATTGATTCAAACACCAATAACAGTTGTAAGTTTTAAATTATTTTTACCTTAAAAAAAAAAAAACAGAAAAAAAAAAACATGTTATTAATATTTTTTTTATTACAGCCTTCATATGTATCAACATTGGAGGAGCTTTTGGCTGGTCTTGAAGATGAGTTTGGTGAATATCCTTTATCTGGTCCGGGGCACGTGCAGGTTCAACCGCAGATGCAGCAGCCGCAAATACCCCTGCAGCTCGCTCAAGTTCAACCGCTTTTATACTACTTATTTTTAATTGATAACATTTTAATTATTAGAATTCAATTAAATTTTTTTCTTTTTCTTTAATTTTTTCATATTAAATCTTTTTTTCATTTTTCTTTTCGTAAGTTTTTTGTTCTTCTTGGAGCTTTTGAAAGCTTTTATATTGCTCATCTTGACGCTTTTTTTTTCCTCCGAACAACTTTTAAAACCTGAGGATTTTTCATCTTTTATTTTTTCATAGCCAGAGGAGCTCTGTTCTTGACCCATCTTGCTCGAAGGTTAGATTAAGACTGAATCTCTTCCCAATCCATATCCTGCCACTCCAAATTTTCCAAAATAACTTTTTTCATAATTCGGGCATTTTGTAGTGCGCATGTAGTTTTTCTGAGAAATTTATGATTCAAGCACACCGTGGCAACTTTAGTTGGTTTCTCGGAATAATCAATGGACGTCACATCACAAACAGGTAATTTGAATCTTTCTTACCAGTTCTTTTTCATTCCACCTCTTACATAAATTTTTTTGGCATTTGATAAGTATTCCTTGAGCACGTTGACCACCAGTGTGTAGGGTACTTTTCCGGAACTCCACGACAAACCATGCTTGGTGGTTTCTAGTAAACGATTGATATTTCTGTACTTATTCGATAATCTCTGCCAAGGAAAAGGATCTTGGAACATGGATACCTTTGCGTCAGAATCATCATGCAATGAAATTATTGCAAGTTCTTTGACAACAAAGTCATTTCCCGGTTGCAGAAATCCTTGCATGTCTACAGCGTACTCCATCATATATTTAATTGCCTGTACATACAAGTTGAATCGTGTGTAAACTTGCCTAAGCCTTTTTCCGTATATATTTTATTACGACTCAATATTTGTACACTGTAATGTTTTGGACAGCGAGTGTCGTATTTAGAGAAACTGTAATCTCTCAAATGTTTATTGGATATACCAAATCTAATGTTAAAAACCTTATGTTTGATGATTATCTCTACGAGTTCTGACACTGCTATATCCTCAAAAACTTTTTCATCATAAAAGTCACCATATTCATGATGAGGACTTGAACATTTTATATCATGACAATTTTTCCAACTACTTCGAAGGTAGCCACCAGGTGGATATAAACATTCACATTCTGTGAAACGTCCGTATATTGCAATATAAAATTTTAAACTATTTTTATCTTTGTATAAATTAACGATTTCTAGAACTTCTTTGATTTCTCGCTGAACTGCAGCTGTCTGAATTTGTAGCTTCAATTGTACTAACGTTTGAAGTATTTTATGCCAAGTTAAACCCTCCAATGATTTTTTGTATTCTGGATAATATTCGCAACTAGGAATATTGCAACTGGTTTCTCTGCAGCACTTGGAGACTACTTGACTCTTCGGCATCTTGGAGTATACTAAGCGATCTTTCTGACGTCTCCGCTGACAGGATTGTACTCGACTATTCGATCATGTATGATCAAGCAGTAAGCAGTTGTGATTCCTGGAAAATTGTCACTTGATTCAAATTCCAAACGATCATCTACCGGAGCGTTTTTCAGAGATTCGTTCTGTTTGGAGCAGTCCAGAACAATCAGTGGAATTTTCTTGATAAAATTTTCCTTGCTCAACAACGGTTCTGACTCTTTACCATAGTACGAATTCTGAAAATTGACGTACATGTCGTAAAGCATAGCATACTGGTTCTGACCAATATCCAAATTCAAATTACTGTAAGGATAATACTGAGAGTTGAGAAACAGTTTAGCATTTCTGATATTACAATGATCAAATTGACTCAAGTTTTTGTCTTTTTGATTTTTGCGATTGGTCTGAAATGCTAGAATAACAAAGCGGGGTTTTTCCAATTGATTGGATGTTTTCACTGTCCATACGTGTTTCGAAGTACTAGGAAGCATAGGATACTCAAATAATTCCCAAGATCGAAAACTCATAACCACTGGTTTACCCCTTTGCAGATGATTCAACATGTTAATTTTATTTTCGTTGGAGAGAAACACGTACGGCATGAGCCATTCGATTTTAAATAATTGAATTTTCCAATTTTCCCATTTATCTTCTCCCCCCTCTTTATAAGATGATGATTTGATCGCATTGACATCTGTATTGGATCTTCGAAGAATCAATTCATGTTTTGTATTGACCACAATCTTTCGATAATCCTCTGCAAAACCCAGAAGCATGCTGAGAGGGATAAATATATCGAAATAACCATTATCAGTGATCTTGATTTTTTCGTCTACATCGACCCATCCAGCATTTTCCAAGGTTTGTCTGGGATTAAAAGATAACCAACCTTTTATGAGTGATGTAAGTCCAACGTTTTTGCAACGATCGATCTCGATTGCATTGATCTCGTATCTAATTTCATCAAACAAGTGACAAATTCCATTGTTGACAAAATCAGTATGAGCTAATACACTATTGTCTTCTTTTACTAATTTTCCACAAATATGCAGCGAACTTTTAGATGGTAACAAACACAAGTCTTGATGTTGAATCGATATACGGATTTCATCACTGTTGTTGAAATGAGCACCTGTGTATGGCTGATGAGCGTGTACTTCGTAATGTGAAATACTGTCATCGAACACTACAAGTGTCTCTATACTTAGAATTTCTTCCATTTTTCTTGTAGCAGCAGAAAAATATGCAAGTTATTTTCCACCAGGTTTTACTCGGAAACCGAGACTTTTCAGAAATTTTATGTTTTGTCGTGTTAACGCTTTCAGAGTTCGTTGACGACTGATGGTCGAGCGACATGGTGTAGGCCATTTATACCCTCGCCCGTAAAAAACGATACCCATCACGTGACTGATTTGATGTGTAATCTAACAGTAATCGTTTCTCCACGAAAATTAACCAAGTCACCGTCCTGATCAACTATACGCAGTTGAATGTAATCTATACACTTGTTTGAAACTGGTAAATAAATTACTTGAGAAGGAGCTTCGATAATTTTATATCCGGGAGGAACTGCAGGAAAAAATTGATGAATTGTGTGAACGCTTTGATTATTTATGTAAGCACCAGTCGTTATATTACACTCGATTCTCAAAGAGTAAACTTTAAGAATTTTAACTGGTAAATCAGAGGTGTGTTCGATGTTAGCAGGAAGTTTTCTTTGAGTAAAACCTAGTAATCGACCTACAGAATCCTTAGATTTCAAAATGACCTCTTCACTACACTTGATCACGCTTGTTAAAGTGTTATTGTTAGGTTTCAAACTGAATGTTATGTCATCAGTAAGGTGATTTTTTATATATTTTTCAATATCTTCAATTTCGTAGCTGCCTGTAGGTATTTTTATCACTTTATTACCAACTTTGATTTTATTATTTTTTTCATCAATATTAGGTATTGAATGAAATGACAAGAATTCTACCAAACCAAGAACGTAGCTTTTGTTTGTTGAAAGTTTCAAAGGAGGAAAATAATATGCTTCGAGTGAAGAAGTATTACCTGATAAAGTTAAGGTTATTGACTCCATAATAGCTCAAAGTAGACTGAGGTCTTAAGCTTAAACTTTCTCTTTATATACCTTTGAGTTTGTTGGATAAAAATTGTAGACATAGGTGACCACACTTGTACGTTCCAAAGTCTTGGAATCTTTGAGAATTATATTTGACTTTGTCCACACCTAAATATAAAATTAAATCAAGAGGTGGTCTAAGGTCACCAAAACTATCAAAGTAGATCACTTCTTTTCCTATTTTACGATAAGCCACCCAATGAGTTCCAGGACCTTTATCGTCATCAAGATTTACTATCGCTGATTCACGATAAAGAGGACCATTTGATGGCAAAGAATTTCTCATGAATACACCACGAAAATCAGGTATTTTTAATTTTTTAGCGCATTTAATCAAATCAAAGTTAGACAACGCTCTATTAGGTAAACTTATTTCGAGCTTTTTTTTTAAGCTCCCACCCATATAAGGTTTGAGGTAAAGACCATAACCCGTTTTATATGGTTTCAAGTATAAACCTTTCCCGAGAGCTATAGCTTCCATGGTTTGATTATGTCTACGATTTTCTTCCAATTGTTCTTTCGATGACTTTGCTTGATTGATTGCCTTGGCTACTCCAGCTGCTCTACCAGCAAGGGCACCTGTTGCACTTAATCCAGCAAAAAGAGGAATCAGATACGGCAAAACCCCACCGATTTTCTTGGAAACTGGAAGAATTCTTGGATTTATAACATTTTTCTTACCACCAGCTTTTTTAATTGCTTCTCTTGCATTCTTAATTGCTGAGCTTATAGCTTTTTTGGCGCATTTTCCTGTAGCAATTGGTTTTGCAGCCTTGATTATTTGTTTCAAAGTTGCCTTTTTTGTTTTTCTTTTGGACAGACTATGTCCGAGTTTGGTTTTTAAATTCATAGCGTTAGTAACAGCGTATGCTGCAGCTCTTTCACCGATGCTTGCGTCTTTTGAAAGTACTCTATTCCACGCTTTATTCGCGAGGTCTCTATCTGCTGCGTGTCTAGCTTGTAAATTTTCTCGATTCTGAGAATAAGCTATGTCGTGATCCTTGCAAGCTGAGTCTAATAGATTTATTCCTGGATCACCACGGCTTAGCCAAGTTTGTTCCAGGTCCACAATACTGATATCCTGGGATATGGAGTTCAATTGGGAGTTTTTTGATTAGCTTGTTTACCAGACCACGACCTTTCTTCTCGTGAATGATCATTGCTGTTCAGAATTTCATGAATGAATGAGTTGAATACTATATAAACCCTGTATTTATACCTCCTCGGACCAGTCTTTGTTCAGAATTTAAACGCTCAACATGGATTTCCTACCGAGTTCCAAGAAACTTCCCGTGATGAATTTCGACACAATAGTTGAAGAGGAAAAAAAGGTCAAGAGACATGGTGATTTACTTCCGGATACGGTAAGAGCAGTATTCTGCGGACCTTCCAACTATGGAAAGACCAATAGTTTATTGGCTCTCATTACGCAAGAAAATGGTCTCAGATTCGAGAATGTGTATGTTTATTCGAAATCTCTCAACCAACCGAAATATAAATTTCTGAAAGATCTTTTAGAACCCATAGATGGTGTAAAATATTTTCCATTTAGTGAGCATGAAGATGTAATATCACCAAAAGATGCACTACCAAATTCAATAATGATTTTTGATGACGTTGCTTGCGAAAAACAAGATAACGTGAAAGCATTCTTCTGCATGGGTAGACATGCTAAAGTGGATTCTTTCTATCTTTGTCAGTCATATGCTCAAGTGCCAAAACATCTTGTACGAGATAACGTTAATCTACAAGAGATGGTATAGAAAAAGTCTTGAATGAAACGTTCAAACCCATCATTACTCCCCTCCAAGAACTCGTGAATCATAAAAAATCAGATTCTATGAAAAAAGAAGAAAAATTTGAGGATCTAAAGAGTGATTTGATTAAATTTGAGGATCGAAAGAGTGATTTGATTAAATTTGAGGATAATTTTCAGAGTGACGAAGACTCTATTAAAGAAGACTCTTTTGGAGAAGAAATCGAACTCGTTGCAGCAGAGCAAGATAAACTATATGGAATTAAGAAAATAACAAACGAAGGGTATGAGCTTGGGAATGCAATTTTACGATTTTCGAAAGATAAGATTTTCGTAAACAATAAGTCATTTCCAAGAACTCAAGGGTTGCAAGATCTTATTGTAAAAAAGAATCCTGAAAAATTTTCTATGAAGGATGAATCAAACTATCTAAAAATTCTTGAGGAATCAAATGCTCATAAAAATACCAACGGTCAATTAAAAAAACATATTTCCAGTTGGAAATACAATAATATAATTAAACGCATGTTCGAATCGACTCTTACCTCGATACAAAGTTGCCAAGCGTAATACCCGTATGGATCTTGTTTACTGGGATAATCCTAATGAGCTCGTGGAACGTCTTCAACTTTTGGTTGCCGAAAGATCAGCTGGTAATTATAATCATGAGAACGAAATTCACTCAATCATCGAAGAACTCCGAGAAGCTGGCTATATATATATATTGATCTGATTTCGATGATTCTTCATCATTATCAAAATGAGTGTCGACGTGTTCGGACGTGCTTTAAAAAAGAATACAGAGGGCGTTCGAGGTGCTCCGGGTATAGGTTATAAATTAACCGAAACCGGTCAGTTTGATGCAGAAGGCAAACGACTTTGCAACCTAGCTGCACCTGTGGAATCTAACGACGCCGTTAATTTAGAAACTATCAAAAACCTGATTGGATTGGAACTTCAAAGTCTGTACGAGATTACGAAAAAATTGAGAAGTGACGTGGATGATTTGAGTGCTATTCTAAGCAATGACAAAACTGAGATAAACGACAACGTTCAGAAGAAAGTTGATGAACTATTTGAATTAATTGAAGGTCACAGAGACGAAATTGACAAAAGATGAATAAAAAAGAGTCGGTGGTCGAAGAACTTCACAAGCCTGCTCGTCGTAATTATCCTCGATGAAAATTTGATGTTCGGGGTATTGATGAAACCTGGCAAGCTGATCTCGTAGAGATGCAACCCTACTCTAGGGAGAACAAAGGATTCAGATACTTGCTTACCGCGATAGATGTTTTTTCAAAGGTGTGCCTGTAAAAACAAAATCTGGTAAGGACGTTACCGAAGCCATGAATTCTATTCTTAATGAGAAGCGAATTTCAAAGAACCTTCATGTTGATCGTGGAAAGGAATTTTACAACAAAGATTTTCAAGGTCTAATGAAAAATCATAAAATCAACATGTATTCAACTTACAGTAATCTCAAAGCATCCATTGTTGAGCGATTTAATCAAACTTTAAAAAACAAGATGTGGAAGCAATTCAGTTTACAAGGGAGTTATCAGTGGCTCGATCTATTACCTGAGTTGATTGAAAAATACAACAATACCAAACATCGGACAATTGGCATGAAACCCAAGGCCGTCACTGCTGCCAACGAAACCGAAGTTCTCAAGCGCTTTATGGACAATAGAAAGCTTTCAATTAAGATAAAATTTAAAGTTAATGATAAAGTTAGAGTTAGCAAAATAAAACACTTGTTTGAAAAAGGTTATACACCTAATTGGACAACGGAAATTTTCACGGTTACCAGAGTACTCAAGACTAAACCAGTTACCTATCATTTGAAGGATCACAAAGGCGAACCAATTTCTGGCTGTTTTTACAAACAAGAACTTTTAAGGGTTAAACATCCGGATGTTTTTTTAGTTGAAAAAGTAATTAAAAAACAAGGTGATAAATTATATGTTAAATGGCTAGGTTTTGACAAAAGTCAAAACAGCTGGATACACAAGAATGATTTATAATTTGGATAATGGATTCCTCGTAAAGGCACTCCCTGTAATCCTCAAAAGTTAGTCTTCTGAGTGCTGTTGACTTGACCCCTTTGGCTTTCATCACAGGTGCCTCATTTTCTATCAGAAAGCTGTATAATTTACTACGTAACCCAATGAAGTGAGTCATAATTTTGCCATTGCACTCGTCTTTCATGAGGCCCACCTTCTTCTCGTTGTCAGGTTTTATCCCGAAACGATTGTCTGGAGGGTAAGCAGAAGTGTCGAAGTACTCCGGATGCTCTTTCATGACCTTGTATACGTCGGTTCCTTCAATTTCATAGACATAACTGTCTGTGTCTGTGTACAACAATTTGCACTTGGAACCGACCCACTTCTTCATTTTGTTGTAGTGGAAGTCGTACATCAAGGTCTTCGAGATGTCAAGCACGCTTAAGCCGATATAGAGCGGCTTATCGATCTTAATTTTGCTCTGTTTCATTTGAACCAGCACAGCATCCTCAGCAAGTTCCACGAGGCTATGGAAATTGGGGTCGGCGATGCAAGCCTCAGCCCCATACCGACTGGGCCAGACATTAACCACTCTTGCGTCCACGTGATCTCGCTGTGACTCCATCGTCTTACCGTATATTATGTTGTTAAGCAATTTGAAGAAGTCACGTTCAAACTTGTTTCTCGCAAGTCTTCTTTTCTCAGTGTTGAAATCAATGTATTTTTTCAACCACTGAGACTGGTTAAATTGAACTGCTCGGTGAATTTTCTTGACCTTGAGACCGTGTTTTTGTGCTTGAATCAAAGCCCTGTAATGGATCACGTACTTCTCCTTGTGTAACATGGTCGTGAGTAACTTCTTGTGCTTGGAGTTAGGTGGACCATATGTTCCGGACAGAAGGGGAGATCCTGTTGCTCCAGGTGAAGATCTTCTGGGTACTCAATATCCACTTCCAGAAAGTAGCCGATGTCATTGTCCTCTGGAACGACGTAGAAGTCTGGATCGCTCAAATCATCCACCCACTTGAGCCCACCATAAGGAAGATACTGACACATAGCCCAACTGTAAATAAAACATTAGAAATTGAAAAATGAATAATTAATTGATGATGACGTCATAATTACCCGTACAAGTTGTTGGCGTCTAGGTAAACGAGGTATTTCTCATCCTTTTCGGGGTCATAACCTTCTTTCATGTAGGGGTTGTTTGCTTCAGAGTATCGGTTGGAGCACTGGCTGATACCTCCTCTGATTCTCTTCTCAATGAAAAGAAGCATATCGATGTCCGTTATCAGTTCCAACTTCACCTCTGTTTGTTTAAGCATAGCATCACACGATAGGCCAGCTGTGGTATAATAGCAGGCAGGATCCAGGCTGTAAGCTTCCAAACACGTCGAACGGAAGTTTTCGAAAACGTTGCAGAGTAACAAGACATCTGACCTGAGGTAGATGTCCGAGTACTCTCCAAGAGTTTGCACGTTGAGTTTGGACCATACATCCTTGGCGTGGGTGTACTCATCTTCTCCAATAGTGGTGTCAGTCAAACTGCTGTAGAATTTTTCTCGTTCGGGAAGCTCCGTCTCATTGAGTTTTTCAAAAGATTCAGTGTACTCGTAAGGATAATGACCTTTCACCGTAAGTAACTCAATTGGATCATCTTCCAAGCCAGCTTGACGAAGGTTTCCAACGGCAATGTCTTTGTCGGGGAGATTCTTGACGAGCTGGTCCAAGGATGATGCCATAAACCGGAACGAGTCCAAGAATCGGAAGTTGATCACACAATCCTTGATGTATTTCGTGAATGAAATGTAACGGTCTTTATTTTGAGCAATTACAGTCATAGCACCATCAAGGATTTTCTTTGATGCAATTTCCTTGATCAAAAAGTGAGCGTCATATCCCGAAAGGTTGTGGAAAATCACAGGAACAAATTTAGCTGCCTTGAACTTCAAATTACACGACCTGAATGAAAAACGATTGTTAAATTTTTTGAAGCAGATTAAAAATTATTTTATTAACTTACCTGTGGGCTGCACCTCTGTATTTGCCTGTAAAATGGCAGTGGTCCTTCACTTTAGGGTCTGACCTATTGAAAAACCCTCTGTTACACAAATAACATGACGCGGCTTGATTGAAGTTATTCCAATCACGTTCAGTGAGAATAATTTCTCTGGGATTTTTATGCAACTGCTCAATCTCAGACGCAATCCTCTTCAGCTCCTTTGCAAACCATTCCGCAGGTGTTTGCTGACCGTCTTCAGATTGCCGGTAACTTCTGTAGTACGATTGGCTATCGTCGTAGCTATTTTTCAAGTAGTAACCAACGCTGAAGGCTTGATGTTGTTGTGGGCTGCGAGGATTGCCTGTGGGCTTCAGCAAACTTTCGAAATCGGCATAAATCACATGACTCACTTTGTCCATGTTCTTGAAATTTTTAAACTTTATGTCTTTTTTACTAGGCAGTTCAATTTTACAAGTGTTAAACTCCATGCAAATGGGCTTATGGTCAATAACTTTCTGTTCTGTGTCCCAGTAGTGTAAGCACCTGTCACAGAAAAACTTTTTACCGTTATGGTCGGTCAATTGCTTACTCACTAACATACTCAAATTCTTGATCCAAACATTGTGACATTTGGGGATGTTGTCCATGACTTCGTTGAGCTCCCCATTTTCATCAGGATAGTGGTCTTGTACATGAAGCAAATTCACATGTCTCGGTTTGTAGCAGTCGGTAAGATGAGCTGTACACACTTCATACTGATTACCACGCTTTTTGAGAACAAAGATGTTTACAGAGACATCGTTCTGTCTTTCAAACACTTTCACTTGCTTCAGTTTAACGGGAAATGATATGCCAGTAAAATTGAGTTCATTTGAGTACGGTATATAGTTACTTACACGATACGGATGATTTTCTTTTGATACTGGATGCAACGCAGACAGTATTGCCCAGCGGAAACACTCATCGTCTTCATTGTCCACATTCACACAAGCACGTTTCTTCTGAATGGACTCTGGTAGTCGAAAGTGAGAGCCTGCATGCATTGGTTGGTAGTGCTTCATGCTGAGCACCATACTCAGAATCTGCCGCAAGGTCCAACCTGAGCCGCAACCTTCAAACTCTTCTATTTAGTGTAGCACAGGTATAACAACGTTTTGATCGTACCACTCACGCAAATCAGTAGACTCAAATATAGGTTGACTCACGGTGTTGAAATGTTTCACTTCATTAGCCTCAATGTCACTTTTCAAAATCACATACTCCGATGAGAGTTCAACACTAACCATCAAAGCACTATGAATTTTTAAAGAATCACTAACCTTTTCCTCGAACAATGCCCTAGAGTCCTGAAGGAAAGACTTCACATCTTTATGCGCTAAGTTTATTATGATTCCAGATTTAATATGATTCTGGAAAACACTTGGCATTTCTTCCCACTTCACTGTGTCCTTGAGTAACTCAGCAGGTTGTACTTCATCAGGAACCTCTGGCGCTCCTTCAGCAACAGGTTGAACTTTGTCAGGAACCACTAGCTCTCCTTCGGCAACCGGTTCCACTTCACCAGGAACCACTAGCTGCTCTCCACCAGTAACCAACAACAAATTTTCAAGTCTTTTTTTAATGTTGGCAAGTTGAAAGACGTAGGCTGCACACTTTCGCTTCTGATGAACGGTTAAATCCCTAGAAACAAGCAAATTCTGGAGAATCCCTTTCATTTCCCCTGATTTATCCAACCATTGCTGCAGCTCGCTGTTGTCCGCCGAATCAGCATGTTGTTGAAGAGAATTCAGGAGAGCCTTAATGTTGACCCCGAAGTAATCCAGCGAAGACATGATGACAAACTGGAACACTGACTGATGAAAGGCACTGGCTGACTTGAAGTACTGTGAACAAAAAAACACTAAAAATCGTAAGAGAGTACTACTCGACTCGGAGCAGTGAAATGGAATGAGTGAGGAGAGCCTAGAGAGCTCAGTTTTATACACTCCAGGCCAAGGGAGGGGGAGCTAGGTACACGTATTTTTCCTGAAATTTCAAGAATCAACAATGATGAGAATTGGAGTCAAATTTCTAGGAATCCTAGTGCAGCTGTGACTCGTCCCTACAGAAACTCTTGCTATATAAGCTGCGACCCTCTTTGCTACAGCCATCATTTCGACTTGGACAACCGACATGGCTGAATACGTGGTGGACATCCAGGGCTTCAGGAGATCATCCAACCTGCTTGAGGTGAAGGAGTTGGCCATCATCCCCGTGATGAAATTCGGTGTCCTTCATTGAAGACCCTGGAGAAGACGTGTCCATTCTTCTGCGAGTACCACCCTCTTCGACCTGGTGCAGTCTGCGCTGTGGCAAATGGTTACGCCTTGAAGAGATGGTTGGTGAGACGTCGGGCCTGGCTGATCGAAGCTCGAGAAGGTCAAGACGAAGTGGACATGATTGATCGAGAAATTATGGATGATTCGCAAAGGAGTAGCAGATCTTTATAGTTAATTAAAATGACTAAATTAGATTATGAAATACATTGTATTATTATTATGATTATAATATATTTATTTTAATTCAAAAAGAGTTTTCTTTTTTGTTACCCCAAAATACTAATAATAATCATGAAAATAATAATAAAATAATAAAAAAATAAAATAAATCCCTTTATAAAAGAGAGCTATCACCATCTTGCGTAAACAATTTATTCGTGAGCTGATTGGTGAAGAAGTTTTAAGATATTCGAAAATTTGAGGTTACTATTATTATTGTTTTTCCTATGCGCGCTTGTGCGCTTAAAACTGATGGAGTTAGCATTTTTTATTTTATTTAACAAAAATTTCTTTTGCAAAGCAATAAATAAAGGTCCGTGCGCGCTGAGTAATTTCTAGTAAAAATAAAAAAAGATTGGAAAAGGTTTTACTCATAAAGTTTTAAGTTTCATATATATATATATATTTTTTTTTTGATTTGTTTTCTACATTTTATATTTACAAGTTAATTTTTAAACTATATACACTTAAACTAATTTGAATTAACTTAATTTATTTAATATAAAAATACAAAAGAAAAAAAGTACAAAAATTAAAATTACAAAAGAAAAAAAGTACTAAAATTAAAATTAAAAGAAAAAAGTACAAAAATTAAAATGAAAATTTTTTAAAAATTTTGGCTCTGGGGCGCACCGAACTTGTCGGCAAAGGTCTCCCTTCGCAGATAGACCGGGTAGGAACCCTTACCCATGGCTCATAGGCGCGGTTTCTCGCCCACTCCTCCACCTCCTCATCTGACATTTTGCCTCGGGTAGGAGTGGGCATCTCTTCATCATTTGGCTTCTCCCAGCTCCAAATGACCCCCAAAGGATGCTCCTTTGAGTTCTTCTGTTGCACCTCACAAATCTCGGTTGCATCCCACCGTCGTTTGGGTCGAGGTGCAACAGGAGAACTCAAAGAAGCCAATGAGGCTGCCGATGGATCTGGGAGAATCAAATATGAAGAGTCACACTCCGTACCTTCTAAAATTTCTTGATAAGGAGGAAGAGGAGGGGGAGGAACTATCAGAGCCAAGGGTAGGTCATCCTGGTCCATTTGCGGGGTTCCCGAAAGCCCAAGCATCCCCTCTACTGCCGCGGCGATCTCCGCTAAAGCTGTGTCGTATGGTGGTGGCTCGATCACAGCTTCAGCGAGTTCACACAGCGCTGATGCTGCTGCAGCCACCTCGTATCGTGGTGGTGGTGGTGATGCCAATTTCAGCAGTCCTGCTGCTGCTGCTTCCGGTGACAGTGGTGGTGACGGCGCAAATTTGATGAGTGGTCCCGGCATCCAACTCATGAATTTCAAGATGTCCTCAGTTGAATGAGGAGTCAGGACCACTCCTAACTCGACCTCTGAAGCAGGTTCCACTGGAGCGGACCGCTGCTCCAAATGGTAGTTGTGGCCCACCTTCGCAATCACCAAATTTAATTTTTGAACTAAAACAGAAAAAAATAAATAAATAAATAAATAAATAAAATAAAATAAAAAAACTTACCATTTTTAATTTTAGGTTTGGACTTTAAGTCCTTACCTAAAACCTTCTTTCTGCGAAGCAGGGAAGCTGGCGGTGGGGGAGGAAGCAGTGGGGCCGGTGAAGCTGGTGGTGAAGGAGACAGTCGCAACTAGAAATCGAAAAAATAAATAAATAAATAAATAAAATAAAAAATTTTTGAAACTAAACACTCATTCCTATCATACATGAAAATTTTTTATCTTAAACACAAGCAACCAGTCATACATACACTCATTCGCACACACAGACACGCACAAATTTAAATTTCACATTCACACTCTACGCAGGCAACCAGTCATACATACGCACACGCACCAATTTATTTCAATCACACAAACACGCACAAATTTAAATTTCGCATTCACACTCTACGCAGGCAACCAGTCATACATACGCACATGCACCAATTTATTTCAATCACACAAACACGCACAAATTTAAATTTCACATTCACACTCTACGCAGGCAACCAGTCATACATACGCTCATTCACTCAATTTATACTAAAAAATCTAACACAATGGAAAAAAAAAAAAAAAAAAAAAAAAAAAAAAAAAACTCACGTCATCCAAAAGCCGTTCATCCCGACTTTCTTGCTGCTGCAACAGCACGGGTGGGGATGGCACATCCCGACTCTGCAGCTCTCCCACGAAGCTTCTGAAGAAGAGGTCCGGGTCCTTCAAGAAAGAAGCTACGGTATCGAGGTGGAAGCCCTCGGCCCAAAGCTCCTCACCGATGTGCTGCAGATCTTGCTGCAGCACGGCTTCGTCCACCACCTCCTCCGGCTGCTGCATGGGGGTGTGCAGGGGCTGCGGCTGTTGTAGGGCGTCGAACTCCTGAAGGAAGTCGTCGGCCGACTCTTCCTCCAACCGCTGCAGGTCCTCCAAGCACTGCGCCTCCATCGTGGGGTCGTAGCCGGCAGCAGCGCGGAACTCCAAAAACTCCGCGAGCTCCTTTTGAAGCACTTCGTCTTTTGCGTAGCCCATCTTCTCGAGTCAAGGGTCGCTTGATAACTGATGAACTTGCAGAGGACGACGTGTATTTATATGGTTTTTACAGTCGGTTAGAATATTTTTGTTTTGACAACAATATTCTAACCGACTGTAAACCCAAGAGAGCCGAAGAGTTTCTTGGAACCGTGTTGCACCGTGCGCGTGGTGGATCAAAAAGGGGGTAGCGACAGCGGTGTAAATCAAAGGGCGGCAAGGTGCAAGCTGCGACCTGATTACAAACAGGCCGCCGCCGCGTATGATCTCGCCTTGTAAGATCACGCGAAATCCGGTAGCGTGAAATCAATATATTATTTATTATTTCACTGCCGAAGTTTTTATATTCGAAGAATCGTCACAGTTCGAAGAATCGTCACACTTCTTAAACCGCGACATCATAGAGGTAGCGATTGGCATTGCATATCAAAGGGTGGCAAGGTACAAGCGGTGGCCTAATTACAAACAGGCCGCCGCCGCGTATCATGTAGTTTAACTAAAGTACATGTGAAAGCTAGCTTAATAGCTCAGGTGGTAGAGTGCCTGCCTGCCGTGCCTGGAATCGTCGGTTCGAATCCCACTACACCAAAAATTTTTTCTTTCGTAATTTAATTAAAAATATTATTATTGATATATATAAAACCAATTAAGAGTAAAAATATCAATAAATATTTAAATACACAATTTATTACTAAATTATTTAAAAGTCATATAAAATAGTTGGAAAAGTAGTGTAAATAAAATACTGTTTCATGTCAGCTTAATGGCTCAGGTGGTAGAGTGTCTGCATGTCGTGCCTGGGATCGTCGGTTCAAACCCCGGTTGAACTAAAATTTTTTTTTTTTTTTTTTTTTCTTTGATAATTTAATTAAAAAAATAGTTTTCAAATTGATTAATTAAAATTAAAATATTTTTAAAAATGAGTGAAGCTACCGGCTAGCCAGCAGCGGCTAGCCCCTAGCACGACCCCAGGTGCCCGCCCTCAAAAGGTACTTGGGCCAAAAACAGTATGAGAGAGCGAACCCAAAAAAGAGAGAGCGGGACCAAAAAGTCACGAGAGAGTGACGCCACCTCCAAAAAGTATGAGAGTTAGGCGCCACCTCAAAAAATATGGGAGTTTCGCGCCACCTCAAAAAGTATGAGAGTCTCGCGTCACCTCAAAAAAGTATGAGAGTCTCGCGCCACCTCAAAAAAGTATGAGAGTCTCGCGCCATGGCGCGAAACTCTCTTAGCCATACTACCGACTTTTATAACCAAGTTTATCTTCATCAAGCATAAATTTGAGAATGCGTTGAAAGTGGGTGGTGATCTGCAGGCTCCAGCTCCGGAATCAAAAGACGAAGTCAAATACGATGATTTTGACTCTGCTTTCGACTGTCGAATCAATTCAGGTAAGGACTGTTTTTATTTTTATTGAACTAAATTAATTATATTGTTACTTTATCTATAATTTTTGTTTTAGGAGTCATTAGTAACCTTGAACACAAGGATCTAGGTTCGTTTTTAAATGACTCATATGGACACTTTGAAAAGAAAATCAAAGAATCACTGCGAGAGTTCAACTCAGTCAAGTCCAACGCGATGTTGTCCGCTGAGTTTATACATTAAAAAAGCGATTCTTCAACTTTGGAGGTTAAATATTTCTGAATGGAGAATGATGTTATCTTTGGATTAACGAACCTGGAGAAATTCTATGAGAATAAAATCTGTATGCCACTCTTGCGAGAGGTAGAAGATTTTCAATCTCGAGATTCAGGTTGGACTCTTTGACAGATCCTCAGCCTCACGATCAACATCAACAAGCATCAACCGATGAGAGGGAGTTCGTACATTGAGCTTCCCAAGTCAATACAAAACAAGCATGCTTGTATCATTGTTCAAAATATGGATGAGGAGTGTTTCAAATGGGCCGTATTGTCAGCGCTATACCCCAAGTGTGATAATCCACACCGTGTTGCACCATACAAGACAGATGAAGCTTTATGTGAGGTTAGTTTCGAAGGCTTAACCTTTCCGACACCACCCAAACAAATCGAGGTTTTTGAAAAAAATAACCAGAATATCTCGATTAACCTCTTTACCCTGAAAAAGAAAGATGGTAAATTTGATGTTTATCCTTGTTATCTTACTCCCATAAAGAAAGGTAAGCATATTCATTTGCTTTCCATTCATGAAGAATCTTACTATGTAAATGATGATGATGATCAGCTTATAGATGATGATGATGAGATAAACATTCCACCAAAATATCACTACGTGTGGATAAAAAATCTGAGCAGGCTCGTTCGAAAACAGTATTCGAATAGACAAAATAAGGCTTATATCCCAGATAGCAAAAGTTTTCAGAACGTTCTGGCAACGTTGCACAGAAACCATTGCAACCTTTCGTTGAAAGGTTGCTGAACGGTTTTAGAAACGTTGTGACAATCGTATAGATCTCCGTTATTAGTTTCAAAGAAAACCTTCAATCAACGTTATGGCAACGAAGTTTGTCAACCATATTTTTTCAAAAGGTGACCACAAACTGTTCTGGCAACGTTTCTAGAACCTTATGGTAAAACGTTCCTTCAAAGTTGCTACAGAGTGTTGACAAGGTTCCAAATTACTGATTTGAATTTAAAACGTTTTAGCGAGAACCTCAAGTTTGAGTAATTTAATTTAAAAATACCTATGAATTTGAGGTAGAAAAATTTTATGTTTTTAATTTTTTTGTAAATAATTCGACCTAAATTGACAAGAACAGCTCTCAGACTAGTCAAATCATTCAAAAATTATTGAAACGACTTTCAGTCGCTCGGCCGGAGTAACAAAATTTGGTGGTTTATATATCCACAGCTTGTTACTTTGCTGAGAGCTCAGTTCTAACGGTAAGCCACCTAGCGGATGGGACCCAAAACTACTCATTTCGCGTTAGCAGTCGTTAGATCTTAAAAAGCATTTAAAGTATTTAAATATACATGTTAAAAACATACTTAGTTTTTAGCTCTTAATTATAATTTTAATTTTTAGCTAGTAATAAATTGACGATAGTAAAAAGAAAAAATTTAAAAAAAAAGGGAGGTTTAATTTTTTTTTTTTCATGAAAATGTAAACTAAAAATTTTTTAAATATTCATAAATAAATAAATATGTGAAAATATTTGTTTAAGTTTATTATAGTTAAATAAATGAAATTTCATTATCAAGCCCCGAATAGGCACAACTTAAATATTAGTTCTAATCCATCATCTCTAACTTTAATGTGTGGTTTGGTGGCTAGAGTCACCGCTCTCTATTTTGCCGTCACAGGTTCGAATCTTTGAGCTTTTTTTTTTTTAACAAATCATATTCATACGCTCTTTAGGTGTTCTTAAGGACATTTTCTAACTATTAAAATTGCTATTAATAAATGCATTGGTACACTCATTTTTAAAAATTTTAATTTTTTAATAACCTTGTGGAAGATAAATGAATGAAAAAAAATAATTTTTTCAGGGGCATTTTTTTATTTTGGTAATAAATTTTCCTTACAATAAATGAACAGATTCATTATGATTCTTCATAAAGACCAACAAATAACGTTTCTAATCAAGCAATTAGTAATCCATTTTCATTGAAATAAAAGAAAATGTTTATTCAAAAATAAAGTAACTGTACTTAAAATGCCCCCCCCCCCTCTCCATGGTATGTTGAATGTATAGACTCTGTGACCAGTGTGTCCGATTCCGGCCCAGGGGGTACCGAGAAATTTAAAAATCTTCCGGCGAAGATCAGGCAAACAAAAAACACACAAAAACTTGGGCGGCTGGGTTCAATAAATAAATAAATGAATAAAAAAGTAAATAAATAATCCCCCAAACTTAACAACCCAAAAACCCTGGGCATTGAGATTAAAATAATCAATAATTAAATGAATAAATGAACCCCAAGCAAGACAACCCAACAACGCTGGACATTCGTGTTTTCGTTTTTTTATTTTTTATTTATTTTTTTTATTTTTGAATAAATAAATAAATAGACCAAAAAAAAACAAATCAATAACGCAGGGCGTTAAAGTTTTTTATGAACAATCAAAAATAAAATAAACAAACAAACAAAGCTAGACGACCCAATAACGCTGGGCATCCGGGATTTTTAAAATAAATAAATTAATGGACCGCCAAGCGCTTCAACCCCATTACGCTCGGCATCTGAGTTTTTTTTATTACATAATTTGATAAATAAATTAATAAACCACCAAGCTCTACAACCACATAATGCTAGGCATCCGAGTTTTTTAAATAAATGAACTAATATATAAATTAACAGAACGCCAAGCACTACAACCCCATAACGCTGGGCGTTCGAGTTTTTCTAGTAAATAAATTAAAAAAAAAATTAACAATCTACCAAGCTCTACAACCACATAACGCTAGGCATCCAAGTTTTTTAAATAAATGAACTCATAAATAAATTAACAAAATGCCAAGCACTACAACCCCATAACGTGGGCGTCCAATTTTTTTTAAATAAATGAACAAATATATCAATGAACTATCGAACAATACAACCCCGAACACTGAGCACCCGAATTTTTCTAATAAATAAATTAATCAATCGCCAAGCACTGCAACCCCATAACGCTGGACGTCCGTGCTTTTTTTTTATATAAATTTTTTTTTTTTTTTTTTTTTTTTTTTTATATAAATTAACTAACCACCAAGCAATAAAACCCCATAACGCGGATGTCCGAGTTTTTCTAATAAATAAATTAATAAATAAACTAACGAGCCGTAGGGCATATCAACCCCATAACACTGGACATCCAAGTTTTTCTAATAAATAAATTCATAAATAAATTAACTAACCACCAAGCAATAAAACCCCATAACGCGAGATGTCCAAGTTTTTCTAATGAATAAATTAATAAATAAACTAACGAACCGTAGGTCATATCAACCCCATAACACTGGGCATCCAAGTTTTTCTAATAAATAAATTCATAAATAAATTAACAAACTGTCAAGCACTACAACCACATAACGCAGGACGTCCGAGTTTTTCTAATAAATAAATTAATATATAAATTATCAAACTGCCAAGCTCTTCAACCACATAACGCTAGGCATCCAAGTTTTTTAAATAAATGAACTGATAAATAAATTAACAAAACGCCAAGCACTACAACCCCATATTGCTGGGTGACCGAGTTTTTTTAATCAATACATAAATGTATAAATGAACCACCAAACAATACAATTTGGGGCATCCAAGTTTTACTAATAAATAAATTAATAAACTGCCATGCGCTACAACCCCATAACACTGGGCGTCCGAGCTTTTCAAAGAAATAAATTAATAAACTGCCAACCGCTACAACCTCATAACGCTGGACGTCTGAGTTTTTTTTTAAAATAAATTAACTAACCACCAAGCACTAAAACCCCATCGAAGCTGGGCGTTCGAGTTTTTTTAAATAAATAAATAAATGTATAAATGAACCACCAAACAATACAACCCCATAACACTGGGCATCCAAGTTTTACTAATAAATAAATTAATAAACTGCCATGCGCTACAACCCCATAACACTGGGCATCCGAGTTTTTCAATTAAATAAATTGATAAACCGCCAAGCGCTTCAGCCCCATAACGTTGGATATCCGAATTATTTTTTTTAATTAATTATCTAACTGCCAAGGACTAAAACCCTATAACGCAGGACGTCCGAGTTTTCTAAAAAAAAAATTAATAAATAAATTAACAAACTGCCGTGCCCTACAATCCCATTACGCTCGGCGTCCGAGTATTTTTTTATTACATAATTCAATAAATAAATTAACAAACTGCTATGCCCTACAACCCCATAACACTGGGCGTCCGAGTTTTTCAAATAAATAAATTGATAAACCACCAAGCGCTACAACCCCATAACGTTGGACATCCGAGTTTTTTTTTTTTAAATAAATTAACTAACCGCCAAGCACTAAAACCCCGTAACGCTGTTCGTCCGAGTTTTTCAAATAAATAAATTGATAAACCGCCAAGCGTTACTACCCCATAATTTTGGACGTCCGAGTTTTTTTTTTTTTTAAATAAATTAACTATCCATCAAGCAATAAAACCCCATAACGCAGGGCATGCGAGTTTTTCTAATAAAGTAATTAATAAATAAACTCATGAACCGCAGGGCATATCAACCCCATAACACTGGGCGTCCGAGTTATTCTAATAGATAAATTAATAAATAAATTAACAAACTGCCAAGCGCTACAACCCCATAACTCTGGACGCCAGAGTTGTTTTGTTTAAAATAAATTAACTAACCGTCAAGCCCAAAAACTCCATGACGCTAGACGTCTAAGTTTTTTTTTTTAAATAAATAAATAACTAAATGAGCCACCAAACAGTACAACCCCATATTGCTGGGCGTTCTGGTTTTTTTTTTTTTTTTTTTTAATAAATTAACTAATCACAAAGCACTAAAACTCCATATAGCTGTGCGTCCAAGTTTTTTCAAATAAATAAAATGATATATAAATGAACTACCTAACATTACAACCCCATAACACTGTGCGTCCGAGTTTTTCAAATAAATAAATTGAAAAACCGCCAAGCGCTACAACCCCATAACGTTGGACATCCGAGTTTTTTTTTTTAAATAAATTAACTAACCGCCAAGCACTAAAACCCCATAACGATGTGCGTCCGAGTTATTCAAATAAATAAATTGATCAACCGCCAAGCACTAAAACCCCATAACATTGTGCGTCCGAGTTTTTCTAATAAATAAATATTAATTGATTCATTAAAAAAAACTTGGACGTCCAGCGTTATGGGGTTGCAGTGCCTGGCAGTTTGTTAGTTTATTTATTATTTAAAATAATTAAAAAAATCGGACGTCCAGCGTTTTGGAGTTGTAGCGCTTGGCGGTTTATTAATTTATTTATTAGAAAAATTTGGAAGCACAGCGTTATGGGGTTTAAGTGCTTGGCGGATAAGTAATTTATTTAAAAAATAAAACAAAAAAAAACTCGAACGTCCTGCGTTATGGGGTTGTATTATTTGGCGGTTCATTCATATATTTATTTACTTATTCAAAAAAACTCGGACGCCCAGCTTCATGGGGTTTTAGTGCTTGGTGGTCAGCTAATTTATGAAAAAAAAAAAAATTCGGACACCCAGCGTTATGGGGTTGTGGCGCTTGGCAGTTTATTAATTTATTTATTAAATTTATTCATTAAAAAAACACTTGAACGCCCTTCGTTATGGAGTCGTACTGCTTGACAGTTGGTTAATTTATTTATTGATTTATTTATCAAAAAAAACTCGGACGTCAAGCGTTATGGAGTTTCAGTGCTTGACGGTTAGATAATTTATTTAAAAAAAAAGAAACCGGACGTCCATTGTTATGGGGTTACAACGCTTGACGGCTTATTAATTTATTTATTAGTAAAACTCGGATGCCTAGTGTTATGGGGTTGTAATGTTAGGTAGTTCATTTATATATGATTTTATTTATTTGAAAAAACTTGGACGCACAGCTATATGGAGTTTTAGTGCTTTGTGATTAGTTAATTTATTTAAAAAAAAAAAAAAAAAACCAGAACGCCCAGCGTTATGGGGTTGTACTGTTTGGTGGCTCATTTAGTTATTTATTTAAAAAAAAAAAACTTAGACGTCTAGCGTCATGGAGTTTTTGGGCTTGACGGTTAGTTAATTTATTTTAAACAAAACAACTCGGACGTCCAGAGTTATGGGGTTGTAGCGCTTGGAAGTTTGTTAATTTATTTATTAATTTATCTATTAGAAAAACTCGGACGCCCAGTGTTATGGGGTTGATATGCCCAGCGGCTCATGAGTTTATCCTAAAGCCCAATCGGGCTTTAACGGCGATTTGGTTTTTTTTAAACCGACTGCCGTGAAAGCCTGTAGGGCTTTATATACTTTGATTTTTGGTTTTAGGTTAGGACGCTTCAAAGAAAAACTATTTTAGGATGATTATTTCATTTATATTATACATCCCGCGCGTAGCTGATGATCCCCTGAGTAATTAAAAAAAAAAATTATCCCGAACAAAGCCCGCATTGAAAAGTTATGAACGTTTCATTTTTCGAAACGCTGATTCCCTTTGGTCAGGGGAATTCGATTTCAGTTTCGAGCATCCGGTCTCTCTGCCTGCGCTCTCTGTAGACTTAACCGGACGTGACGTATGCGGTGGGCGTGTCTATTTTTGCTGTCTCACTCATACGGCTTACCTACCGCGGCCGACGGGGGCATGTAGGCCCGAGCCTGTAGCCATGAGGCGACTGGTGGCGCTGTATCAATTAGCAGCTCCCTACAGCTGACTCGTGAGCTGACTACAGCTGACTGCGGAGCCGCTGAGCCGAGCAGCTTGTAATGTGTTATGAGCAATAACTTTTTTATAAATAATTGATTGTCATAGAAAAAACAGTACTGAAGACTCTTATTTTCATTATATATTAAATAAGTGGTAGAATTTACAATTATTAATTTGTTTAATTTCAATAAAAGAGTATGAAATAAATAATCTCTACAGTCTTTCTATGATCATCATCATCAAAGATTTTTCAATTATTGTGGTGTGCCCTGTGAGTTGATAATTGTGCTGTGGTTGTGTTGGGAACCTGATGGCTGGAGGTGCATATTGGCAACATTAAAAATAAAGTTTTTTCTGAATGAGTGTGTGTGTGTGTGTCAGGTTGAACTTGCAAATTACTTTTTTATAACCCACCCAACTTGCAAATTGCAAAAGGTGCAATTGCAGCACATAATGTCATTGTCATACGCATTATCGCTTAATTTCATAGAATCATCATAGAAATGTATATGCTCTGAGCCAATACTCTTGAACTGTTAAAGTTTTGTAATCCTACCCTTTTTCAAAAATAAACTTGATGTCTGAAAGTTTTGTAATCCCACCTTTTTTCTAAAATAAACTTGATGTCTGACAATGAATTTTAATTTTGATTGTAACTGTTACATTCACTCAGGGTGTTAATGATAAATATATTTAAGTCAACATGAATCAATTATTAAAATTTTTTATCTTTTTTGTTGTCTGTATGCAAGCTTAAGTTATGCGGCCAAAGTGATTTTACATTTGAAAATTGGTTAATTAAGAAGTACAAAAGAAATAGATAGTTTTGGGTCTAGGTATCCAGTGGACCAGAAATTATGAATTTTATTTGGCATGGATTTTTAAAGTACGGATGAGCATTTGCTCCATTATTTTTAGAGTGGATTTAGTTTGTTCATCAATTATGTATGCAAAATGAATTCAAAAGTACTTCATAACAGTAAATTATGTCTATGATTTTTATGTGTTCTGGCTAATGATAAAATTATATGAAAGAAATTTAAACCTAAAGAACTAGATGTATCCAAGTTAACATGAATCAATTATTAAAAATTTTTATCTTTTTTGTTTTCTGTAAGCAAGCTTAAGTTATGCGGCCAAAGTGATTTTAAATTTTAAAATTGGTTACTTTTTTTTACAAGAATTAAAAAGAACAATAGAAATAGATAGTTTTGGGTCTAGGTATCCAGTGGACCAGAAATTATGAATTCTATTTGGCATGGATTTTTAAAGTACGGATGAGCATTTGCTCCATTATTTTCAAAGTGGATTTAGTTTGTTCATCAATTATGTATGCAAAATGAATTCAAAAGTACTTCATAACAGTAAATTATGTCTATGATTTTTATGTGTTCTGGCTAATGATAAAATTATATGAAAGAAATTTAAACCTATAGAACTAGATATATCCAAGTCAACATGAATCAATTATTAAAAATTGTTATCTTTTTTGTTTTCTGTAAGCAAGCTTAAGTTATGAGGCCAAAGTGATTTTAAATTTTAAAATTGGTTAATTTTTTTTTTACAAGAATTAAAAAGTACAAAAGAAATAGATAGTTTTGGGTCTAGGTATCCAGTGGACCAAAAATTATGAATTCTATTTGGCATGGATTTTTAAAGTACGGATGAGCATTTGCTCCATTATTTTTAGAGTGGATTTAGTTTGTCCATCTATTATGTATGCAAAACGAATTCAAAAGTAGTTCATAACAATAAATTATGTCTATGATTTTTATGTGTTCTGGCTAATGATAAAATTATATGAAAGAAATTTTAAACAGAAGAACTAGATTTATCTAAGTTAACATGAACCAATCATTGAAAATTTTAATCTTTTTTTTAATCATTTTATGGTTACAAATGAGTATTTGCTACATTTCAATGTAAATTTACATTAAAATAAAGTTATGCAATGTACATTTAAAAAATAGGTAAATACTAAATTGAATTTTTTTTTTTACATATGAAATTGATTTACCTAGGACTTTTATGGGTTCTGGTTTATGTCGTGGTTTTACATCAGAATAATTGAATATATCTTAGTTATTGTTAAATTATTTAGAATTTGTTAAGATCGTGAAATCATTTATTAAGACATATTTCAACAATATTAATGATGTATTTATGGAGTTTGGTTTTTTTGAACTTGTGGACAAAAAGGAAATACATTTAAATATTTACCGAATTTACGCAATAAAATCTTTAAAAAATACTTTTAAAAAAGTAATATTTACGGCGATTGGTTTTTTAAAAAGGAATCTAAATAAAAAATTATACGCTAAGTATGATCTTTAAAAAATACTTTTAAAAAAGTAATATTTACGGCGATTGGTTTTTTTAAAAGGAGTCTAAATAAAAAGTTTTACGCTAAATATAATAATCTTTTTTTGAAAATGAATTAATGAAAGAAGTGAAATCAAAAAATTTATTACGGACGACTTGAGGCCGAATTACTTATTATTTAAAAATAATTTTCTCTTCTAAAAGATGATTATATTATGTTGAATCACCTTCAATATACGTAAAGTTAACATTTTTCAATTATAGCACATACATGGGAAAACACATGCAAATTGCACACAACTCAAACACTTTTTAAAATTAAAAATTAAAATATGTTGTTAAGAAGCACACTGAGCATTCAAAATATAATTTAAAAAACACAGGTATCAATGCTTTTTTTCGAGATAATTTAGTTCAAAGAATATTAAATTTTTACAGGTCAAGTATAGCCATACATTGTGATTTAGTTGATTTCTAACTCAATTACAACATGTTTTAATTTTAAAAAGTGTTTGAGTTGTGTGCAATTTGCATGTGTTTTCCCATGTATGTGCTATAATTGAAAAATGTTAACTTTACGTTTATTGAAGGTGATTCAACATAATATAATCATCTTTTAGAAGAGAAAATTATTTTTAAATAATAAGTAATTCGGCCTCAAGTCGTCCGTAATAAATTTTTTGATTTCACTTCTTTCATTAATTCATTGTCAAAAAAAGATTATTATATTTAGCGTAAAACTTTTTATTTAGACTCCTTTTAAAAAAACCAATCGCCGTAAATATTACTTTTTTAAAAGTATTTTTTAAAGATCATACTTAGCGTATAATTTTTTATTTAGATTCCTTTTTAAAAAACCAATCGCCGTAAATATTACTTTTTTAAAAGTATTTTTTAAAGTTTATTAATTACTTTATTAGAAAAAATCGGATGCCCTGCGTTATGGGGTTTTATTGCTTGGCGGTTAGTTAATTTATAAAAAAAAAAAAAAAAACTCGGACTTTCAGCGTTATGGGGTTTTATTGCTTGATGGATAGTTAATTTATTTAAAAAAAAAAAAACTCGGACGTTATGGGGTAGTAGCGCTTGGCGGTTTATCAATTTATTTATTTGAAAAACTCAGGTGCTCAGCGTTATGGGGTTTTATTGCTTGGCGGTTAGTTACATTAATAAAAAAAAAAAAATTCGGACGTCCAGCGTTATGGGGTTTCAGTGCTTGGCGATTGATTAAATTATTTATTAGAAAAATTCGGATGCCCAGTGTAGGGTGTTGTATTTTTCGGTGGTTCATTGTCATATTTGTTCATTTATTTAAAAAAAATCGGACGCCCAGCGTTATGGAGTTGTAGTGCTTGGCGTTTTGTTAATTTATTTATGAGTTCATTTATTTAAAAAACTTGGATGCCTAGCGTTATGTAGTTGTAGGGCTTGGCAGTTTGTTAATTTTTTTTTTAATTTATTTATTAGAAAAATTCGGACGCCCAGCGTTATGGGGTTGTAGTGCTTGGCGTTCTGCTAATTTATTTATTAGTTCATTTATTTAAAAAACTCGGATGCCTAGCATTATGCGGTTGTAGAGCTTGGCGGTTCATTAATTTCTTTATTAAATTATTTAATAAAAAAAAAACTCGGACGCCGAGCGTAATGGGGTTGAAGCGCTTGGCGGTCCATTAATTTATTTATTTTGAAATACCCGGACGCCCATTGTTATTAGGTTGTAGATGCTTTAGGGATTATTTATTTATTTATTCATTTTTTCACAATAAAACCAGTACGCCAAGCGCTGTTGGGTCGTCTAGCTTTGTTTGTTTGTTTATTTAATTTTTGATTGTTCATAAAAAACTTTAACACCCTGCTTTATTGATTTGGTTTTTTTTTGGTTTATTTATTTATTTATTTAGAAATAAAAAAAAAAAATAAAAAATAAAAAAACGAAAACACGAATGTCCAGCGTTGTTGGGTTGTCTTGCTTGGGGTTCATTTATTCATTTAATTATTGATTATTTTAATCTCAATGCCCAGGGTTTTTGGGTTGTTAAGTTTGGGGGATTATTTATTTACTTTTTTATTCATTTATTTATTTATTGAACCCAGCCGCCCAAGTTTTTGTGTGTTTTTTGTTTGCCTGATCTTCGCCGGAAGATTTTTAAATTTCTCGGTACCCCCTGGGCCGGGATCGGACACACTGGTCACAGAGTCTATACATTCAACATACCATGGAGAGGGGGGGGCATTTTAAGTACAGTTACTTTATTTTTGAATAAACATTTTCTTTTATTTCAATGAAAATGGATTACTAATTGCTTGATTAGAATCGTTATTTGTTGATCTTTATGAAGAATCATAATGAATCTGTTCATTTATTGTTAGGAAAATTTATTACCAAAATAAAAAAATGCCCCTGAAAAAATTATTTTTTTTCATTCATTTATCCTCCACAAGGTTATTAAAAAATTAAAATTTTTAACAATGAGTGTACCGATGCATTTATTAATAACAATTTTAATAGTTAGAAAATGTCCTTAAGAACACCTAAAGAGCGTATGAATATGATTTGTTAAAAAAAAAAAAGCACAAAGATTCGAACCTGTGACGGCAAAATAGAGAGCGGTGACTCTAGCCACCAAACCACACATTAAAGTTAGAGATGATGGATTAGAACTAATATTTAAGTTGTGCCTATTCGGGGCTTGATAATGAAATTTCATTTATTTAACTATAATAAACTTAAACAAATATTTTCACATATTTATTTATTTATGAATATTTAAAAAATTTTTAGTTTACATTTTCATGAAAAAAAAAAAATTAAACCTCCCTTTTTTTTTAAATTTTTTCTTTTTACTATCGTCAATTTATTACTAGCTAAAAATTAAAATTATAATTAAGAGCTAAAAACTAAGTATGTTTTTAACATGTATATTTAAATACTTTAAATGCTTTTTAAGATCTAACGACTGCTAACGCGAAATGAGTAGTTTTGGGTCCCATCCGCTAGGTGGCTTACCGTTAGAACTGAGCTCTCAGCAAAGTAACAAGCTGTGGATACATAGACCACCAAATTTTGTTACTCCGGCCGAGCGACTGAAAGTCGTTTCAAGAATTTTTGAATGATTTGACTTGTCTGAGAGCTGTTCTTACCAATTTTGGTCGAATTATTTACAAAGAAAATTAAAAACATAAAATTTTCCTACCTCAAATTCATAGGTATTTTTAATTAAATTACTCAAACTTGAGGTTCTCACTAAAACGTTTTAAATTCAAATCGGTAATTTGGAACCTTGTCAACACTCTTTAGCAACTTTGAAGGAACGTTTTACCATAAGGTTCTAGAAACGTTGCCAGAACAATTTGTGGTCACCTTTTGAAAAAATATGGTTGACAAACTTCGTTGCCATAACGTTGATTGAAGGTTTTCTTTGGAACTAATAACGGAGATCTACACGATTGTCACAACGTTTCTAAAACCGTTCAGCAACCTTTCAACGAAAGAGCAATGGTTTCTGTGCAACGTTGCCAGAACGTTCTGAAAACTTTTTGTGCTATCTGGGAAACTATCTTTTTTTTTTTGTACATGTAGTTCTTAACTCTTATATCAAAAAACTAGCACTGTAACCAATAATTATGAACTTTAAAATCACTTTGACCATATAACTTAAGCTTGCTTACAGAGAACAAAAAAGACAAAAATTTTCAGAAAACATAAAAATCATTGATAAATTTTATTGAAAATGTATATTCTAGTATTATGATAGGCCCTCTTTTTTTAATGCACTTAAATATAAATTACACAGAAAATAAAGGAAAAAATACTCATCCGTATTTTAAAATACATGCTTAAGAGGATTTGCAGTTCATTCAATTTATACATAGGTATTCGTTTGAATAAAAACTTTGTTCAACTCCGCAGTAGAAAAACCAAAAAAATGTGATAGTAAAATTACTTTTTCCACTAAAAAAAAAAAAAACATTTATTTCAAGAAATTCTTTTTTACATGACCCAATTCATTTTTTGTTATGCATGATTACTCAAAAATATGTTGCTAGAAAAAATTTTATCCAATGTTTACACATTAAATAATAAAAATCGATTAATAGATTAGAAACATAGGTTATATTATGATTTAAAGTGGCTGCTATAATAATTGTGATAGTCTGCTATACTCAGTAGTACTGTAGACAGCCGCATCGCGCGCTCTTTCCAAAATGTCTCGCTGGGCATTGGGAGTGAGAGAGACAGCGATACACGTTTTCCTGTTTAACCGGATGCTCTCGACTGAAATCCAAAATCGCCTGACTTTTTATCGAGATGATTTTGGCACTTTCAACATTGAAACGGCGATAGCTTTATAACGAGAGAATGTTTTGTGACAATTTTTTTTTTAATTACTCGGGGGATCATCGGCTATGTAGGAAGTACATAATAAACTTGTAATAACTCTCGCAACATAGTTTTTTACATGACCAACCTAACCTCTAACCGTGAATTCAAAGTATATAAAGCCTACGCTTTGACGGCAGTTTTTTTCGTTGTGATTGTTGTTAAAAAAAACTCAATCGCCGTCAAGCGCTACCGCGCTTTAGGATTTTCATAAATTAGAATCATTCACATTTTGATATAAATAAAAATGTTTTTCTAAAACAGGATTAAGAATTTCTCCAATGCGTTCTATTCGAAAACGAAATCTTTTTCTGTCACGTGCTGCCTGCTCCCATTTTCATCGACGCGCCATCTTGTGAGCAAAAGACCAAACATACATTGAATGTATGCACACATTGTCATCGAAACGAACTTTCTTGATTTTTTCGTTTGATTCCGTTTGATTCTACTAGCTCTATTTTCAAATCCTCTTTTCTGTGGATCAATATAACTCTTGAAGGTTTCTTGTTTAGGAGCTGAAAACTTATTTTTATTCTACTTTCCCTCGCAGGAAGGTTTATTATTATCTGTACGACTATGACAAGACCCCATTGTCAAATGATGAATCAAAACTATATTACATCGGTATTTATAGATTTTCTTTGTTGGTCCTGTTATTGTGAGAACTATCAAATCTAAGCCATTTGACATATATTTTGTCACCACGAGTTTTTTGAACTTTTTCAATTAGATATACATCTGGATACTTTGCTTTTTGTAACTCAAATTCATAGAAACCACCTGCGATTGGTTCATCTCGATAATCTTTAAGGTAGTACATTACTGGATCGGTAGGAGCTACTCGAACTATTGTAAATATGTCAGTTGACCAGTTTGGTGTATAACCTTTCTCAGAAATGCGTTTAACTTTACTCACTCTAACTTTATCAACTACTTTGAATTTTAGTTTTTGTTTTTTAGTTTTACATTGTTTTGAAAACTTTTTAAGACTTCTACTTCATTTTTCTTATTGACATCTGCAGGTTTCATTCCAATTGTTCGATGTTTTCTATTATTGTAATCCTTTACCAAGCCAGGTAACATATCCAACCATTTATAGTTTCCATTTAAGCTGAATTGAACCCACATTTTATTCTTAAGCGTACGACTGAATCGTTCAACTATAGATGCTTTGAGATTCGAGTATGTTGAATACAGATGAATATTATATTTCTTCATAAGTGTTTCAAAGTTTGAATTATAAAATTCTTTACCCTGATTGGTATGAAGATTTTCAGGTACTCGGCTTTGTTTCAACACCGATTCCATTGCTTTGGTAACGTCTTGTCCGTTTTTACGCTTCACTGGAACAGCCCATGCATACTTTGAAAATACATCTACAATAGTTAGCATGTACCTGAAACCTTTGTTATCTCTAGCATAAGGTATTTCAACAAGATCAACTTGCCATTTTTCATCAAGACCACGAACTTCAAATTTCCGACGTTGATAGTTTCGTCGAGCAGGTCTATAAAGTTCTTCTACGACTCTTCGTCACTCCATTGTTAATGATATTTGTATGAAAAAGTTACTGCTTTTATATACTGTCATTTGTCGATAACGAAATTTTATTTATTAAGGTCTGAAGGTCATTTTGAATCTGAGCTATATGTTTGTAAACAGTATCTCTAAAATCATCCACTATACTTAATGTTAAATTAGTATCATTATCAAATTTTTGTGAAAACTTATCAATTTCAGCTTTCAAATCATTTCCGGATATTAAATTTTCACTCATTTTTCCACAATAATTTTTCTTGATTCAACGATTTTTTCATCCAGCTGCTGGAAAAGGTTTTCAATCAAAGACTCAAAATTTTTCGTTACATTTTCTTTGATTTTTCTTTGACTGTTAGTCATTCGCTTTTTCAAGATATGCAGACTGACTGCATCATCATTATTTATCGGGTCAGCAAGGTTACAGAGTCTTTTTTATTAACATCATATTGTCCATCCTGGGTTAGTTTATAACCTACTCCTGGAGGTCCTCGAGTACGAGCCGTTATTGTTGATTTTGTATCAGCCCGACCAAACACGTCAACACTCATTTTGAAACTGATTAAAATTTTTGTATGTAAATCTAAGGCCTCTCTAAGTTCTTCGATGATGGCTAAAATTTCGTTCTCATGATTGTTATTTCCAGCATCTCTTTCTGCGAAAAGTAAACGAAGTCGATCTACCAGTTCATTAGGATCGTCCCAGTATTTATAGTCTGTTAACGCGTTACGTTGGACAATCTTGAATTTTAGTAAAGTGTTCCGTTTGAAGCGAGATCAAACTCCTTTACCTTTATATTTAAACATAGGAGCGATTACATCATTGAATTTAGAACTGCTAGGGTGAACTCTTGATTAGCCACTTTTTGTCAAATGTGCTCTTGATTTTTCCAATATTTCCTTGTAGTTTTTTTTATCTTCATTTTTTACAAAATTTGATGGACGCTTAAGAATGAGCAACTTGGTTAATCCGATTGTTCTTGGATATTTTTTATTACCAACAGTGATCTCAGCTTGCGAGAATGTAATAGGTAAATTACCGATTTCAAATTCATTATCTTTTTTTCTTCGTACTCCATAAATTTGATCTACTGTAGTATCTTTGTTCTTAATGAGTTGAATATTCTCATCATCAGTACTAGTTAAAGGAGTATATTCTGATTCGACAGGACGTTCAAAAATAGTTTGATCAAAGTCTGATTTGGAAAAATTCATTGCTTCTCTGTCACCAAACTTATGCGAACTTTTTGTGGGAGTACTATGATGAAATAAAGGAAGCTTCACTTGCGATAGCCCAGGATTAAATTTAGGTGTACTAAAATTCAATATTCGGTTTTCAGGTACATTTTTGATCGAATTTAGGAGTCTGAATTTCAGTTTTAAGTAAAAGACCGGCATCACTTTCATTCAAAGGCTTTTTAACCGTATCAGTAGCAATTTTTTGAAGGGGTTCAAGTATTGGTTGAAACGTTTCTTTTAAAGCTTGTTCTGTACTAGCTTTGTTATATTTAATCAGTTTATACTTCCGTTTGATCGAGTCTCTTGCTTGAACGAGTTTATGAAGAATATCTTTCTGTTTTTGAAAATCCATCATGTTGGCACTTCAATGATGAAAAGATAAATGAATAAACATACTAGAAATTCGTTGTATTTATAGCAAAACAATCAAATCCCTTTCTATATCTGCCATTATCAATTGGATCATTTTTAATTATAACCAAGAATCCATGTTTGTTATCATTCCAATTAGCTGAGCATAAATCTTTAAACTGATTATAGGACATGTCAGTGTTTACGTGATCGTCATAAATATGTTTCAAATTTACTTCATCTTGACAAAACACGACCAGTAGGTTAACATTATCTCGAACTAGATGTTTGGGAATGCGAGTATACGATTGACACAAGTAAAAACAATCGAAATTTTTGTGTCTGCCCATGCAGAAGAAAGCTCTGACGTTATCTTGCTTTTCTGTGGCAATATCATCGAAGATCATAATTGAATTTGGTAGCATATCGTTCGGAGCAACGACTTCCTCATGTTCACTGAAAAAAAAAAAATTGCATCCCATCCAGAGGGCGCAACAGCTCTTTCAAATACAAGTACTTTGGTTGGTTGAGAGATTTTGAATAGAGATAAATATTTTCCAAGCGAACGCCATTTGGTTCAGTGATGAGAGAAAGTAAAGCGTTTGTTTTTCCGCAATTTGAAGGTCCGCAGAAAACAGCGCGTATACTATCTGGAAGTAAATTACCATGTCGTTTGACTCTCTTCTCTTGTTCCATTACAGAATCAAAGTTGTCTACAGGCAACTTGATATTCTGCTCCTTGAAATTCATGTTGACTTGGTGAAATTTGATTAACAAATGACGAGCGAAGTGTAAATAGAACGCTTTTGTACCTTCAAGTTCATTCGAACACAGACTTTTAAAGAGTGATGATCACTTATGGGAGCGGATTGCTAAATAATTTAATCAATAAACTACCATTCGAAGCTCATATACCTGGATATTAGTATTACGGTCCTGGTACAAAATAAGAAAAACGTCTCGCTAGAGGGGATACAGGTATAAATCCTTTAGACGCTGCTTGTAAAGAACATGACATATCTTATTCGCAAAATCGTAATAACATCGAACTTCGAAACACAGTCGATCGCGTACTAGCTGATAAAGCTTGGGAACGAGTTTTAGTTAAAGACGCTAGTATTGGTGAAAAATCAGCTGCTTACGCTGCAACTAACATCATGAAGCAAAAAAAAAAACTAGGTATGGGAATTTTTTTCCAAAAAATAGTAAAAGCTGCGTCCATTTCAAAGCTTAAAAATAAAAAAGCTGTAGCTGCGATTCGTGCAGCTTTGAAAAAAGCACGAACCTCTGTCAAAGCTGGTGGAGGGAAAACGAGGGTTAAGATGTTTTCCTTTTGTTATATCTTGGAACATCAAACGTTAAGTATAATTACGATAGATTTCAAGATTTTGGTTCCTACAATTGCGGTCATTTATGTTTAAAGTTTCTTTCAGAAACTATATAAGAAATAAATGGGAGTAAATTATCTCATTCCTATTTCAACTGTCATGGATGAAACACTATCATTAATATTGAGCGGTAACTCTTCAGTTCTTACATCTCGTTATTTTCCGCCTATCGAATTATCTCCGAATAAAAATTACGTTCTTGGATTAGTTGAATTCTTAACGTATCATTCTATTCCAAATATTGATTCGGACCAAAACAAATTTTATGTAGGTGATACAGTAGTTAGTATACCCATAGGTGCTTACGATATCACTGACATAGAAACACTTTTATTAAAAAAACTTACTACAAAAGGTATAACCTTAAGTCTAAAACCAAATAATAACACGTTACGAAGTATTATTAAGGTAGGACCGCACAAACTAGAAAGAGATGTGTTAAAAATCTAAAACTTTAGGAAGTCGAAGATAAATATTAAAAAATGATGCCACTAAATTTTCAGAACCGTTTTTCGTTTTTGAGTAATTGCATATTAACATCGCGTCGATTTAACCCGTAGTCTTATGGGAGGGCACATTTTTTATACAATTTTTACATAATTACATGTGATCAGGTTTTCAGAAAATTTGTCAGTTCAACTAGAATGCACAAGAATCACATAGAATTAATTAAATCATACATTCGGTTCCTCTAAGTATTAATAAAAAACAAAAATATGTGTTTTAGGTTAAAAAAGCTTCTGCTGCTAATGCATTTCTATATCTATATACGCGTGAAGCTAGTCAAATGTTTAACCGAAAATGCATCTTGACTAGAGCCGTAGGTGCGGTCCTACCTTAAGTCAAGTGAACCGATTGATTTCACGAAAAGTGACTCTATTGGCACTTGGTTAGGATTCTCAACGGAAATTCTTGATAAAAATACTGAACACGAATCTGACTTACCTGTTAGTGTACTCAAAGTTCAATCTGTTAGAATTAAGTGTAACATAGTTGGTGGTTCATATCTAAACGACAAAAGAGTTCATACTATTCATCAATTTTTCCCGAAAGTAAACCCTTGCTTTAAAATTATTGAAGTGCCAGCAAACGTTATATACCTTCCTATTACTATACAAAGCATAGATTTTCTAGAGCTTCGAATAATTGATCAAGACGGAGATCTGATTAATTTTCAAGGTGAATAAATAATGGTGAGAATTCATATCAAAACTTTTTAATGGGAATCATTTATAACTCGAGAAAGTATATAAACGAACCAATATGGAGACCTCCCATCAGTCGTCAACGAACAGTCAATGCGTTAACGCAACGAAACATTCAGTTTCTCAAAAAAATAGGTTCAAAAGTCGTCCGTGGTGGTGCTGCTTAATTTTCTGCTGCAATGGACGGAATTCTAAATATTCAATCTCCAATCGTCTTCGACGATTCCATAAAAAATTATGAAATCCATTCTCATCAACCATACACAATCTCTGAATATAAAAGTACTGATGAAATTCGTATTTTTATTCAACATCAAGACTTGTGTGTTTTACCATCGCGAAGTTCATTGCATATTAATGGTAAAATTACTAAATTAAATGGTACTGCATTAGCGCATACAGAATTTGTAAATAGTGCTATCTGCCATTTATTTGAAGAGTTTCGTTATAAAATGAATGGCGTAGAAATTGATAAATGTGAAAATCCAGGTATAACTTCTACTATGAAAGGATGGTTATTGCTCACTCATGGATAATATAACACATTATTAAATACAGGTTGGTTAGTATCAACAAATGAATCTCTTACCGATAATGCTGGTAACTTCGATGTTTCCATTCCTGTGAATATGATCTTTGGATTCACTGAAGATTATGATAAAATGGTTGTCAACATGAAACATGAACTCGTTCTCGTTCGATCAAAAAACGATACGAATGCTGTTTTACAAGCAAATACAGCAGCTCAAGGGGCAGCAGCTGCATATGAAGATTTTAAAATAGTAATAAATAGGATAGAGTGGTTGATGCCATACGTCACAGTGTCCGATAAATTTAAAATTAATCTTTTAAATTTCATTGGTAAAGGTCGATCAATCGATATGAGTTTTCGAGCTTGGGAACTGTATGAGTACCCACAACTCCGAACAACTAATCGTCATGTGTGGACGGTTAAAACATCCAATCAGTTAGAAAAACCTCAATTTATCATTTTTAGCTTTCAAACGAATCGTAAAGATAATGAAAGTGTAAGTGCAAGTCTTTTTGATCATTGTGATATTCGTAATGTTAAACTTTATCTTAACTCACAGTATTATCCATATGGTAATTTGAATCTTGATATAAATCAAAATCAATATGCTATATTATATGATATGTATGTAAAGTTTCAAAATTCTTATTATAACAAAAATTCTGACCCTGTGATGACAAGAGAAGGTTTTAAAATATACATGCCCCTTATTGTTATAGATTGTTCTAAACAAGATGAATTATTAAAAAATGCCCCAGTTGATATTAGATTATTATTTGAAACAAAAACAAATTTTCCTGCTAATACTGCAGCCTATGGTCGTATTCTCCACGATCGCATAGTTCAATACAACCTAATGTCGGGTGATGTTCGTAAACTTATTTAAAAACGTATATACACGTTAACTACTTTCATTAAGAATTCATTTGATTATCATGGAGCCTCATGAAAAGACGTCACTGCTCTCCGGTGATTCTGAAAAATGTTCTAAAAAATATGATTATCAAATTCAATCTAAGAAAAAAGATGAACCTTCAAAAAATTATGAATGTAAATATGAAAAAATAAAATGTGATGGATTTTCAGCAAGTACCAGTGACGGTTATGTATCGAAAACATACATAAGTAAATTTAAAGATTCATAAATAGAAAATAAATTATTGGGGAGATTAACAAAAGCGGATGTATCTCACAGGGAAGAGCGTTGGTTGGAGCTCTTTCCACTTTCTCTATCGAACATGAAATAAAAAATTATGTCTTTTTATTTATTTTTTATTTATGTTTTTGTTATTGTTTTTTGTTTTTGTTTGTTCCAGAGGAGGTGTTTCATATTCTTTTATTATTATTATTGTTATTATTTTTATCATTGTTATTATTATCGTTATTATTATTATTATTGTTGTTATTATTATTATTATTATTATTGTTGTTATTATTATTATTATATTATTGTTATTATTATTGTTCCAGAGGGGGCGGGGTATTCCATGTTATATTATTATTATTATTATTATTATTGTTTTTATTATTGTTATTATTATTGTTCCAGAGGGGAATTATTTTTGTTTTTGTTTTTGTTTTTTTTTATTACTATTATTTATTATTCTATTATTATTATTCTTTTTTTTATAATTTAGGGGGGGCTTGCTGTAGACGATGGTGTTTTATAGACGGTGTTCTAGAGGGACTGTTCCAGAAGGAAATGATTATTATTATTATTTTTTTTTTGTTTTGTTTGTTCCAGAGGGGTGTTCCAAAATTTGTTCCAAAATCAGCACATGACACGCACATAAACTATAAACTCTTAAAGTTAATAATAATACAATTTCTCCGGAAAAGGAGTCAATTGATGCGCGCGACTTACGTTTTTAAATCTTAAGACTTACGAGACGATTGATTCAACAAAGGATCAATTCGTCTTTACGCGACTAAACTCTAATTAAGACTCCCAGCGCTGCTGCAGTCTTGCTCGGGCGTTGCCTCGCTGGCAAGAATGCAGCGCATACACTTGCTGACTTGTCATTCTTAGGTCAATGCATGTGCATTATAAGTGTCACATAACAAATAGTATTACACTTATCAAGTACTCTGGGATTTCTAATATTAAATTTCAAATTCCTGAAAGGAAAAAGAGCGTTTATATCCGAATAATCCATATAATTTCTCAGAGTCTTGAAGACTAATTATAGGTCATAATAATTGTGTAAGGATTTCACAGAAGGTATTTTGTGTCGTAATTTTAAGCTCATCTTGTTGTTTTATTGCTGTGTGTTCCTGTTGAGGAGTGCTAGAAACCCAGTTCATCTCAGTGACTGCAATCAGTAATATTACAGCTACATCATGAACCTTGCAGCCGACGTGCAATCACCGGCAACTTCATCTTTGGTGGATCGGAGAGCTCAACTTGCAGGACACCCTCATAGGACATCTTCAGGTATTCTTCTAGCTCAAGTAACAGTAATTGACTTGAGCCACTCATCGTACTTAACACACAGTAATTAACCTTTAGAGTACCGGGATTTTAAGCAGAAAATAACTATAAAAAAATGTATTTAAAAAGTATCTTATATAGTATATTAACCATCGGCAAGATGTCGACCATGGGTTGTTTCCGTATACGGAAACTCGAGCCCGCAACGTCACGCACCATATTGAGTATTTTTTGAAATCATAAAGTATGATTTTAATTACTTAAAACAAATTGACAAGGCAAAAAATAAGCATAATACGTCAAATTCAATCATTATTTAATAAGCTAAGGCTATTTGGAGCCTCCATAATTAGGTCGCCGATGAAGAGTATACCCGGAGGTCATCTTCAGGGAAAAAGACTGATTTTTCTAGAAATTTATTTGATCAGTTTTTTTTTTTTATAATCAGGGTGATAACTTCGACTCAGACGCATAATTTTCCGATGTCGGGTACTCAGAGCTCATCTCCGAGGAGCTAGACCCCCAGGTCATTCAAAACAAGCGTATTCGAGAGAAAAAAAAAAAAAAGATACAAAATGAAACAATTTGAAGACTTTTGGGACTGAGAACTTTTATACTCGAGAATAAAAAAAAAATAACGGACCTAAGTGGTAACCAGGTCACCGAAGACGAGTATACCCGGGGATCATCTTCAGGGAAAAAGACTGATTTTTTTATAAATTTATTTCATCAGTTTTTTTTATATTCAGTGTGATAACTTCAACTAAGACGCATAATTTTTCGGTGTCGGCAACTCAGAGCTCATCTCCGAGGAGCTAAACCACCAGGTCGTCCAAAACAAGCGTATTCGAGAGAAAAAAAAAAAAAGGAAAGATACGTAATGAAATAATTTGGAGAATTTTTGGGATTTAGAAGTTTTGTTTTCGAGAATAGAGAAAATATGATAGACCTAGGTAACTAGGTCGATGACGAGTGCACCTGGAAATCATCTTTAGGTAAAAAACGCTTTTTTGTATTCTGGCAGTAGTAATTTGTTACAAAGTGTAACATCTCCTTTTGCATTACCCAGAACTGACGACGTGAACGTAGAGAATAAGCAGTTCCTTTTATGTTTGTCTTTTTTTGTAATTTTTTGTGTTTTTTATTATTATTTTTTTTACGTAATTTTTTATTTATTTTTTTTAATTTTTTTTGTTTTTTTTTGTTTTTTTTTTGTAATTTTTTGTAATTTTTTTTTTTTTTTTTTAATAATTTTCTTGTGTTTTTTTATGATTTTTTTTTGTTGAAATATTTTGAAAATAGTATTATTCACCAATTCATGGCAAGACAGCTTTTGTATGGTAAATTTCGAAACAAGGATAGATTCACAAAGCCTTGAGGCATGTACTGCACTCATACGCTGATTTATGTTTGTTATGAGACATCCAGCACAATGCACAATGCCGATACGGATTTTTTTGTGGAGATCGATCATCAGTAATTTTTTTAGGAAAATGACGTCCTTTCAATCTCATGTCTTTCGACGCTAAATCAGGGGAAACTGTTTCATGATCAAGGTTGAGTAAAGTTCTTACTCCGGAAGAACGTAAATCTGGAAAAGACATTTTTTGACCAGTTTGCTGTTGATACAAAACATGAGCGTTAGTCAACATTAAATCAACAAAGTGAAAAAAGAGTTTTTTATACCATTTCATTGTTTTTCTGACTGATTCAGTCAAAGATAATTGTCGATCGATGTTGTACCGAGTACCCGCCATCGAAAAACTGTGCGTCTAAGTCGAAGATATCACTCTCAACATAAAAAAAACAATAATAATTTTTAGAAAAATCTGTCTTTTCCCTGGGTATGATCCCCAGGTACACTCGTCATCGGTGACATAGTTACCTAGGTCTATTACATTTTTTTTATTCTTGAAAAACAAAAGTTCTAAGTCCTGAAAATCTCATAATTATTTCATTTTCTCCTCTTTTTTTTTCTCATTCGCACACACCTGTTTTTGACGACCTGGTGAACTGACTCCTCGGAGACAAGCTCTGAGTCCCCGTCATCAAAAATTATGCGTCTAAGTCGAAGATGTCACCCTTCAAAAAAAAAAAAAAAAAAAAAAAAAACTAACAAATCAATTTCTGGAAAAATCAGTCTTTTTTCACGAAGATGATTCCCGGGTGAACTCGTCATCGGCGACCTGCTTACCCAGGTCTATTCTTCTTTTTCTTTGCTCCAATTTATACTCGATTATAGAAAGTTATCAGTCTCAAAAATCTTCAAATTATTTCGTTTTTACCTTTTATCTTTTTTTTTTTTTTTTTTCTCTCGTATACACCTGCTTTTGATGACCTGGTGATCTGGCACCTTGGAGATGATCTCGGAGTACCCATCATCGAAAAAGTATGCGTCAAAGTCAAAGATATCACTCTCAGTCGAAAATAAATCTAGTAAAAAAATTTCTGGGAAAATCAATGTTTTTCCCTGGAGATGATCCCCGGGTATACTTGTCATCGGCGACCTGGTTACCTAGGTCAATTATTTTTTATCTGTACTCTACTAAAAAAGGTCAATGTTCAAAAATTACTTCCCAGAAATTATTTTCAAAAATTTTAACTTTAAAAAATTACTTATTTTCCATTTGCAGTATACGGAAAACCCGGTACTCTAAAGGTTAAGGAGGGCTTGCAAAAATTCCAAAAACTGCTCCTCACCAAATTGATGGAAACTCTTGATTTGGGTGTCTTTTAGGACCGCTTTGAAAATCCCATAGTTACCATTTCGATTTAAGTTCTTACCACGCATGCTCAGTGACTTTTGTTTCCCATTTAAATGGAAATGGAAGGTCAGTTTTTCGTTAATTTTGCGACAAACCTGGTCCCGATCGAATCACTAGAGACCGGGTTTTGAATTTTTGAAAAAAAAACTATAATTGTTGTTTGATGTCCAAACTTAGTGGATTGTATGTTTTTTATTGCCACGATCGCGGAGGAAAAAGAGAAATGAAGAAGAGTAAAAATAAGGAGACAAGACACTCAATTTTTATACTGTATAAATTAATTATTAATAATTAATTAATTGCTTCATAAACAAGCGAGTGTACAAGCGGGTGAGGTGAGAAAACTCGCCGTTTTGTCCAGGAGTCCCTCTACCTCCGGGTAAATCGTCGCTTATGGCGAAGAGAACAAACGACTTGTAAAGTTGCCGTATCGCGTGGTAACGGTGATCACGGCTGCAGCACGACTCGTGTGGGTGGAGACTGCTCGCTTTGGGCAGCTTTGGCATGGGTCACTCGGATGACCAATCTCGTGGTGAAAAAGAGGCGATCAATTTTGAACATTCCGCCCCCTTTAATCGATTGTGGTTGATTAATAGAGTATAAATCTGTGAACATATGAAAACAGAAAAAATAACATCAAGTTAATGGTTAATATAAAAAAAGGAATTGTGATTTGAGTTTGTGGCAGATTGTAAGCGTACGATGAGACGCAGAGGCTTACTGGACAAAGATGTTTAGAGCTTGCGCTCAAGGTAGTGAAAATTCCTGGGTCAAAGACCCAACGTTGGGATGAAGGTGAGTAAATTAAATTACTCAAAAACTGAGTTTTTGATATTTCAGCCATTGCCTGGAACTGGAATAGCTCAGATGTCTGGCTGCTTGTACATTTGAGTGGGGCCTGGACTCGAGTCATCACTGGTGGGTAAATTTTGAAAAAAATTTGCTAGCATTTGGACCTTATGTGGTGCAGGTGGCTTATTTTTTATCAGAATAGCCGGTGTTTGAACTTGGAGTCGTTCAGTTAGCTAAGGTTTAAGACAAGTAGCCGGAGACAAGGTGCCCGGACTGAAGCTATCACGGGTGGCTGAGCTTGAAAAAGTGTAGCCGGTGCCTAGACCAAGGGTGTCGCAGGTGGCCGAGTTTTAAAATGATCAGCTGAAGCCTGGAGTTGGACCGTCGCTTGTGGCTAAGTCTTAAAAGGGGTCGCCCGGGACGGAATTTTGGTTAATTCAGGTGGCTGAAATTTAGAGAAAGCAGCCACAGCTTGAACTTGGGATCGTTCAAGTGGCTGACTTCTCGAACGTGTAGCCGATACTTGGACTGAGAGCGTCGCAGGTGGCCGCATATTTCTGAGAAAGTTTGCCGTTGCCTCGACCTTGGGCAGTTCAGTTGGCTGAATTTTAAGAGAGCAAGCTGATGTCTGAGCTCAACATGGTTCAGCTATTTGATTCTCGAAGGGTGATGCCAAAACCGGGACTAGAATTATCGCGAGTGACTTAGTTTTAAGAAATTGGACGTTCGAGTCGTACACGTCATCAAAGGTGTCCTGCGTGTAGTAGAACAGGTCTTTGACGAAGTAGTCGTGGCAACGATCGACATCGCTACAATTTCTTAAGGTGTTGTCGTTGGCCAGGAATTTTTGCCAAAGTTGCTTGAGACGTAGGATACGAGTTTCTGCTAACTCGCTAGTCATCCTGGCTCCTTTTTGTTCGAACGTTTCGAAATGAGTGACGATTCGATTTCGGATCATAGCTTGGACGCTAAGGGTTTGCGCAAATGAATTTGGTTTAATTATTTTGCACGATTTGGGGTTCAATTTTGAAAAAAAAAAATCAACAAGTAAAAGTTAAACTAAACTTTTGGTTTGAGCAACTGAAAAGCGATTGTTCAGCTTGGTTATTGTTTTGGCTAATTTGTTAAAAAGCGATCGTTTAACTAGATTAATCCAATTTTGAAATTAGTTGAAAGGCGAATGTTTAACTAGGTTGGTATAGATGAGATTAATAAGTTTTGGAGTCAAGTTGAAAATAGGGTGTTCAACTTGGAAACTGATTAAATTTGATGTGATTAAAAATATTTCTAGATCAGATTAATTAAAAAGCGATCGTTCAATTAATTGATTAGTAGAGAATAATTCCTGTCGTACAACGATTTGAGGTTTGAAAATATTTCCAGGTCAAATTAGTTAAACCGAGCGTTTAACTGAATGAATTTGTGGAGAATAAATTCAAGGCATAGTACACAGCTCAGTTTGGAGGCTGAAAGTTGGTGGGTAGGTAGGTGGTTGAAAGGCGAGCGTTCAACCTGGTATTTAAAAAAAAAATGAATTCGATAAGGTAGAATTATATAGTGGATAATTCAGTGGGTGGCGAAAATAAACTTGTAAATCTGGATATTTCCGCCCCCTTTAATCGACTGGGGTCAATTAATAATGAATTAGAATTACAAAGAGGATAATTCTGGGTTGATAGTAAAATTCAATTTGAGTTGCTGAAAAGCGAGTGTCCAGCTAGGTAAAGTTAGATTTTGGAAGGTTAGACAGTGGAAAACCGAGTGTTCACCGTCAATTTGGTCTTTGGTTTAACTGAGTTGGTGTAAAAAACTAAATTTTAGGTTTGAAAATTGGTGGGTAGCTAAAACACACTTATTGTTCACCTTGAACTATAGCGTAAGTATCGCCAGGTGCACCAGGTGCTTGCCCTGATCCATCCGGAGTCCAAACTTCCTGGGAAAAATCATCTCCAATGCGTCAGTATCACCATGTGCACCAGGCGTCCGCCCTGACCCTTCCGAAGTCCTAACTTCCTTGGGAAATCATCTCCAAGGCATAATTAATACCAGTGGCACCAGGTGTCCACCCAGGTCTCTTTGGAGTCTAAACTTCCTGGGGAAATCATCTCCAAGCCGTAAGTATCACCAGGTGCACCAGATGTCCGCCCTGACCCATCTGAAGTCGGAACTTCCTGGGGAGTTCATCTCCAAGGCGTAAGTATCGCCAGGTGAACCAGGTGCTTGCCCTGATCAATCCGGAGTCAAAACTTCCTGGGGAAGTCATCTCCAAGGTGTAAGTATCACCAGGTGCACTAGATGTCCGCCCTGACCCATCTGGAGTCGGAACTTCCTGGGTAAATCATCTCCAAGGCGTACGTAACACCAGTTGCACCAGGTGTCCGCCCTGACCCATCCGGAGTCAAAACTTCCTGGGGAGTTCATCCCGAAGCCTTACGTATCACCAGGGGCACCAGGTGTCCACCCTGACCCATCCTTAGTCGAAACTTCCTGGGGATATCATCTCCGAGGCGTCAGTATCACCAGGTGCATCAGGCGTCCGCCCTGACCCTTCCGAAGTCCTAACTTCCTTGGGAAATCATCTCTAAGGCGTAATTAATACCAGTGGCACCAGGTGTCCACCCAGGTCTCTTTGGAGTCTAAACTTCCTGGGGAAATTATCTCCAAACCGTAAGTATCACCAGGGACACCAGGTGTCCGCCCTGACCTATCCGGAGTCAAAACTTCCTGGGGAAATCATCCCCAAGGTGTAAGTATCACCAGGTGCACCAGATGTCCGCCCTGACCCATGTGGAGTCAAAACTTCCTGGGGAGTTCATCTCCAAGGTGTAAGTATCACCAGATGCACCAGATGTCTGCCCTGACCCCTCCGGAGTCCAAACTTCCTGGGGAGTTCATCCCCAAGCCTTACGTATCACCAGGGGCACCAGGTGTCCGCCCTGACCCATGCGGAGTCAAAACTTCCTGGGGAGTTCATCTCCAAGGTGTAAGTATCACCAGATGCACCAGATGTCCGCCCTGACCCCTCCGGAGTCCAAACTTCCTGGGGAAAATCATCTCCAAGGCGTCAGTATCACCGGGTGCATCAGGCGTCCGCCCTGACCCTTCCGAAGTCCTAACTTCCTTGGGAAATCATCTCCAAGGCGTAATTAATACCAGTGGCACCAGGTGTCCACCCAGGTCTCTTTGGAGTCTAAACTTCCTGGGGAAATCATCTCCAAGCCGTAAGTATCACCAGGTGCACTAGATGTCCGCCCTGACCCATCTGAAGTCGGAACTTCCTGGGGAAATCATCTCCAAGGCGTAAGCATCACCATGAGCACCAGGTGTCCGCCCTGACCCCTCCGGAGTCCAAACTTCCTGGGGAAAATCATCTCCAAGGCGTCAGTATCACCAGGTGAACCAGGCGTCCGCCCTGACCCTTCCGAAGTCCTAACTTCCTTGGGAAATCATCACCAAGGCGTAATTAATACCAGTGGCACCAGGTGTCTACCCAGGTCTCTTTGGAGTCTAAACTTCCTGGGGAAATCATCTCCAAGCCGTAAGTATCACCAGGGGCACCACGTGTCCGCCCTGACCCATTCGGAGTCAAAACTTCCTGGGGAAATCATCCCCAAGGTGTAAGTATCACCAGGGGCCTGATGGAGGTAAGTAAATATCGAACTCGAATCTCGAAATTTAAGTGGGAAAAAAAATGTTCATGATTTAACCGTTGGTACGAATGAGTAAAAATTTGACGTGTGTAGTATTGCAGATTGTGCGGCAACATGAACTAAATTTAAATGTGTAATGTTGTTATAAATAAATATTAAAAAAGTTAAAAATCACCAAATTTTATTTATTTTTTTTTTTTTTCAACTTTCACTAGAATTTTTCAGAAACGATAAAGGGAAATAATTAATTTCAAAATATAAAAAAGGATTGGAAATAAATATAAACATTATAGATTTCACAAAAACAAACAAGAGTGTTTTAAATAGTAATAAATTTTTTATCATACATAAGTTTATATTTATTACATGATATAAGTTTTTAAATATGTTATTTTTATTTATTTGAAGATGAAACTACTTTTTGAAAACTCCACGCACGGAACGCTACAGTAAAAAGTTCCCTAAAAAGTTGATAATGGAAAAAACAGATAAATATAAATATTGTAATATTTATCTGTTTTTTTTTCTTGCGATTTATTTTCATGCTTATTTAGAAAAAATAAAATAAAACAAAAACCGAAATTACAATGCAATCAAGATTTATTCTGAATAAGATTGACCATATGTAATACTTAATGAGCCGATTGGCCTCTAAAAAGATTTAAAAAAAGTACGATTCGCAAACTCGTCAAACGCAAACGTATATAGATAATACATGCAAGCCATTTACACTCTATCAAAAAATTAAACTTAAAATACTTTACATTTATAGAACTAGGCGATGAATAACCTATACTCGTTTATAACTATGACTCAAATATTTTTACAATATAACTATCACTTTTTAAAATTAACTCAAATTTATTCTAAGCTTGACAGAATAATAGATTTGAAAAATCATATAAAATATTAATCAAACTAAAACATCTTTACTAATTTTTGGTTGCATAGGCTTACATTGTTAAATTTTTAATTTCTAATTTAGATACTCAGACTTGAATATTTAAAAAGTTTGTATCATTAAGATAATGTGTTTTAAAAACAAATCATTTATAATTTCTTGCCACCTTAATTTATCGGGGCCAAGAGTACAAAAAATATAAACATTAAAAAAGAGATAATAATAAAGTTAAACGTTAATACTAACACTTTACATTTACGAAAATGTGGAGTAAAAACTAGATGAAGATACAAAAAGTAATAATAATTAAGAAGTTCAGTATAAATACTTTACAATTTTTTAAAAATTTTGTATAAAATAACATTTTGCTCCTACAAGAATCATTTAAGTAGTAGGTATTGCAAAATTATGGAATGATAAATTCGTTTTTATCAATTAATTAATATTTTGAAAATATTCATCGATTATAGCTTGACGCTCTGCTATGCCTTCCACATAGTTATCGTCCTCCAATGCTACTTGAACTAAATCATTCCGTTGATTGTTCCCAATTTGGGGTACCGGAAAATTCAGGCTGTTAGAATATTATATTATCATTTTAAAATTTTTTCAAAATAATATAAATTCAAAAGCTAATTTCTTACCCATTACGCCTCATGTAATTATACACAACTGCCGAAGCCAAAATAATTTTAGCGGAAAATTCAGGTTCATAGTGCAAAACGCGTTCATCATTTATGCATCTCATTGTCTCCTTCCATATCCCAAATGTTTGTTCAACGCGGACACGTGTTTTTCGAATCGCCCTAGAGTAATGATATTCTGGAGTTCCTTCTGGCACACCGTTAATTGGAACCATCAAGTAAGGTGCTTGAGTATAACCCGAGTCTCCTAAAAAAAAGCCAAGTTAAAATATAAAAAATGCATTTCAATGCTTTCATCATTAACAATAAAATAAAAATAAATATAGAAAAAATCATGTTCATTCATACGTAATGTCAGAACTGAGTTAAATATGTTTTATAAAATATTTGAAAACTACTATTTATTTTATCACAAATATTTTTAAATATTCAAGTACAAGCTCACCTATAAGGAAATAATTTCTTGGGACTACACCATTTAAATACTCATTCCTTAAATTTAAGAATTTGTTCCTTACATCACTGAAACGCCAATTAAATGCATCATGTGTTGAGCCGTTAACAATCTTTAGACTGCAAATGTTATAATCTGCATCTGACACCAATTGAACATTGAGTGAATGATTTTGGTGGTGATCGACATAAGCTTCTTCATGGTTAGAAGGAGTATGTATCTTTATAAGTGTACAATCTATGAGTCCGATAGCTCCAGGAAAACCAAGAGTAAGTTCAAAGCTAAAAAAAAAAACACAAAAATTCAATCACAAAAAATATTTTGAATATTTCAGAAAATAAGAATTATAAAATACATAATTAGAAGAGAATAAGAAATTCTAATTTTATTTTAAAGTCTGTAATAATCATATATATAGAGGATAATTCCTGGTATGGGCGAGAATAATCGCGTAGTTTTGAATATTCCACCCCCTTTAATCGACTGCGGTCTAATTTCTAATTTTGCAGAAAATGGTAAGGGTGGTGATAACAAGTTGGGTTAATTTTTAGTTTAAATTTTCCTTCTTTGAAAACCTAAAAATTATAAAACCAGAATCAGCTTATTTTTGAAAAAAAATGTAAGGTCACAACAAGTGATTTGACTGAATTAAATTATTCAGGCAGATAAAGCAAAAAAAGGTACTAAAAATGGTTATACGATACAAAATTGAGGTATTGGTGATCCATCGATGACTTAGCTTGATCCAAATAAAGTTTAAATTCAGATCAGAGCTCGAGTAGACCCCAAGAATTGATTGAAATAACATCAAGTATACGATGAGTGACTTGAAGACTGGGTGAGTGCTCGATGAGCAATTTGATGGATTGCTCGATTGTACACCAAGAATCCAAATGATGCCGGATCAGGTACTGGTGAATGAGCTGCAGGTTTGAAGGAATACCAGGAAAATGAAGAAGAAAGTCCAATAATTGTGTGCTGAAGAATCCTGGAGGCCAATGTAGTTGTAAGATGAAGGGTATTTGGAGTGGATTGATCTAAATCAGTGGTATGGTGAATTTGACAGGGTGTAGATCTCTAAAATTCAAATTTGTGTTGAAATCTTAATAAAAGTTGAAATAAACATGAGTCTAATGCTAATTAGTTTTAAATAGAAATACAAAACTATATAAATTATTGAGGGTGTGAACAAAATTAAAGTTTAAATAAGTTAAAATGTAAACAAAGTTTAAGTTTGAATATAGGGTAAAAAATATAAACAAAGGGGTACTTCAATCTGCAGCGTTAGAACTAAACAGAAATAAAGGTTATTAGTTTTGCGGTGAAAACTAGCAAAAAACAAATTGGGTCGGGCATACCAGATCTGTAGTTCCATCAACGCCAGGGTACTGCGTGGACGAGCTCCTGTGTGGTTGCGTGATGAAGTGAACTGGGTGCCAAGCTGCTGCTTGGTTGCGGACAGCTTATGTGGCTGACCGCTGCTTTCTCGGGCTGCACAGGTCTTTCTGGTCCTCCAGGCCGTCTTGCCGAGTGGATGCAGTCGTCCCGGTTGTAGTTGCAGGCAGTGATACGCTGCAATTTAGAAGTACCAATAAGATGACTTCTGCTGACTGCTGCTGCAATGACGATTTGAGCTGCTCCGCGGAGGATTGTTCGTCTGCTTGCTGCTGGTATGGTGCGGTTCAGATGTAAATGCGGGCGTCTTATCTGACACCGCGTCGTTCGACCTTTTGTCAGCCAAAGTGGTTGGCTCCATGATAACCCAGGTGGTGAGCTGCGTGCTGCTAGGCTTGAGGTTCCAATAAGATGGTCGCTCTTGTTGGCCGACGGGTGCTCGCTAGACAGGCCGCTTTAGGCCAGCTTCGAGCGCTGCTTTCGGTGTGGAGAAGAGAGTCGCAGAGCGCGATCGTCCGTCTCTCTTGCTCCCACGACGACTGCTTGCTGATGAAGTGTGGCTGCGTGGTGGTGATGCGCGCGCCATTCGACGTCGTTGGGTCTTCCTCATTTGAAGAAGAAGTAGAATGAAAATGGCCGTTGCGCAAAGTGACAGCGTAGTAATTTTCAGATTTTTAATTTTCCACTTTTCACTGCACTTAGCACTCGCGTCCCAATCACCGATATTATCCGGCTTGAAGGACCAAATGTTTGAAGTTTAAGCTTAGTGGACTCTATGTTTTTTATTGCCACGATCGCGAAGGAAAAGGAGAAATGGAGAAGGGTAAAAATAAAGAGACTAGACCCTGAACTTTGATGCTGTACTAAATAATTAATTTATTGCTTAATAAACAGGTGAGCGGGTGAGGTGAGAGAACTCGCCGTTTTGACTGGGAGTCTCTCTACTTCTGGGTAAATCGTCGCTTATGGCGAAGAGGATGAACAACTTGTAAAGTTGCCATGTCACGTAGTAACGGCGATCACAGATGCAGCGCGAGTGACGCGGGCGGAAACTGGTCGCTCCGGGAAGCTCTTGTGTGGGTCACTTAGATGACCAATTCCGTGGTGAAAAAGAGGTGGTCAATTTACAACATTTGGTAAGTTTCTATGGCCTGAAACATAGGGTGGCCCCTCGGTTCCACGTAAAAATGTCTGACGTAAAAATATCCTTACGTAAAAATATCCGGACGTAAAATTATCCTAACGTAAAAATACCCTATGCAAAAATATCCAAAGCAAAAATATCTGAATATTAATTTTTTTTTATAATAAAATAAATTAAAAACAAAAAAATAAAGAAATTTTCTATTGAAATTTAATTTTTTAATCTCTTCCAAAATTCTCATTAGTGGTATGTACAGTTCCGTTGCATCCATTTTCGTTAAATTTAACACACCTCCAAACAATACTATTTTTATTAATATGTCTCTTTGAATGTATGAACCCGTGTAAAACTAATAATTTACCACCCTTCTGGCTGTTGACAAAATGTAACGGCATATTAATTTCTTACAATGACAATAGTATAAGACACGAACAGGACAAAGACAAGACGACGACTGATAGTATCCTTTCATTTCACGATACGTTGAAATAAACTATAAATACACGTGTAAACATCCTCACACATATTTATTATTCTTTGTTTTTGGCGCGCTCTTTAGGGGCCCTTTGGGCCCCACGCGCGCATTGTTTTAAAAAATAGCCTGTTAGTATTTATTGAATCTGTCAAAACAATCGAATTAAATTATTTTCGTTTTTTTTCGGATATTCTTGCATAGGATATTTTTACTAAGGATATTTTTACGTCCTGATATTTTTACGATTGGAAATTTTTTCGTTCGATATTTTCGAAAAGATATTTTTACGTCGGATATTCTTGAACGGACATTTTCACGGGTCACCCTCATGCCCCTTCACCGGAGCACCCGAAAAAGTTGTGTTTTTTATGTCTCCAAAACATACTAAAATTTCAAATGTGAGGCTCTTCTGGTTTCCGAGAAATTAACGAAAAACTGGCCTCCCAATGCCATTTACATGGGAAACAAAAGTCACGGCGCATGCGCGGTGAGAGCTTAAATCGAAAAAGTAACTATGGGATTTTAAAAGGGGTCCTAAAAAACATCTAAATCCAGAGTTTCAGTCAATTTGGTGAGGAGCAGTTTTTGGCATTTTTGCAAGCCCTCCTTTACTGTGCATCCTCCCTTTTCTTTGAACGTGTCTATGCACTTGGCTATTTTCTTCTTTTTTTTTCTCAAGGCAATTCTCTGCTGCTATTAGAATTTCTCTTGGCCAACGCTCTCTTCTTTCAAGGCTATTTGTTATTGTTTGTCTCATTTAATTTCGCTTGGCCATCGCTCTTTACTTTTCAATGACCCCCATAATCGAACATGTCCAAATAAGTACTATATTATTTGCAAAAGAATAACATAAGTTAATTGAGAAAAGGCTCAGGAAAAAATTGTTCTCAACTTCCTTTTTTTTTTTAAATTAAAGGTTAAATTTATTGCTTATTTGCTTTCAAGAATATAACTTTGATGGCATATTGACTGACACGTTGATTGAGACTAGTAATCTATAAAATATAACACTGCTGACGCTATGCCTGAATACCTATGAATAAAAATGAAAATCTTATGCGAATATTGATTTTACTCCTACACACTCTGCGCGCGCACACTCAATAGAACGCTACCAGATGTAGTAAGCACGCGCTTGAGAAAAACTGTTCAAAATTCACCGCCTTCTTTTTCACCACTAAGTTGGTCAGATGAGCGACAGACATACGCCTCGTCCCAGCTGCCGACATCCACCCGCACCAGTCATGCTGCAACCGTGATGCCACAACCACGCGTCACGGGACTCGAACCCACTGTCGCGAGATCGTCCGCTTATCCGCGACGTTTCACCGCGGTAGAGAGACTCCCGGCCAAAACGGCGAGCTCTCTCTCCTCGTTTGTATATGATGTTAATAAATTAATAAAGTATAGTTTAAGTGCAGCATAAAACTACAGTGCTTAAAAACACCTTCCTTTTTTCCTTTTCCCACTCCCTCGTGATCGCGGTAATTTTATCCTTATTTTTAAACAGTCCACTAAGCTCTAATCCCAAACAAAAACAAAAGTTGAAATTCAGAGAACTGTCACGGTACCCTGCTTCTTTCTCTTGTTTATTACTCAAACATAAGCAAACTTATACACTGACTCTTATCTTCGCTTATTTATAACATACTTATTTTATCACAGGTACAGCTGAAACGCAATATAACAGTCACTCGGCTGTTTAGATATTGTCAGGCTTTTACCACGAAGTCACTCGCACAGCAAAATGGCCGTCTTCTGCTAAACTACGTGTAGTAGAATCGACTTGTCTCAAATGTTTGGGATTCGCGGAGGATGCGCTTAAGGTCAAAGGAATAATTACCGCGTTCGCGAGGGAGTGGGAAAAGTGAAAAGCCGAAGGTATTGGAAAGCACAACACTTGTAGTTTTTATGCTGCAGTTAAACTATTTATTCAACAACTATGTATATAACTATGTACAAATGCGGAAAGAGAGCTCGCCGTTTTGGCCGGGAGTCTTTCAACCTCAGGCAAACTAAGTAGAATCGTCGTAGATAGCGGGAGATCCACGACGATGGTGTTGAATCCCGTGACGCGTGGTAGCGGCATCACGGTCGTAGCAAGACTCACTGAGCGATGACAATTGTTCACATTCCTTATACACGTGACTTAATATTACAAAGTAAGTTACACACAATTTTCTCGATCAATAACAGCAATCAACAACGAAAATGACAAGCGAGTCGAAGCGCCATCCGGCTAATATCATGACTTCCTTCAGAGTGATCTTACGTCCAACAATACCGGACGTCTCGATCTTGTTCCGCGTTCAATAACGATTAGCATGAAAATACAAAATTAATTAATAAGCTAATTAATCCGTGATACCTGTTGCAGCTTCAAATCTAATTAGTGCTTAGACTTTGGTTATAAGTAAAATTTACATAACATTTTTTACAATTAGAAAGTTTAAAATATTTTTTTTATTCAAATAAATTTATGACAACCAAATTAGACCCCTAACAGAACTCTGAATGAAGTCATCCCCGAGGAGTTCGACCAAAACTCCTAAAGATGACCTTTAGGTATCCTCGTCACTATAGCAACCTGGATGTTCAGGTCCAAAATACTCGACAACATTCCCAAAGTCATTTCCGAAGAATTCAACTTAAACTCCCAAAAATGACCTCGACCATCGACGACCTAGGTATCCAGATTTAAAATTCCTCTTTAGATACTTTACAATACCCCTAAAAGTCATACAAAAAGAATTTGGCTTAAACTTGTGACGGGCAATTTTCTCTACTTGTCCTCGTGGTCAGCTTCGAGCTTTACAAGGCTGTGTTGCGCTGGCTACGTCTGTATGTAATCTTCCCTCTTACAGGGCCCTGACGAATACTCAGCCCACAGCCTTGTAAGCCTGTCTGCCAATGGTTGGTTTCCTACGCCAAGCCAAGGACAAGATAATTATCCCACAAGTAAAAAAATATAACGACTCTATTTTCTAAATATTATTCACTTCGACTCGACACGATTCGCAATTTGAGGTACAAACCTTTTTCACTCCAACCTGCTTTCCTGTCTGCGCCTCCAAGTGTGTCAGGACAGAGATAATTAGAAGAAAACAAAGACTCAAAAATTTATTTTTGATTAACTTTATTACCCCGGGTAGCAGTGTACAATTTCAAAGCCCTAAAGAAAAAATAATTGTTCATAAAACAAACAAAGAATCAGTTAAGTAAATTCCGTTTTATTCAGCTCCACGGGTGATGAAGTAATCCAACAAAAAATTTAATAAATAAAATAATTATTATTGATTTCAAGTTAAATAAATTAATGAATATAACTAACTAAATAAGCACATTCGTGGCTTTAACTGCTGACCCGGGATCAACTCAAAAGAATGAAATACTTAAATAAACAAGTAAATTTTAACATGTAAAAAATGTGAAAGAATGAATCGAAATTTAACTCCTACTCAATTTCTCAAACTCGCGATTGACTTTGGTCATCGATGATTTTCCCGACAAGCGCGCTCCTGTAATCAGATAAGGCCAAATCCCATATAAATCAAAAGAATTTTATATTTCACCCCGTACTAGGCTATCTTCCTTTATTTTAATTATATAAGGTAATCATGCGAGTAACGTGAATAAATAAAAAATTATAACAAATCCTCCTAACCTTTACTCGTCATGTTGAACGCTGTTGGCGTGATTCCCACGATATGCAAGGTCGCACAGCAGAGAACTCATGAGGTGCGTGTTGGGTGTGCGTGTACGTGTGTGTGTGCGTGGTAGTTTTGTTGAGACCTGGAATAAACCACAGCTACGTGCCAACACCCTGGATCCAGAATGCCTGGTTACGGAGAAATCGCCAATCACTGGCGTACAGCACTCCTCCTGCCCCACGTGCGATACCTCTCGTCGTCGGAGACCGCACTCGTTCTCACTTTCGTAACCTTGTTACTAAAATTTATGCACACATAAAAAAAATAATGTGCTTCCCATGGATAGTCAGCCAGCATGTATGCGCGTTAGAAACTGATTGTTGAGTACCGAATACCCGAGTATCAATGTTAAAAAAAAAATTATGGTTGTCACGACGAGATATTTTATCGGTCATAGTAAATAACAAATAAGTTATCTCACGATGCTTCACCGATTCTATTATAATTGTCACAATTCTTTTATAAAAAAAAAACTACAATTAATTAACCGACGAATTACTGCAAACTTCTTCCTTTTTTTTTTTTATTACTTACGTGCCCGAAAATTCCTTCGCCACGTGTTGCTCAAACGCGTGTTGCGTAATTGTTTTCCCGTCCGGTCTATTATACAAAAAAAATTCTCACTAGCGAGTAAAAATGATTTCACTTAAAGATCGACCCGAAGAAAATTCCTCGCACAACACTAAATTTAAATAACGAGTTGTTTGCTCCAAAAACCCGGCTCACACATACCTTTCTCTAAGTCCTTTGAGGTTACCTCGAATTTTGGAAAGAAAGAAAACACGTGTGCTTCGTTTGATGGGTAGTTGTAGAGAGAGCGAGGGCGGTCAGCACGATCGCTCGCGAGCGCGGCCGATTCCCGGTGGTGTCCGCTACACCGCATGCGCCTCGCTGCCTTCCCCCTCCCACGACCCGCAGTCCGCAGACTTCGCGAAGTCTCGCGTTCTCGCGTCGTGTTCGATTTGGGGCTCCGGCCACGAATTTAAATTCTTTCTTTCAAACTTTAATATTTACATTTAATAGAAAACTAACTTATTTCTAAAATAAAACAGTAATACAAAAATTGTTATTTACCGTTACAAACTCTCAAAGATGACCTCCGAGTACTCGCGTCATCGGCATCATGAGCGTTCAGGTCCAAAAATGACCATAGATTAATATTATTGTATCGTCATCCAAACCTAGTCTCTCGGCAAAATTTAAGATCTCTAGGTAATATAGGTTTAAAGTTATGGAGCTTGGCAGATTTGAACATACGACGACTATGATGACGAAACTTTAAAAAAACCATGAAAAAAGTTGTAGCTCTTATAAAAAAATAATTAATTTTACAAAAAACAATTAATGGTTCAACTTATTTCTGCTTGTTTGAAACGAAAAAATTTTTTCACAATAAAATGCTTGGTAAGATTTTTGTGCATTCGTTTAGGAAAAAAATTATGAATATCTAAACATTGCCGCGTTGCACAGGCCATGATTTCAGATTTTCAACGTCAAAAATCTATGTAAAAAGACAATATTTTCTGCGATGACTGTAGTTTTTAAAATTATTTACTAGAAGTTCAGGAAATTTCATAACAAATATTGGGTCTTTTTAAATACAAAGCACTTTATTTTTGATTGACAAAAAAGCGTGTTATGCGTTACTAACGAGAGTGAGAGACAGATAGATGTAAGCTAAGCGTTGAGCGTACACTTTTTTTGTCAATTAAAAAAAAATTATCTGAATTTTTAGGACCTAATATTTGATATGGATTAATCAAATTAATAGTAAATAATGTTAAAAACTAAAGTTGGCACATAAGACATTGATTTTCCTCATGGATTTTCGACGTTGAAAATCGTAAAAATCGCTATTTGAGAGTCTTTGAAGATTTTTAACTTAAAATCTACGCAATTTAGAAAAAAAAAAGTTGCAAAAAGTTGTAATCCGGACTCGTATAAGAGGGCTAAAATCTCCATTCCGAAGAAGAGTAAACCAAGTATCAGCGCGTTCAGCTTTCAGCCCATTAGCCTTACTCCGGCCAACAGTAAAGTCTTTTAGATGGTCTTGAACCAGTCGTTGAAAGCCACAGCCAGCGAGAAGAGAGTCATCCCGTCCAACCAATCAAGCCCAAAAAGCAGGTGAAGTATCTTGGCATTCACCTAGACCACTTCAGCTTGATATTTATAAAATCGAGCAGCAGAAAAAAACGAAAATTACCTTCAAGGCATACAGCCGCCTCTTTCTTGACAGGTCACTATCGAAGCTACGCAAGTTAGAGAGGTCTTGGCTTCGAGCTTGCTTTCATCTGTACTGTAAGTAGGACAGTAAGCATTTCGTCAGTAGCAAGGACCTTTACAACAAGGCAGGAATTATGAGGATTGGCTCCCTTCTGATAAAACTGCCGAGGGACTACTTTGCCAGTCTGCCCGACATCGGAAACAAATAGCTGAGATAGTCCAGCAAAATCGACTGGAAACGCTGCTGAGAAGAAGCTGCCTCTGGCTACCTCCACCCACACGCCTTCATGTACTTCGACCAGATCTAGTGGATTCAAAACGGTGATAACGTGCAAGTACTCTATCATTACCACCGCCACTCGTCAAACAAAACCCTGGACCCAGCCTCCATCGCTAACCTGAGGAACAACAGCTACTGCAAGTGTCTATCCAACAGTGACACCAACGACGACTACAAATTCTCCGAAAAGTACTGGTGGCTGACCCAAGACCAGGTCAGAGACGAAAAACGGTGGCGAAGACGTAGGAAACGCCGCGCCCGCTGATCTCATCGCCTTCTACTAGCCTGCACCACGTGTATCTGTAGCATCATTCATTTTTTTATCTCAGAGAGACTTTTGAACCACAACCTGCGGCTTTGTAGCCTAGTTGACTATTTTTAATTTCTTGTTTTACTCTTTTTTTTTTTATTTTATTTAACTTTTCTTATATCTTAGATTTTCGACTATACGACAGGTTTTTTTACTATGTACATTAATACATTTTTTTCTGTCTAATCTAACTCGTTAGTATGGCCATCCGCGACGATTCGTCCATGTCAGCTGATTCATCATATCGCTTAATTTTTTCGTTCTGTAAATACCGTCACCTTCCAGATACGAGTTATCTCTCCGGGATCATACGTCTGTGTATGATGTGTACTATTGACTTTTTTATTTGAATTATTTGCGCCAACCTCGTAAACCAACTCTTATGTACATTGCAAATAAAGTTTAAAAAAAAAAAAAAAAAAAAAGCAGCAACCACAGCTGTGCGGGCACCAGTACTCAAAGTTTTGCGTGGCCAAAGAGATGGAGCCACGCAGTCTACAAACTCATGATTATGAGTGTAAGATGATGTATCCGGAGTAAAATTATTATTCGCTCCGTAACATTAATTATTATCAACAAGCTCGCGTACTAAAAAAGTAGGTGGGGCCTTTCGCCGAACGAGAAGCAAAGATACTTACAAATCTGGAACTGCACTCACTACGTTGACGTAATAACAACAACGTCTGAAAATGTAAAAACGGATTAGCGCGGCACATTGCTATGGCAGCACTGACCAATGTGAACGACGCAGGTGTAGGTTTAAATGCAGCTGCTGTCCAAGCGACACTACTGGGCCACCGTAAGGCAGCAGCCAGCTGTCTTGCACGTCAAGTTCCTTTGCTTCTCGCTTCGTCGGGCCGCGATTCTCTCATTCATGTGCCCCGGTGCCTACTTCTTCCAGCTATAAATTGGCCTGATAGACCGGGGACTGGGCGTACATTTTTATAAGTGATTTTAAAGTATCTGCAACTCAAACCACTTATATATAATGTTGGTAGAAATTTTAATTGCAGACGTTTTAATATTACTTGAAACGATTAGAGTCAAAATTTCAAATGTGATTGACTAAACAAAATACTAATATGCATTAGATATGTTATACATATAGTCAGACCTTCTGATAAGCCTCATTTGCTTTTATTCAACATTATGTATAAATGGTTTGAGTTGCAGACATTTTAAATCATTCATAAAAATGTACATCCAGCCCCTGGTCCACGATTTTTATTAGGTACATTAATTACTTATCAACTAAGAGGAAAACCTCGGGAGGTAGTAGCGGGAGTAATAGCGGGTCGAATAACTATTACAAATTCATTTTTGAATTTTATTTTTAAAATGTCCCGATGTAGCCCATAATTTGAATGAAATAAAAGTATCACAAAAACTCTTATAGATTCGATTCTAAGAATGATTCCAAGATCAAGTTAGTAAAAATTACATATTTTGAATATACTTGCCAATTTCCATTATAGTGATGAAAATAAGAAGTACGGTACAGTTCCAAAATTTTCTGTTCGTCTTAAGTTATTGAATAAAAACTTGATGTTCAGGATTAAATCATATAATTATTCACAATATTTTTCCACATGATGTATTTTCTTTATAGCTGATTGTAAGTTAATTAAAATATGTAAGTTACAATAGAGGATTTCAAAATGCAAGAACATATCTTTGTCTTTTCCCAAAGCTTGACTTAAAGTTTTGAAGTTCTTTTAAGCGAACTGAGTTTGAAGTTTAGATGGAGGTTAGACTCTGCACGACTCTATCTGTTAAATCATTCAGAAGGTTTTGCAGGGTCAACACTCTATTCTTGAAACCCAACTTGATAGAAATAAAATAAGACAAGTCGCAGTAGGGCAAAAAAATTAACTAACCACACGCATTAATTGTAGTACCTACGCAAAAAGTAGGGAGTATCTACAACTTTAAACTTATAGATTATCCAATTTTAAATTATAGTGCAGTTTTTTATATTTTAAGGTTATGTTGCATAGTAAGCTATTGCTAAAATTGTAAAAGCACAAGTGAAAATTTTAGAAGCAACAGTTTTTGTCTGAAGAGTTTTTGATCAAGGCACTACCTACTCATGGATACTAAAATTTTTTTTCTTCGTGTACACAACGCGGGAGGGAGCACTTTTTATATCCTCGCTGCTAGTATGCTTTACAGATTCAGCTAACACTGTAAATAATTATAAATATATATTTGTTTTAGGAGATTAAGAAAATAAACTGTACAACTATTTAAGATTTATTTAGTCATTACATTTTTTACCTTTGTTACTTTATGCATCAAGTTTTATTTTATAAAGAGAATCTATTTAATCAAAAGAACAAAAAATTTCAGAGCCGTATTTGGAGTAGATGAAAAAACTCACACTGAAAACATGAAAGCAGTAAAACAATCAATTTTGAATGGAACAAGTAAATGGTCAGCGAAAATAACCATTACAAGTTAGTGAATATTTTCTTATTTTCGTTGAAATTTTTAGATCTCTCTAGTTCTATTAATTAACCAACTAATAGATATTTCTTTCGGTTTTACTATCTAGTTATATTTTCAACTAAGAATTTTTATTGTTGCCGCTACATCTGTAAACTAAGAAAAAATCCTATCTAATAAACTAATTGAAATTACCCAGAAAAATTAAATACCGTATTGTCCAGCGTATAAGCCCCCCAGCGTATAGCCCCCCCCCCCTGATTTCATTATCGAGAATTCCGAATTTTTGTATACTCGGCGTATTAGCCCCCCCTCAAATTTGTTAACATAAGAGAGACTTAATTACTGAATTACTGCTTCCGTGAAGAAACTCAACTTGCTACAGTTAGCATTTGAAGTCTGCCTCGTTCTGATCGTGCTTTTAAATTCTAAATCTTAGTGATTTGTATTTAATTTTATTATATTAATTTTACGATAATTTGCGTAATTATGACTACTAGGTTAAAGTACGACGCTGCTTTTAAATTAAAAGTTTTAAAGCATGCAAAAGAGATAAGCAACCATCAAGCTGCACAAAAATTTGACATTGACAGGAAAAACGTACGTAGGTGGGTGGACAGTGAAACTATTATAAAAGAAATGCCCAAACGTAAGTGTGCACTCTGGTACTGCTGAATGGCCCGAATTAGAACAATACGTTTCGGAATTTGTATTAAATGCGAGAAAAGAAGGTATCTCTAAATGAAATGTTACGTATAAAAGAAATTATGAACAAAATTACTTATAAAAGTGTTTCTAAATTAAACATTTACAAAATTTACTAATAATTTTTGTTTTTATTTGATTTTAGACTCAGCTCGAAATTTTATAAAACTGTGTACTCGGCGTTCATTTAAAGAGTCGAATTTGGAGGCTTTTAGGGGGCTTATACGCCGGACAATACGGTAAATGAAATTAAGAGAGAAAAAAATTGACCTTGACTAGGGCCTGGGATCTATTGCTTACGCGGCAATTGCTTTACTATATGAGCTATCCAAGATCGAGATTTGCCCTCAGTTCAGAAAATAGATCTTTTTCTCTCTTAATTTTATCAATCCAGTGTTTTTTTCTTATTATAGAGTTTGATTATTATTTTTTTTGGCTTTATTTCAGCTTTCTTGGAAAATCTGTTTTTACAAAAAACAGGGATGAAAAATGTACTGAAAACCTGAGTTAGTATGAAATAAAAGTCAGGTCTAATTTTAATCTTTGTTTTCAAATCGGATCCTGAAGTCCAATCAGGCTTTATCGGCGAATGTGTCTTTTAATTGACTACCGTGCAGGCATACGGTGCTTTATGAGTGCTATATAAGTACATTGAATTAAGATTTGTGACAGTCAGTGATCGTAATTAAATCGTCGGTAACGATTTAGGATTTAGCGCGAGTCACGTGACTGTCGAACGCAGATCAGAGCGGACCTCTGAGGTGGTAGAGCAGGAATCGGGAAGCCACTCATAATTTTCGTATCCATGCGTTAAGACGTACATGAAATTCAACTCGTCTCGGTTCGACGTATTATTGTACTTTTCGGGAGTAGCACGCCGTTGAAGAGAGTGTTGTAAGTGACAGAAGGTGCGGGATCGATTGTCATCACCCGGGAAGCATTCTTTTGTCAAGACGAGTCAACCGGCTTTTGGAAGCCAGGGGCGACGGGGAACTAGACTGACGTGCGGCAGACGCGCGAAGATCTGGAAATCGATTTATGGTAGATCTTGAAGAAGCTTACTCTTGTACGGGAGTCGAAGCAATTATTGTCATTCGCGTCGCGCGTTGTTGTAGAGCCGTATTGTGAGAGTGTGGTGTTTATTTGTGAAGTTGTCATTTCACGTCAACTCCGGACCGCTTTACGACGGCTGTACAGCGATTCGAGTGTGGTATCGATTGCGGCTGGTAGGCATCGTAGCCTGGCATTTTGTTTAGCCTGGGGCCTTATTCTGAGTTTTAACGAATTACGATGAACAGTTTAACGAACGATTGTATTATTCGTTAAAATTTTAAAGTTAAAATTTTGAAATTAACAAATTAACTCTGCAGAATTTTACCTTTAGAATGTTGATCTATAGAGAGTAATATAGAACTGTATAGGTGACGACATGCAAGTTGTTTTTCCAAAATTTTATTAAAAAAGAAAACAAATTTAAGAGGGTAAAAAGCTTTGAATAAACCAAATTTTACTACAATAAAACTTATTACGTTTTGCTAATAAACACTTTTTTATTTGTTCATATTTCATAACAAACAGTAATTCGTTATCAAAACAACTAATAAAAACTATTAATAATATTATCTCCCTCAACCCTGCAGTATAATCTAAGTCGTGGACAAGAACATCGTTTATGGCTTGTTCTTCAATGTTTAGTATCAGATTGTCTAGCATCCTAGTTAAAAATTTTTTTTATTAAATTTCACGCTAATTTTGAATTAATAAAAAAATAGAAGCCTGAAAATTATTAAAATTGTATTAACCTTTTTAACAAACTATCCTACTGTATAGCCACACATAAAATGGACTTTCCAAAAAACAAATTTTTTTTCTTTTGCTAAATATTTTAACACCTATGGAGTCAGGACGGACCCCTGGTGCAACTTACAATATTAATATCATTCGAAAGGGCATAAAAAAATAAAATTTTTGGCGCAAACCGCAGCTCCCTATTCCTTCCCTAGGGACCCTAGGAGCTAAAATAGTGATTTTTCAACTTTAATTAATATCTCAGAACCCATAAGCGCTAGAGACATGCGGCTTGCGGCAAAATTTTCTTTAAAAAAATTTTGTTCACCTATATTTTTAAATATTATTTTTGGCTCCAAATTTAAAACGTTTGTGCCATTTTTTAACCTTAAATTTGCGATTTAAAAAAATCCAAGACAAACACCTCGCAAAAAACATAAATATATGACGTATTTTAACAAAAATTAGCTGCTCTAATTTTTTTCTAATATTTATTTTTGTGGCGAGGTGTTTGTCTTGGATTTTTTTAAATCGCAAATTTAAGGTTAAAAAATGGCACAAACGTTTTAAATTTGGAGCCAAAAATAATATTTAAAAATATAGGTGAACAAAATTTTTTTAAAGAAAATTTTGCCGCAAGCCGCATGTCTCTAGCGCTTATACATAGGTTCTGAGATATTAATTAAAGTGGAAAAATCACTATTTTAGCTCCTATGGTCCCTAGGGAAGGAATAGGGAGCTGTGGTTTGCGCCAAAAATTGTCTTTTTTTATGCCCTTTCGAATGATATATATATTGTAAGAGTTTGCAATCGTAGGGGCCGATTCGACTATCTTACCCGACTATATTCTTTGAGGCATAAAAAAGAGGCATTTTTGGTATTTTTTCTATGTTTTATGAATTTTTTACAGTAAATATTGAATAAAAGTATATAAAAACATAGATCAACATAAATTAGAGCAAAAAAGCACCTTATTATGAAAAAAATGGGGGTTTACGCGCCAAATTTTCAAGTTTTGAACGGTTTTTTAACGAACTGTCTCGATTTTTTACCTTTAAAGTGAATTAAACCGACTTTAAACGCATAAATCGTATAAAAACCTTAGAAAAGAAAAGATGCATTTTTTTGAGTTATTTCAGAAAATCTATATTTTGTTATACTTTTAAGCTAAAACGGCATTGAAAAGTCTAAAAAAACACGTTTTTTTTTAAATTTTGAGGTTATGGACGATTTACGTGCAGTAAGACTTCTTAAAACTATAGAGACAAAATTTTTTCTAAATAATACAACTAAAGACAAAAAATTTGCACCAAATTTGGTTCCGATCGTAAAAATAATTTTTCGGGTCTTTCAGAGGCTTTAAAAAGTGGGTGGCCCACCTTGCCCCTTCACGGAATCACCCTGAAAAGTTGAGTTTTTCATGTCTTCATAACATACTAAATTACAGAGATGGATCTAGTCTGGTTTTCGAGAAATAAACGAAAAACTACCTAAAATTGTGGTTTCCCATGTATTTTAAATGGGACACAAATGTTTCTGCGCATGCGCGGCTAATGAATTTATCGAAAAAACAATTACGGGATGTTTTTTTGGATCCAAAAAGACACCTTATCCTGCAGTTTCAGCTGATTTAGCGTAGGGCAAATTTCGGCCAAATTGCAACCTCCTTTATTTTCCGGTAATTTATTCTTTATTTCATGGTAGGTTCATTTATGTGTTTATATTGCCTTTTTCTTAACTTTTAATATTTAACGTTTACTTTATCATGCGTTACACTACGACCGATAAAGTTAGCGTTAAACTGTTTGTATTACGCGTTAAATCGATTTTTTTTAGCGTTATCTTAACATTCTTTGGTCGTTAACTACTAACGCTCTAAATTTTCGTTAAAAACTGATAAATAATTGAACTACGTGCGCGTAATGTCATCTTAAAGTTCCTTACGAAAGCATTACAAATCCCAGAATCAGGCCCCTGACGGCTTGGAACGAGGTGCACCTTAGCGATTCTGTAACTTCATTGTATATGTGCGAGTGAGTGTGAATGCGTGTGAGTGTATTTAGTACACTGTTATTGTAATAATCTTTGTTTTTCTCACGCACGCGTAAGCTGCCAATAGCAGCAGGTTGTTGTGTACGCGCGCAGTCTGATTTAGAGAACATCGACTATTTTGTTGTTGTCAGTTTAAATGCTCAGTTGTGAGCTATTGATGATTCGTTACCGTATTAATTAGTAATATTGTATTAGTTTTAAGTTAATTTATTTTTTTATTAAATATTGAAATTTAACTTGTGTGAAACTTTACTTATTTCTAAACTGGTGTTCCTCGTGCTAGATCCCATAGCCTGCGCCCACCTACCGAAATAACGAGCTGTCGCGCCCTCCCCATTTTAATAAATCATGTAGGGATTTATAAACGCGGACGGTATTTTCCCTATTTCAAGAAGTTAGTCGGCACGGAGCCGACTGCGACAGGAGATTATAGTCACTGACATCAAGGATAACGGGCCTTCGAGGGTTGTATTCCCGAGTCCACTTTTTGAATTGGAGCACTTTAACAGATTTAAGGTTAAGACGTCTTGAGTGAATCTGATTGATCCGATTGTTTTTGAAAGCCGAGCACATCTTATTTATCCCTCTGAATTTTTTTAATAATGCAGAAGTTATTCAGGTAATTAGTTCTTACTTAGCTTTAGCTAGTTCTGGCAAAATATGAGTGTATCTAATCGCACCGATCGCGAAAGCTATGTTTTCTGCAAATGCGACAAGTATTGCATACGCTACGTTGCTGTATATAGTTCCGTTTTGTCGCGTTTGCTGCAATTATTGCGTACACGATAAGTATTGTGTATGCTTTGTTGCTGCATATCATTCAAATTTGTCACATATACTGCAATTTTTGCGGATGCTACGTTTCCGCATATGTGATCATTGTAGCATACGCTAGGTCTTCAAAGAGTTCAGATTATGACTGAGGTGAGATTTAATATTTGTTGCACCAAAAGCTGATTTCACCATAGAGATGATTTTTTTTTGTACTCTAAATTTTGACAAATATTTCTAAGCTTAGAATAATTCTCTCCATGCATTGTATGGTGTGGGAGTTCATACCATGGTAATAGATTATTCAAAAAGTCCCTCGACCAACCTGCGAGACCACTTATATATACTATCAGATTGTTGACGAACTAATGGGGAAGAAGAGAAAAAAAAAGGACGAATCCAAAATGAACTATTTGAAAATCTCTCTAATAATTAATCCATGGATTGATGACTAAGTATTTGCGTACCTGATTTTTATTAGAATAATAGTTGACCGATGAGCTGAATGGAGAATTCAATAAACGCTCAAACTTTTAAGTAGAAATTAAAGTGTGTAAAGTGTAAGGCGGTAAAAATTGAAGTGCATCTCGTCGCCACATCCCAATCCAGTGAGCCATGGTCTTGGTGACTTGCTTTGTGCGCAGTTGGTATGACACATGAGTTAGTACACTGGGGAAAAAGGACGTCACACAATGATATCTAGGAATATTCTAAGCTGAACAGTACCGTGAAAAGGACGATATTCGATTTTATCCTTTTGTAACGAAATTTTGAAAAATGGGAACTTTGCAGGAGATACTCTCAATTTAACACTGTTTTCGACAATTAAAAACTATAAAAAACTGAAAAACAGGTTTTAGACTTTGATATGTACATAATCAAAAGAATTGACAAATTGGTAATTCAAAATATACATTAAAATTTGTCCAACCCAAACGTGATAGGGAGATTAATTACGTAAGCTCGTAACTTTTACTATTTATGAAAAAAAAAAATCTCTCGCCCGTAAAAAGTGTTCATCAAAAAACCAAGCCCGCAGAGTATTCTGCAACAACAAATACACAATCCTGTACGATTTTGGATTACAAAGTTGTGAGTTTTATATTTGTATTTACCTGTTTTTTCAGTTTTTTATCATTTTTAACCATCAAAAACAGAGGTAAATTTTGAGTATCTCCTTGAAAGGGCCAGGTAGGCAAGTCAAATCGTCTACCACAGAGAATCTCTACAATATACAGGGTGTAGAAAAAGTAGCGGAAACCCTGATTTACTCGAAAACAATGCATTTTTTGTATAGCACATGTAATGTAAAAGTTTCCTGAAATAAAATTTACGATTTAGTGTTTAGAACCATTGTATATATCATTCGAAAGAGTGAAAATTGATTGTATAAAGGAGTTTTTATTTTATTTTTCATGTTATGAGCTCTAACACCGGTATGATTGAATAAATTGACTACAAGAATACCAAAACATAATGTTTTTTTTTCACACCCTTTCAGATTATTTATATTTTGTCATGGTTTTAAGCTATGACAACAGAAAAAAATCCAAAAACCGTATTTTTCCAAATTTTTGAGGTCATGTTTCATATAAAAACAATAAAAATAAATTTAATCAAATTAAAAATTTTTTTTTAATAAACTACAACTCAAAACAAAAAAATGAGACTTTAACCGGTTCAAACGAGTCATTTGGACGCTCACAATTAAGTTTTGAAAAAAAAAAATTTCGCTTTTTCCATTAGCGATGAGATTGAGGGTCCAGTCGAATCAAGAAAATCCAACTGTTGATGGCCTAGCCAGATTTTACTATGTAACCGACTGTTGATGGCCGTACAATTCAATTTAGTGCCAATACGTTTAAGAAGAAGAATAAGAAGAAGAAAAAACAACTACCGGATTTAAAAAATGAAAGATGTTCATTTTGAACTTTATTTGATAAACATGAACTTTTTTTGAAAAATTAGATTATTAATTAAAAGTGTTCGTAAAAACAATATTACGACATATGACTGATATTAAATGCCAAACATATTTGACAATAAATTATTGTATAACCGCTTAAAAAGCTGACATTTTTAATAAGAATTTGCTAACATAATTTCCAAAATCGGTTAAGCATATAAGTAATTAAAAAAAATAATAAATAGACGATATCAAAATAAAACTGATGAACGAACTTCCAAAACTAAGATATCAAAGAGCGACAGATACTTTTATATTGTTTTACTTAAGGACATTCGATCGTGGCGTCTGGGTGGGGGAAGCCGCCTATAGGTTAGGCATGGGAACAGCTGACATGTGCTGCAAAATTATTTTATTTTCAACTCGTTGGGACTAGAAATTGAATAAACGAATCTTTCTAAAATTTTTACAGAGTATTACTAAAAACTTCTTGTTTCTAACAGTGTAAATCAAAATCCAGAAAACTTTTTAAAAAATTAAGAAAAATGAGGAAACTTTTTTCTGTTTTTTTTTTTTTTTAATTGCATAGCAACACTGAAATTGTTTTAAAAACCCATAAAAAGTTTTCCAAAAACATAGCAAGGTGATGTCAGCGACTTTCTACCTGCCACCAACACCGCAGTTTACCGCCGCTCTACCATCACCACCACTAACATCAACACAGGTGGACATACCTGAGTTGATGTTAGTAGTGGTAGTGGCTGTAGGGTCAAGAACTAGCACCCCTGTTAGTCCACCATCATCACCAGGATGGCGCATAACGTCGAGGCGCTCCTCTAGGGGAGGAGGTAGCAGCAACTACGATGGCAGCAACGCAATATCCCCGAATTTTTTATTTAATAATATATTTAATTCTCTTGACATCTATGATGGCAATTCAGTTTATTTCTTTTCCAGGGACGTGCCAGAATCCAGCGTTAATATTCTGGAATCCCCTTTACTGGCTTTCCTGACGCGGAGGGTGGTGCTGGAAGAGAATTGGCTCCTGCACTAGGTGCTTCTCTTGGACCAGAACTCCCGTAGGACAGAGTCTCACCACCGACTTTTTTCCTTCATAGCCCGTGGAGCGGGGGCCCCGCTCCTTCCAACTCTCTCACTGCATTAATAGTGCCTTCACAGTGGCACGGCAGCGAACACAATTTTTAAAATTAATTCAAGGCAATCGGTGGGTCAAACATATTAAAAGTTGAAAAAAGAATAAAAAAAAACATCCAAATTATAGAGGGATGAATACAATTGATATAAATATAAAAATACCAAAATGAGAGTGCATAATTTGAAAATGACAAATTCATTCGAACATGGAAAAAATATTCCAGGAAATCTTGAATTATTCAATTAGAAACGTAATGAACCAACCCTTTGAAGAAAAAATCGAACACGTTATGAAGAGTCATGCAGTTGAAAAAATTTCTAAAATTATTTTTATTAAATTATGCATTTTTCTGCGATTACATATCGAAGTTCAAAATTAATTATTCGTTACCATCCCAAACAATTGTACAGTTTGTTTCATAAGTTGTGCAATAGAAGAAGAACTAATTCTGCACGACGAAGCTACTTAGAAAATTTGCAAAGATTTCTATTATAAGAAATAATAATTAAAAAACAAAAACAACCTGCCACCTATTTACTAAGTAAGCTGCAATATTCAACATGAGAAAAAAAAAAAAAAAAAAACTGGAAAAAAAAATTGATTTCGCTCAATCTAACTATACCAAAAAATCATACTTATGTAAATGAGACCCTTGCTATGTTTATTTTATTTTATATTTTGTAAAATATCATTCAATTAAGCTTAACATCACCTCGTACTAAATTAAATTATATTATTTTGCATTGTTACGCTTGATAAAATGGGAATATATTTATTAGCAGCGCATAAACATGTTTTGGCGTTGCAATGTATCATTTTCCAAAAGTTCCATTAACTTGATTTTCTTTGCAGTGCAGCGTTTGTCATGCGCTACACCAGCAAGGCCAACCCTTGCACCATTTTGCTTGAATGACATTAATATTCATGCACTGCCCCGCACTGTATGCCAGGTTTGGGCATGTTCTGCATGGCATTTCATCATTTTTTCATGTAATAAACTAAACATCGCGATTAAAGTTCACTGGTTCGGGAAGAACCGTAATACTGCACAGTATTACGAATTGGGGTGCACTGTTTTGGACTATTTCATCATCTACCGAACTGCAATGCACAGTATTCAGATTAAGGTGTACTATATTGCACAAATTTGTCGTGCACTTTGGTGTTTTGATTCGCTGTGTACTGCGCGGCAATGCAATGCATTGAGCTGATTAGCCATGCACTGCACCGCAATGAATTGCACTGCACTAATTCGCTATGCGCTGCACCGCAATGCGATGAACTGAACTGATGAACCGTGCACTGCACCGCAATGGAATGAACTGAACTGACTAGCTGTGCACTGCACTGCACTAATTCACCATGTACTGTACCACAATGCACTGCACTGCATTGATTCGCCGTGCTCTACACCGCAATGCACTGCACTGCACTAATTTACCGTGCAAAGCACCGCAATGTACTGGTTTGACGTGCCCTGCACCAAGACGCATAGGAATGGGATGTTTCAAAATTTTTCAGCTTAACTTAAATGAATTTTATGGAATAAATGCACACATGATACATGCTTTTCTGATAAGTAAAATTGAAATTTTCAATAATTTGGAATTCAATTATTACTTTTTTTAGTATTTTAATTTTTAAAAAAACGTTTTAAATTCTAGATATCTTGCTTTTCTTTATTCAAATCTCCTATGTCGTCTTTGGCTTGAGAAAAATGATCAATCGGTCATTCTAAGTTTATCGAACCCACGCGCCCAGAGTTTTGGAGGCTTAGAGTTCGGGAAATGTCCGATCGATCACTTATCGAACACGGCACCCAGGGCTGTGGGGGCTTGGAGCTTGGGGGATAGCTGATAAGTTTTCATGTTGAACTTGACGCCCAGGGTATTTGAGGTTTACAGCTTGGGGGATAGCTGATCAGTTTTTTTATTGAACTCGGGCCCCCAGGGTATTTGGGGGTTTACCGCTTGGGGGATAGCTGATCGGTTTATTTATGTAATTCGGCGCCCAGGGTTTCGGGGGTTTCAGACTTGAGGGATAATATGTTTCCAAACAAGCTCCCATAGTAATTGTAGTGCGGATTTGGGGTTTTACTTGATTCCAAAGCATACACTTTTGACACATTTTATGTGCTTAACTAGGGTTTTTTTAGCAATATACACACTACATTTAACTTTTTCGTTCATTATAGATGTTTTGAAATTATTTTTTGACTAAAAACTATTTAAATTCCAGCCAAAATTAGGTCGTCTGCTATGAAAAAATTGATACTCAATGAAATATTTATCTCAATTTCAAAATGATATACTACTTTTATTCAGTTTTTTAGTTTTTTGATTCGTTAAAAATCTATGTTCAAATATTGTAAATAATATACCACTTGTTTATTTATTTTTTTCTATTTTTGAAATCACCAATAATTGATCATAGTTTACCAGCTATTCTGATAAAACAATCATGGATTACTATTGCTTACCCTGAAAAAAATGAGTCCAAATTAAAAATGTTATTTTTCGAATGCTATGACGCATAAAACAATCTACCAATCTACATTCTACTTATAATTACATCCACTTATGAAAAAGAGAATGAGAGATTTGATTAGAAAGTCGAGTCGATATATCGAATCAAAACTTGATCTTTGATTCTTGGAGCAAGAGCGCCCCCTTTCAGGCCTCTCAAAAGTGTGAACCAGCCAGACGCGCCAAATTTAAAATCTTCAGGCCTGATTTAATTTTTTTTTTTTTTTTTTTTTTAATTAATAAAGTGTGTAACGAAATTTAAATTTTTAATGGCCAAATAAGCGGACAAGCTTACAACCCCATAACTATAGGCGTAGTGAATAACAAATAATTAACTTTTGTAATAAACAAATAAGCCGATAAGCTACAACTCCAAAACACTGGGTGTACTTAGTAAAAATAATTAATTTTTTTTAATAAACAAATAAGCTGAAGAGTTACGACACCATAACCTTGGGCATGGCTCAAAAAAATGTTAATATTTTTAATAAACCAATAAGGCGATAAGCTACAACCCCTTAACCTTGGGCATGGCTAAAAAAAATGTTTATATTATTAATAAACAAATAAGGCGATGAGCTACAACCTCATGGCTAAAAAAAATGTTAATTTTTTTAATAAACAAATAAGGCGCTGAGCTACAACCCCATAACACTGGGCGAAGTGAATGAAAAAAAATTAAATTTATTTTTTAATAAGAAAATAATCCGATGAGCTACAACCCCATGACGGTTGGCGTAGCAAATGAAAAATAATTAATTTTTTTTAATTAACAAACAAGCCGATGAGCTTCAACCCCAGAACGGTGGGCGTAGCAAATGAAAAAAAATTAATTTCTTTATTAAACAAATAAGTCGATGAGCTACACTCCAAAACACTGGGCGTACTTAGAAAAAATAATCAATTTTTTTAATAAACAAATAAGCTGATGAGCTACAACCCCATAATCTGGGGTATGGCTGAAAAAAATTTTAATTTTTTTTAATAAACCAATAAGCCGATGAGCCTCAACCCCATAACATTGGGCGTAGTGAATGAAAAATAATTAATTTTTTCAATAAACAAATGAGCCGATGAGCTACAACCCCATAACATTGGGCGTAGCGAATATAAAATATGTAAATATTTAAATAAACAACTAAGCAAACAAATTTATTGCCCCATAACCTTGGACATGGATAAAAAAAATTTTTGAGCCATGCCCAATGTTATGGGGTTGTAGCTTATCGGCTTATTTGTTTATTAAAAATTTAATTATTTCTCATTCACTCCACCCAGTGTTTTGGGGTTGTAGCTCATCGCCTTATTTGTTTAATAAAAATTTTAACATTTTTTTTAGCCATGCCCAAGGTTATGGGGTTGTAGCTTATCGCCTTATTTGTTTATTAAAAATATTATCATTTTTTTCAGCCATGCCCAAGGTTATGGTGTTATAGCTTATCGGCTTATTTGTTTACTGAAAAAATTAACATTTTTTTAGCCGTGCCCAAGGTTACGGGGTTGTAGCTTATCGCCTTATTTGTTTATTAAAAATATGAACATTTGTTTTAGCCATGCCCAAGGTTATGGGGTTGTAGCTTATCGCCTTATTTGTTTATTAAAAATATTATCATTTTTTTCAGCCATGCTCAAGGTTATGGGTTTGCAGCTTATCGGCTTATTTGTTTATTAAAAAAAATTAATTATTTTTACTAAGTACGCCTAGTGTTTTGGAGTTGTAGCTTATCGGCTTATTTGTTTATTACAAAAGTTAATTATTTGTTATTCACTACGCCTATAGTTATGGGGTTGTAAGCTTGTCCGCTTATTTGGCCATTAAAAATTTAAATTTCGTTACACACTTTATTAATTAAAAAAAAAAAAAAAAAAAAAATTAAATCAGGCCTGAAGATTTTAAATTTGGCGCGAATGGCTGGTTCACACTTTTGAGAGGCCTGAAAGGGGGCGCTCTTGCTCCAAGAATCAAAGATCAAGTTTTGATTCGATATATCGACTCGACTTTCTAATCAAATCTCTCATTCTCTTTTTCATAAGTGGATGTAATTATAAGTAGAATGTAGATTGGTAGATTGTTTTATGCGTCATAGCATTCGAAAAATAACATTTTTAATTTGGACTCATTTTTTTCAGGGTAAGCAATAGTAATCCATGATTGTTTTATCAGAATAGCTGGTAAACTATGATCAATTATTGGTGATTTCAAAAATAGAAAAAAATAAATAAACAAGTGGCTCATTATTTACAATATTTGAACATAGATTTTTAACTTATCAAAAAACTAAAAAACTGAATAAAAGTAGTATATCATTTTGATATTGAGATCAATATTTCGTTGAGTATCAATTTTTTCATAGCAGGCGACCTAATTTTGGCTGGAGTTTAAATAGTTTTTAGTCAAAAAATAATTTCAAAACATCTATAATGAACGAAAAAGTTAAATGTAGCGTATATATTGTAAAAAAAACACTAGTTTAGCACATAAAACGTGTCAAAAGTGTATGCTTTGGAATCAACTAAAACCCCAAATCCGCACTACAATTACTATGGGAGCTTGTTTAGAAACATATGAAGAGAAGATTCCACATATTTTTGAGAGAAAAAAAAAGGTCGAAACCGTTCAAAAATGCGTGTGAAAATCGTAAAAAACGCGTTTTTTGTGTTTTTTGACAACTTTAAACAGCTGTATCTTGGAAGCGGAAGATCGTACAGGGTTCCGGTTAATCGCAAAATTTTTCTTTTTTCATAAAAAAATTTAACAATTTTTTAATATGCACAAAAATTTAGTCTAGAAAAAGCTGCGGTCGTTTGAAGATACCTGCAAATGAGCAAAAATAGCAATATCTGTGTAGGACTGTATTATTATAAAAATTACCAAACTATGTTGTCAAAATATTTTTACAAAAAAGATCTTATTTTGAAAAAAATTTTACCGTAAACTAGAGGTTTCTATTTCATTTTGATCAAAAGTTAGAATTTTTCGAAAAATACCTTAAAATTGCTTAAAACAGCTTAAGAATAGGCCATTTTTCAATCTTTGAAAAAATCTAGCACCAAGCAGAAATAAGATAGAGACCTCTAATTCGCGGCAAAAGTCTTCTGTTAAAACGTTCTTTTGCCAAAAAAAATTGCAATAAAATCGGCGAACCTCGTGTGGACGGTTTTTTAAAAAAGTATTATTTTGACCCATATATATGTTTTTTTTTCTCGAGCCAAGGACGTCGTAGGAGATTTTAATAAACAAAAGCAAGATATCTAGAATGTAAACGTTTTAAAAAAAATTAAAATACTAAAATAATTAATAATGGAATTCCGAATGATTGAAAATTTCAATTTTACTTATTTGACAAGGGAAGTATCCCAGGTGTTCGTCTCCGATCGGGACCGGATCGGGAGCAAAATTTACTTTAAGTTACCCAAAACAAAGTCCGACCGGTCCGACATCCTCGATCTTTGATATTTTTTTTTTCCAAGCCCTGAAAGATTGCGATTTTGGACTTTAAATTGACTGTTTTTGGCTTTAAACGGTGATACTACTCTTTACTTTTTTTCTCGTAATAAAAATAAATAAACCACCGTATAAATAAGTTGATTTTTCAATTTTGAAAGCTTCTTTTTATATTTTTAAAATTAAAAACTACTTTCATCTGTCTGTGATTTTATTAACCCATATAATCTGTTCAATTTTATCTATTTTATGAAAAAAATGAAAATACACATGTGATGAAAATCACCACTTCTAACTTTTTCTTTCGGAATAGTTTACTAAATTATCACTTATAATATATTATTTTTGCATTTTTTGAGGAAATTTCGGATTAAATTTTATAATTATAGTAGCCTCATAAATATTTTTTATTCAAAGTATCAAAATATACGTAATTAAATTAACATATTTATTGATTAAAAAATTATTTACACAAGTTTTTTTTATACAAAGTCACTATTAAAATATTTACAAATTTCAATGTCTATGTACAATATTTTTCAGATTGGTCTCATGTTAAAAACTTCTTTTAATGAAAATACACTTTTTCTAAAAAGTGTTTTAAACACAAAAATCGATTACAATGTGCACACTTCATAAAAGCTAAATTTTCACAGTGAGAACAATTTACTAAAATTTCTGTTTTGTTAAAGCAAATTTCATTTACATTTTTGAATTCTCCTGGATCTGGAACAGAATAACCACTTTTGAACCAAGCATACTGAATCATTGGATAAAAAACTTAGGCTGTCAATTGATTATGGACCAATGAATGAATTTTGAAAAAAAAAAATCTATTATAAACCTGCTGCTCTTCAAATTCAAGCATTATTTCTTCGTATATTCAACGAACAAATCCTTTGTACTGCCTAAAAAAGTAAACATCCATAGGCTGACAAATACCTGTAGTGCCAGCAGGAATTGTCAATGTTTCAAGGAATTCTTTTTTTTCAGGTACTAAAGAATCTTTTAAAAAGTCATCATTCTGTCCAGACAAACTATCTGTTAAAAGTAAACTTTTCTGCGTCATATGTGGTGTCAAATAATCTTTCAGCCAGGTTTTCACATGTTCTTTTGTTAGTTTACCTGATTTACTGCAAACCACGACCAAATTATTAGGTGTATTTTCAGCTACTTGTGCTTCAACAATAGGTTAAAACTGATTTCCAATAGTTTCTTGTAAACATAATAACATTGGTGATAATAGCTTACCAGATGCAGTCATAGTTGGCTGGATTGTATACGAGTGAGTCGTATTGGCAACGCTGTTAACCAATAATTTGGTGTGTTTTTCACCTTTAAAACTCAAAGTTCTTGTCGAGTGGAACTCTTTCAAAAAGCCTGATTGGTCGGAAGTCAACACAAAATCTAAACTGTAATTAGGTAATTTTAAATTTGTGAGTTGTACATGAGCTCGTAGGTTTTGGTCAATAGTAGCTTTTTTAATTGAATGCTTTCTTGTCACGAGGTGAGTAACTTTGTGTGAATTTATTCGAAGGCGACGTTTCAAGTTTGACACAAACTTGCGACTGGCTTTAAATTTTTCTAATCCCATTTCTCGTGCTTTTGGGATAGCCCAGCGACGAATATGTATATCATGGACAGCTGCAAACTTACTTTTTCTTGAATCATCAATTCTATTTTTTATATACTTCTCTAGTTCATACATTTTCATTGCGAATGTTCCTTTGGCTTCAATATATTTTCGGAATCGAGTTATATGCACAGTATGTAATTTAGGGTATAAATTTTGGATCGACTTGAATGACCTATTTTTTTCGTCTTTCAATTCAATAATTTTTTTCATGGTTTCATATGAAAACGTATAATCAGGTAATTCTACTTCAAGAAAAAAGTCGTAACCATATGCTTTAAGTTTTTGCTTTTTCAAATCGGGCTCTAAAAATTGTGATTCGGAATCGTCAGAGACACTTGCTTGAGAGTTGAATTTTTGTGATAGTTCAGATTCTAAATTATTGGTATCATTGTTATTTGGACTTTGGATTTTTACGGAGTCACTTTCATCACTATCACTTTCACTGTCCATATACAAAGTTTCTTCTGTTTCAAGATCAATTGATTTATTGCACAAATTTTCAAAAATGTTCCACAGATGGCTGGCAACTTCAGCATGATGTCTGTTTGAGAATAGAAATAAACGCGAGCGAAAAGGGACGAGGAGAAGGCAGGAAATCACTGGGCTTCAAATAACTAACACTGGCATTTAAATGAACTCTAACTTTTGTGGTAAATTTATTTATCGGTATCTAAGTGTTTACAATAGAGGAGAGTGGTCACGCCGTTTTGACCGGGTGGCACTCTACCTCTGGGAAACTAGGTGGAATTGTCGTAGATAAGCGGTCGATCTACGACGACGGCGCTGAGTCCCGTGATGCATGGTCGCCGCATCACGGTCGCAGCAAGACTGGTGAGGGCGGAAACTAGTCACTCTGGGCAGCTCTGGCGTGGGTCGCTCGCATGACCAATCACGTGGCAATAAAAGGCGGTAAATCTCAAACAATGTCGGTCTAATTTTTCACGGAACTCCTCGGGTTCGACACTTCCGAACTGATTTTTAAAATAAGTTTCACACAAAAAAACACTTGCCGAGGATCAGTTTCCATGCTTGATAAGAAAATTAAGAACACTCAAAAATCGACTGAAGTAACACAAATTTTTCTTTCAAAATTAAAACTCAAGTATCAATTTCAAAAATGAATCGTAAGAAGTTATAAACATACAGGTTGCTTTTTTGATAGTGGGCGAAGATCTTCTGGAACCACCTGGTGGTGGTAAGATCAACTTCCCATTTATGTTATAAAAATATTTTTTAACTTAAAAAAAAGTCATGCTAGCAGCATTATTAAAAGCTTTTATGAAATTAAAAAGATTCGTCTTGAACCATAAAATGTATGTATATTAATTTAAATACGTATATTTTGATACTTCGAATAAAAAATATTTATGAGGCTACTATAATTATAAAATTTAATCCGAAATTTCCTCAAAAAATGCAAAAATAATATATTATAAGTGATAATTTAGTAAACTATTCCGAAAGAAAAAGTTAGAAGTGGTAATTTTCATCACATGTGTATTTTCATTTTTTTCATAAAATAGATAAAATTAAACAGATTATATAGGTTAATAAAATCATAGACAGATGAAAGTGGTTTTTAATTTTAAAAATGTAAAAAGAAGCTTTCAAAATTGAAAAATCAACTTATTTATACGGTGGTTTATTTATTTTTATCACGAGAAAGAAAGTAAAGAGTAGTATCACCATTTAAAGCCAAAAAGAGTCAATTTAAAGTTCAAAATCGCAATCTTTCAGGGATTGGGAAAAAAAAATATCAAAGATCGAGGATGTCGGACCGGTCGGACTTTGTTTTGGGTAACTTAAAGTAAATTTTGCACCCCGTCCGGTCCCGATCGGAGACGAACACCTAGGATACTTCCCTTGTGAGAAGCACGTATCATGTGCGCATACATTCCATAAAATTCATTTAAGTTAAGCTGAAAAATTTTGAAATATCCCATTCCTATGCGTCTTGGTGCAGCGCACGTCAAACCAGTACATTGCGGTGCATTGCACGTCGAATCAGTACAGAGCAGTGTATTGTGGTGTAGTGCACGGTGAATCAGTGCAGTTCAGTGCATTGAGGTGCATTGCACGACGAACCAGTGCATTACGGTGCAGTGCATTGCAGTACAGTGCACGGCGAATTAGTGTAGTGCATTTCGATACAGTACACGGCGAATTAGTGCAGTGCAGTGCATGGCTAGTCAGTTCAGTTCATTCCATTGTGGTGCAGTGCATGGTTCATCAGTTCAGTGCATTGCATTGCGGTGCAGCGCATAGCGAATTAGTGCAGTGCAATTCATTGCGGTGTAGAGCACGGCTGATCAGCTCAATGTATTTTTCAGTTTTATTTTATTTAAAGAATAATGGCCTCATCTTAATTGTATTTCAATTTAAGATTGTTCCACCAGTGATATTCATAAGTTTGAATATTTTTTCTATTCTTTTGTTTAAAGAATAATTGCCTCATCTTAATTGTATTTCAATTAAAGGTTGTTCCACCAGTGATATTCATAAATTTAAAAATTTTTTCATTCTTTCATTTAAAGAATAATTGTGTTTCAATTTACATTTTCACCACTCATGTTTTTTTTGCCGTGTCCAAATCGCCTCAAGTTTAGAAAACAAATTAAAATTGTGTTTCAATTTAAATTTTCACAAGCCAAAAGTCAGTTTTTAACTTTTAGCTGTTTATTTGTTATTTCAAGTACCAGCATACCTTGCAAAATGAATAAACCAAATTCATTTGCTCAAATCCTTAGCGCACAAGTTTTAATCCGAAATCGAATCGTCACTCATTTTGAAATCTTCGAGCAAAAGGGAGCCTTGATGATTCGCGAGTTAGCAGAGAAACGCATGCAGCGTCTCGAACAACTCTGGCAAGATTTTGTCAAAAATGACCGAATTTTAAGGAACTGACAGGATGTATAGACCGTAACCACTACTTCGTAAAAGACATGTACTACCATACGCAGGACACCTTCGATGACGTGTAGTGTGACTTAATCCAATTTCTTAAAATTAAGCCACCTGCGACACACCTAGTCCAGGCTCCAGCTGTAACCTCAAAAAATCTGCAAGCTGAACAGCTCCATGTTCAGACTCCGGCACCTGCCTACGAATTCAAGTCCTTGATTAAGGCACAGCCACCTGAACCTGCTCAAGTTCGGGCTTCGGCGACCCCCTGTAAAATGGAATCATCTGAGACATCTCAAGTCCAGGGTCCAACGAACCTCTCCAAGAGCAAGCCACCTGCGGCTGTCCTGGCTCAGGCACCGGCCATCGCTTTCGAAAAACAGCCACCTGAATTACTTAGAGTTCAGGCTTCGGCTACACCTTTCAAAATTCAACCCCCTGCGACACACTTAGTCCAGGCTTCGGTTATACACTCCAGAATTCAGACACCGGCAACGTGTCTTGAAGCTCAGCCGCCTGCGACAGTCCTAGTCCAGGTTCCGGTTAACTACTCAAAAATTCAGCCACCTGCGACAATTAAATTAATTAAAGTCCAGACGCCAGCTACCATGACAAAAGTACAGCCCCCTGAACTAATCCAACTTCAGGCACCGGCTATACTCTCAAAAATAAAGCCACCTGAACCACTCCGGGTTCAGGCCCCAATAACGATCTCAAGCATTCAGCCACTCGAAGTGCCTCAACTTCAGGCCCTGGCTGTATCATTATTTAACTATTGAGTTTTCGACCCAGGACAGAGCATCAGGCTCTTACCAAAATTGCCCAGTCAGCCCTTACGTTTGATCGTACGCTTGCTAACCACCCCAAACTTAACCTACAATTATTTTTATATATTATTTAATATTTTTTTTATTTTTATTATGTTCACAGATATTATTAATCGAGTACAGTCGATTAAGGCGGGCGGAATGTTTGAGATTTACCGCCTTTTATTGTCACGGGATTGGTCATGCGAGCGACCCATGCCATAGCGGCTCAGAGTGACCAGTTTCCGCCCTCACCAGTCTTGCTGCAATCGTGATGCCGCAATCTCGCGTCACGGGACTCAACGCCGTCGTCGTAGACCGCCCGCTTATCTACGACGATTCCAGCTAGTTTACCTGAGGTTGAGAGACTCCCGGCCAAAACGGCGAGCTCTCTCTCCTCATTTGTATATATAGTTTAAATAAATAGTTTAAGTGCAGCATAAAAACTACAAGTGTTGTGCTTCCAAATACCCTCGCTTTTAACCTTTCCCACTCCCTCGCGATCGCTGTAAATTTTCCTCAACCTAAAGTGCATCCGCCGCGTTTCCTCAAACAGTAACGAATAATTAATTTTGAACTTCGATATGTAATCGCAGAAAAATGCATAATTTAATAAAAATAATTCTAGAAATTTTTTTAATTGCACGACTCTTCATAAAGCGTTCAATATTTTCTCCAAAGGGTTGGTTCATTAGGTGCCTTCACAGTGGAGGGTATTACCTATGTAACTATGGAAATGTAAAAAATTTCTAGAAAAAATAAAAAATAATATCTAGGAAGTCACTTGGAAAAAAAAAATTAATTTGACAAACTAACTAGGCATTTTATACAAATAACATTTTCATCTAACTAGGTAGTCACATGGATAAAAATTTATTTAACTCTATGGTAGACCTACTAGTATGTAGTAGTTTTTTGCAATTATTTGGATAGTAGTTTCGGAGCTAAAGTGACAAGAGTGACGTTTCCCGATTAAATATTAAAAATGACGTCATTCAAGCGGTAGAAACAAGAGTAGATTCAAAGGTAAAAACAAATGTAAAAACGAGGGTAGGTACGTGAGTGGAAACGTAGGTAGGCATTGTACTAGGAACGAGGTTAGGTTCAAGGATAGAAAATTAGGTAGAAAATCTGGTAGAAGCGGTTGTATGAGCAAATATAAGAACAAAAGTAGAAATCTAGGTAGAGTCAGATGTAGAAACGAGCATTGCTTCAGGGTTAGAAATCTGAGTAGAAAAAGTGTAGTAACAAGGGTAGAAACTAGACTAGGTGTGGAAGCAAAATAGGTGTAGTAATGAGAGTAGTTACATGGGTGGAAATCTAGGTAGAAAAAGGCTTAGGTACAAGGATAGAAACAAGCCTAGTGAAAGGGGTGAAAATGAGAGTAGGCACAAGCACAGGAACGAAGGTAGGCACTGGGGTTGAGATGATAGTAGGTACAAAGGTACTAAAGTAAGTTCAAAAGTAAGTAAAGGAACGGGAACGACATGAGACACAAGAGTAAGCACAAGGATAGAAACGAGGGTAGGAAAAGAAGTAGCCCAGGGGTAGGTGTGAAAACAGGCATCATTTGAGATACGAGGGTAGGCATAAGGACGGGCAAGTTATAAAATACGAGGGTGAGCACAAAGATAGGAACAACGATAGCACAAGGATAGAAATAAGAGTAGGCACGGGGGAAGACACAGGAATAGGTACAAGGGTAGAAACAGAGGTACGAGGGTAGAAACAGGGGTAGGTACAAGGGTAGGCATGAGGGTAGAAACAGGGGTAGGTACGAGGGTAGGCACGAGGGTAGAAACAGGGGTAGGCACGAAGGTAGGTACGAGGGTAGAAACAGGGGTAGGTACAAGGGTAGGCACGAGGGTAGGTACGAGGGTAGAAACAGGGGTAGGTACGAGGGTAGGCACGAGGGTAGAAACAGGGGTAGGTACAAGGGTAGGCACGAGGGTAGAAACAGGGGTAGGTACAATGGTAGGCACGAGGGTAGGTACGAGGGTAGGTACAAGGGTAGGCACGAGGGTAGAAACAGGGGTAGGTACGAGGGTAGGCGAGAGGGTAGGTACAAGGGTAGGTACTAGGGTAGGTACAAGGGTAGGCACGAGGGTAGAAACAGGGGTAGGTACAAGGGTAGGCACGAGGGTAGAAACAGGGGTAGGTACAAGGGTAGGCACGAGGGTAGGTACAAGGGTAGGCACGAGGGTAGGTACGAGGGTAGGTACAAGGGTAGGCACGAGGGTAGAAGCAGGGGTAGGTACGAAGGTAGAAACAGGGGTAGGTACAAGGGTAGGCACGAGGGTAGAAACAGGGGTAGGTACAATGGTAGGCATGAGGGTAGGTACGAGAGTAGGTACAAGGGTAGGCACGAGGGTAGAAACAGGGGTAGGTACGAGGGTAGAAACAGGGGTAGGCACGAGGGTAGAAACAGGGGTAGGTACAAGGGTAGGCACGAGGGTAGAAACAGGGGTAGGTAAAAGGGTAGGCACGAGGGTAGGTACAAGGGTAGGCACGAGGGTAGAAACAGGGGTAGGTACAAGGGTAGGCACGAGGGTAGAAACAGGGGTAGGTACAAGGGTAGGCACGAGGGTAGGTACAAGGGTAGGCACGAGGGTAGGTACGAGGGTAGGCACGAGGGTAGAAGCAGGGGTAGGTAAAAGGGTAGGCACGAGAATAGGTACAAGGGTAGGTACTAGGGTAGGTACAAGGGTAGGCACGAGGGTAGAAACAGGGGTAGGTACAAGGGTAGGCACGAGGGTAGAAACAGGGGTAGGTACAAGGGTAGGTACGAGGGTAGGTACAAAGGTAGGCACGAGCGTAGAAGCAGGGGTAGGTACGAGGGTAGAAACAGGGGTAGGTACGAGGGTAGAAACAGGGGTAGGTACAAGGGTAGGCATGAGGGTAGGTACAAGGGTAGGCATGAGGGTAGGTACGAGGGTAGAAACAGGGGTAGGTACAAGGGTTGGCACGAGGGTAGGTACAAGGGTAGAAACAGGGGTAGGTACGAGGGTAGGCATGAGGGTAGGTACGAGGGTAGAAACAGGGGTAGGTACAAGGGTAGGTACAAGGGTAGAAACAGGGGTAGGTACGAGGGTAGGCACGAGGGTAGAAACAGGGGTAGGTACGAGGGTAGGCACGAGGGTAGGTACAAGGGTAGGCACGAGGGTAGGTACGAGGGTAGGTACAAAGGTAGGCACGAGGGTAGAAGCAGGGGTAGGTACGAGGGTAGAAACAGGGGTAGGTACAAGGGTAGGCACGAGGGTAGGTACAAGGGTAGGCACGAGGGTAGGCATGAGGGTAGGTACGAGGGTAGAAACAGGGGTAGGTACAAGGGTAGGCACGAGGGTAGGTACAAGGGTAGAAACAGGGGTAGGTACGAGGGTAGGCACGAGGGTAGAAACAGGGGGAGGTACGAGGGTAGGTACGGGGTAGAAACAGGGGTAGGTACAAGGGTAGGCACGAGGGTAGGTACAAGGGTAGGCACGAGGGTAGGTACAAGGGTAGGCATGAGGGTAGGTACGAGGGTAGAAACAGGGGTAGGTACAAGGGTAGGCACGAGGGTAGGTACAAGGGTAGAAACAGGGGTAGGTACGAGGGTAGGTACAAGGGTAGGCATGAGGGTAGGTACGAGGGTAGAAACAGGGGTAGGTACAAGGGTAGGCACGAGGGTAGGTACAAGGGTAGAAACAGGGGTAGGTACGAGGGTAGGCACGAGGGTAGAAACAGGGGTAGGTACGAGGGTAGGCACGAGGATAGGTACAAGGGTAGGCACGAGGGTAGGTACGAGGGTAGGTACAAAGGTAGGCACGAGGGTAGAAGCAGGGGTAGGTACAAGGGTAGGCACGAGGGTAGGTACAAGGGTAGGCACGAGGGTAGGCATGAGGGTAGGTACGAGGGTAGAAACAGGGGTAGGTACGAGGGTAGGCACGAGGGTAGGTACAAGGGTAGAAACAGGGGTAGGTACGAGGGTAGGCACGAGGGTAGAAACAGGGGGAGGTAGGAGGGTAGGTACGGGGTAGAAACAGGGGTAGGTACGAGGGTAGGCACGAGGGTAGGTACAAGGGTAGGCACGAGGGTATTAAAAATTAAAATATGTTGTTAAGAAACACACTGAGCATTCAAAATATAATTTAAAAAATAAAGGTATCAATGATTTTTTTCGAGATAATTTAGTTCAAAGAATATTAAATTTTTATAGGTCAAGTATAGCCATTCATTGTGATTTAGTTGATTTCTTACTTAATTACAACATATTTTAATTTCAAAAAGTGTTTGAATTGTGTGCAATTTGCATGTTTTTTCCCATGTATGTGCTATAATTGAAAAATTGTTAACTTTACGTATGTTGAAGGTGATTCAACATAATATGATCATCTTTAAGAAGAGAAATTATTTTTAAATAATATTAAGTAATTCGGCCTCAAGTCGTCCGTAATAAATTTTTTGATTTCACTTCTTTCATTAATTCATTTTCAAAAAAAGATTATTATATTTAGCGTATAACTTTTTATTTAGATTCCTTTTAAAAAAACCAATCGCCGTAAATATTACTTTTTTAAAAGTATTTTTTAAAGATCATACTTAGCGTATAATTTTTTATTTAGATTCCTTTTTAAAGAACCAATCGCCATAAATATTACTTTTTTTAAAGTATTTTTTAAAGATTTTATTGCGTAAATTCGGTAAATATTTAAATGTATTTCCTTTTTGTCCAGAAGTTCAAAAAAACCAAACTCCATAAATAAATCATTAACATTATTGAAATATGTCTTAATAAATCATTTCACGAACTTAACAAATTCTAAATAATTTAACAATATCTAAGATATATCCAATTATTCTGATGTAAAACTACGACATAAACCAGAACCTATAAAAGTCCAAGGGAAATCAATTTAATATGTAAAAAAAAAAAAATTCAATTTAGTATTTACCTATTTTTTAAATGTACATTGCATAACTTTATTTTAATGTAAATTTACATTGAAATGTAGCAAATACTCATTTGTAACCTTAAAGTGATTAAAAAAAAGATAATAATTTTCAATGATTGGTTCATGTTAACTTAGATATATCTGGTTCTTCTGTTTAAAATTACTTTTATATAATTTTATCATTATCCAGAACCCATAAAAATCATAGACATAATTGATTGTTATGAACTACTTTTGAATTCGTTTTGCATGCATAATAGATGGACAAACTAAATCCACTTTAAAAATAATGGAGCAAATGCTCATCCGTACTTTAAAAATCCATGCCAAATAGAATTCATAATTTTTGGTCCACTGGATACCTAGACCCAAAACCATCTATTTCTATTGTACTTTTTTTATCTTGTAAAAAAAAATTAACCAATTTTAAAATTTAAAATCACTTTGGCCGCATAACTTAAGCTTGCTTACAGAAAACGAAAAAGATAAAAATTTTTGATAATTGATTCATGTTGACTTGGATATATCTAGATCTTTAGGTTTAAATTTCTTTTATATAAATTTTATCATTAGTCAGAACACATAAAAATCATAGACATAATTTACTGTTATGAAGTACTTTTGAATTCATTTTGCATACATAATTGATGGACAAACTAGATCCACTTTGAAAATAATGAAGCAAATTCTCATCCGTACTTTAAAAATCCATGCCAAATAGAATTCATAATTTCTGGTGTACTGGATACCTAGACCCAAAACTATCTATTTCTTTTGTACTTCTTAATTAACCAATTTTAAAATGTAAAATCACTTTGACCACATAACTTAAGCTTGCATACAGACAACAAAAATGATAAAAAATTTTAATAATTGATTCATGTTGACTTAAATATACTTATCATTAACACTCTGAGTGAATGTAACAGTTACAATCAAAATTAAAATTCATTGTCAGACATCAAGTTTATTTTTGAATCAAAATTTTCAATCAACATCAGAATAATACTTTATAATACTTAATACTACTTTGTAATAATAAAATTATACTTTATAATAATTAATACTACTTTGGTGTATCTACCCCTGTTTCTACCCTCGTGCCTACTCTCGTACCTACCCCTGTTTCTACCCTTGTACCTACCCTCGTGCCTACCTTTGTACCCACCCTCGTGCCTACCCTTGTACCTACCCCTGTTTCTACCCTCGTACCTACCCTTGTGCCTACCCTTGTACCTACCCTCGTGCCTACCCTTGTACCTACCCCTGTTTCTACCCTCGTACCTACCCCTGTTTCTACCCTCGTACCTACCCCTGTTTCTACCCTCGTGCCTACCCTTGTACCTACCCCTGTTTCTACCCTCGTACCTACGCTCGTACCTACCCCTGTTTCTACCCTCGTGCCTACCCTTGTACCTACCCTCGTACCTACCCCTGTTTCTACCCTCGTGCCTACCCTTGTACCTACCCCTGTTTCTACCCTCGTACCTACCCTCGTGCCTACCCTTGTACCTACCCCTGTTTCTACCCTCGCACCCCTGTTTCTACCCTCGAGCCTACCCTTGTGCCTACCCTCGTGCCTACCCTCGTACCTACCCCTGTTTCTACCCTCGTAGCTACCCTCGTGCCTACCCTTGTACCTACCCCTGTTTCTACCCTCGTACCTACCCTTGTACCTACCCTCGTGCCTACCCTTGTACCTACCCTTGTACCTACCCCTGTTTCTACCCTTGTACCTACCCTCGTGCCTACCCTTGTACCTACCCCTGTTTCTACCCTCGTGCCTACTCTTGTATCTACCCCTGTTTCTACTCTCGTACTTACCCCTGTTTCTACCCTCGTACCTACCCCTGTTTCTACCCTCGTGCCTACCCTTGTACCTACCTCTCTTTCTACCCTCGTACCTACCCCAGTTTCTACCCTCGTGCCTACCCTTGTACCTACCCCTGTTTCTACCCTCGAACCTCTGTTTCTACCCTTGTACCTATTCCTGTGTCTTCCATCGTGCCTACTCTTATTTCTATCCTGGTGCTATCGTTGTTTCTATCTTTGTGCTCACCCTCGTATTTTATATCTTGCCTGTCCTTATGCCCACCTTCGTATCTCATATGATGCCTGTCTTCACACCTACCCCTGGACTACTTCTTTTCCTACCCTCATTTCTATCCTTGTGCTTACTCTTGTGTCTCATGTCGTTCCCGTTCCTTTACTTACTTTTGAACTTACTTTAGTACCTTTGTACCTACTATTATCTCAACCCCACTGCCTACCTTTGTTCCTGTGCTTGTGCCTACTCTCATTTTCACCCCTTTCACTAGGCTTGTTCCTATCCTTGTACCTAACCCTTTTTCTACCTAGATTTCCACCCATGTAACTACTCTCATTACTACACCTATTTTGCTTCCACACCTAGTCTAGTTTCTACTCTTGTTACTACTATTTTTCTACCCAGATTTTTAACCCTGAAGCAATGCTCGTTTTTACATCTGATTCTACCTAGATTTCTACTTTTGTTCTTATATTTGCTCATCCACCCGCTTCTACCAGATTTTCTACCTAATTTTCTATCCTTGAACCTAACCTCATTCCTAGTACGGTGCCTACCTATGTTTCCACTTGAATGACGTCATTTTTAATATTTAATCGGGAAACGTCACTCTTGTCACCTTAGTTTCGAAACTACTATCCAAATAATTGCAAAAAACTACTACATACTAGTTGGTCTACCATAGAGTTAAATAAATTTTTATCCATGTGACTACCTAGTTAGATGAAAATGTTATTTCTATAAAATGCCTAGTTAGTTTGTCAAATTAATTTTTTTTTCCAAGTGACTTCCTAGTTATTATTTTTTGTTTTTTCTAGAAATTTTTTACATTTCCATAGTTACATAGCTAATACCCTCCACTGTGAAGGCACCTATTACGTTTCTAATTGAATAATTCAAGATTTCCTGGAATATTTTACCCATGTTCGAATAAATTTGTCATTTTCAAATTATGCACTCTTATTTTGGTATTTTTATATTTATATCAATTGTATACATCCCTCTATAATTTTGATGTTATTTTTTATTCTTTTTTCAATTTTTAACATGTTTGACCCGCCGATTGCCTTGAATTAATTTTAAAAATTGTGTTCGCTGCCGTGCCACTGTGAAATTACTTTAACTCTGGAGGACCCAGTTGAATGCCCAATTCAAACCCAGAATGTCCCTCGCCAACGTAGCCAGCGCAGGGATCGTAAACGTGGTCCATCAAAGGACCAGGAAGCGTTCGTTGAACTGGAAAATCTAGCATGTGATATCCTTCAGCTGGAGGAGGCTGCCCTTCAAGTTGCTGTCTTTCTATCTAGGATGACGGGTCAGGAGGGGCGGCATACCCGTCTTCGGAGTAATCGCTGTCCTCGCTCCGACAGTTTTACCCGCTTCGCTGACTGGCGCCTTGTTCACCGAGCTCGCATGGGGGTGGTTTATCGAAACGCCACCATGCGATGGAAAGCTCACCAACTGATGGAGGATGCAATGGGAGGTATAAGGGAAAACCACCCAAAGCCCATCAAGGAAGGGCTCGCGCTTGAGCTGCTTAAGCTGAGAGAAAGACAGCACAGGAAAGATGCTAGACGCTGCAGGGAACTGCTGAAACTTGCGGTTAAGGGTTTCCAGAAAGAAACCTGTTTGACCTTGGGCAATCCTAGAGTTCACCTAACGCGCAAGCACAAATTGTCTACGGACGAAGTCATTGAGGTAGAAGGTAACGACGGAGGCTATTATATCGTAAAGCCGAAGAAAAAGGCAAGGTGAGAAACAAACGCAGAGGCCACGAACCCCAGGATGAACGCCACTCCTTCTGCCCTCTCAGCCAAGAGGGGCACAGCTCAGGTCGAGAGAGCGGAGGAGGATGACAACAAGGGGAACAGGCTGCCCGAGTTAGGAAGACAGAAGGGGAAGAAAGCGAGGAGGTGACCCCTCAGAGTGAGAGGGGATCCTGAAACCGAGAGACTGCTGGCAAAACGCAAATAAAGGGGCATTCGCGTTTCTACAATGCAATCAGCTCAGGAGCCCTAATGCACAGGCCATCCTGCAGAAAATTCAGAGGGAGAGAGAGGTGAAGGTGCTGATCATAAGTGAACAGCACCACAATATAGACAACCCCGTAGGTTTTCGGATGAGACAGGGACGGCAGCTATCTGGATCCTGGATCCGATGAAAATCCGGGTGGAGAGGCATGGTAGAGGAGCCGGTTTCATCTTGATAAAGGCGAGCGGGATAGTAGTTGTCAGCTGCTACCTCGCACCGAGTGATAACACTCTGCAATACACGGGCAAGCTGGACAGACTGAGGGATTTCCTTCGAATGATGGAATGCAGGAAGATAGTGGTAGGAGACATAAATGCCAAAGCGGAAGAGTGGGGGGAGCCCTACACCGATGATCGTGGAGCGAGGGTGATAGAGATGGCCGCTTGGACTGGACTAGTCATCCTGAACGACAGGACAGCAACCTACAGGAAGGCGGGCTGCAGACTCACCCACCCGGATGTCACTTTCACGACGGAGGGGCTGGCTGGCAGAATCACTGACTGGCAAGTTCTGGAGGAAGAGAGCGAGGAAAACTGAAATCCTAGCGACCACAACTACATCATATTCCGCTATCATGGGCAGGTAAGGCGAAGTTACCTTTCCGAATCCATGCCGCGTTGGAATGTAGATAGGATGGACAGTGGAAAGATGAAGCGTGAACTTTATCGGGGTTACCAAAATATCCCAGCAGCACTACGAAGGGAAGCCACGAGGGAAGAGGTGGAGAAACTCACCGATGAGACGATGAAAATCATCGCCAGGGCTTGTGACAGGGCGATGCCTAGGAAGGAAAACCACCGAGGGATGAAGCCAGTATAGTGGTGGATTGGGGAGATAGACGAGCTCAGGAAGACGAGCAACAGACTCAGACTATAGATGCATGGGAACGAATAGTAAGAATGAATGGTATGAGTGAGATGTTTCGACTGATCGAGAATCAAAAACGATGTGAGAACGTACGGATGGATGTGCCGCGTCTCCTGCATGCCACACCTCATTCCTGATAAATGTGGAGCGAGAGAATGAACGAATGAAACGTAAGTGTGAATGAGCGAGAAAATGCAATTTAAACGTTAGAAGCGTGCGCTATTACCCAAGATGGGACCATTCATGGTGGTGTGATGAACATGGACAGAATGGGAAGGTAACGTGCTTAGATAGAGAAATGCGAAGGAGTGCGTTTTGTGAATTAACACACTGTCTAGCAGTATCGCTGAAGATGAGACCAAGATTCCATCGTTACCGCTTATTCGCTATTCGTGAAATCCTGGATAATACCTGGAGTGTCATTTAATTCTCCAGGGCCTAGAAAAAAAAATCATTATTATAATAATAATAATTATACATATTATCATTATTATTACCGCTATTAGTTATTATCGCTAGAGTCGAGTGGAAATTTTTATCAATTCTTTAGGCGAATTTGGAGATCGAAAGCCAACCGTGATATAATCGGTGGAATACGCTCAAAATAACCCCTTGAAAAAGTCGCTGGAGTCTGCCCCTGATTTTTGGACCCTTCAGTCAAATTAACTAAAACAGTAAACACTTTAGAGAAAAATTTATAACAAAAAAAGTTTGACTTTTTCTAAAAGAGCAATTTTTTTTCTTTTGGTAAAACGTAAGATTTTATATAATTTAATAAAAAAAAAAATTTGTATAAAGCAGGTTTTTTTAGTTTTGGTTGTGGTATATGTGAATAAAATTTCTTCGTGTACAATTGAATTTGTCGCGATATGGATTTGATTTTGTTTGCGCGGCATCCCGTCATTTTGTAGACTACTTTATAGTTTTTTTTTCCTTGGCTCTCAAATTGAAATTTATTTTTTTGTAATTGTAGACTTGATTTTCGTAGACAAGAATAAAATCAAATTCAACCAAGATTTTTGCAATAATTTATTCATTCTCTCTCTAGCTCACCGACCAGTCCTGGAGGTTTTTTTTTCGCGGGAACCCTACCCCCAAAATTAAGGAGTTTTTCCCCGATTTTTCAAGTGTGAATTTTCTTGTAATGGGAGGGCCCGGGAAACTCCGTTAATTATTTAAGGGAGGCCTTTTTCTTTAGAAATGCATCATTACAAATGGCATTTAAAAATACCCCATTTGTAATGGGGTATTTCTTGAGAAAAGGGTCTCCCTTAAATAATTAACGGAGTTTTTCGGGACCTCCCATTACAAGGAAAATTCATGCTAGACAAATCGGGGAAAAACTCCTTAACTCCGGGGTAGGGTTCCCACGGAAAGAAAACCTCCGGGACTGGTTGGTGAGCTAGAGAGAGAATAAATAAATTATTGCAAAAATCTTGGTTGAATTTGATTTTATTCTTGTCTACGAAAATCAAGTCTACAATTACAAAAAAATAAATTTCAATTTGAGAGCCAAGGAAAAAAAAAACTATAAAGTAGTCTACAAAATGACGGGATGCCGCGCAAACAAAATCAAATCGATACCGCGACAAATTCAATTGTACATGGAGAAATTTTATTCACATATACCACAACCAAAACTAAAAAAACCTGCTTTATACAATTTTTTTTTATTTAAATAATATAAAATCTTACGGTTTACCAAAAGAAAATTTTTTTTTTTTTTTTGTATCCAAAATGGCCACTTTTTTTTTTCCAACTCTCAATTTGAAAAAGGAAAATAACCCAATTTTTCTTATATTCTTCTATCTTAGCTGTGATAAGAAACAAAAAAAAAATGTCTACAAACTAAAAAAAAAAATAAAAGAGACTGGAAAAAGAAACTAAATAAAAAAGTCTACGAAAGAGAAACTTAGAAAAGGAATCACACTCTCAAAACACAACCTTACACTTTGGCTACAGAGAACAGAGTGACGCTTCCCCGCGTCTCTCTGACTCAACTTCCTTCCTCACCATCCCTTCCCCAACACTATCAGCCAATCAACACTAATTTATTCCATCAAGTTTCATTCACACTTGAGGAACAATAATTAGTCCACCAATCAAATACATTCACGTCATAATATCCAATCTCACTCAAGTCTACAAAGATCCGGTAGCGATCACCACGCATCCTATACTACGCGCGAACATTCAAAAGAAAAGAAAAAAATAATAACGCACATGAGGCACTCCCAGCTCTAACTCTGTCCCTCGCGCACATACTCTCTCTCTCTCTCGCTCTTCCCTACTGTCATGTCCCAAAATCGGGACAGATCTATTTAATTAATTTGAATCTACTTCACCCTTTTTTTATTACCGGGTAGGTGAATCGAATAACTGAGAGGAGGATAATTAATAAAACTACAGAACCCGAAAGACTACTAAGAAAATCTATTTATTATCAAAACCAAACCATTACAAACGTTACACGATCTACTTCCTTAAAAATAATCTTACTTCTATTAAAGTTCTGGACACTGCACAGAGAGAGAGAGAGAGTGTTAAAAGCCGAAGATTCCCGCTGGGCTGCTTGAGGTGGTGAATCGGTGGTTCTACGCCGTACTGAAGGAAATTCCAGGCTCTTTTCTTTAGTCGGACACAATGCTGTTTCTTTAAAGTCTTTTAAAACCAAACTAGTCATTGCCGGAACTCTAATTTGTGTTAACCCTCGCACTTATTCGAAAACTCGCGAATTAGGTGCACTGATTCGAAAACTCAGAAATGCTCTTAAAAATAAGACTATAAATAGTCACTCAGGTTGATCTCGATATGTTTTTTTTTAAATATCGAGACTTTGAAAATCTCTAACTCCCGTGAGTCAAGTCGGGGAGATCTTCCTCGCGGAACGATGTGCACGGGTCGAGTTCTGGATCGCGACTGAAAAACCAAGCTCCCGGGCTCGCGTTCGCGGCCCTATTTATACCCCTACGCATGAGGACCCACCCTCGTAGAGGGGATCATGGAGCCTCCCATGTGTGCCCGAATCTGGGGGAAAAACAAATGATTTGGCCTCTTTTCCACGAGGGCTTGGCCTTGGCCTAATTTATTATAATATTCCTCATGTGTGGACTCCCTCTCCTACAAGTAAAGTCCGCCTAAAATATTATGGGACCCGATTCCTTGAGGCCTCATTGGGTCAATGTCACTGACCGGCGGTCGCGGGGGATTGTTTATGGCCTCCCGCCTCCTTGCCGTGACGCTCTATTGTTGGGGTCCGCTGCTGGCTTTTCCTTCACTCAGCCAGGCGTCCCGTGCTGACGCGTTTCTTTTGTCCTCTCCCTCTCTTCTTTTTCCCAGCTCCTGTTCGCTTTTCCTCTCTCTCTTTTTCTTCTTTTTATTCTCTCTCTCTCTTATTTATACTTACTAATTTATCTTATTTAACTAATAATTGAATAATTTGTAAATAACTTAAGAATTAGCTTAAAATTATTTTAATTTTAAAAAGGGGAGCTGGTGCCGACACGACATCTCTCCTTCATCTTTCGAGATTGGAGGTTGTTTAGACAACTCCAATCGTTTACTATAGTAAGAACTCCTTAGTATCAAAAAAAAATTTGTTTAATTACTTTTATACCCCTTTTTTTTTATTCTTAACTTTTACTAGAATCTAGGACGCCAAACAAGTTTATTTTATTATTATTAATTTTGTTTGAATAATGAATAACTCGATTAATTTATGATTTGGACTTTACGCGAATCTAGGACGCCAAACAAGTTTATTTTATTATTATTAATTTTGTTTGAATAATGAATAATTCGATTAATTTATGATTTGGACTTATTTCGTAGTACTTAAGTAGTATTAAAAATAAAAATATTATTCTATTCAAAATTTCTCTAAATTTATTTTAAAATAAGTCGTCTCGCTTAATATTTTTTTGTTTCTATTTGTTTTTAGGAATTTCTCACTTATTAAGAGTTTTTTTATGTTGTAAAAAAATTTTTGAAATACATGATATAACTCTTTTCTTTTGTTTTATACTATAGGTTTTTTTTGTAAAATTTTAATTCTCTACTAAAACAGTATTACTTATCTGTTCTTTTATTCATTCATTTATATAAAAGACTCGAAATTGATCAAACTCCGATTAAATTCATAATTTACTGTACCTTTTTCCAAATGACTTACTTCAAACATTCTGTGAACAAAATTGTGATTAGTATATTTTTTTTTTTGAATATAGGTAGTTGTAAAAGAAATCCCTTAAAATCATGTTCGTACTTTACTCAAGGATTTCTTTTCCCTCCCTTTCTCACCAAAGCGACAAGGTCGCACCTACAATTTCCTTTTTTTTTTTTTTATTCTACAGACTCCTATGCTGGTTTGGTTTTTTTTTTTTCTTTTTAGCTTTTTGGAAGTTATATCTTCCTGGTTATTATTATTCCCTTTTTTACAGGGAAAGACAACCCCACTCTTTTCGTTTTTCTATTATTTAACATTAGAAGCTAGAAAATTTTTGAGGACGAGGATCCTTCTTGCGACGGAGACGATTCAGTCTCCCCTGAAAGTTTGAACAGTGCGTTTCGTATTAAAGTTAAAAAGTTCTTCCAAGATGCCTGCAGTAAAGACTGTCGTGGTAAGTAAAATTTTACTTTTCTATAGGGTTGGCAACTTTTTGAAATTTATAATATTTTTTTTTGCTTATTTAGATAAAATATCGAAAAATAATCGACACGAATTATTTCTTTTTTAAAAAAACTAAAATTATAAGAACTGCAAGTGTTTAAATTTTTTTTTTTTTTTTTTTCAATATATATAGATATACTTTTAATGGGATTTCGGGTTAATGACGTCATCAACCGGTAGTTTTAAAAACTTTTCTTAATATTCTTCTTGCTCAATTTTGATTTAAAAATTCAAAAAAAAAAATGTTAAAATTCATTAAAAATCGAGTACTTAAAAAAATTTTTTTTTTTAAGTACCGGTTGTCAACCCTATTTCTACATTATGATTTATAAATTATACCCCCCCCTTTTTTTCACTACTATTATTATCATTATAATTTTTATTTTTATATTTATTTTTTTATTTATTGTTTGTTTTTTGTTTTTTTTTTTCAGTTTGAGTTGTGGATCCAGAAGCGTAAACTACGCAAGGCACTAGCCGAGCGACGAGCCGCCGGCCTCCCAGTGTCTCCCGAGATCACCGAGCAGTACCGGAGTAAAATTTGGCGTGAGCGCCTATTTCATCGGAGGATGAGAATTTCCGTTAACGTAAGTTTTTTGTTAAAAATATCTTCCTTCCTGTTTTTTTTTTGATTTTATATTAATAGTTTTCCCCCTTTTTTTGTTTTCAGTTTGAGCGGTAGCGTGCCGTTCGCGAGTGGCAGAAGAGTGAGCGAATACTTAATCTCCATAATTGGTGTGGCCGCTATTCGGGGGATATACTTGGGTGTATCCCCCTGCTATTTGAAAGATTTTCATTAAATAATTAATTTTGGTGTAAAAAAAAATATATGTATCATTTTTTTTCTCTTTTTTTTTTATAATAAAAATTCAATTCAAATACAACTTTCTTTTATTTTCATTTTCAAAACCTCATCTCAAAAAAAATTTTTTTTTTTTCTTATATTTATTTAATTTTTTTTTTTTGATTTAATGTTTAAAAGTTCTGAATTTTACGTTCTCTATTAATCATATTCCTTTTTTGTTAAACTAAAAAAAAAATTTTTTTTGTCAAGATCTCAATTTTTGTAGCAATTAAAAGATGCAAGTTTATGGGGGTACGGGTGGAAAGAAAAATTATTTATGACAGTATCAGTTTGTGTCTTTTTGTGATAAATGCCAAAACTACATTCATCGTGATTTGTATTAAGATTACTGTTCTTAGTTATCGTCAGGTCCAAAAATTCAAAGTTTTTTTTCTGTCTCAATTTCTATTGTGAATTCAATATCATCATGCACAGTGTTAATAAATTCAAAAAAATATATATTTTATATATTAATAAAAATTCTTAATAACAAAATTTTCAATATTTCAACTTATACGCAATTCAAATTTTGAATTTAACGTTCTCAACCAATCAAATCAATTATAAAACGAAGACATTCGAACTTGCTTCATAATTATAAAGAGGGATGGTTTTCAATTACAGTTTGATTTAGCATTAAATTAAATTTAAAGATTGAGATCTAAATTCTATATCTCGCTTAAAAATATCTTACTATTAGCAATATCTTTCTATTTATTTATTTAATTTTTATTATTTATTTTTTTTTTTGTAACACTATTTTACGCGACGAAAGCTATTGTATAATTTGTTATTTTAGTTCTACAAATCGGACATGTTTCTGACATTGAAGCACATCTTTTACAACAAGCTACTTGATTACAAGGTCGGAATATCGTTTTTAACTCTCTGGTCAGGCATACTTTACATGCCAATTCTGTTTGAATATCCTCATTGTCACTCTCACCGTCTTCCTCAGCGGGGTTTTCTTTTTCTTTTAAAACTTCTTCCTCTTCTTCTTCTTCTACCAGCTCCAACTGATCAATGACCCCTTGAACATCTATGTTGTGGTCGATGACTGGCCATTCTGTTGCTTCAAAATTATTTACTAGCTCTTGTTCCAGAATATTTATTCGCGTATCATCCGACATACCGTTGAGAAGTGTATTTATTCTATCAGTGTTGGCTATCACGAAGGCGCACCTACCACTCCAAAACATGTGTGTTATTAAAGGGTGTGAATCGTAACTCCACCCTTCTTGTCGTAATCCGCAAAAAGGGCATACGGTTTGATCACGAATTCCCGTGTATATGAACCCAGCCGCGCTTAGCCTTGCAGGGTGAAAAAGTTCGTTTGGCCAATTAATAAAAGTCTGTAACCTTATGTTTTCAATGTTGTAATCTATCGCGACTTCGTCCTCTATTTCTTCTAGTGTTGGTTCTGTAACCCTTGCGTGGACATCTGTCTCTTCGTTTGTAGGCCCAGTGTAACTCAGAGCACTGCCGACTAGATCATCTACATAAAAAAAAGGTAATGCTACAAAAGGTGCTAATTCCTGCTTTAATTCCATTTGTCTTTCCGGATTATTGCTGGCACTTTCTTCTTCATGGATACTGGCTTGTGGTGATTGAGGTTCTTCTGTAGGATTCCCCTCTAAGGTTATTTTATATTTTATTTCGATCACTGTGTCTGGTGATCTTATTATGCCCACTGAGTGTAAAAATGCCCCTATCTCTAACCTGTCGTGACCTCCAAACCAAACTTTTTCAAGTTCGCTAAGGCATCCTTGGCAAACTATTAATTAACCATCGTCCTCTTTTATTTTCGTAACCTGTTCGAATTCTCCCCTGCGTTGTAAAACGCAGCGGGAACATAGTATCTCCTCGTTTGCTGTCTTAAAGTAGACTTGTTTAGCGAAAGATCTCATGTTTAAAATCTCGGTTTACTATAACACCTTTTGTCGTTCAGAAGTACTTTTATTTTGATTGTTATGTTAAATTCTAAATTTTTTTTAAGGGTTTTTTAAGGATTTTTATTTTATTTGTTTTATTTACTCATTATTATTATGATTATTATTAGCTTTCTTTTGTACTTAACAATAGATTATAAACTCAATTATAAATTATAAATTATAAACTATCTTAAAATTAAAAAGTTCCTTGTCTCTTCCTGCTGCGCTATTATCTTCTCAAGGAGTGTTTGCCTCAGGATATCTTCTTGCAAGTCTCTGCGTTAAAAAAAATTTTTTTTTTCTTACTTGTTTATTTTTATTATTATTAATATTACTATATTTTTCTTACATGCTTTTCCCGAAATTCAATTTTACGTAAAGTTTCACATGCTTAACCTTTAACCTTACATACCAACTTATAATAAATTCCTTTCTTAACTATAACATTATAATTGATAAAAATTTTTTATTTTATAGTTGCATTCTCCTACGAGCCAATCACCAAAACAAATATTAATCTCGAATTTGTTAAAATTCTACTTCTATTTTTGTTGCATAATGTCTAACTTCGGTCGTTGAGTTAAAGCGTAAGCTATTCACTCGCATTTTTGTTTTTCTCAGGATTTCCCGCTGAGTTTTTTTCTACGTCTTTCTCTTTCCCCTGTTCTTTCATATTTCTTCCCATGTAAACGAAAAGTTGAGTCACCGAGTTAAACAAAGCGCCTAACAGTCTAAAGCTCACTCCGAAAATTAAAAATAATGTATGTTCTCTTATGATGGTGTCAACCATCATTTTAATAAGTTTAATAATCATAAAACATGCAATAAAAATAGAAGAAACGTTTCCCAGTGTTAAAAGATAGCTACACATTTTATTCCAAGTCTTTTCTACCAATGATTCTAGTGTGTCATTGTCGAAAAACCCCTCGATTGATAACCCCTGATCTGTCACCTTTGCTCCCGAAAAACCCCTTAGAACGTTTGACATAATCGCCTTTTTTTCTAAACTCATCATAATGTGATTTCTTAAACGTTTTGTGTCTTTCTGGTTGTAAATACCTCCCGTTGCGAGGGTTTTAGCATCTGTATAATTCCAAAAAGGTTTTGTTATGGGTTGAAGGACCTTCGGCTCGCCTGTGAACGGACTCGATTTGGCTAATTTTATCCACGTATCTCCTACCTTATACATAGGTGGTAATTTCTGATTACAGTCAATCCTTGTACCTTTCTCTAATAGTATTTTTGTTCGTGGTGCTAGAAAGAATTCATCCTTTCCCCGAAAAACAGGTAACTGCTCGTAGCACTGATCTAAAGTAGGTCTCAACTCTACCTCTACCTTTGCACATTTCATGGTATAAATAATTTCCCCCACCGTCAAACTTAAAATCCCTGGCTCGTTCATTAGTTTATAACCAAAGTCGTCTGGTGAAATTTATGCGATTGATAAAGCGTTATTCAGTACTTTTCTTTCAAGCTCACATTCCCGTTTTAAAATGTCGTAATACAAATTATTAATTTGGGTTTTTATGTGTTTTTCTACGTATACAAATTTGGAATTTATATACGCAAAAAGATCTAGATTCGAGGTGGCTATACCAGTATTAAATATGTTTTCTTCGTCTACCTGTTCTTGTAAAAAGAACAGTCTCGGATGTTCAGTGCGTATTAGTTTATAACCACACGTGTTTAGGTAACCTGTCTTCCAGAATGCAAAAGTATAATCTTCCGACTCTACGCTGTATAACACTTTGTTTTCTGCCGCTTCGTGAGCGATTTGCACCTTTCCGTCATATAGCACTGAATATTTTTTTAATCCACACGTGTCTGGTGGTAACATATCCCAAAAAGCCATGCTACCGTCGTAATCTGTGCAAGTCGTCATAGTTAAGGGGCATGTTAAACCCGATTGTAATCTGATTTTATTAGTTTCGATATGGACATCCGCATAATAGTCTTTCAAAATTATTTCTGCCCAACCTTGAACCACGACATCCTCCCAAGATCCCCATTTATCCGTAAAACCGCCACCCTTACAGTGACCCGATACACCGGTACTTCCCGAAAATTTAACTGGTGTGTTTGTAGTGCCGTTTCGCTTTATTCCTGTAATTTTTGTTGAACCAAGTGTATATTCTCTCGTCATTTGAATATTTGCACACTCTTCGCTCGTTAAATCTTTATAGTACGTAATTTCCCCGTTCTGTACCCTTGAACTGTAAGATGCTATGTTTCCGCAGACCGTGATTTCGCGATTTACACGAACTGAGCAAATGAGTACCCTAGTTGAACTAAATTCATTTAATTGTAATAATTTAACATGCTTGTTTGTGACGTTTAATACAGGCGGCTGTATGTCGCAATCCCCCACTTCTACCAAGGAAATAGCCGTAATGTTTGTTAAGTCTCCCGTGCAATCGAACCCGTAAATTGCTACAGAAATTTTGACGAGATTTAATATTGCGAAAATACCGATAAATTTCTGTACCACCATCTGAAAAATAAAATCATTTTCTTTATAAAAACCGAACTAGAGCCCTTTTGGGACTATCTTCAATTACTCCCCCCCTCTCGATACGTTCCGAATTAATTTCGAGTTCAACCTCGTTTGGTGTATCTTTTACTACTATAACTAATATTCCCAAAAATATAAGAACGCCAGCTGAGATTAATATTACTATCCCACAAATAATTTGTATTCTAAGTCTAGATTCTTCAAAATCTTCTTTCAGTTTGTCGTGAGCTGCGTAAATTTCGCTTTCTCTCACGGCCGTCCAAAAAGAGTTATGATTATGCGAGCTTTCTAACGTTTCATAAAACTTTCTTTCTAGCGCTTTATTTGCGAAAATACTTGATAGTTCATTGAGATCTAACTTGGCTTCCGGAAAAACAATATTTTTAATTTCTGGGCTTGCGTTAAAGTACATATTTGAATAATTTCCACTCAATTCAAATTAACAGTTCGATGGAAGAGATAAAATTCTCAACCCTTTTGTGCTTACTGCCCCCTTTATTATATTTCCGCACTTCAAGCTTAGTTTCTTTTCGTCCCCTGTCCCCACGATTGTTTTATAGAATGGTTTTAGCTTCAACATGTAATTCGTAAAATTATTCGCAATTCTTATGTCGCACTCATGGAAATTTATGTCACGTGGTCTTGTTAGCAAGGTCTTTTCACAGCTGTTTGTTTCTAAGTACTCGAACGTTCTTTTGGGGCATAGATGAAACCCCTTTTTCACTAGACATTTATTTAGTTCGTTGTTACTAATAAATTTATGTCCCTTATTTTTGACAGTAATAAATTTATCCGTTGGATTGATAAAAGCTGAACACTGGAAATCCTTAAAAATATTTTGCGGCAAAGGTATGGGAATTATCCTGTAAATTTTTGCTGCATCATCAAATTTCATAGGTATAGAATATTCCGTTAAGCCCTGTGTTCCGTATATTCCTCTTTTTATTTCAACCAAAGTCAAAAATTTTAATAATTCTTGTAAGCTTTTAGGAGTGTCAAAGTTTTTATTAGTAAAACGCATATCATATTCTAAACGCCATAAGGTGTTTTCGCACAATTTATTCTCCAGAAGTGTAGACAATTCAGTACCCTTTTGAAAAGCAGAAATCATCAATTTCAAATTATCCAGATGTTCTATCATCAATCTATATGCTTCTCTCGCTGCTTGAGCTAAGTGATAATATTCATCAAGGTATAGGCGAGCTATATAAGATTCCCCCATATTGCTTAGTTTTAATAATGCCTTAGTCTTATCAATAACTGCCAAAGTTTCCCACCAAACGTCACTCTCGCTTTCAAAAACAACCCTTCTTATTTCCTTTTGCGTTACTTCTCTCCCTAGACGCCTGCTAGTTTCTTCCCTGGTAATAGTTACCTTTGATTTGTTAAAGTAATTAATTACGGTTTCATGTTTACTCAAAATATCATCGTAATTTCTTATAATTTCGTCGAATTTTTAAAAACAGTTTTATTTTGGTCATTGCTCATAGGTGGTATGCAAGTTTTTAACTTAATTAAATCTTCACGCGCCTCTTTAATATAATATTGTCCTATATCAAAATTAAAAATTAATCTTATAACACAAAAATCTTCCGCGAAGCGAATTTCAGGTAACTCTGTAAATATTAATTCAGGATTATCTAAGGCTTCGATTTCTATTAACTTGTCAGCTTTAATATAACTCGCTTAAAGAACAAGGAGCAATAGCGACGTTTTCTGCATTCTCCCTTTTTTTTCTGTAATTTAAAAATTACTCTAATTTAATTTAGACTTAATCGTATTTTTCCCTTCAACCTTCTACCCTACTTCATGCATTAACTATTCTAATTTTTTTTTCTTTTTTTTTATTATTTTTATTTATGTGTCAATTATAAACTATCGTGTAAGTTATTAACTTTCTTGCTCAACATACGAAACTCTCAGTCTATTCGAGTGCACCGTTTTTACTTTATTGTTTCTCATTCTTATGGTCACATTTCCCTTTTTATTTGGAATATCTACAACCATGAAAGGGCAAGTATACTGGTCTTCGAATTTATGTATTTCCCCACCTTTTAACAAATACACGGACATGCCGATTCTGAACTCTTGTGGGTTGATTTTTTTATCATAGTAATATTTAGCACGAATTTTGGAATTTATCAATTTTTCCCTAGCTATTCCTTGTACGCTATTTAATCGTTTGCAGAGACCTTCAATGTATTGGTCGTAGGTCAATACCTTTTTCCTAAGGTCGCCACGGGGATTCTCTGCGGGAGTTGTCGCTACCCGACCAAAAACAAGTTCATGCGGCGAAAAAGAATGTGACGAGTGGTACGTCGTGTTGTACGAGAAACAAGCTAATTCTAACATATCGCTCCAAGAATTATTTTTGTCAACGATTGTTTTAATGTATTCGCATAAACTGTGATGCATTTTCTCTATACTGCCATTCGAGCTTGGCCTATACGGCGTAGTAAATTTTTGATTAAACCGAAATATTTTAGCGACTTCTTTCATCAATTTGCTGCAAAAATTTGTTCCTAGGTCCGATAATATAACCGAGGGTGCTCTAAATACACAGATAAACCTTTTTACTAGCGTTTCTGCTACTGTTGCGGCGGTCACGTCGCGTAGAGGCAGTGCTAAACTATATTTAGTGAAAGTACATTGAATCGTTAATATATTATTATAATTATCTGGTGTAGGCTTAAAAGGTCCTACTATATCTATCGCGGTACAAAAAAAAAGGTTCAGGAACTGACGGTGTAAGAACTAGTTCCTGTTTTGTTTTTATTCTTCTCAATTTTTTTAAATCACACGTTAAACAACCTCGTATAAACTCTTGTACAGATTTTTGATAACACTTTTGTACACCTCGGTGTCCCGACATAACCGTACTATGATTTTCGCGCAATATTCGCTCTCTTTCGCTTACCGGGACGTATTCTATCAGCCCTTTACATATAATAAATTTTGTTGAACACTCTTTGAAGGTATCTGTAAAAATATTAAGTACCTCTCCCCACAATACATTTTCAATTTCGCTACTTTCTGCTAAACTAACTGAAGCTATTTCGTACTTCGTTAATAAATCTTTCAACACATTAAGTGCATCCTTTAAATTATTTTTAATCTCTTCTGTACTCAAGAGTTCCTTTCCTCGTACTACTACCACGAAACTGTATCTGTGTTTGCGTAAGCACGACTGTGCTCTTACTTCATGAACTTTTATTTCGCCTACATTTAAATCTTTGAAATAAGGTAACTTCTTACATTCAAATAATTGTTTAGAGCCTTCGTCACATGGTTTACCTTCCTTGGTAATGAAATATAAATAATTATCTTTTCGCATAAACAATTTTTCTCTACACTTTGCAAATAATTCCCCCTGCGCTTGGTCGCACTCGCTGTTATTAGTCGCTGGTAAGGTCTCACTCAGTCCTTCCCCAATATCTCCCGCTGTGGGACTTTCCGTTCGGAGGGGTTCTATTGTTAGGTTGTTTTCCTCGTTTCTACTGACGCGCTCTTTAGTATCTATTATGGGTTTGGTTACCACAGCAGGCTTTCCCGATTTATTCACCCGCCTTTCGTACGATTTTCTACCGCGTGCTATTTTGTAATGTTTCCTCTGAATTTTTCCTGTGTCAGATCTTGTTAGTATACTTATATCCCGCATCTCCGTTTCTTTAGCATCTACGGGGTAACGACTAAGGCAATCCGCCTGTACATTTGACCTCCCTGGGAGATAAACAACTTTATAATCATAACAACTTAATTTTATCAACCAGGTGCTAATTCTTGCCGTCGGATCATCAGATTTGGTAAGATACGTTAACGGAAGGTGGTCCGAATAGACCGTAAACGTTCTGCCGAGTAAATAGCATTTAAAACTGGTAACTGTATACACAATTGCCAAAAATTCTCGCTCATATGTTGAATATCCTAATTCACTGTCGCGTAATACTCTGCTTACATACCCGATTGGTCTCTCGTATCCTTGAGCACCCTGCGCAAGCAATCCTCCAATCGATGCTTGAGCCGCATCGCAATAAACGTGTAAGGGCAAGTTCTCATCGAAAACTGCAAAACCGGTTTTTCACATAATTTATTTTTAAGTGTTTCAAAAGCTTCATTAGCTATGTCTGTCCATTCGAATTTCTTTTCTTTCTTTAACAGGTAAGTGGTTTTGCGATTTTAGGAAAATTTGGAATAAATCTACGGTAATAATTACACAACCCAAGAAAACTGCGAGTTGAGCGAATGTTATTTAGTTTCGGAAAATTTCGGACCGCTATTAATTTTGAACTGTCTGGTTGTATTCCGATTTCACTTAAATGATGACCCAAAATATTATTTCGGTTTTTAAAAATTCACATTTTTCTGGTTTTAACTTTAAGCCCACCTCTCGGACTCTTTGTAGAAATTTTTCAATTTTTAAAATATGTTCTTTAATTGAATCAGAATAAATAACGCAGTCATCAATATATATAAAAATTGTTTTTTTCTGCATATCGAAAAAGGCTTTATCCATAATTCTTTGAAAAGTTGCTGGTGCGTTTGATAACCCGAAAGGAGTTCTACACCACTGGAAAAATCCCGCAGAAGTCGCAAAAGCCGTTTTGTGTCTATCGTCGGGGTGTAAAGGCACTTGCCAAAAACCCTGCGCTAAATCAAATTTACTATATTATTTTGCTTCCTTCATTGCATCAAAACAGTCATCTAATATCGAGGGGAGTCTATATTGGTCCCTCAAAGTGACCTTGTTTAACGATCTATAATCAGATACACAGCGATAAGCTTTCTTATTAGTCCCGTCTGATGGCTTAGCCACAAGAAAAATATTATTTAAATAGTTACTAATACTTGGTTCAATAATTCCATCATCTAGCATTTCTTGAACTTGGCGTTCAATTTCGCCCTTCGACGCGTGTGGTAAACGAAAAGGTTTTGAAACAATAGGTCTGTCATCTGTAGTATTAATACGATGACTCAATATTTCAATAGCGCTTAATTTTTCATCTTTCAAGTGAAAACAATCAGAATATTTTTCGATCATCCCCTCCATTTTTATTTTCTCCGGCTCATTTAAGTGATCTAATTTTATTAAATTTTTAATTTTGCTGCCCGTTCATTTTCGTCTGAAATAAAGGTACTTGCGTTTTCTTCTTCCCTCCGAGAATTTTCGAAAGTGAACAAATTTTAGATTTCATGATTGATAAACGGATTTTTGCTTTCATTTTTAAAAATTTCAAACGTGTTTATTTCTTCTAGACCTTCAAAATCGTCAAAAATTTCTGACTCGCTTTTTTCCCAGAGATCAATCTGCCCCACTCGTAAATTTGTCAGATCAACGCGCCGTGGTTGTTCTTCGAACTCTGCCGTCTTTTTGTCTACGGGGTCGTCTTTAAAAACCCCCTGCTTGGCCTTTTCATTTAGTTCTAAAGGTAACTCGCATTCTACTCGGTTATTGCAAGCCATCACCGGGCTTTCCGCGTTGCGTAAGAAAAATTTTGCTTTTCCCATGATCAGGCTCCCATTGTTACAGGATTTTTGTGGCCCTTCACTACCCTGAACGTCTTCCCTTTTTTCTTCATCATCGTTTTCTCTTTTTTCTTTGGTCGTCTCGCTTTCGACCGCATTGGTTTTCAAGTTAAACGATAAATTTTCTTCTAAATTGCATTTATTATAACCGACACCAGTACCTAGATTCTTTACAAAATTTTCTTGCTGCGTACTTTTCTCGTTTTTGAATTTATTTTCGAAATAGCTTTTTACCTTACCACTGAATTTATCCGTTTTCTCATTCCTGCCTTCACAGACTTTTCTAATTGGTGTAAATGATTTTTCATTCTTTTAATCGATCTCATTTAGATAATTATTATTCATAAAGTTTTTATTTCGCGCATACCTATTTTTTGAATCAAATTCTTGATCAAATTGTCTTTCATTTTTAGATTGGATTTGATTCTCGAAAAATAATATTTTCCCATCGCAGTTTAAACAATTATTTCCGTAATCAATTTTTGCAGAGCTTTCTCTAAAAAAATCTGTCCCCAAAACTCCTACCGGATGATTAAAATCATCATCAACTAAATGTAATTCAATTTTTCTACCATTAAAATAAAAAGTTATTTTTCCTAGTGTTTGCACTAGCTGAGATGTTATCCCCTTTAAATAAATTATATGTGTAAAATCAATTTCAACATTCTCATTGATTTCGCTTTTCTTTACTATGCTTACCGATGCCCACGTATCTAACAGAAAAATAATTGGATTTTTAAACTCTTCTGCGAATAATTTAACTGTGGGGCTTGTAAGAGCTTGCGTTATGTTTATAGTCTCGATTTTTGTATTGTGCCAGTCTCTCGCCATGGAGCTGGGTTCTGGTTGGTATTTTCGCGCGTCCCTGCCTGTTCGGCGGGGGAGTGCAGGTTTTTTGAAAAGTTTTGAGCGCTTCCGCTACCTGCGTTTGTCTGATTAGTATCGCGTAGCCATTTCATACAGGTTTTAATTCCGTGGCCTTGTTTATTACAGTAAAAACATGTCATTGAGTTTGAGTTAGTGTTATAATAGGATGCCCCCCTATTTTATGTTTGATAAAATCTTTGATTATTGTTTTCACGATTAAAATATTCTGATCTATTAAAATCTTGATTGCTTGATTTGTTACGCCCATCTCTATTATAATTATTTTGATTATTTCGCCAGGCTGATGAGTGGTTATTATAATAATTGTTTGAATACCGATTCCTAGGTCTTTCATTGGGAGTTCCCCTTGAAGTAAAGTACCGTGGGTGGTCTCGCCTGCTGTATTCTCTTTCATATACCCCGTCTCGCTTCCAAGTACCGAAAGATTCTGGATCGAGTTCAGCCAATTTACGCTTTAAATTAATCACTAGTTTATCTCTTAAGTTCGTATTTTCAAACATAAATTTTGCGTATCGCCAGCAGTTCATTAAATAGTGATTCATTCCGTTACAAAAACTACAAGTAGCATTATTTGTTTCTTTCTCCATAATATGTACTCTTCTTATTTCACGAGAGTTTTCGCTCCTACTTCTATTTGTATCATCGAACTGATCTAGTTCTACTAATGTTCCCGCGACTTCGCGTTCCGCTTGCAACGCTTGCTCTCGCGCTTCTTCCCAATTTTTGGGACTATTTAATCGTGATCGTAACTCCCATGAAAGGTTTTTAACAAAATACCGCAAACAGTCAGTTCTAATTTCGATTTCTGCTAAATCTTCCCCCAAATCTTTCCTTTCGTGACAAATCGCTTTTATCAACTCCCTTTCTAATGCTCTAATTTTGTTTAAAAATTGCATAACCGGTTCCCCCCTTTTGTGTTTCATATATGCCAATTCCCCTGCAAGTTCAAAATACGTTCTAGTGTTCCCGTAGATCGGCATGAAAAAGTCCTCAATTTCGCGAACTGTCTTAAAATTATGATCACGCGCACATCTGAGTGCGTCGCCAAATAATCTTATGCGTATTAATTTAGCTAATTCACCTTCGGCTTCAGGGGCAACTAAATTTCTTGCTTCATAACATCCCTCTAAAAATTGTTCAATCTGAACATTTGACCCTGACCAACGCGGTACTAGCTCTATAATATCTCGCAAGGATAGACCCCTCATTTGCATTATTACTGATTCCATTCCAACGGAGGTTTTATTTTCGACCTTAACTTTTTCGTTGCTCATATTTGATAAATTTTCAATGCAACTATTAAATTCAATTGACGAAGTTGAATCAATCTCTTCAATTTGGCTATTACTATTGTTTTTATTTAATTTCTCACTTAAAGCTATTACTTTATCTTTCAAAAACTGCAGTACGTTTGGGAATTTAAAATCTTTGACTAAAGATTTTTCAAGTTCGTTCAACCCTTCCTTTTCCTTGAAGAACGAATTAATTACCGTGGGTGGTAATTCTTCTGACAGACTTTCTTTAATGATTTGAACAATTAATTTTTCAGGTAAAGCCTCTTCCTCTACCTGTATTGTTTGAAAATTTAAGTTTAGTTCGAACTTCTTTAATAGTATATCGCTTGAATTTTCCGTATAGGGTGTGCTTGCGGCTATATTTCTTATTACGGGGCTTGTCTCTATTTCTAAAAGCTCGCTAATTATTTCAGAATCATCTAATTTTTCTGTCAAATTTAATACAGCTGGCTTAAGGATAGGCCTCTTGGGTGTTATTTGGCGCTCGAAAATAGTGTTCGGTTCAGATTTATCTGAAATTTCACAAAGTGTTGAAACCGACTCTACTACTTTCTCACGGAACTGTAAGAATTTATCTTTATTGTCTAAATTATCCTTTCGATTTTGGGGGTATAAAAATGAACTGACCGGAATGTCAATATTGTATTTATCCACGGATTTAGTTAATAGCTTTTTTAAATTTTTAATTTTTCTACGTAATTGTAATATTTTAATGTCTTCCTGACCTTTCAAACTTTCTTGCTTTAATTCTTTATATTTTTGGGCTATAATCTCTTCAAGTTTATTTTTATTATTTTGTATAGTACTCCCGGACTTACTTAGACTAGAGTCATTAGAAGCTGCATCCATAATTCGTCATTTTCATCAAGAAATTAAATTGTTTAATCAGTTTATATAAAATTATATATATATATATATATATATTATTTATTTATAATTTATACTGCTTTAAAAATTTCACCGAATCACAGATTATTAAACTCTGTATTTTCTGGACTCATCAGACAAAATTTATTTATTTTTTATCGCCTCGACTGTATGTAGGTTAGACCCTGTCAGCGCTTTGGCATATAGGTCTGAACCTCAGTCAAGTTACAAGAGTGTTGTGCCCTTCAGAATTATTTCTCTAGCTCTTTGTGCATCGATACTTTCAATTCGTCGTAAGGGTTACTCTCTATCAGCGGACTGAAACCAAAAATTGTACAGAGTATACTAGTTACCTTTTTTTTTTTTAAAGAAAAATTCGACCTCTCACTTCGAAAATTTCTACACTAATATCTGTGATTTCTTACAGAAAAATTTGATCTCTCACTTCAAAAATTTCTATACTAAAATCTTAACTAATTTGTTTATTATTATTATTTGAACACAATTTAATTTCTCGTAATGACCCCTTTTTTTGTATATTTATAATTATTTATATTTTATTTATTATTGAAGTTGGAAAAACTTTTTCTAGTTTTCTCTATTTTAGTACCGGGGAACTCTTTTTTTTTTTTTTACTTCAACGAAAATCGGACCGACTGAAGAAAAACCCTCGTCTCTCTATTTTTTTTTTTTTTTTAAATATTAACTCTCTTATTTATTTAATCTCTCAGTTATTTAAATAAAACGGCCGATGCACCAGTGTCATGTCCCAAAATCGGGACAGATCTATTTACTTAATTTGAATCTACTTCACCCTTTTTTAATTACCGGGTAGGTGAATCGAATAACTGAGAGGAGGATAATTAATAAAACTACAGAACCCGAAAGACTACTAAGAAAATCTATTTATTATCAAAACCAAACCATTACAAACGTTACACGATCTACTTCCTTAAAGATAATCTTACTTCTATTAAAGTTCTGGACACTGCACAGAGAGAGAGAGAGAGAGTTTTGAAAGCCGAAGATTCCCGCTGGGCTGCTTGAGGTGGTGAATCGGTGGTTCTACGCCGTCCTGAAGGAAATCCCAGGCTCTTTTCTTTAGTCGGACACAATGCTGTTTCTTTAAAGTCTTTTAAAACCAAACTAGTCACTGCCGGAACTCTAATTTGTGTTAACCCTCGCACTTATTCGAAAACTCGCGAATTAGGTGCACTGATTCGAAAACTCAGACATCTTATTTAACTAATAATTGAATAATTCGTAAATAACTTAAGAATTAGCTTCCAATTATTTTAATTTTAAAAAGGGGAGCTGGTGCCGACACGACACTACACGCACACATTGTCCACGCCACGTGCTAACTACAAAAAAAATAAAGCTACATTCACGCCCGCGTCTACTGTTGAGTGTGCGCGCACGCGCCTGCCGACGCAGTTGTGTCGTCTGCCGACACGCGCCGCGCACCTCCTCCGTCGTCGGAAACTCCCGGACGGAGAACCGGGACCTGTGTGCTGTGTGTGTATGTGTACGCGCACGCCCTAGGCCGGGATAGCCTTCCCGGATGGTGGTTATGTGTGTGTGTGTGTGTCGTAGGCCCACGCTGCTGTGGCAGCATTCAGCCGACGGCGGCCGTCACCACGTGGTCGGCCTCAGCTGTTCGTTAACGCGGCATGGTTATCACCTGGGAAAAATAAACAAACAAGTTAATCATTTTGTTGTTTCCCAGGTGACTTGACGCCGCCAGGTAGGAAAATAATTTACGAGGGATTCACTACCTCGTAACTCCTCCCTGCCAAGCCGAAACATACTCGTTATGTTTCACCTGACAAACAGCTGGCAATGTCCAAACACCTCTGGAAACCACAAATAGCAAAAATGGTGGTATACTCACTGCTTCGTCTACTCAAATTGACTCAGGATGGTCTACTTCGTCTACAGTCCAGTCGTCTACATTTCGTCTACAAGTCAGTCGTCTACACAACAACAAAAAATAACACAAAAAAAATAAATAAATAAATAAATTAAAAAAAAATATTATAAAGTCTACACAAAAAAAATTTTATTCGAGTCGCCGTCGTTTCAGTCGCTTGTTCTCCCGCCACACCTGACGAATAACCTCGGGTCTGACATCATCCGGGAGCCGCTGAGCCATGAGTAAAATCTCCATAGCACTTAATATTCTTGGCTCAACCGGATTCATCGGCTCCAGGCGATGCCAGACCGAAGCGTCTACCAGGTTGGCCGGAGAAGGAGCGACCGGAACCTCGACGACTTCCACATGGCGGAAGCAGTCAGCTCACCGGATGACTGGCCAGAGGAGCTCTCCAACATGTTCTCGGAGGACAACTACCACGACATGTTGGACGAGCTCGTGGCCGAAGAGTTTTTGGCCTCCTTACCGGCGGAGATGCGCCAGGCCCCCGAGGATGAAGAGACCTCAACACCAACGGTGATTGCCCCGCCAGGTGACCTGCCAGTGGACCTCGGCCCCCTCTCCTTGGACAAGAGCAGGGAGGCTTCGTCGGTTAACGAAGTCCTCCATGGGGTGAAGGTTCTACTTCTACATTTTGGATAAAAAAAAAAAAAAAATTTCTTTTGGTAAAACGTAAGATTTTATATTATTTAAATTAAAAAAAATTGTATAAAGCAGGTTTTTTTAGTGTTGGTTGTGGTATATGTGAATAAAATTTCTCCATGTACAATTGAATTTGTCGCGGTATCGATTTGATTTCGTTTGCGCGGCATCCCGTCATTTTGTAGACTACTTTATAGTTTTTTTTTCCTTTGCTCTCAAATTGAAATTTATTTTTTTGTAATTGTAGACTTGATATTCGTAGACAAGGATAAAATCAAATTCAACTTAGATTTTTGCAATAATTTATTTCTTCTCTCTCTAGCTCACCAACCAGTCCCGGAGGTTTTCTTTCCGTGGGAACCCTACCCCGGAGTTAAGGAGTTTTTCCCCGATTTGTCTTGCATGAATTTTCCTTGTAATGGGAGGTCCCGGGAAACTCCGTTAATTATTTAAGGGAGGCCCTTTTCTCAAGAAATACCCCATTACAAATGGGGTATTTTTAAATGCCATTTGTAATGATGCATTTCTAAAGAAAAAGGCCTCCCTTAAATAATTAACGGAGTTTCCCGGGCCCTCCCATTACAAGAAAATTCACACAAGAAAAATCGGGGAAAAACTCCTTAAGTTTGGGGGTAGGGTTCCCACGAAAAGAAAACCTCCAGGACTGGTCGGTGAGCTAGAGAGAGAATAAATAAATTATTGCGAAAATCTTGGTTGAATTTGATTTTATTCTTGGGGAACGTTCACAAACCACGTGGCCCGAATAGGGGGGGAGGGGAGGCGATTAAAAGGCTACGAAAGGTTACGTGGGGGGTAGGGCTGTTGATTCAGAGAAGCACGTGGTTTTTAAAGTGCATGAATCGATGTTTTGATTCATAATATTTTACTGTTGAACGTTAAAGTCGGCTATCCCCCAAGCTCTAAACCCCCAAGACCCTGGGCGCCCGAATTCAACAAAAAAACTGGTCGGATATCTCCCAAGCTCTAAACCCCCAAGACCCTGGGCGCCCAAGTTAAATTATTCCAAAAATATGAGTGCATTTTAATTAACGAAATAAATAATTTTGTAACGATACCTAACTACGCTGAACTGGTGCAATTATATCATAAAGTTGTAAGTCTGAAATTTTGAACTCCAAAATGGGGTGGTTGATTAGGGATACGCTATAAATTTTAACTTATTGATGAACTTTTCGTTTGCAACATTATCAACAAATTTTTTTTTTAACTATAAATTAAATGCTTCTAAGAAGCAGACACATTTCAAGAAAAGTGTAAAAATTTTTGTTTGTTTATTGGTTATTTATTTTTATTTTTTTATCTTTTTATTATTTTGTAATATTTCCAAGTGATGTATATTAAAGTACACCACAACCTTTTTGTGTAACAAAAAAAAAACACTTTTTTATGGACTTGATATTCAAATATAAAGTACGCTTTAATTATAAAATTATTTCACTCGGTAACCTGAGTTTTGTGAGGTTTAGAGCTTGGGAGATAGCTGATCAGTTTTTTTATTGAACTTGGGTTTCCAGCGAGGGGCTATGCTCTCCAGAATCATTGATGATTCTTTTGATTCTTTTGTGATTCTTTCTTGATTCTTTTGGAAAATTTACCATATTTTGAGCCTTGGATCCAATTTCAATTGATATTTTGTTAAAAATAATACTTTTCGAAGATTTTTACTTGAAATGACATTGATATTTTATTGATTAAATATTGATTTTCATGGGGTTTTGGGGGATTCAGAGCTTAAGAGATAACTGATCCGTTTTTTCTTTGAACTTGAGTTCAATAAATAAACTGATCAGCTATCCCCCGCGTGTTGAACCCCCCCAACCCTGGGCGCCCGAGGTCTACGAAAAAACTGATCAGTTATCCCCCAAACTCTAAACCTCCCAAAACTCTGGTTACCAACTGATCAGTCTTTTCGTTGACCTCGGGCCTCCAGGGTTTTGGGGGTTCAAGGCTTGGGGGATGACTGATAAGTTTTTTTGTTGAACTCGGGCACCCAGGGTTTTGGGGGCTTAGAGCTTGGGGGATAGCTGATCAGTTTATTTATTGAACTCGACGCCTAGGGTTTTGGGGGTACAAGGCTTGGGGGATAGCTGATCAGATTATTCATTAAACTCTACGCCCAGGGTTTTGGTGGCTTAGAGCTTGGGGGATAGCTGATCAGTTTAATTATTGAACTCGACGCCTAGGGTTTTGGGGGTACAAGGCTTGGGGGATAGCTGATCAGATTATTCATTAAACTCTACGCCCAGGGTTTTGGTGGCTTAGAGCTTGGGGGATAGCTGATCAGTTTAATTATTGAACTCGACGCCTAGGATTTTGGGGGTTCAAGGCTTGGGGGATAGCTGATCAGATTATTCATTAAACTTTACGCCCAGTGTTTTGGGGGTTTAGAGCTTGGGGGATAATTAACCAGTATATTTATTGAACTCATCGTTTTTTTTTTCCTCGACGTCAGTTTTATTGGGGGGGGGGGGGGGGTAGACCTCAGGACACCCCCTAGCTGAAAGGAGTTGTTGCGCCCCTGGTATTTAATCATTAAATTATAACTTAAAAAATAATGTTTGTAAAAAACTAATAGTATTCATATTTACATGTTGAAATCGTAAAAAAAACCACGTGACTTTAGGGGGGGGGTCGAAAAATTGATAAAAATACTACGCTGATCTTCATGGGTGGAAGGGCCCTTCAAAATCTTCGAAAAAATGACCACGTGATTTATGAACGTTCCCTTGTCTACGAAAATCAAGTCTACAATTACAAAAAAATAAATTTCAATTTGAGAACAAAGGAAAAAAAAACTATAAAGTAGTCTATAAAATAGCGGGATGCCGCGCAAACAAAATCAAATCCATACCGCGACAAATTCAATTGTACACGAAGAAATTTTATTCACATATACCACAACCAAAACTAAAAAAACCTGCTTCATACAAATTTTTTTTTTTATTAAATTATATAAAATCTTACGTTTTACCAAAAGAAAAAAAATTGCTCTTTTAGAAAAAGTCAAACTTTTTTTGTTATAAATTTTTCTCTAAAGTGTTTACTGTTTTAGTTAATTTGACTGAAGGGTCCAAAAATCAGGGGCAGACTCCAGCGACTTTTTCAAGGGGTTATTTTGAGCGAATTCCACCGATTATATCACGATTGGCTTTTGACCTCCAAATTCGCCTAAAGAATTGATAAAAATTTCCATTCGACTCTAGCGGTAATAACTAATAGCGGTTATAACAATGATAATATGTATAATTATTATTATTATTATTATTATTATAATGATTTTTTTTTTCTAGGCCTTGGAGAATTAAATGACACCAGGTATTATCCAGGATGTCACGAATAGCGAATAAGCGGTAACGATGGAATCTTGGTCTCATCTTTAGCGATACTGCTAGACAGTGTGTTAATTCACAAAACGCACTCCTTCGCATTTCTCTATCTAAGCGCGTTACCTTCCTATTCTGTCCATGTTCATCACACCACCATGAATGGTCCGATCTTGGGTAATAGCGCACGCTTCTAACGTTTAAATTGCATTTTCTCGCTCATTCACACTTACGTTTCATTCGTTCATTCTCTCGCTCCACATTTATCAGGAATGAGATGTGGCATGCAGGAGACGCGGCACATCCATCCGTACGTTCTCACATCGTTTTTGATTCTCGATCAGTCGAAACATCTCACTCATACCATTCATTCTTACTATTCGTTCCCATGCATCTATAGTCTGAGTCTGTTGCTCGTCTTCCTGAGCTCGTCTATCTCCCCAATCCACCACTATACTGGCTTCATCCCTCGGTGGTTTTCCTTCCTAGGCATCGCCCTGTCACAAGCCCTGGCGATGATTTTCATCGTCTCATCGGTGAGTTTCTCCACCTCTTCCCTCGTGGCTTCCCTTCGTAGTGCTGCTGGGATATTTTGGTAACCCCGATAAAGTTCACTTCATCTTTCCATTGTCCATCCTATCTACATTCCAACGCGGCATAGATTCGGAAAGGTAACTTCGCCTTACCTGCCCATGATAGCAGAATATGAAGTAGTTGTTCGCTGGGATTCCAGTTTTCCTCGCTCTCTTCCTCCAGAACTTGCCAGTCAGTGATTCTGCCAGCCAGCCCTTCCGTCGCGAAAGTGACATCCGGGTGGGTGAGTCTGCAGCCCGCCTTCCTGTAGGTTGCTGTCCTGTCGTTCAGGATGACTAGTCCAGTCCAAGCGGCCATCTCTATCACCCTCGCTCCTCGATCATCGGTGTAGGGCTCCCCCCACTCTTCCGCTTTGGCATTTATGTCTCCCACCACTATCTTCCTGCATTCCATCATTCGAAGGAAATCCCTCAGTATGTCCAGCTTGCCCGTGTATTGCAGAGTGTTATCACTCGGTGTGAGGTAGCAGCTGACAACTACTATCCGTTTAGATAAACCACCCCCATGCGAGCTCGGTGAACAAGGCGCCAGTCAGCGAAGCGGGTAAAACTGTCGAAGCGAGGACAGCGATTACTCCGAAGGTGGGTGTACCGCCCCTCCTGACCCGTCATCCTAGATAGAAAGACAGCAACTTGAAGGGCAGCCTCCTCCAGCTGAAGGATATCACATGCTAGATTTTCCAGTTCAACGAACGCCTCCAGGTCCTCTGATGGACCACGTTTACGATCCCTGCGCTGGCTACGTTGGCGAAGGGCATTCTGGGTTTGAATTGGGCGTTCAACTGGGTCCTCCAGAGTTAAAGTGCTTTCACAGTGGCACGGCAGCGAACACAATTTTTAAAATTAATTCAAGGCAATCGGCGGGTCAAACATGTTAAAAGTTGAAAAAAGAATAAAAAATAACATCAAAATTATAGAGGGATGTATACAATTGATATAAATATAAAAACACCAAAATGAGAGTGCATAATTTGAAAATGACAAATTTTTTCGAACATGGGTAAAATATTCCAGGAAATCTTGAATTATTCAATTAGAAACATAATGAACCAACCCTTTGGAGAAAAAATTGAACGCTTTATGAAGAGTCGTGCAATTAAAAAAATTTCTAGAATTATTTTTATTAAATTATGCATTTTTCTGCGATGACATATCGAAGTTCAAAATTAATTATTCGTTACTGTTTGGGGAAACGCGGCGGATGCGCTTTAGGTTGAGGAAAATTTACAGCGATCGCGAGGGAGTGGGAAAGGTGAAAAGCGAGGGTATTTGGAAGCACAACACTTGTAGTTTTTATGCTGCACTTAAACTATTTATTTAAACTATACATACAAATGAGGAGAGAGAGCTCGCCGTTTTGGCCGGGAGTCTCTCAACCTCAGGTAAACTAGGTGGAATCGTCGTAGATAAGCAGGCGGTCTAGGACGACGGCGTTGAGTCCCGTGACGCGTGATTGCGGCATCACGATTGCAGCAAGACTGGTGAGGGCGGAAACTGGTCACTCTGGGCAGCTATGGCGTGGGTCGCTCGCATGACCAATCCCGTGGCAATAAAAGGCGGTAAATCTCAAACATTCCGCCCGCCTTAATCGACTGTACTCGATTACTAATATCTGTGAACATAATAAAAATAAAAAAATATTAAATAATATATAAAAATAATTGTAGGTTAAGTTTAGGGTGGTTAGCAAGCGTACGATCAAACGTAGGGGCTGACTGTGCAATTTTGGTAAGAGCCTGATGCTCTGTCCTGGGTCGAAAACTCAATAGTTAAATAATGATACAGCCAGGGCCTGAAGTTGAGGCACTTCGAGTGGCTGAATGCTTGAGATCGTTATTGGGGCCTGAACCCGGAGTAGTTCAGGTGGCTTTATTTTTGAGAGTATAGCCGGTGCCTGAAGCTGGATTAGTTCAGGTGGCTGTACTTTTGTCATGGTAGCTGGCGTCTGGACTTTAATTAATTTAATTGTCGCAGGTGGCTGAATTTTTGAGTAGTTAACCGGAACCTGGACTATAACTGTTGCAGGCGGCTGAGCTTCAAGACACGTTGCCGGTGTCTGAATTTTCGAGTGTATAACCGAAGCCTGGACTAAGTGTGTCGCAGAGGGTTGAATTTTCAAAGGTGTAGCCGAAGCCTGAACTCTAAGTAATTCAGGTGGCTGTTTTTCGAAAACGATGGCCGGTGCCTGAGCCAGGACAGCCGCAGGTGACTTGCATTGGAGAGGTTCGTTGGACCCTGGACTTGAGATGTCTCAGATGATTCCATTTTACAGGGGGTCACCGAAGCCCGAACTTGAGGTGGTTCAGGTGGCTGTGCCTTAATCAAGGACTTGAATTCGTAGGTAGGTGCCGGAGTCTGAACATGGAGCTGTTCAGCTGGCAGATTTTTTGAGGTTACAGCCGGAGCCTGGACTAGGTGTGTCGCAGGTGGCTTGATTTTAAGAAATTGGATTTAGTCACACCACACGTCATCGAAGGTGTCCTGCGTATGGTAGTACATGTCTTTTACGAAGTAGTCATGGTTACGGTCTATACATCCTGTCAGTTCCTTAAAATTCGGTCATTTTTGACAAAATCTTGCCAGAGTTGTTCGAGACGCTGCATGCGTTTCTCTGCTAACTCGCGAATCATCAAGGCATTCCTCGAAGATTTCAAAATGAGTGACGATTCGATTTCGGATTAAAACTTGTGCGCTAAGGATTTGAGCAAATGAATTTGGTTTATTCATTTTGCAAGGTATGCTGGTACTTGAAATAACAAATAAACAGGTAAAAGTTAAAAACTGACTTTTGGCTTGTGAAAATTTAAATTGAAACACAATTTTAATTTGTTTTCTAAACTTGAGGCGATTTGGACACGGCAAAAAAAACATGAGTGGTGAAAATGTAAATTGAAACACAATTATTCTTTAAATGAAAGAATGAAAAAATTTTCAAACTTATGAATATCACTGGTGGAACAACCTTTAATTGAAATACAATTAAGATGAGGCAATTATTCTTTAAACAAAAGAATAGAAAAAATATTCAAACTTATGAATATCACTGGTGGAACAATCTTTAATTGAAATACAATTAAGATGAGGCAATTATTCTTTAAATAAAATAAAACTGAAAAATATTCAAACATATGAATATTATTGGTGGAAAAGAATTTAAACTGAAATACAATTTAAATAAAAGAAAATCGGAAAATATTCAAACCTATGAATATTACTGGTAAAAAATAATTTAAACTGAAATACAATTTAAATAAAAGAAAATCGGAAAATATTCAAACCTATGAATATTACTGGTAAAGAATAATTCAAACTGAAATACAATTTAAATAAAAACAACTAAGCCAGGTGGGTGGCTGATGGGATTTGACGATCATTCATCGCAAAGGTGTTAATCACTACTTGCTCGACTGGTTGTCAAGGAGTTATGATGTAGACGAGGTGGGAGAAATTGTAGAGAGCGTAGATCCGTGGTATGTCCAGAAATTGGAAGAGGTTAGACAGTATCCAAACAAGTATAAAGAATGGAGGGTAGACGGGGATTTGCTTTATTGTTACCGCAGAGATAAGTTATTGGATCCAGTGTCAAACAACGAGGAAGGTTGGAAAATGGTAATTCCAACGGACCAAAGAGAGAGAATTCTTCACGATGCTCATTGTCTGACGTCGTCAGGGCATCTGGGCCAAAATAAGACCTACAACAGGGTGGCCGGAGAATATTATTGGCCAGGCATTTGGCACGATGTCCAGAACTACAAATATGAATGCGAACTCTGTCAGCAGTACAAGGTCTCTCAACTGGGACTGCAAGGACTCATGGGCAGGCGATTAGTGGAACGGCCTTGGGCAGTGGTTTCAGCCGACCTGATGGAGTTTCCAATGAGCAAAATTCAAAACAAATACATCTTGGTGTTCCACGACTTATTGACGCGATGGGTGGAGCTGAAACCTCTGTGTACTGCTACAGGGAAGAGCATAGCGAGGGCTTTTGAAGAATTAATCTTGTTCCGTTGGGAAACCCCCGATTTCTTCCTGAACAGAAAAAAAGTAGACCTGCCATTTGTAATGGTGTATCTCTAAAGAAAAGGGCCTCCCTTAAATATTTAACGAAGTTTCCCGGGCCCTCCCATGACAAGAAAATTCACACAAGAAAAATCGGGGAAAAACTCCTTAACTCTGGGGGTAGGATTCCGGCGAAAAGAAAACCTCCGGGACTGGTGGGTGAGCTAGAGAGAGAATAAATAAATTATTGAAAAAATCTTGGTTGAATTTGATTTTATTCTTGTCTACGAAAATCAAGTCTACAATTACAAAAAAATAAATTTCAATTTGAGAACAAAGGAAAAAAAAACTATAAAGTAGTCTATAAAATAGCGGGATGCTGCGCAAACAAAATCAAATCCATACCGCGACAAATTCAATTGTACACGAAGAAATTTTATTCACATATACCACAACCAAAACTAAAAAAACCTGCTTTATACAATTTTTTTTTATTTAAATAATATAAAATCTTACGTTTTACCAAAAGAAAATTTTTCTTTGTATCCAAAATGGCCACCTTTTTTTTTTGTTTTTTTTTTTTCAACTCTCAATTTGTAAAAAGGAAATTAAACCAAGTTTTTTTTTTTATATTCTTCTATCACCTAGCTGTAATAAGAAACAAACAAAAAAAAATGTCTTCAAACTCAAAAAAATAAAAGAAACTGGAAAAAGAAACTTAAAAAAAAAAGTCTACGAAAGAGGAACTTAGGAAGGAATCACACTCTCAAAACACAACCTTACACTTCGGCTACAGAGAACAGAGTCGATACAATACATTTTGTAGCTTTGAAAAGCTGTAAAATGTATAACAGTAAATATGGTGTAAAAAATAGTTCCTATCATAATGCAATTTATTGAATACAATATCTCAAAATTATACAATATCTAATTTATGAATTAGATTAGACGCACTCGAGTCAAAAGTAGCCGTTACGGATGTTACATTTATACGAGTAACGTCCGTAACGCATATTTTTGACTCATGCGTCTTAATAAATATATGAATTACACACAATTAATAAATTAATAAATATATGAATTACACACAACATAATATTTTTGATTAGTACACATTAAATTGCATCTTATTAGATACTAATTTTGACATTTTATTCATTTCAGTTAATTTTACAGATTTGTGAAGCTTACAATGTAACTGCCATAATAGAAATAATTGCTCAAAAGGTAACGTGATTTAAAAGATTAAAAATTTTGAATTTTTTCAAAATAGTTGCTAAAACCAGTTCTAAGAAATCTAAAATTTTCACATAATTGTTTTAACTATAAGTTTTTAATAAAATCTTATATTTTTTTTTATTTGAAAACTTTGATTCATAATAAAAACATCCACACGAAATTTGATTAAAAAATATTAAGTAGCTTAGCAACAATTAATTTGTTAATTAAAACAATTTTTAATCTTCGCTAATTTTTTCAAGTACAGGTCGTGAACTAACAGATTATGTTTTACTCTTGGTCAAAAAAAATTATTTAATATCATTTAAAATTAATTGCAAAAAAATTCCATTTTTAAGGGTTATCAACAAATGGATTATTCACGGCGCATTGACTTTTTTTTATATACTTACAAATATCAAAAGTATTTCACTTAACGGTCTTGTACATATTAAATATAAGAAGATCGGACCAGTAGAAGTTAAATACGAGACCCGTGAAGTTTAAGTGTTCTACCACGTACGGGTGGTGCAAAATTTGAAAAAAAATAAAAATTTAGAGGAAAGCCTGAATATTTACCTTTCAAGAACTGATATTAAAATTTATCTGCGATTGTCCCGGGCCGAATAATAAATGCTTGAATTTACATTATTTAGCAGCGGAGCGGCCGTCCAGACGCCGGTCGGCAGGAGTGGGGATTATTGGGAAATAAGGTAAATCTCCGCTTCAACGGGAGAGCGGCACGCATGTATGTGTGTGTGCAGTACGAGTATGCGTGAGCGACACATGCGCGAACGGCGCTGCTTATGGCAGTTGCAAAGAGTCGTCCGTAAGAGACATCCCGTGCATCGGGACGCTCGTTATTAACTTGTAAACTAAACTACACTTACACTTATTAATAAATAATAGTAAATATAACAATCTACGAATTATTTATCCTCTGATACGAAAATCTCAACAGGGATGACTGAAACAAGGCTCGTGGACGGAACGAAAAGTAGACTCAAAATTATCAAAACGATGCGCTCGGAAAAAACATATATATCTCGGCTTCTGTAATACTTAGAACATAATTTTTTTTCTTAATTAACAAATTAATTGTTGCTCAACTTCTTAATATTTTTCAATCAAATTTGGTGAATATTTTTATGATGATCCAAAATTTCTTCGAATACAAAAAAGCGTTGCGGTCCTACCTTAAGACAATCACGTGAAAATTTTTGATTTTTTAGAACTGTTTTTAGCAACTATTATGAAAAAAATTAAAATTTTTTATTTTTTAAACCACGTTGCCTTTTAGAATAAATCAAAACAAATTTTTTTTTTTATTATAAATTTTTCTCTAAAGTGCTTACTGTTTCAGTTCATTTGACTGAAAGGTCCAAAAATAGGCTTTTTTTTGCCTTTGTGACCATTATTTGTTAATAACTTTTTTTCTTGCGAAAAAATCAGGGGCAGACTCCAGCGACTTTTTCAAGGGGTTATTTTGAGCGAATTCCACCGATTATATCACGGTTGGCTTTCAACTTGCATTACGATTCCTTATTCCACTCGACTACTAGAAAACTACCATGAGTTTTCTGTTTAAAAAAGTTGTTTTAAAATTATTGATGTTTAGAAAATAAAATTTGATGCAGAATAAACAACAATTGAATTTATTTTATAGTCACCTTCGAATGTCCTACCACGCAATGGACGCGTCCTTACTCGAGCAGCCCAAAAAACTTGTCGTTAACAGCAAAGAACTCAAATTTGTGTGAGCAAAGCATACATGATTAGCTTATTTAATCGTAATCATTTATTAGTTCTAAACAAAACAAGTGAATAAAATTTACATAATTTCTCTTATTTCTCTTACTACATTATTCACCTAGTTTAGCCACAGATATAAAAAAGGAGTTTCCAATCGTTCAAGCGACAAGTTCACCTGAAGGTGCACGAAAGAAAGTCAAGGCAAACTATAAAACTAATTTCATGAATCAGCTTTAAAGTATTGCTTTGTCAGTTAAGCCAAAAACAAGTAAAAATAATATCCTCCTATTTAATTATTATTGAAATAAGATTTGAAAATTTTGTCAAAATCAAAATAAATCTTTACTATTATATATTATAGGTCTTACTCAAGCCCCCGGTCAGAAATGGTCATGCAGGCGTTGGCTGAAGGATCTGATTCTGTTAGATCAGAAGCATTTGTTCAGGTCTCGGCAGAAAGACGCGAATTAATGAGACAGCAAAACGATATATTGCGAGACATTAGATCTAAAATGTAGAAAATCTGGATTCTGGCAAAAAATGTCAAGACTTATTATGATTTTCTAAAAAAATCTCATGATTGATGTGTACACATTACTTTTCCTAATTTATTTTATAAATTATAATGTTTATAATTTTAAAAATCTTTAGCTTGTCAGTGTAACTTTAGTTAAAAGAAAATTCGTTTAATAATGTGTTACAGCTATGCATATAATTTTCTGAATTTCAAACAAATTTATTTTATCATTATAAAAGTTAGTTTTTTTTAGTTTATGTTTGTATGAGTCAAAATATCAGAAAATTGATATTTAATACTGAAAAGTTTGAAATACTTATTGCCTTAAATTAGAATGTAATTGAAAAAAAAAAAAAAAAAAAATTAAAAAGTTGTGTTATTTTGCAAGTGTTATCAAACAATTAAATATTAAATTTTTTTAGATTTTTTTCTTAACCAAGATCTTATTAATTTTTAGAGTAACTTTTTTGAAAATGTTCTACAGATTTTATGTAAAAATATAATATATTGATATTATGTAGACTTTATGTGTAAATCCATTTAAAAAAAAAACTATTTTTTGTATAATGTTTTCGTTGCGAGTACAGAATTAAGTTAAGTCAAACAATATAAAAGTATCTGTCGCTCTTTGATATCTTAGTTTTGTAAGTTCGTTTATCAGTTTTATTTTGATATAATTTGTTTTTTATTTTTTTAATAACTTATACGTTTAACTAATTTTGGAAATTATATGTTAACAAATTTTTATTAAAAATGTCAGTTTTTTACGCGGTTATACAATGATTTTACTCTAATTTTTCCAAAAAAGTTCATGTTTATTAAGTAAGGTTCAAAATGCACATCATTTTTTTAAATCAATTCATCTATTTTTATTTCTTTATTTTTTACAGAAATATTTTAATGTTAAAGAAAAACAATCATCCTAAAGGGCGGTAGCCCTTTAACGGCGAGTTGATTTTTATAATTACACCGATTACCGTGAAAGCATATCGCTTTATATACTTTAAATTTCGGTTTTAGGTTAGGTCACTTATGAAAAAAACGCTATTAGGATGATTTTTTTTTTCTAGAACACGTATCCCAAGCGTGGCTGATAATTAAAAAAAAATTGTCCCAAAAAGTTATTAACATTGCAATTTTCAATGCGCTTTCTTTTTGTATAGGCGTCAGGCGATTTCCGTATTCAGTCGAGAGCATCCGGCATCTCTGCAGGGGCTGCATATAACCGAAACCGGATGTTAGGGAACACTTGACTCTCTGTCTCACTCTTTCAGCCTGCAGCAATTAGGCATACGAGCAGGCTGCGCAGGCAAGGTGCGCGTATGCAAAGGGCCTCACATGGTGCACAATGCATTGTACACGCACTGCAGAGATCAGACAGCAGAAGCAAGCAGCTGAGTTATTCAAAAATTTCATAAAATTATGAAGTGTTGATCTTGATCTTGGCAGTTGACACTTGTATCAATTAATCAACAAGATCAAGTGATTATAATAAATGGTTTTTTAAATCAATTACTTTACAATCAAAAAGTTTTTTATTACTATTATTCTTGATAAATCTTGATATTACTAAATTCTTGATAAAATTGAGTGAATTGTGTCTAGTTTGGGTGGTATAGGTTATATTGATTAAGAATTGATCCCAAAACAATTTGACTTAATCAAATTGTAGTTAAATAAATAAAAATTTGACCATAAAATTATTAAAAAGGTGTTGCCATTATAATTAATCAGTTTCACTAAACTCCATATGAGAGTCATGCTGATAGTTTTGTTTTCCCAAGAATACTGATATTTTAGTAGAGTCAATTTTTTACACAGTTTTAAAATAAAATTGTAGTCAGATAAACATAACTACTTGTTTCATTTAACTATAAAAGTATAATTTTCCATAATAGTCTCTATCGTAAGGCTTTTTTTGGCTAGAACTATTCCATCGAACAAGTTCTGTTATATACAGAGACTCCGGTAGATAATTTTTTTTTTTTTTTTTTTAATTTTTTAGCTAAGTCAATTTTTGGAAGACAATGTAATTTATTTAAGGGGAGGATAAACCCTGGAGGGCAAAAAAAAAGCAAACTTTTCATGATTTTTCTCGAGCAAACAGCAAAAGTTATTTTATTTATTAATAAAGTACATAATAAAGTAACATTTAAACTACTTTCTGTAATTTTTTTGAATAAAAATATTAAAAAACAAGCCGATGCCAGTGCTTTTTCGGAGACGCCTTCGCTTGACGATTTTTTCCCGTGGTAAATGCCATTTTGTCCATAAACATCTGAAACAAAAATTTCAGGAAGATTCTGTTAGATGATAAGTTTTTACTGGTAATAACACGAGGATTTTTTTTTTTTTTTCACTTTTTGACGATTTGGCAAGTGATATTTTTAGTCGAAAAAACGACCTTTGACTTCAAACAGCCGCCAAATCATCAAAAAGTGAAAAAAAAAATCCTCGTGTTATTACCAGGAAAAACTTATCTTTTAAAGGCGATGGTACGAACTCGCGGGATGCAGGAAATCCTGTGTCCCGCGTCCTGCGTCCCGCGTCTCGCGTCTTTGGTATGAAAGCAAAACGTGGGACACAGGACACAGGAATTCCCACATTCCACGAGTTCGTGCCATCGCCTTAACAGAATTTTCCTGAAATTTTTGTTTCAGATGTTTATGGACAAAATGGCGTTTACCACGGGAAAAAATCTTCGAGCGAAGGCGTCTCCAAAATAGCACTGGCATCGGCTTGTATTTTAATATTTTTATTCAAAAAAATTACAGAAAGTAGTTCAAATGTTACTTTATTCTGTACACTAATAATAAATTAAATAACTTTTGCCGTTTGCTCGAGAAATATCATGAAAAATTTGCTTTTTTTTGCCCTCCAGGGTTTCCCCCCCCCCCCCCTTAAACAAATGGCTGATTTAGCTGATTCAATTTTTTCCACAGCTTTAAAATACAATTGTAATCTGATTAACCTAACTACTTGTTTCATTTAACTATAAAAGTATAATTTTCCATATAAGTCTCTATCACAGAGCTTTTTTGGCTAATATCATTCTATTGTATAAGTTTTATTGAATACAGAGACTCAGGTGGGTAATTTTTTTTCCAAACTATTAATATAACATTAGGCTATTAATATAACTATTAATATAACATATTAATATAATTCATAAAACTAGTTAAGTTAATTTTTTGAGTTTAAAAAAAAAGGCTTATTTGAGTTTAAAAAAATGACTTTTTGTTAGTTTCACTATAAGTTTATGACTTTCATTTTGTGATCTCTGTTATCAGAATCAGTAACAATTAAGTTTAATCCAGCAATAAAGAGCCTTAAGCATAGTAAAAAAATAAAAAAATTTTTTAATTATTTTCCATACTAGATGGCAAAATTTTAGTCAATCAAAACTATTTTTGAAAATTTTTGCTGACAAAAATTTATACACACACAGCTATTTTGAGAATTTCAGGTTGATATTGAGAATTTTAATGTTTTCCTAATTACAATCAAATTAATTATCATGCGGCGATATAGTCACTAAGAAAAATCGTAAGTATAGTCCTTATTTGTTTTGTTTTGTAAATAGTATTTTTGTTTACAGGTTATGGTAAAATAATTTAAAAAATTGTTTTTCCGTACTTCGACCAGGAACTGCTGCAGGCAGAAGCACTTCCTGGACCCGTCGTACGAAAAAAACATATCACACGGCACTGGAAAAGAATTAGCAAATTTTTTTTTTTTTTTTTTTGTTTTGGTGTAAGAGGGAGAAAAATGCATTCACGCACTAACCGGGAGAGAAAGGTGTTGTCACTCTCCCCAGTGTGGGGCTCAACTCCTACAGCTGGCTTGCTGCGAAGTTATACCCACTAAAAAAACCCTCTTATATTGCGCGTTTTGATATTATGGAGATCGCGTTTCCAGGTTTTCCATGCCAAGACTCCGGCATCAGCCCACCCCAGTTCTTGGAACCCTCAACCCCACCAGATGGAAGGTTCCCGTCATTTTATTCCACCTCGTCCAGTTCAGGTGACTCCTTTGGAGAACTCTTGTGGTAATACCAGCCAAGAGCCTTTTCGAGAGTCCCATACCCACTAAGAAGTCTGCGGATTTCGACGACCATATCCCCCTCCACGATAAAGTGCAGGAGGAGAACTCGGGGACTACTCTAGACTGTCCTTGAATAGCCCGGACAAGGTCCGAGTTAGTGGAGTAGTACTAGGTCCAACTTGGTTGACACTGATTAAGGCCCACTTACACTAAGAGATGTTACTGCAGATCACATCTGTGATAGATTATCTGGCTGCTGTAAAGGAACTTTGGTGAACTTAGCAGCAATAAAGTCAAGCTCACCTTTTATCTCAATTAGGTATGTATTTTATGAATTTTGTAAAAACTTAAAAATTGAAGTCAATATTGTTTTGAATTTATTTTACTCAATTATAAAATTTTAATTACCACCTACTGTTTAATCAATTCTTACTCTTATGTTATCATCAGGCCAACATCGTCAGTAGCTAATCACCACTTTAATCATAGTCATAAAAGTACCAAAGAAAATACACAGCCTGATATCAATTCAGGGACTTCAGAAGTATTAAGTATACCCAAAGCGAAGAAGCAGCTGAAAAATTAGTTGACACTGGTTCAGGCCCACAGATAATGTTACCAAAGTATGTATTATAAATATTTATAGAAAGTTTTCAGTTTCATTGCTTTAATTAATAATTACAAAATTAGTTGAAGAAAAATTTTTTTATTTACAAAATAATTCATAAAGTATTTTATGTCTTTTACATTTATATAAAAAAATGGAAATTTTTAAATATATTTTGCCGATAACACTTTTAAATGTTAATAACCATGAATTAAAAAAAAGTCTGGATTTACTTATGGAGATAATGATAAATTATTTGTGTTTGAATTATAATATTTTTTGGATTCATCAAGAACCATGTATTCTGTTATAGGGTCTTAATTAACAAGGGAGACTCGGGAATACAACCCACGTTGGCTCGTTGAGTTTGCCGTTCAGCCTCTATAAACTCTGCCGCAGTCGGCCACACGCCGACAAGCTTCCTAAAAAAAGGAAAAAGTCCAACCGCGATAATAAATCCCTAATCGATTTATAAACCGGGGAGGGCACGACAGCTCGTTGAATTCGGTAGGTGGGCGCAGAGGATTCGAGAGTAAGGAACAACGGTTAGAAAAATAATCGTAAGAAAGAATCGTTCATTTTTAACATTTAATAATTAAAAGTCAACTTAAAAACTAATACAAAAATCAATAACTAACACGGTAATAAATCCTAAATAATTGCTCATGCAACCGAGCATTTAAATCGACAACAAGGAGTTATCGGTGACTTAACGCTATATGCCTAGAAAAAAGTGAGGAGGGAGCGAACTGCGGACGCAATCGAGTGCGCGCGTGATAAAAGATGAATGCATGTACTTGCATACCTTAAAATAGCTCAATTTTATTATTATTATTATTTAAATAACCAAATAACCCATTTCTATTTTACTTTTAAACTTTCTTTTTATTGCTTAAAAAAACCAAATAACCCATCTCTTTTTCTTATTCAAATAAACCAAATAACCCATTTCTATTTTACTTTTAAACTTTCTTTTTATTGCTTAAAAAACCAAATAACCCATGTCTCTTTTTTTTATTCAAATAAACCAAATAACCCAATTATATTTTTATTTATAACTCTCTTATTGTAATTAAAAAACAAAATAACTAAACAAAAAAACGAAATAACCCATTTCTATTTCACTTTTAAACTTTCTTTGTATTGCTTAAAAAACCAAATAACCCATTTCTCTTTTTATTATTTAAATAAACCAAATAACCCAATTCCATTTATAATTTTAACTCTCTTTATATTATTTTTATCATACGCGCGCCGAAAGTTCATTCCTAGTCCCTCGGAGCAGGGGCGAAACCTCGGGACGAAGGAACTATCTTTCGGCGCATGCTTATTGATGAAAAATACAGTACACACCTTGGGGCGCATGCGCACTACCGCCACCGCGCACTCCGCCGCTGCCCTCGACTACGCCTCGGGTTGCAACCACGCGCGGGCGGAATTAGTGCACCTTCGCCCCTAGATGTGTAATATACTATTAAAATAAAAAAGGCCGAAAAATTATGAGATATTTTTTTTTAAATCTATCTAATATACATGTAAAATAACGGAAAAAAAAAAAAAAATTTGAGTCCGAGGATCGAACCCACGACCCTTGGCATGAGAGTCCTATACCTGGACCACTAAGCCATTAAGCTTGTTATTTTCTTGAAACTATAGAGAACAAAGATTTAAATTAAAGAGTTGACACATGCGCCATCTATATACAATCGTCGTCACTGCATTCATTCTGCTCCCTCCGCACTTTTTTATAGGCATATAGCGTTTAGTGTTGTCAGTGCTCTTTAAATTGAGCTGCGCGTGCACACAGCAACCTGCTGCTATCGGCAGCTTACTCGCGTGCGAGAAAAACAAAGCAGTTCGCGATTTAACAAAAGAAATGATCGTGGACGCACACTCGCTCTCGGTATTATACCCTAAACAAAAACTCACGCAAAACGCCACAGGTGCATATGTCGCAAGTCGCTAGGCTGTATCTTAAGCCGCTCGGCTGTATGCTATCCACCGGCTGCTATGTCTCCTTGCCAGCGCTTGGCTCAGCGTCGTCGTCTTGTCGTCGAGGAATGTCAAATCGTCAGGCGATGACAATCTTCCCACTGACTTAACTTATCACGCACGATAATCCACAAGCACGTACAACACTTCAACCAATTTATCTTACGTGAATTTCAAGCGATAAAACGAATTTAAGCAATTCTCGAGTCGGAATCGAAGCGCACTCGACCGTGTGTTCACTCCGGATACCGTCCGGTCCTTGTTCCACCCGCCCCGATATTCTTCATCTTTTGGCGCGTTTCAGACAGACCTAAATGGTGCTTAGCGCCATAATCAAATTTGATTTCCCCGTCACAATCCTTGAAAGTGTACAGACCTTGTAAAATTCTGGATTTGTTTAAACAGGAGCTCTTATTACCTCCTTGGGAGTTTAAATTTTTTATTGAGAATTGAGTTGACTCTGATTTATTAATTACTTATTATCATAACTTATGTGTGTTGTTTGGTTCGCCATAGTATTGTATATTGTATTCATTTATATGTATTCAACAGCATTCCTTCGTCTTTGAAGATGTGTAGCGTTTGTGGTCCAAGTAGACCGCAGGGCTATCTCCTGCTTTTCGTGTTGCTGAGGAAGATTAAGTCAATCGAAGGCACTCAGTATAATTTCAAGATTTCTTTATTTGCTGCTGTGGATACGCACGGAGCATCCGACCATCGAGGCGGATCGAGCGGTACTGACTGGCGCAGCAGTCGCGCGGGATCGAGTTAGCACGAGTCGATCGTGCAGATCCCTACACACTCCCCCCCTAGTAAATCGCTAGATTTGCGATTTGAAAAAATCATGCGTTAAGCGCTTACAAAAATGAAACTTAAATCTAGGCTTAAATCTAACTTTACAAATTGTCGCTCCTCGGTAGGTAGCGAACTTCGTTCCGTGACAAGTCTATGCTGACGTTCCTGCCTGGGACTCTTGGGCCGGCGTGAGTCTTCAAGGCCGGGCGCAATGGTGTAAAGACGATATCCTTCGCGGGCGCAAAGTCTATCACAACAGAACGGCCCAGGTTCTTGATGGAGCCTTGCCCGGGGGAATCGTTCGCAGGTGGCCGTGGCGCGCTTCGCTTGGGCTGTGGGAGTCGGTCTGAAGGACATTGAGGAGTAGCTTCGGCGCTCGCAGCTTGCTGCGAAGGTTGTGCAACGAGCTGTGGTTCGGGCGCGTCTAGCATGAAATAGGCCGGCTTGAGCCTTTCGGTAGTGACTACGCGAGGCGCACCATTGACTTCGATCTTGTAGTCAAGGTCACCGATGCGCTCGAGCACCTTGTGCGGTCCGGTGTATGGACGCTCAAGTGGCTTCTTCACGGCCATAGTTCGCATGAATACATGCGTGCAGGTCCACAAGTCCTTGAAGAAGAATGCGCGAGGCTTGTACCTTTGAGCGACTGGTATTGGCCTGACCTGGTGCATATATTCACGAAACTCCTCAATGAATATCTGTGGGTCGACAGGGAATTCTCCCTCGAGGAAGAACTCGCCGGGGACCCACAGGGCTGTCCCATACAGGTAGTCGGCGGAGGACACACTCCTGTCGGTCCGCACGTGCGTTCGCAGGCCGAGGAGTACGGTGGACAGCGTCCTGGTCCATTCAGGGGTATTATGGCACATTATAGCAGCCTTCACGACCCGGTGCCATCGCTCGATCATCCCGTTCGCTTTCGGGTAAGCGGTCGTGCGTTTACGGTCGATCCCGATAAACGACATGAGTGCTTTGTGGAGTTGCGAATCGAACTGAGATCCCTGGTCTGTCATGACCAGACTTGGCAAACCGAAACGGGACATCCATCCATCGTAAAAAGCGCGGCACACGGTCTGCGCTGTTATGTCGCGGAGAGGCACGGCCTTGGTCCAACGAGAAAAGCGATCGATCATCGTGAGGCAATAGCGATAGCCTTCGGACGGGACTAGTGGCCCAACGATGTCCACGTGAACATGAAGAAATCGGCCATCAGGGGCGACGAAAGGCGCAGGGTGGTTCTTCACGTGCCGTGACACTTTCGATTGTTGACAATCAAGGCAGGTCTTGCACCAAAGTTTAATATCTTTGTGCATGCCTGGCCATACGTAGCGTCGCCTGATAGTCTGGTCCGTAACTCTTGCACCACCATGGGCGAGAGAATGGAACATATCGTAGACGCGCTTACGCAGGGGCTTAGGAATGTATGGTCGGAGAACGTTGTTGGTCTGGTCGACGCAAATGCGACTGTGGTCGGGACCCCACTCGAGAAAAATGAGTTTCAGCGAGTGACCAGTCGACTTGCGAAGTTCCGTGAGCTCGGGGCCCTCAGCCTGAGCTTTCGCAAGCTCCAGGACGTCGAATTCGAGCGGCAGACGAACTGCGTCCACTCTCGAGAGGCAATCGGCCACGACGTTCTCCCTGCCTGGCAAATGTACGACCTTGGTGGTAAACTGCGAGATGTACCCGAGACGTTGCCGCCGCTGGGTAAAACTATCACAGCGCTGACCAAATTCGTAGGTGAGCGCTTTGTGGTCGGTCATGATTTCGAATTCCCTCGCTTCAAGGAAGTATCGAAAGTACTTAACCGCCTCGTACATAGCAGTCAGCTCACGATCATACGTATCGTAATTCAGCTGTGTCTTGCTAAATCTGCGAGAGAAAAACTCCAGTGGCTCCCGAGACCCGTCGATGCGCTGCTCGAGGGCGGCGCCCATCGCGAAGTCCGAAGCTATTTGAGGCGATTTTACGCTCACTAGAAAATATTTGTAGTATGATGACGGCTAATTTTCAGCCAATAGTAAAATAAGGGCTGGAAAGCTACAAAATTTTTTTTACTCACAAAATCGCTTATCTCTAACGTTGCTGCAAGTAGCTACTTGTACTCTTACAGCTAAAATCTTTAAATCAAAATTTTATAGTTTTTTACGTCTTGAACATTTCCTACAACCATTATAAATAAGAAAAAAGATAATATAAGTACGAAAATGTACTATAATAGTTTTCAGAAATTAAAAAAGAAAGACGACAAAAACTTTTTTTTTCTTTAACATGTGTTTTTAAAATTCAAACTACTTTTTTTCTATTCAACCGATTTGGACAATTTTTTTTTTTTTTTTAATACGCGTCTTGAATGGACTTACAATCTTACGAATTGGTTTTACGAAATATCAAGTTATGTCTTAGTCATACGGAAAAACGTGTCAAAATCTTAGATAAAAAGTTAAAAGAACCTTATAAAACGAAGGGAAAATTTTTTTCTCAAATTTTATTGCAGCAACGTTGGAGGGATGCGGTTTTCTGAGTAAATAAATTTTTTAGCTTTCCAGCTTTCATTTGACTAAAGGCTAAAAATAAGACGGTGATTGCCCTTAATATGATTTATGTAAAGTCGACAAGTAGTATAAAACAAAGCTTAAACTGTTTATTACTTACAGTATGCTCAAGTGAACAATTCTTCTTTAAAAAACTCATATCATTTTTAACGCGACTATTTTTAAGTGTTTTGCCTAAAATTTTTTTTTTTCAGATTATGTTTGTCTAGGTTGATGTGTAATTGCTCCTATAAATTCTTAAAAAATGAATAATATGAGCATTATTTATTTTTTTTTTTAGTCCTATGTCATGTACATTTCATGAGCCAAGCAATACTTTGATGGAATACCCAGGGCCAGATAATCTTAGAACTTCGTGTATCAATAACATAAACAATTCATTAATTATTGATGAAAATGCAAGTACTAAAGATCGTACAGATAAAGACATAATTCCAACTGATATCAACAAAGATCAAGCTTGTCATTAATGAGAGTAATCAATGTATCATTAGCTACAAAAGCAAGTGTGTATATCTTAATTACAATAATTTTGTTACCAGATAATCAGTACACATTTTTTAATTTAACGAAATTATTCACATTTTTATTGTTTCAGTTCCTGTACAAATTATGACTTTAACGGGAATATCTCAATAACACCTGAAAAAGATAATCTTTCAACTCCACATCTAGAGGGGCCTACTCATAGCAGCGAACAGTTAGTAATCGAATTTATAAAAATTAAAATTTTCTTTCTTTTTCCTTTCTTGTTATTAATAGAACAATCAATATCAATATGTCAAATTAAAATTTTCAAGTACCGTAATGTCCGGCGCACAGTGAACGGATCCAAAAATCGTTGGAAAGAACCTATTTAAATGAAGGAAAATAAAGCTAGAGAGATGTGGTCAACGACAATCAAAAGCTAATTTAATAACAATCATAGGAAAAATATAAAAATTTTAGGTTTTCCATTCCTAACCTGAAAAAAATGCAGAAAAAAAAAAAAATCACGAATGTGTAATTTTCGTCCAAAATCTGAAAAGAACGAATACGATTGTAAAATCAATTTTTTTTTAGTTTATGGCAAAAATAAATGATTTTATAAACATTTCTTCTACTGTTTTTAATTAAACATGTTTAAATCGTAATTATCGATAAAACAAACTATTTTTTAAACATAAAATTCATGTAACTTCATAAAATATACTATGTAATTAAAATATATTACGTAAAAATTGTAAAAAATCATACAACCCCATAACTGAATTCGTCAGACTTCTACAACCCAATAATCGAAATTATCAGGCTCTTACAACCCTATAACTGAATTCGTCAGACTTCTACAACCTAATAACCGAATTCATCAGGCTCTTACAACCCTATAACTGAATTCGTCAGACTTCTACAACCCAATAACCGAATTCATCAGGCTCTTCCAACTCTATAACGAAATTCGTCAATTTCCTACAACCCTATAACTTAATTCATCAACCTTCAATCCTTCAAACATACAACTCCATAACCAAATTGATCAGATTCTTACAACCCCATAACCAAATTGATCAGACTCCTACAACCCATAACTGAATTCGTCAAATACCCACAATCCTATAACCATGTTCGTCAAACTCCTACACAACCCCATAATAGAATTTGTCATACTTCTACAACCCTAACTTAGAAATCATCAGACTTCTATAACCTATAAAAGAATTCATTAGACTTCTACAACCCCATAACCGAATTAATAAAGCTTCTGAAAGCAATAAGCAAACTTGTTAGACTTCTACACACTCATAACTAAATTCTTTAGACTTCTATTTATTCTTCAAGCCTACAACTCCTTAACCGAATTCGTCAGACTTTTACAACCCATAATTAAATTCATGAGACTTCTGCATATTCCTTAAGCCTAAAACCCCATAACCAGGACTTCTAAGACTCCATATCTTTATTCGTTAGATTTCTCAGTATTTCTCAAGTCTACAACCACGTTAACTGAAATAGTTTTAATTTTACAACCATATTCATCAAGCCCCTACAATCTTGCAACCAAATTTATCAGACTTCTACAACCCCATACTTGAACTTGTCGTATTTGTAGAACCTAACGGATTTCCCTTTACTTCTGCAATCCCATAACCGAACTCATCTGACAAAAAAAATTGATTAAAATCAACAAAATTCGTAAAGAATTATCAATGATCCAAATCATTGGTTTTTGGACTTATGGTAAAAAAAAAAAAAAAAAAAAAAAAAAAGATAAAAATGAGCCTTATGATCATTTTATGAATCTTTGAGATCTTTAAAAATGATTATAAGGATCATTTTGTGATACTCACAAATTCATCGGATCATTCCAAAAATTTCACAATCTTTTAAAATAATTCGTACAATTATCAGCTAGGATCAAAACTTTGTTTTTCATGTATTATCTTTCTAAAATAATTGTTCATTGCTATTATCTTTTAAATAAATTTTTACTGCGTAAACTTTATAATTAGCATCAGCAATAAATGGAAGTTTTCTATCATTGGAATTTTTTTTGTCTACCGAAAGAAAATTTATTTTCTCTCTATGTAAAATATATTCGGCAATTGAAATTTCGATTGTTGGAAGTTTTCAATACTTGGAAACATTTCAAAAATTCTTAAGGACAATTTTTAACCACTTTAATTCGAAGTGATTTAGCTTGTCCTGACCATCTTTTGTTACGAAAAGTATGGCATACTCGGAAATTATTGAACTTGTGGACGCGTTAAATCTGATAAAGAAGATGATTGTAAAAATATAATCGACATAAATTGTAGAAATAAAACGAATTAGGTTATAGAGTTTTTAGCTTGAGGAATAGAAGGTTGGTGAATTCAGGCATGTAATTGGAGTTTGCTGAGTCGAGTTATAAAGTTGTTGAAGTCTGATCAATTCGGTTAGGGGCCATCCATTAATGATGTCACGTTTTTATGATATAGTCTGCTAATACTGTATCGCTACGAGACTATACCAAATTAGTGTGACATCATTAATGGATGACTCCTTATAGAGTTGCAGGAGTATAAAAAATTCAATTATGAGGTTGTAGGCTTGAAGAATGGATTGTTGTTGGATTTGCGATCACTTATAGGGTTGTAGAATATTGACGGACTCAGTTATGGGGTTGTAGAATTCTGACGAATTTGGTTATGGGTTTGCAGACTTTAGGAATAGAAGTCTAAATAGGACTTCTAAAACCCCATAGCTTAATTCGTTAGACTTCTATGTATTCCTCAATCCTACAACCCTGTTGAATGGATTTGTCATAATTTTACAACCCTATAGAAATTTTTGATGTACTCCTACAACCCCGCAATCAAATTCATCAGACTTTGATAACCCTATACTTGATTTTTTAATACTTCTACAACCAAGCAGAATTAGTTGAACTTCTGCAACCCCATGACCGAATTCTTTGAACTCTAATTCTACTCTAACAACCCTATAGCCGAATTCATCAGACTCTTACAACCCGCCTAGCTCCTGCAATCTCATAATTAACTTTATATGCCTTTGCAACCCCATAACTAGATTCGTTAGACCTTTACAACTACATATCCAAATTCATCAAGCTCCTATAACTCCATAACTGAAATCGTCAAACACCTACAACCCTATAATCATATTCATCAGATTCCTACACAACCCCATCATAGAATTTGTCTGACTTCTTCAACCCTATACTCAAACTTATCTAACTTCTACAACCTATAAAAGAATTCGTCAGACTTCTACAACCCCATAACTGAATTAGCCGAATTCCTTTAACTCCATAACCGAATTCATCAGCCTTTTATTCCTCAAACTTGCAATCCCATTACCATTTTGATCAGGCTCTTACAACCTCATAACTTAATTGATCAGATTCCTACAACTACATAACTGAGTTTGTTAAACGCTCAAAATCTTATAACCAAATACGTCCTTTATATGTAATTCTCAAGCCTTTAATCCCATAAATGAATTCGTCAGTACTATATAACCCTAGAAGTATATTGGTCACATTTTCATAAAGTCTAAAAATCTATGATTTGGTGGATCATTGATAATTCTTGTTACACAGCAAATAATTATAAAAAAAAGGTTGAATGAATTCCACGATAAAGTGCAAAAAGAATGCAATAGTAATACAAAGTGCACAACAATCAAAATGACATGAGACATCGTTGTTTTACGAATTTTGTTGATTTCAATCAATTTTTTTTTTGTCAGATGAGTTCGGTTATGGGGTTGTAGAAATAAGGGGAATTCTGTTAGGTTCTACAAGTACGATAAGTACAAGTATAGGGTTGTAAAAGTCTGATAAATTTGGTTGCAGAGTTGTAGGAGCTTGATGAATATGGTTGTAGAATTTAAACGATTTCAGTTAACGGGGTTGTAGAGTTGAGGAATACTTAGAAATCTAACGAATTAAGATATGGAGTTTTAGAAGTCCTGGTTATAGGGTTTTAGGCTTAAGGAATATGCAGAAGTCTCATGAATTTAATTATGGGTTGTAAAAGTCTGACGAATTCGGTTAAGGAGTTGTAGGCTTGAAGAATAAATAGAAGTCTAAAGAATTTAGTTATGAGTGTGTAGAAGTCTAACAAGTTTGATTATTGGTTTCAGAAGCTTTATTTATTCGGTTATGGGGTTGTAGAAGTCTAATGAATTCTTTTATAAGTTATAAAAGTCTGATGATTTCGAAGTTAGGGTTGTAGAAGTATGACAAATTTTATTATGGAGTAGTGTAGGAGTTTGACGAATATGGTTATAGGATTGTAAGTATTTGACGAATTCAGTTATGGATTGTAGGAGTCTGATCAATTCGGTTATGGGGTTGTAAGAATCTGATCAATTTGGTTATGGAGTTGTATGTTTAAAGGATAGAAGGTTGATGAATTAAGTTATAGGGTTGTAGGAAGGTGACGAATTTGGTTATGGAGTTGGAAGAGCCTGATGATTTCGGTTATTGGGTTGTAGAGGTCTGACGAATTCAGTTATGGGGTTGTATGATTTTTAATCATTTTTTACGTAATATATTTTAATTACATAGTATATTTTATGAAGTTACATGAATTTTATGTTTAAAAAATATTTTGTTTTATCGATAATTACGATTTAAACATGTTTAATTAAAATCAGTAGAAGAAATGTTTATAAAATCATTTATTTTTGCCATAAACTAAAAAAAAAATTGATTTTACAATCGTATTCGTTCTTTTCAGATTTTGGACGAAAATTACACATTAGTGCTTTTTTTTTTCTGCATTTTTTTCAGGTTAGGAATGGAAAACCTATAACTTTTATATTTTTCCTATGATTGTTATTAAATTAGCTTTTGATTGTCGTTGACCGCTTCTCTCTAGCTTTATTTTCCTTCATTTAAATAGATTCTTTCCAACGATTTTCGGATCCGTTCACTGTGCGGCGTATAAGCCCCCCCCTTCCCTCGGTGTATAGGCCCCCCCTCTGATTTCGTTATCAAGAATTCCAAATGTTTGTATACCCGGCGTATAAGCCCCCCCCCCTCTGATTTTGTTATCAAGAATTCCGAATGTTTGTATACCCGGCGTATAAGCCCCCCCCCCTCTGATTTTGTTATCAAGAATTCCGAATGTTTGTATACCCGGCGTATAAGCCCCCCCTCCCCCCTCGGTGTATAGGCCTCCCCTCTGATTTCGTTATCAAGAATTCCGAATGTTTGTAAACCCGGCGTATAACCCCTCCCCCCCCCCCCTCTTTTATCAGAATAACAAACATAAGAGAGACTTAATTAAACTTTTTAATTAATTGCACTTTTATTATAAAAGCTCGGAATCAAGTAAAAACTGAAAGTGTTATAAAGTCATTTAGAAAATGTTGCATTTCAAACGCCTTCGACGGTAGTGAAGACGATATTTTGTGGAACGATGACATTGAAGAAAGTGCAACGCTGAAAGCTCGGCTGAAAGTTGAAGACGAAACAGAAGAGTGGGATCCGTACTACGATACCTATGTTGATCATTCTTATTTAAATGATTCCAACAAAAGATAGATTATGAGTTGATGTTGGAAAAATTTTATGTTGAAATTTGGTGTGTTAAAAGTAATAAAACTTTTTGTAAATGAAATGTTATGTATAAAAGAAATTATGTACAAAACAAAAGTGTTTCTAAATTAAACATTTACTAAATTGACTAATGATTATCGTTTTTATTTGATTTTAGACTCAGCTCGAAATTTTATAAAATTGTGTACTCGGCGTATAAGCCCTCCCTTAATTTTAAGAGTCGATTTTGAGGACTTTCAGGGGGGCTTATACGCCGGACGATACGGTATTTATAAAATAATAAAAAACTTTTTTTTCCACAATTTTTGTTCATAAAGTTATATTTTTTAAATTAAAAATCTTAAAGTCTATTTGAATTCGCTATTGTAAATATTTGTCAGCTTTGATTATAAAAAACATGTTCTGATCTATTTAGGTTGAAGGCAAAAATCGCGGAGTTTCAAAAAAAAAAATATATGAATTTGTATGAAAAACAATGTAGGCAGTCAACTGAAGATAATGAACATTTATTATAAAGCAACTTACAAATAAAGAGCATCCAGTAAAGCGAATTAACGCAATCATCAAGAAAATCGAAGAAAAGACCATTCACGAAGTTTTGCAGCCATTTTTAACGCCAAAAAAAATTCACAAAGTCCTGAATCCACAGTTTAAGAGGGTTAAGTGGGGTTTGGAAGACATTGCCAATGCAGTTTCTATAAGATGTGCTGGACCAAGATGCTACCGGCACCTTTTGAAGCTATTAGTTCTCTCAAAAGATGGACTGGCCGTGTCGAGTTTGATGAAGGTGTTATAACATCAGTTCTAAGATCTATGGAAGCAAAAGCAAAGTCAATGCACTATTGGGAAAAATTAGTCGTAATTAGTCGACGAAATTCACACATCTCAAGCAGTAGATTTTGATGTAAAAAATGAGCAAGCCGTGGGCCGTCATAAAAAGTGTCAGGTTGGTGTTGCGCGTTCTTTATTTACAAAGTATAAGCAGACTGTCTACTATCGCTTTGACCAGCCTCTGTCAGTTGAAACACAATTCAGTAGTTTATACAATTCAGGATTTATAATTGTAGCTTTAACAACAGGCAACGATTTATCTAATGTAAGAATGAAAATATTATTTAATATTGGAATTTATGAAGGAGATGAAAATTTATTTTTTACACACCCCTGTAACAAAGATCGAAAGGTATTCATATTTTCGGACCAGCCTTAGTTTGTCAAACTTGCACGTAATCACTTGCTAGATAATGGTTTTGTTTACAGAGGAAAATCCATAACAATAAAACTCTTAGAGATGTTAATCGCCGCAAACTCTGAAAGTGATTTGAAAGTCTGTTTCAAAATAACAGAAAGCGATATTTACATAAACGGCCAAGCTCAACAAAAAGTTTCGCCTGCTACAAGACTTTTTTCCAGAACTAGTGAAGGAGCTATCGATTGGAGTGGTAATCAGGGTATTTTAAACGAAGAGGATTCATGAAGAGATATTTTATCTGATAAAAGCCCTTTCGGCATCTGCTTAGAAGAACAAAATAAGATAATGATTGAGTTCATGCAGGAAATGAGAATTGGCTCTAATTTACGAAGTATGCTACCATTTCAGTACGGCTACGTTCTAAATTACGAAGCTTTACAACAAATTCTTCCTTATCTTCAAAGTACTTATGACTCAGACAATTTTAAAGTCAGATATATATTTACAAACAGATTATCACAGGACGTTTTGGAAAATCTCTTTGCCTTCATTAGAGCTGCTGGAGGTTTTCATGATAAATGATTTTCAGCTTTAAGTGTTAAACATAGACGACGTTTAAATTTAATAACAAAAATGCTAAAGTCATGTTATCGTCAGCTTCAGTTATAGAAGAAGTAGGGGAGGAAAATTTGATAGATTTTAGTATGAGTGCAGATACAGAAAAAAGTTATGATAAGAATGAGGGAGTTGCGAAAAGTAATGAAGATTTCGAAGAACAACTTGAAGAAGAAAAAGCTCGAGAACAAGAGGATAACTTCAATTCGTACGATGCTCGATTGATACAAGAATTGGAAGAAAATCTTTTAGAAATTGACTCTGTTGACTTCACTTTCAGCGATGTTACTAATTAAATTGCTAATAAATTTTGAATATTGTTGGCATAAACTAACATAAATATGATGAAGAATGAAAAATTTGATAATACGTTTCTATTTATATTCTAAATTGTAATGAATGGCCTGTACTTTTATCATAAATTTAAAACAATAATACTTTTTTTTTAGATGTAAAAATGCTGAAAAAGTTGATTATGATGATTTGTAGGAGGAAGAAGCTGCAGTTGATTATCAGAGCACAGATACAAGTTTGTTAATGCAACTACAAAATTTGAGATACTAAATTACTATAACTTATTAACTCTAAATGAAAAAGAAATCTGCCATTACCTTCAAAATTTTCAAGTTTTCGATTGGATTTAAAAATTAAAAAACTTACAATACAAACCCTTGTTTCTACATTTTTTGTGTTTTAAGTCAGTTACAATTAAAAGCAAAGTAAACAGTTACTTTAAACTATTTTATTAAGTTTCTCATTTAATTAAGAGTTTGTGCAAATATCCAGGTTAAATCGATGACTTGAAAGTTTTTGAGCTAGCAAAACTTTTAATTTAAAGTATTTGTAAGTGTTCGCTTGGTTATGTGGACTGATTTAAACTTATAAAACACAATGCAGTTTTATGCAAAGTAAAAACTTTTTTTTTTAAGGATTATTAAATATTTTGAATTATTAACAGCTGGTGCTCACAGTTTTAGTTCAATTCCATGACTTAGAAGTATTAGAGCTGACAACAAATCAATTTCTATAATATGCATATGTAATATTTATTTCGTGAAATGAAATTTGTAGTCTTTTCTGCTCATTTCTGAAATATGTTAATGTACAATAAGAAAAATTAATGAGGGTGTAGTTTTTTTCACTTTTTATTGATAACAAAAAAATACTTGAGACACTTAATTATTTTTATAATTTAATGTATGTGATATGCTACTTGAAATTTATTTAAAATTATTACAGAAAATGTTGCTTGCACATTTAATAATCTTCGATTTCTTGATCATGATAATTTAACATGTTAAAACGCTGTTTTTTTCTACTTTAATAACAATCGTGTTTTTGTTTTCAGATGTGTCATTAAATTCTTCGGAAATCGTATAAGAACTTATCTACTCCGAGGGCTTAAATTACATCGCTGGCTACTTGGCTAGCAAGTTTAGATTCAAGTATAATTTCCTTGGCACTATTACTTATAAACTACCGTGTAGTTACAATACTGATTAGATCCAGTATTTTCCAAAAAGATATTTAACGTCACCTTCGGATGCTCTTCAAACTGTGGCCACTGTGATGGAAGAGCAGTTTCAATTATTTAATGGAAATGTTTCTGTTACGAAGTGAACAATAATTTCACTCCGTACACGTCGTCATGTCAAAATCAATAATTTGTGTGGAGACTAGCCCATGTGTAGCGCGTACAAGCGTGATTGTGCGAGAGAGACGGGTGATCCGAGCGGCGCATCGCGCCGGCGGCTGCCTGCGGCAGTATTCGCACCAGTCACTTCTGTACCTTTGAACAAGGAGTATGTTCTCACCATTGCGAGACTCAATATTGTATCGTTATCAATAAATGTATAAAGATTTATATTCAGGCGGAAAAGTTATTTTCACCTGCAATTTTTTCTTCTTCCTACGCCCAGCTCTCACATGGTGACCCTGACGTGATCGTCTTCAATAGGAGCTGATGGGCTGGTTGGACAGTGGAGGCTGTGACATTCCGCTCGCCGTGCTCGACCGAGTAACTCTCTCAGAGCATCTGATATTAGCTGCCTGAGCAATGTACATCGAGCCCTGGGCCGGCTCTACGTGACGTAGGCGTACCCAGCGAGTTCTCCACAGTGTTTCAACACGTGAAGTGAAGTGCAACTCACTGAAAAACATTAGCGAGATGGGAATATATTTGAAAAAAAGGAAGGAAGGAAGACACTTAGTGCGCCGGCTAAGAAAGAACGCGATTGCCGCCATATCTCATACGCGGCATTCCATGGATGAAAAAAGCGCATGCGACGCCATTTTTTTCCCCGCGAACGGGCTAAGTGCAAGTGCACCTCGCCTACCCATGCGTGCTCGCTTTTTTGACCACTTTTCTTGCTCTAGCATGCACGTGCTTGTCGACGCTCTTTGTTGCACGTTCGTTCTCTCGCGAGGACACCATATTTGGTCATCGGTTTACGTACGTACACACGAAATCAGGCAGTCATAATGGACGGCAATGTGAATATTAACTGCGTCGGCAACCGCAACGTGAACATCAACTGCGGCGGCGACGGCCTTTTTCAAGACGCCGCTGGTCAGTTGGCCTTAATACAAGCGCAGTTGGCAGCGATACAGATCGAGCGCGATCAAACTCTCCAGCAACAACAGCAACTGCAGCAGCAACTCGGTCAGATGCAGGTTCCTCCCACTCACAGTGTTCCCAACCACAGTGCCATTGCCGGCGGCGGATAAGAGTAGCAGAGATTCACTCGACAGCAGTCGGCTCGGCTACACTTGTTTCAAGTATTTTGTGCTGGAGAATTAGCTTTTATGTATGATTGGCGCATATTAACCTAAGTAATTGAATTTTCGAGTATGGTCGTCGCATTGTAGTGCAAATAAAATTTCTCTACGGGAAACTCCACACAAGTTAAGCAGAGATGCACACCCAGCAGTAGGAAGAGAGTAACAAAACATTATCGGGAAACTCTACACCCCAGCAAATCGGACATTCTGCATTCAACAAAACACAGGTATGTCATTCTAGTGCGTGGGAGTTACTTGCAACATAATTTGTAATTAGACGTAATTTTGATGCTAGTTAAGCTTGCGTGCTCCGGCAATTCACCGCTTGCATTTTAGTTTTAGACTTAGGGGAAACGGTCGAATATTTGATTTCATCTGCGGCTTTCAATGTTGATAGCGTGACCTTGTCACGGTATTCGGGAGTGACGTTTTCTGGCGTTTTTGATCGACCAAGGTCACACGTGTTGACATATTATCAAATATTACACCGTTAACCTCATTGTGGCATGTAGCGCTCTTCGAATTTGACACTGTGTGATTTATTCTATCTGTTTATGATTGAGCTGTTTGATTGATATTTGTTTACTCATTCCAGCTACAAGCTTGTGCTATTTCAATCTGTGTTCACTCTGTTTACTTTCAAGCACTCGCCTGCCAGGGGCTATGATATTGTAAGGAGAGGAGTATTAATACCTGTGGTATTCGACTTTTCTGTGTTGTGATTTGGTTTTTGTATTGCTTTGGCTTTTGCATTTCTGATTAAACACAGATATTGATCCCCTCTCTAGCCATATTTCCCAATACTTTGTGACTTAGCTTTTATCGACACTTTTTTTTATTTTATTTATTTATTTAGCGCTTGACTGCCAGGGGGTTATGTTATTGTAAGGAGAGGAGTATTAATATCTGCGGCTTTTGCTTCTCTTGTGTGGTAATTTTGTTTTTGGTGTTGCTTTAGCTTTTGCTTTTTTGGCTTTACAACACAGATATTGATCCCCTCTCTAACCACACTTTCCTAATACTATTGTGCTTTGCAGGTAATATTTGTTTGGGCTGTAACTCGAAAGGAGAATGGAAGCACAGGAACACTGCTGTCTTGCTGGTGGAGGGTTGACTACTCCTGCTGTGAGGTGGATTGGCTCCCGGATCTGTGCGGGGACACTCTTTTGAGCTTGGATTGGGTTTGGTTTGTTTGAGTAGGGTGGGGCAGCTATTTTTTCACTTTTCTGGCTTTTTATTTTTCTGTTTACAGGTGTTTCATCTGGGGTCTTGTCGCTTTGCATCATCACTCCTCGCCTGATATATCTGGGGAGAGGGTTGGGTTTGGGGAGATGGGCGGTAGCAGTCGTTCCAAAGGGCGTAGGGGTGGGGAGGCCATAACATGGGAGGATGTTAGCGTCGACAGGTTTCTCACCCAGGCAAAGAACAGATATGCAAGTGATGCTCTTCCTCCTTATATGGTTGCCATTTACGACCACAGGGCAGATCACAACCTGGGCAATCATCATCACCTAGAGGTAGCTAGGAAGATCATACACTCTGGCACTGTTATCACAGGGGTCAACCCATGCGGTATTAAAAAGTTCCTGATCTCCTTCCACACCATAGAGGAAGCTCACCTTTTCAGCGACCAAGGCATAAAACTGATAGACAGGGCAGCCTTCATTCCTGACTGGAACATACACCATGTTGGTCTTATCTTTGATGTACCAACATCACTCAGCGGCGAGGATCTGCTGAGATACTTGGACGAACCATTTAGAGCATCTGTAAGCAGGTTTGAAAGGATCGTAAAGACCACACGAGAAGGGACAAGTGACATACCAGCAGATTGGGGCTGTAAAGGTTTTCTTTAAAGGAAGCAGGCCCGATTTCATAACAATTGGATCTATCTTCTTACTTTGCCGTGATTTTGTTCCCCCAGGTACCAGGTGCTACAATTGCCAGAAATTTGGCCACGGTTCGTCAGTTTGCCATGGTAGCCCCAGATGCTGCGGTTGCGGTGGTCCACATGATACCAGAGTATGCGATAGTCCGGTTACTTTGTGTTGCAACTGCGTAGGCTCACACGAAGACTTGTATAGAGACTGTGATACTTTAAGTTCCACAGGGAGATCAACGCAGTCAAGGCTATGTTGAGAGTGAGCCAGGCAGAAGCCATATACAAAGTCCAGCAGAGATATATCAAGTCACATGGCCCTGCGAGGGAGGGTGAAGACATGTTCAACCCTTTTTACCCTAGTCGCTCGATCTTGGAAGACACACTCGGGCAGAATTCTCCTCCTGAACACGGCCACACGATTGGTGAACCAGATAGCCAGGCGAGCAAGATAATCCAACCAACTACTCCTGTTCAGAACTCTTCCGGGCCACCGAGGCAGAAAACAACATCCAGGATCCCATTGGCAAGGACAGGAGAGATAGATGGCGCTAGCAAGGACGACCTATCCAGTTGGGCAAGCCAATCATGGACCGAGGAAGATGCACGCGATCTGGAACTGTGCGCGGTTACAGCCCATGCCGAAATACAGGACAGTGCATCGAATATGGAACATCTATCCTTTTCTATCCGAGGGACGATTTTCGGGCTCGGAGATAGTGGTTCAATCCTCACCAGGCGGCAACACCTGCGGCAAATTGCATCCCAGAGACAAGTGCAGGCAATAAATCATTGAAATCGTCGGGAGGCAGTCGCAGCAGCTATAAAGTCAATTCGGAGGATAAACGTGTCGCCCAGACTATACATAGGTCGACAGGTCTTGACAAAAAGAAGAGGCACTAACTCACAGATTTTCAGGGCCCCGAAACATTATTGTTTTCCTTTTTATTTTATTTTCTTTTTCTTTTCCACTTAGTTGGACTGTTATCGTTTTTTCGTTAGTGTTAGTTGTTCATTGTTACCAAACTATTTTGTTCCCTTTGGGGTAATATAATTTAAGTTGGAATTTATTGTTATAGAGGTCAGCCGTGCTGAGAAAGGCAGCTAGAGAGTTATATTTTGAGAGGGTGGGTCGGTTGACGATTTTTGCTAACGGTAACTGCTCACTTTTGTTGAAGACTTTGATAGTTTTTGTTTTGTCGTCTTGGTTATTTTGTTAGTTTTACTACTATAGAGGCCAGTCACAGCGGGAAGGTCGATTGGGGAGCAATACTTGGGGTAAAACCGTTTAGCGCAGACTCAAAGCCCTCGCTCGAGTTCACTGGACTTTGCTACTGAGGTAGCAGTTCCCAGAGTTCTCGCGCTTCTCGGGGACTCACTGTTGGAGGCAGCTCTCCGAGCCTTCCTGACAGATCATACCTCGTGGGGCTGGTAAATTTATATTTTTGTGTTGTCATCTTATTCGATTTAATTTATCTCGGCCTTTTAATTTTATTGGTGATTTTGGTTTCTTTTGCACTGATTGAACTCAAAATTGAGGTTTAATTTCAGCTGTACCCTAGTTATTGTTTGTGTTAATTTCTAGTCGTTAGTTAAGAATTTGACTGTAGCGCAGCCTTTCCCAGTTGTGATAGAAAACTGTCGAGTTTTGTGTTAGATAGGCAGTTAATGCTGATCCATCGTTTGTGGGAAAAACTTATTCATCGGTTGACACCATAATTTTTTGTAACGTTATTATTTGCTTTAGTGACTCGGAAGTAAGGTGGGGGAGAGGGTTAGTTTTGTTTGATTGTTAGCTACTAAGTTGATTCGCGTATATCAATCGCCTGTGGCAAACCCTGGTTTAGGCCAGTTAGATTCAAGATTCGTATTATATAGTCATCTTGTCTTTCGAAAGCCAGAGTCGGGCTTGGAGCATTTAGTCGTGTACAATTGCGACTTTGAACACTCTTATCTGTGGCAACAGGCCTGTCTAATTGCGCGCTAGTCGGTTGATTCATTTGTTTTACTGCCTGTAGGAGTTGCATTGTCTCGTATCCAATTTAGTTACATAATTTCTTTCTTCCTTTTTGGTTTTTTTTTTGCTCTTGCTTTTCTTCTTTATCAATTCTACTCGCTTATCTCAATATTCTCGCCGGGTTTTGTCATCTCTTGCTTCGCAACAAATCACAGCCATGTCCAGGGATTACACTTTTATTGTTTGGAATGCCCGCGGTGTTAGAGACAAACACAAAGCTCTGTGTAAACTGGCGGCAGACAGGGTGTTCGACATAATCGCAATTTCGGAATCCAAACTTACCCCTGAGGTTATTTTATCTTACCCCGACGTTGCCAGGTTATACTCATCCACGCAATGACCGTATACCGGCTGGTCATGGGGGCGGACTTGTGGTTTATGTGGAATCCTCGATCGAGTTTGTTTGCATAGAACTCCAACACGTACCTGGAGGAATGGAGGTGTTGGCAGTCCAGATAGTCTCCAGCGATAAACCTATTTCTTGTATCTTTGTATATAACCCTCCAGATAACACTATTACTGCCCGGGGCTTTTCAGATTTCCTGTCGACGTGCTCCGCACTCCCGAATGTAATCTTCTCTGGAGACTTGAATACCCAACACTCGGATTAGGGCAGCGAGATCATCAACGGGAACGGTAGACGCTTGAATATTGCACTGGATAGCAACCCAGCCCTTCAGATCATCAACACGGGCGCTCCAACGAGAAGGTTTGAGAAGATTAGTTGTCCGGATGTCACTATAGCAAGTAGACAATTCTCAACCGATCTTTCTTGGGAAGTATCTCCTGAGGACTATGCCAGCGACCATTACCCGATCATAGTAAGATTGAGAAAATTCCCGCACACACACGTCTACCGCAGATCCAGGATCCACACGTCAAGGGTCAATTGGACTGAATTTACTGGGTTGATGAGGAGCTGGAAGGAAACGGCATCACCGCTGACCACGACTAACTTCATTCGGCAGTACGAGGAATTTGTGGAAGGGATGGAGTCAAGCATATCTCAGGCTGGAGGCAAGGTATTGAGCCAGGAAGAGGCCAAGACCAGAAAGAAAAGGAAACCACCCACTTTTATTTGGTGCACGAACTCCGAATGCTCGGAGTCAGTGCATGCCAGGACGCTGGCCGGCAAGGCACTCTTAGCTCACCCCGATTCGGAAACCTTGGCGGCTTATGGTGAGCAATGCACAATGACGGCTAGTTTTCTTAGGAAGACTAAGCGAGGCTCGTTTCGCGGCAAGGTTAGTACGCTTAGCCCATCCAGTCGAATGGGGAAAAACTTCAAGTTTTTCAGGAAATATAAGGACAGGTTTTACAACCCGCCCCCGGATTTGCCCGAGGCCAAACTCTCCACAAAAAACCCGAATTTGCATGCGACTTTCGAGAGAATCACGGAGAGCTACGATTACTCAGGATTCTTCAGGCCAATGGAATCCATGTCCCCTCAGTTGGAAGTTTTTGGGCGACCCTTTTTGCCAGACGAAGTAGCAGCCGCCGTGGGCAAGGCCAGGAAGGACTCCTCTCCGGGGACGGATGATATCTCCTACGGAACTCTGAAACATCTACCTTACTCATGCTACGAATGGCTTGCAGAATTCTACAACTTGGTGCTGCAGGAGTAGAAAATCCCAGAGTCTTGGAGCCAATACAAGGTCGTCTTCATTCCCAAGCCAGGGTCAGATAAACTCAGACCAATAGCCCTGTCATGCACACTCCTCAAGATTCTAAAGAGACTGGTCAGCGATAGATTACAATGGTGGGTTGAATCTTCGCACATACTCCCTCCTTTTTTCTACGGTTTCAGAAGAGGGAAGTCCTGCCAGGATTGCTTGGCTAGCCTCCACACGGACATCAAGATCGCCCAGAGCAAGAATCATAACCTCACGCTTCTAGCCTTGGATTTGGAGGCAGCTTATGATAACGTCCACTTATACAAGTTACTCGAAATTCTGCAAGAGATCGGAGTCCCATATCCATATCTGACTTTTGTGGAAAATATCATAGGCCATAGGGAACTGGTTGGCATGATTAATGGCATGGAATTCGCCTCAGGGACAACCAACAAAGGGTTACCGCAAGGGTCATGCCTGAGCCCCCTTCTTTTCAACCTCTACATCATTTACATAGTCAGATTTTTGTATGGGGTTAGAGCCATATGTTTTGCGGATGACCTTAATATATTTTGTATTGGCGACTCCATAATTGAAAACCTGCAAAATCTATCCACTGCGTACAACGCCATCAAAGAATGGCTCACGTCATTGTTCCTCTCTATTTCGCCTCGCAAGTCAAGGCTTATAAATTTCAGCAACGTCAGACATCCCCCAGGCCATATCACGATGGACACCGATGCAGGACAAATCAGCAATGTGGACCAGGTAAAATACTTTGGGGTTATATGGGACCAATGCCTGGAATGGGAGCCCCGTGTGAGATATATAATCCCCAAAGTACGCGCGGGAGTCGCCATGTTAAATTCGGTGGCTAAGTTTACGTGGGGATCGCATCCACAGACTTTGCTGATGATATACAAATCTCTGGTCAGACCCAAGATGGATTGGGGAAGTTTTTTATATTGCGCTGCTAACTCCGAAGCTAGGCATAAACTACAGGTGCTCCAGAACTCGGCCCTGCGCAAAGCTCTGGCTTGCCTATCAACCACCCCCATTAATGTACTGCACCACTTGGCTGGCATCCCGACATTGGATGTAAGACAGAAATACATCTCAGCCAGGTTACTATTTAGATGGTCGGCCAGCTCAACTAGCGGGATATTGCCCAAGTTCCAGCACATCAGGGAATTTGTGGACAAACCCAACTGGGCTAGTAGTACCCGTTTGAGGAAGTTTGGCAGCCTGAACTCTATATGGCTGCGGTTCAACGAGCAAATCGCAAGGTCGCTTAGATCAAAGTGCCTGCCTAAATATTCCATACCTTATTTCTCACTCTATCAGGATTTTGTGGACGTGGATCTCGGCAGGGCAGTTCAAACGGCTGAAGACAGGGTGGCATTCTTTGAGCAATATTTGGACAGCGTAAGGAGCCCTACGACGCAATTGGTCTTCACTGATGGGTCGAAAGACCCTGGGAGGAGAAAATCCGGAGCTGGTGTCTATATAGAACAATCCGATACTATTCTGTCTCATGGTTTGGACCCTGATTCGTCCATATTCAGCTGTGAGAGTTTTGCCTTACTCCGCGCCTTATTACACACGCTCTTGGCGAGAGAGTCTGACTTGCTGTCCATTCACCTCTTCTTGGACTCCCTCTCTGTTTTGCGGGCGCTGAAAAGGCAAGGGCTCGATTCCCGTCCACACCCTTATTTGGCCCTAGTCAGGCAGGTTGTTCATATGTGCGAGACGGACCTTCAGGTTAGAGTGTATGTACATTGGATACTCTCACATCAGAATTTGGCTGGTAACGAGAGAGCGGACGAGGCCACCAGGAATGCACTCGGCGGGACTGTGGATAGTGTCGGAGTCTGGCATTCCGATTTCGGAGAGATGCTCAGACGGGATATGAGGAGCGAAGCTTTGGCTTGTACATTGGGTGCTATAGCCGTTTTGATCTCACCCCGTGGTTTGCGGGTTTGGAATTGGAGCGGTCTCAGGTGGGCATCATCAACAGGGTGAGGTCAAATCATAGTAGGTGCGAATTCTATCTCTGGAGGATGACAATCAGCGAGGACTTCTGGTGCGAGTGCGACACAGGCTCCCAGACGATAGAGCACCTTTTTTGAGATTGTCCTACACATTAGCATGGGAGGAGGGACGCTATTCCGAGCCTTCACCACCTCGGAGTTCAACCGGGGGGCAATCTATGTTTGGCTTCCAACCTCCTTTCAAGCTTTGCTGGGATTGCGATATCCCAATTTTTCATGAAAAATAAGGTTGTCATATAATGTTCAGCGCGGACGTGCGATGCGGGCCTACTTAGACCCTCCTCAAGCCCCTGGGCAAGCCCGATCCATCTGGTCAAGAAAAAGAGTAGACAGTGGCGTGTCATGTGAGACAACAGGCAACTCAATTTGGTAAATGAACCAGACCAATATCCAGTCCCTTGGATCCACGATAAGAAAGTTTGTTCCAAGTTAGACCTGAAAGACGCCTTCCGTCAGATCCTGGTTGTGCCGGAGGACTTTCCCAAGACAGCTATAATCACTCCGTTTGGCCTTTTCGAGGCATTGGTGATGGTGGAGGGACTCCGCAATTCAGCGCAGACATTCTAGCGTTACATCGACAAGGCTCTTGGAGACCTGGAGTTCGTCTTCCCGTTCATCGATGACGTGTGTAACGGGGTATTTCTTAAGAAAATGGCCTCCCTTAAATAATTAACGGAGTTAATTATACACAAAAACTCTCGGGGGAAAACTCCTTAAACTCCGGGGTAGGGTTCCCGTGAAAAGAAAACCTCCGGGACTGGTCGGTGAGCTAGAGGAAGAAGAAATAAATTATTGCAAAAATCTCGGTTGAATTTGATTTATTCTTGTCTACAAAAAAATCAAGTCCACAATTACAAAAAAAATAAATTTTAATTTGAGAACAAAGGAAATAAACAAACACTATAAAGTAGTCTACAAAATGGCGGGTAACGACGCCGCGCCAAGAAAATCTCGGTCGGATTTATATAGACAGCTTCTATAATATACAAACAAAAAATTTCATTTAGCATACCAATATCCTAAAATTCCAGAAAAAACATGCTTTATAAAATCTCATTAAATAGTACAAAAAATCTTACGTTTACCAAAATTTTCACTTATTATCTGATGCCCAAAATGGCTACTCTCTGGTTTTTCCAACTCTCAATAAAAGTAAATTAACCCAAGTTTTCTTGATTTCTTCTACTACCTGGTGGTAAATAAAAGAAAAAAAAAATGTCTATCAACTCAAAAAAACTACTGAGAAAAGGAAAACTTAAAAAAAAAAAGTCTACAACTTAGAAACTTAGAAAAGAATAACACTCTCAAAAATACAACCTAACACCTTGGCTACTGAGAACAGAGTGACGCTTCCCCGCGTCTCTCTGACTCAACTTCCTTCCTCACCATCCCTTCCCAATACTCTCAACCAATCAACACCAATCTAAATAGATTGGTGTTGATTGACGAAATCGTCAAGTTTCATTCACACATGAGGAACAGCAATGTGTCCACCAATCACATACATTCACGCCATAATATCCAATCACACTCACGTCTACAAAGTTCCGGTGGCGATCGCCACGCCACCTATACTACGCGCGAGCATTCAAAAGAAAAGAAAAAAAATAACGCACACGAGACACTCACAGCTCTAACTCTGTCTCTCGCGCTCATACTCTCTCTCTCGTTCTTTCCTACACGCACACATTGTCCACGCCACGTGCAAACTACAAAAAAAAATAAAGCTACACTCACGCCCGCGTCTACTGTGTTGAGTGTGCACGCACGCGCCTTCCGACGCAGTTGCTTCGTCTGCCGACACGCGCCACGCACCTCCTCCGTCGTCGGAAACTCCCGGACGGAGAACCGGGACCTGTGTGCTGTGTGTGTATGTGTATGCGCGCGCCCTAGGCCAGAATAGCCTTCCCGGATGGTTGTTATGTGTGTGTGTGTGTCGTAGGCCCGCTCTGCTGAGGCAGCATTCAGCCGACGGCGGCCGTCGCCACGTGGTCGGCCTCAGCTGCGCGTTAACGCGGCATGGTTATCACCTGGGAAAAGTAAACAAACAACTTATTTATTTCACTGTTTCCCAGGTGACTTGACACTGCCAGGTAAGAAAAATAATTTACGAGGGATTCACTCCCTCGCACGTGATAGTGGCTTCCTCTTCTCCCAAGGAACATGAGAAACATTTGCGCATCGTTTTCGAGCGCCTCAGCCAGTACCACCTTAGGTTGAATCTGGATAAGTGCCTGTTTGGAGTTGCCAAGATTGTGTTCCTCGGGTGCCACTTGGTGAACAGCCACGGTTCGAGGCCTAATCCCGAGAAGGTGCAAGCCATCCAGGAGTATCCTGAGCCTAAAACGATCGACGATCTCCGTACCTCCTTCGGCATGGTTAATTTCTATCGGCCACTCATTCCACACGCCGCTATCCCGGAGCCGTTGAATGCGTTCACCACTAGCGCACGCAAGAAGGACAAGCATCTCGTGGACTCCGAAAGCCAGAGTAGCCTTCCAGAAGTCCAAGGCTGGCCTTGCTGAAGCAACCATGTTGGCTCATCCCGCACCGAACGCACAAATCAGAGTCGTAGCCGATGCCTGTGAAAAAGGCATTGAAGCTGCTTAGAAGCAGTTGGCTGATGGCTGTTGGCAGCCACTGGCATTCTTTTCACGGAAGCTAGCAGTATCCCAGACCAGGTACAGTGTCTACAACCGTGAACTCCTAGCCATTCACAAAGCTGTGAAGAAGTTCAGCTACTATTTGGAAGGACGGAGATTCAAGATTATGACGGACCACAAACCTTTGGTCAACGCTCTGAAGCAGAACCCGGATACTGCGTCCCATTGCGTATCCCGAAAACTCTGTTACATTGCATCGTTCGACTGCGTCATCGAGTACCTGCCTGGGGTCGACAACCAGGTGACTGATACCATGACCCGTATCGATGCGTTCTATGAGGATTAGCCCATGTGTAGCACGTACAAGTGTGAGTGTGCGAGAGACATGGATAATCCAAGCGGCGCATCGCACCGCCGGCTGCCTGCGGCAGCATTCGCGCCAGTCACTCCTGTACCTTAGAACAAGGAGCATGTTCTCACCGTTGCGAGAGTCGATGTTGTATCGTTACCAATAAATGTGTCAAGATTTATATCCAGGCGGAAAAGTCATTTTCACCCGCGATTTCCTCTTCTTCCTACGCCCAGCTCCCACATTTGTAGACTGCGTGGCACCATCTCTTGGATCACGCCGAACTACAGGGTGCTGGTGCTCTCGCGCCGCCGTCTGTGCAGCTTGGGGTGGTTGGCGCTGCCTCTGTCGCTGATGCCGCTGGCTTTGCAGGGGCCTACTGCTCGTTGTTCTCTTCTCGTTTGGCGCTCTTTACAGCACGCAGCAGAGAATTTTCTCTTGACTTCAAGCTAAGCTTTTTCTTGGATTTTTCAAGCTCATCATATCGTTTGTTTTTTTATTGTGAGTGATTCTGTTAAGTGCACTGGTGGTCCAGCTCATCTAGGTTGCTGCAATCAGTAATTATTGCAGCAATCATTATTCAACCGGCAGGCGTGCTGTCCAGCAACTTCATTGTTTTGGTGGACCAACAGGCTCACTAAAAGGGGCTTTTCTTTAGGACACTCTCTTGAAACACCTTCAGCGGACATCTTCAGATCTTTTGGTTCAAGTAACAATAATTTACTTGAACCACTCAACTTTGTACCCAGGCAGTAATTAATTTACTGTACATTCTCTTTGTTCTGTGCATGTGTCTATATGCCGCGGCTATTTTCTCTTCTCCTTTTGACTAGGCCATTCTCTACTGCTGTTATTAGTTTATTCGGCCAATGCTCTCTCTTTTTCTTTCAAGGCCATTCTCAATAAGTGGTTTACCTCATTCCTATTCTAGCTAACTCATGTTTACGTTTTGAATTAATATAATCAAATCTGTAAGGAGTTTTGACTAGATGGTTAATTCTCAAACTTATTCATTTCCTTTACACGGAAATTAATTCTGGAAAATTCTCAGTTCATAACATATGACATTTTCACCTTTCATTTTTTCTCTTTGGAATATTTTTTATTAAACTATATGAAACTCACCAAGTGTAATTTTATGATTATTTGAATTTTTTTGTTTGTAAAATTAAGTGCTGTGTTACAATTAAAACAAATTATCACTGTTTTTATTAAATTGTATCTTTCTCCAATTTTTTTTAACAACCCTTTGCTACCAGATTTATTCGGCAAATAAAAATAAGTCCGGAACAGTTTCCTTTTATAAATCGAAGGGTTATTTAAGGCTGTGACAAACAAAACTCCAATTGCTCTGATAGAGCATTGCCAATCTTGTGTATCTTGTAAACTCATTGATAGTAATTAGTGCGATGAATGTAAAAGTATTATACAAATACTGAAAGCAGTTATTAGTTGTTTAGTTCATACTAGAAGATATATAAGAAAACGAGAGACAAATAAAAGAAACAGTAAAAATTTCAGAAGTAAGTGATACTACAACCAAGGCTATTGATAGACCAAGAAATGTTCATCATAAAATTAATTCTGAAAACTCTAAAATTAAGGTAGTGCAAGCACCAAAAAAAGATGTAAAATAACTGAAAAAAAAAAAATTATTAAAAAAATATGTTTAGTAAATCTTTGACTAACTAATCAATTATTCCTTTCCCTTTAAATTATATACACTCACCCATTCATATATACTTTACCTATTCATATCAAATGTTATTATTCTTGGATTTATTTGTCAAAACAATTTGAATTGATTAATATCAATTGCTTATACATACTCGATATTGAACAGGCTAGTTTTACCGGGAAAAAGTACTTCGTTGACTTTATTTCTTTCAATACTAATATTTTTGCAATCAAATTTTCACTTAAATTTTCCTTAAAGTTGTCAATGTTTTTTAGTTGATTAAAAAAAGTAAGCAACCAAAAAGGCGTGATGATTTTAAGGAATTCTGTATGGACAACTAAAAATTAACTAATAGTAAAGTTAAAATAGTTAACGGACGATAACGCGTGCTGAATTATTTTTTAGGCTTGTCAGTTTATTATTTGTTTCCCAGATATGAATGAGAATCAAAGTTAGCTATTTATGGGCTTGTCTTTGACTGATTATTTCATAGACTGTCTTTAAAGCGATAGTAAATTATATCCGCACTTTTATTACCGCGACTCATTTTAAATTCTATTTCATGCTCTTGATTAGTCAAAAAAATCTAAGATGGCGTTGCATTTGAACCAGATGCGCATGGACTCACCTTGTTTTTTATTCCACCATGGGATGCTTGAAACTGAAATCGAATTCCCTTGACTACCGTGAGCCAAAGAAATTAAGCGTTTCGAAAAATGAAACGTTCATAACTTTTCAATGCGGGCTTTGTTCGGGGTAATTTTTTTTTAAATTACTCAGGGGATCATCAGCTACATACGGGATGTATAATATAAATGAAATAATCATCCTAAAATAGTTTTTCTTTGAAGCATCCTAACCTAAAACCGAAAATCAAAGTATATAAAGCACTCAGTATGGCCGCCGCTTTGATGAGCGTCGGTCGCGTGTTTAGGTGTTCCATGTAAACACGTGTTCCACAACTTAGTGCGGGTGCCTTTTTTGAGAATCTTGGCCCTGGGCCGCTGGGTGAGTGCAATCAATAGTTTTTTTTTTTTTTGACAGTTTTCGCTTGTTTGATCGAAAACTGTTAGCGTAATTAGGTTAAAGTTGGGCTTGCTCCAAGCGGGTGCTCACCTAACCTAAAATGGCTGCTGCTACAGTTGAAATTTTTGTATCAGTTCAAGACTACAGTGATCCCGAAGAAGTACGCCCTAAGGATGATCAGGCCATAGTTTTCGAAGCTAGGAAGGAAATAGCATTCAAGGACTACATCGAACAACTTAATAAGCATATTAATGACCTGAAAAGTTTTTTGTACGGCTCGCGCATATCGAACGACAAAATTTGTGTAGTGATAGCTACAGCGGCTCAATCAACAAAGCTCGTGAAAGAAGTTGGTTCGATCAAAGTAAATGGTGAAGTGATCTCTTTTGAATATTTCGTGCCCAAGGCTCAGAAGGTCATCATCTCCTATGCGCTTTATGGAATGAGTTAATAAGTGTGTCAGAGTTTAAAACTAGCATGGGGCCTGAAAATAACGACACATGGGGCATAACAAGCTTTAGAAGATTTATTTTTATAAATTCTGAAAATATAGAAAAGCTCCCCAAAAAACCTGTGAAATTCGTCTTGCCACATACAACGCACAATGTTTTTTTTGAGCTTGATTGCCCAAGTGTTTAAACTGCGGTAATACAGGGCATTTTAGAGCTAATTGTCCAAAAAATTTGGAAGAAACCAGAAACTTAGTGGTCTACATTTCCGCTGGTCAACAACAAAGGCCTTCTAGCTGCTGGTCAGATTGAGGAGAATTGACCACTATTAGGAAGGCATTAGAAAACCACACCTCTGAAAATTCAGAGGGTTCAGCGACTGATACGCAAGTATCAGATGCTGATTCATCGTATGGAGAGAACTTTTAAAAAAATTAAAAGATGGTGGCACTGGCTACTGAAAATTCTGATTTGGTGGACAAAGAGCTCAAGATTATATTTTGGAACGCAAGAAGCATCGAGAGCAAATCTACAGAGTTGAAAAAAATCCTGGATGGAGTTGATGGTCTGATTGCCGTAGAATCGTGGCTTAAAACGGGCTTTGAATTCCAAATTACTGGGTTTAAAATTTACAGGAAAGATCGACCTACCAGAGGTGGTTGTTTCCTAATTGCTCTTAAGAATGGTATCAATTTCAAGCCTATTGAGTTAAATTTCATTACCGACCAAACTGTTGAGATTGCTGTCATTAATATAACCGGTCATTCTAAACCTATTAAATTTTTTGTCGTTTACAGAGCTCCTGGAATAGAAGGTAGTACAGTCACGCTTTCGCAGGAGCAATGGGACCAAATTGCTAGTCTAATTGGCAGCGAGGAGGAATCTTCATACCTTCTAGGGGATTTCAATGCCTATAACATACAGTGGAACTGCGTAGAAGATGATGTAAACGGCAAAAGATTTCTTGTTTCTCTCTCTGAGGCAAATCTTTTGGTTCTTAATCACGACAGCATTTCGCACTTAAACTCTAGCAATGGTAAGATTTCAAGCATCGACTTGGTTATTTCTAAACCACAGGATGCAATAGCCAACCTAGAAGTTTATGATGAACTTTTTGAGTCTGACCATTTTCCCATCTTGATTACTCTTTCTCTGTCTAAATTTATTTATAGACAGAAGTCTTTCAAAGTAACATCAACGAGGACAAATTGGGATGCTGTTAATGTAATATTGAAAGACAGAATTACTGAATTTCGTGACCGTTCATACGTCATCGCATCGGCCTCTCAGAAGTATGAAACTTTTGTGAAAGTTGTCAAGAGCTCAATTGTAAAGTGCACACCGAAAAAAAGAACTATGGCTGAGGAAATCCATCGGAATACGGTCGATTGGTGGGACGAAACATGCGCTAAGTTGAAAAGACTAAGGAGAACGGCTTTCAAAAGATAGAGGTTCACTGAAAGTCAAGAGGATAAGGATATAAAAAAAGTTGTGCAGTCTTCAAAAGAGCCATTAAAAGGAAAAAAAAAGGAATGCTTTGTTAGATTCACAGAAACCATTGACCTCAACAAAAATCCGAGATATGTTTGGAACAAGATGAAAATTTTTAGAAATAAGTGGCAGAAAATTAACTTCAATTCCAATGATATCCAGGAAAAGAGTTTTAGCATAATGGCAAATGAAGCTATTGACAAGTTAACTGAACTTCCTAGTGTCAATGATCCTCCGATTTCCTGCCAAGCTCAGCCCAATCCATTTTTTGATGAGCCGTTCTCTTTTGTGGAGCTTAACTAGGCCATCGAGTCTAGGAATACCAGCTCTGGATCAGGCATGGATGGCAATGATTATTTCACCATCACGAAACTTCCGATCAAATATAGACTCCTTCTTGATATTTACAATGTTCCAAACTAGTGATTTTTCAGAAGATTGGAAAAATGCTTTTTACACCTGATCAAGAAGCAAGACAATAGTGGGCTACGACCAATCACAATGTCCAGTGCCTTTCTAAGATTTTGGAGATCATGATGAAAAATAGGCTCTAATGGTAGTGTGAAAACAATAGAATAATATCGCCTAATCAGAGTGGTTTTCGTAATGGTCGTTCGTGCATTGACAATGTTCTCAACTTGTCTTTGTGCGTACAAGATGGTCTCAGGAGCAATCGTGATATGGTGGCCATCTTTCTAGACGTCAAGGGTGCATTTGACAACGTTGTCCCCACAATTTTGCTGCAGCAATTGATTGAAATTGGATGCTCTCAAAAACTCATAAATTTTGTTTCTCATCTGTGCCTAGAAAGATTCATCTTTACCCAGCTGAAAAAATCCATATGGAAATCCGTAAGGAAACCCGTACGGGGACCCATAAGGGTTCCTGTAAAGGATCCCATACGGGTTTCCGATACTGATATTTGGTCAGGGTTTCCGTACGGGTTTCCATACGGGTTTCTTTTTTTTTTTTTTTTTTTTCTTTTAATTTTATTTTTACACTATTTTTTTTATTTATTTAATATTATTATTAGATATTGATATATTATTCTTTATAAGATTTAATTATTCATAATAAAATTATTTTGAATAAAATTATCGAAGAAAAAAATTTTGTTCGACTGAGATTCGAACCCATGACCCCAGGAATCACAGGCAGACACTCTACCACCTGAGCCATTGAGCTAGCATGCATCAAGACCTCAATTAAACTCCTTTAATATACAACTTATTGTCGGTTAAGCCCTTTAATTTAGATGAAGCTTCGACAAAATTTGTTTTAGATTTAGATAATGCAATACAATTGCTCGTGTTTGCGCGCTGAGAGAGACTAGTTAAAAATCAAATATAAAACAGTTGTTAAAGTAGTTTAATCAAAGTCTTCGAGCAAGCTAGCTCAATGGCTCAGTTGGTAGAGTGTCTGCCTGCCATGCCTGGGGTCGTGGGTTCGAATCTCAGTCGAACAAAATTTTTTTCTTCGATAATTTTATTATTAATAATTAAATCTTATAAAGAATAATATATCAATGTCTAATAATAATATTAAATTAAATAAATAAAAAAATAGTGTGAAAATAAAATTAAATGAAAAAAAAAAACCCCGTATGGAAACCCTGACCAAATATCAGTATCTGAAACCCGTATGGGGTCCTTTACGGGAACCCTTACGGGTCCCCGTACGGGTTTCCTTACGGATTTCCATATGGATTTTTTCAGCTGGGTAGTATTATCAACATGGAGCTGCCTAGACGTGTCATCAAAGGTGTTCCACAAGGAGTCCTTAGTCCGCTACTCTTCAACATTTATGTAAGAAATGTTGCGGCAGAAGTTCACGTTTCGCAGTTCACTGACAATTTAGGTCTATATTGCAGTGCTGATGACCTCAGCTCCTGCACTGATCAATTACAAAGTGCTTGTGATATAGTACAAAGTAACTTGAAAAAGCTTGGGCTGAAACTGAATGTTGAAAAAACAAAAATTCTGCATTTCAATAAGAGAGGAATGGTTCCTAGAAGCATTGAAGTCAAAATCGGCGAGTCTCTCGTCAAGTCCACAGATCAGGCAAAATTCTTGGGGATTCAGTTTGACTATGAGCTATCCTTTGATCAGCACGTCAAGAAGGTCGTGAGAAAAACCAGAAACATTCTTAATGTTATGAAATTGCTGTCTGCAACCTGGTGGGGTGCGCACCCTGGTACCCTTGTTAATCTTTATACAAACTTTGTTCGATCATCCATTGACTATGGGCTCTTTGCCTACTGGCCAAAAGGAAAAAAAATTTCCAATCTTTTGGAGAGTGTTCAGCTAGCAGCAATTAGGACTGCATTCGGTTATAGAATGTCCACTCCTAAGAACATTATTCTCGAGGAATCCAAATTGCTGGCTTTGGGTGACAGTGCAGAAGAACAAGGAAATAAATTTATAACCAAGGTACTGTCAAATCATGACAGCTCTTGTTACAACTACGTCACCTCCTATTTTGATAAACACAAGAAACGTAAAGCCAAGAAGAGGACTTTTGAAAAGTCTATCATTAAAGTAAACAATCTGGTGCTTCCTCACATTTTTCAATCGGACATGGATCTAGAATTCAAGTTTGGTTTTGAGGATAAATTTCCAGAAGTACCGGTGGACCTTCTCTCTGGCTTGAAGCTCTCGAACTCTTCGGTGATTAATGCCAAATTTCAAGCATTGTTTGGAAATCCCAATGTCACTCACATTTTTACTGATGCGAGCAAGACTAATAATCAACCAGTTGGATGGGCGGTACATGTACCAAGTACCAATTTTGAAAAAAGGGGGTCGTTACAGAAGTTTGCTTCAATCTTCACGGGGGAAGCAGTTGCTATTCGCACAGCCCTAGACTGCATAAATCCTGACAGAAGTAACTGTATTTTTTCTGACTCCAAGAGTGTATTGATGGCCTATGCGACGCACAGAAGTAACAAAAACCCCTACACTGCCGATATCAAGAGTAAAATTGCCAAAATAAAAAGAGCCAGTATTCAGAAAAAGCCTATTAAGTTTGTTTGGGTCCCAGCTCACTGTGGCCTACAAGGAAATGAAATCGTTGATCTCTTGGCTAAGGAGGCTGCTAAGTCTATGACTCCTTTGGGCGGCATACCTCACTCGGACTTCAGTTTTCTCTGGAGGATGAAAGCCAGAAAAAAAACCTTCAGTTCCAACATTGAGGAAGGTGATTTTAAAGGCACCTTCTACTTTGGTAATTATCTTCATATCAAAAGTAAACTGTGGTTCCATAAACCTGGGTTCAATAGATGGCAAATAGTCACAATCAACAGGTTGAGAGCAATCCATTACAATGCAGCGGCTTCCTTGTATAGGAAAAACATAGTCTCCTCCCCTGAGTGTTAAGGCGACAACGAAAAACAGGATGCAAATCACTTGCTCTGGGAATTACAACTTTTTGAGAAAGAAAGAAAGTCTCTAGTGAGTGAGCTTATCAAGCTAGAAACAAAAGTGCCTCATGCGGTAGAAAATACTTTGACTGAAATGAACATTGACTCTTTGAAAGGAATTTTGAATTTCTTTAAATCATGCAAATTGAATATATAATACCTTTTATTCATTTTACAAAAATTCTGTTCGGAATTATAATGTAAAAATCATGTATTGCTGTATGGACCGCAAGGTCTAGGTAAGCGGTAAATTATATATATATATATATATATATATATATATATAGCCCTGCAGGCTTTCACGGCTCTTGGCTTGAAAAAAAAAAAAACCAAATCGCCGTTAAAGCCCGATTGGGCCTTAAGTTAAAAAAAATTATGTTTACTCTACTGATATCAATTTTTGTTTCAACTTTATTTATACCTTACATCCTTTTGAAAAAAGGGATATTTTGCTTACATAATGTTTTTTTTTTAATTTGTAATTAACATCTATTTTAAGTCCAAAATACTACTGAAAATGAAATCAAATTACATAACTCTTAATATATCAATAAACTAATAAACTTAACGTAGTTTAGCAAGCTATAGAATTTATTGTTTAAAATTTTCAGGCTTTACTTTTCATAATATCAACTATTGACTAAAATAAAATCAGACAATAATAACGACAAGTTTTTTTTCGTTCCTTTATTGATTAAATTAATTTATTTTATAATGTAATAATTTATTCTTTACACTTTTAAGTCTTTATTACTTGTAATATAAATTAATATCTGAAGTAAAATCAGGGAATAATAACGACGAGTTTTATTGCGTTCCTGTATGAATTTAAATATTTATAAAACGTACGAATAATTTGTTTATTAAGTTTTAAAAATTTAAATTAAAAAAGGCATTTTCTATGTCGATAAAACCATTTTGATACTCGACGAACCCATTTATTTGCCGTTTATGGCAGTCTCAGACTAAAATTTGTAACGTTGCACATTGAGGAAGATATCAATTTCCTTTATTATAACGAAAAACTGAATATGGGCAGTGTTTTGCAAATATGGCCTTCTGTTTTTTTATAAACGGCAAATAAATGGGTTCGTCGAGTATCAAAATGGTTTTATCGACATAGAAAATGCTTTTTTTTAATTTAAATTTTTCAAACTTAATGAACAAGTTATTCGTATTTTATATAAATAGTTAAATTCATACAGGAACGCAGTAAAACTCATCGTTATTATTTCATGATTTTACTTCAGACAATAATTTATATTACAAATAATAAAGACTTAAGAGTGTAAAGAATAAATTATTATATTATAAAAATTAATACTTTGCATTAATTCTGTATAGTATAAAATTTTTTAAATAAAATATTTATACTAATTTTTTTAAGAGTATTCAAAAGTTCAGTTGATTTCTTGATCTTTGAAGGGCTAAAAAACAACAAAAAAATCAATAATAATTTTTTAACAAAGTGTAAAAAAAAAAAAAATTATCATTAATTTTGTTGTGTTTCATTATAGTCCTTCAAATATCAAGAAACCAAATAAAATTTTAAATAAGGGATAATAAAACAAAAAAATTAATAAGAATTATTTATTATTTTTTTGTGTTTTGTTATCCCTTTAAATATCAAGAAATCAAACAACTTTTAGCTTTGACAACTTTTTTTTACTTGCCGCGTAATCTTGAGTACTACACCAGAACTATACCCGCCTAGTAGTGAAGCGGTGCCAACATTCAAATAAAAAACTATTTTTTCCAACACGAGTAGAAAAACAAAATTTCGAGATTCGAGTTCGATATTTGCTACCTCCATAAAGCCCCTGCTCCTATGTCATACCATACTCGCTTGCCCCGCTAGTGCAGCGCTACCGAACCAGTGTGCAGCAGTAGAATATAGAAAAATATAAATAAAAAAAAACTAAAAATAAAAAAATAACAAGTCAAAAACCAAAACAAAATTAAACCATGTGGACAAAAAAAATAAAATAAATAAAATATAGGAAACCAATGTCATGGATTTATAATCCTTGACGTAATTATTTTTAAGGAATGAGATCTTCGTCTTCTTGGAACATCTACTTACGTAGTTGTTCCGTCTCCTTGTTATCTGACTCTTAATGGGTGAATAAAATAAAGTAGAGTAAAAGATAATAGAATGATTTTAGAAGTATTGTTTATTAAAAATGTAAGAAGTGAAAGTTTACAATTTAATGATGAGTTTAATGTCCTCCGACAGAGTTAAAGATTACAATAAAATACCTTATAAATTACCGGAGTGTCCGGGCGGTTCGATGTTAACGGAAGGTTCTCTAGGCCTTCCGGGTCCTTATCCTATTGTGGTGGCGAAGGCAACATTGCACTGACGGATCCTTGCCTGCTCCGGCTCTACTGTTCCAGGCATGCTTCACGTGGTCTTAGATCACTTGGCTAGCTCGCGATCAAACCACTCGAGTGTCGGGGACGAGAGTGGTTTGGGAGCGCAGCTAAGCAGTGGAAGGAAGCTACTTCACCCCACCTGCTCCAGCAGAGCAGAGGTGTCAGCTAACAAAGTGCTTAATTGCAATTTGTGCGGTCCCTTCCCTTACTCCTTTTAGGCGGATTATAAGTAAGTCTGTTGCAACTTGGGAAGTGGGCTTGTTATGGAGATCGATACATGACACCAAATATCAAAACAAAACAAAGCTGGTTGGCGGGGATCTGCATAATCTTACCATAATGGTATTTATTTATAGCTACTTCTGTGTGAATCCTACATAATTGTTATAGACTAAGAGCTCAGTAAGAGCCGCGGTGGCTCGACGGGTTGGATACCGGACTCTCACGCCGAGGGCCCGGGATCGATTCCCGCTGCCGGCACCTCTGAAAAATTTTTTCATGTGCCTATAACCGCGGTTCTGAATGGGGGACCACGGCTCGGTCGGAGACCTATAAACGCTCTCTCGATTGAAGTGTGATCCCCACAGAGGCCGGAAGATGGGAGTTCGATGTAAAGTAACGTACCACAGGGACAGGCGACTGATACCAACGGGGCCTCGGTCATCCAGGTATAGGTTTTTTCCCTACGATGTGGGTTTTTATTATACCCATAGCACGCTTAGCATTGCACCTACCGGCTTCCGTGCTATGTAAAGGAGACTGGGATTATAGGGGGGAAGAGGTCCCTTCTGGAGCAAAAATTAAAAGGCTCTAGAAGCATGGCCACTTAACCGGGGGGATAGGGATACAATGGCGAAAGCTCAGTGTCCCTGAGCCGAAAGGCACCCCGGTCAACTTTCATTACCAATAACCAATAACCAATAAGAGCCCGGTGCCCAAAACCGAACTGAGTCGGTGCAAGGCTAGTTTATAAAAAAAAACATTGGTTTTTGGTCATTAAATGAAGGCGGGGGCGGGGCATACGTTTTCCTGGTTGCGGAGTAAGGGGTGGGTAGGACCGACGACGTCAAAATTAGGGACTTTTGAAATCGACTAGGTTCAGGGCTGAAAAATGGTCAGGTTGTTTATGGGTACTTAATAATTCGTTAGCCAAAGTGGCATACAAAAAGTCGGATGCACAAGGGGTGGCATACGGGGGGTTGTTACCGTAAAAAGGGAGGTTAAAAAAATTGACATTGAACACGTATGCCAAGTATGTAGAACGAAACATACGTGTTTTTTAAGCTAAAAAAAAAGTGGCATACGAGAACTCGGTTGCGTTATGTGAAAAAAAATATATCAAATTTTCATTTTTGACAGTTGCTAGGTGGCCTGGGTAAAAATTTGATAATATTTTATTGACTAGGTTCAAGGCTGAAAATTGGTCAGTTTATTTATGAGTACTTAATAATTAATTATCCAAAGTGGCATACAAAAAGTCGGTTGCAGAAGGGGTGGCATACGGTTGTAACCGTAAAAAGAGAGGTTAAAAAATTGACATGGAAAACGTATGCCAACTATGTAGAACGAAAAATACGTGTTTTTTAAGCTAAAAAAAAAGTGGCATACGATAACTCGGTCGCGTTATGTGTAAAAAACAAAAAAATTGTAAATTCATTTTTTAGTTTAAACTATTGTGCTGGAAGAATTTAATAATTGATATCACGTGTACCCAGGGGCGTTATTACGTTTTGGGCCCGGGTCTTGATAAAGTTCAACCCCCCGCCCCCCCCCCCCCCCAAACTAATCGTAATATTTTTCAACTCTGAACAGTTCAGTACCTAATTTATAAAAAAAAAACTCAAACCACGAACCCCCCAAAACTCTGGCCTGGGTTCCACAAAAAAACTGATCAGCTATCCCCAAAGCTGTAAACCCCCAAATACCCTGGGCGCCCGACTTCAATAAAAAAACTGATCAGCTATCCCCCAAGTTCTAAGCCCCTAAATACCCTGGGCGCCCGAGTTCAATAAAAAAACTGATCAGCTATCCCCCAAACTCTAAGCCCCCAAAACCCTGGGTGTCGAGTTCAATAAATAATCGGTCAGTTATCCCTCAAGCGAGGGGTCCATAACTCGATTTAAGGTGCTTAAATACCTGTTAAATACTTTTGAATACCTTTGAATACTTGTAAAATTTTAAATATCTGTAAATACAACTATTTATAATGTTTATATTGAATGAATTATCATTACGTGATAATTCACTGATAAATTACACCCCTCTTCTTGGTTCGGAGGGTCCCGGTACTCCGGAGACCTAGACATCTTCTTCAGGAAACTAAACTAATTCTCGGACAAAATTTTGAAATATGCCTAAAGATTTATGAAAAGTCAAACATTTCAGTTTGACTTTAACGAATCAAGTGAAAATTTTTTGGAATATCCTCTAGACGCCTTGATGACAGTTTCAGACGATGTCCTGGACTCGGACAACCAGGACGCCGATGACAGATCCCCGCTCGGGTACCTGGTGATCATCTCCGGGGAAAAAAAAAAAAAATTTCAGGAATCACTTTAGTAGCCTTGATGACCCTTTCGGACGATGACCTGGACTTTGACGACCAGATCGCCGATGACAGATACCCGCTCGGGTACCTGGTGATCATCTCCGGGGAACAAATAAAAAAATTTCAGGAATCACTTTAATAGCCTTGATGACCCTTTCTGACAATGTCCTGGACTTTGACAACCAGGTCACCGATGACAGATACCCGCTCGGGTACCTGGTGATCATCTCCGGGGAACAAATAAAAAAATTTCAGGAATCACTTTAGTAGCCTTGATGACCCTTTCGGACGATGACCTGGAATTTGACGACCAGATCGCCGATGACAGATACCCGCTCGGGTACCTGGTGATCATCTCCGGGGAACAAATGAAAAATTTTCAGGAATCACTTTAGTAGCCTTGATACCCGTTTCGAACAATGACCTGGACTTTGACGACCAGATCGCCGATGACAGATACCCGCTCGGGTACCTGGTGATCATCTCCGGGGAACAAATAAAAAATTTTCAGGAATCACTTTAGTAGCCTTGATACCCGTTTCGAACGATGACCTGGACTTTGACAACCAGGTCGCCGATGACAGATACCCGTTCGGGTACCTGGTGATCATCTCCGAGGATCAAACTGAAAATTTTCAGGAATCACTTTGGTCGCCTTGATGACAGTTTCGGACAATGTCCTGGACTTTGATGACCAGGTCGCAGATGACAGATACATGCTCGGGTACCTGGTGATCATCTCCGGGGAACAAATGAAAAATTTTCAGGAATCACTTTAGTAGCCTTGATACCCGTTTCGAACGATGACCTGGACTTTGACGACCAGATCGCCGATGACAGATACCCGCTCGGGTACCTGGTGATCATCTCCGGGGAACAAATAAAAAATTTTCAGGAATCACTTTAGTAGCCTTGATACCCGTTTCGAACGATGACCTGGACTTTGACGACCAGATCGCCGATGACAGATACCCGCTCGGGTACCTGGTGATCATCTCCGGGGAACAAATAAAAAAATTTCAGGAATCACTTTAGTAGCCTTGATGACCCTTTCGGACGATGACCTGGAATTTGACGACCAGATCGCCGATGACAGATACCCGCTCGGGTACCTGGTGATCATCTCCGGGGAACAAATAAAAAATTTTCAGGAATCACTTTAATAGCCTTGAGGACCCTTTCGGACGATGACCTGGACTTTGACGACCAGATCGCCAATGACAGATACCCGTTAGTAGTATAGACAGGCCGGTTCTGGCACACCTGGCAGATCCCTACCTTACCGACCGAGGGTTCGTGTCCGTGCTAAGTTACCGACCGAGGGTTCGTGTCCGTGCTAAGTCGGTAAGGCAGATTTCTACTTTACCGATCAATTGAGTTGTGCCAAATGACCCCGATAATGCTGAGTTCTACATTACCGACGGTCGGTAATTCAGATCAGGGTTATTTCCTTATTGACTTGGTTTTTCTGAATCTGCTTTGCTGACTGTCTTATCTATTTACCATCAGTCGGTAAAGCAGTTTATTGAAACTATTTGGAACCCTTTTGATTCTTTTTGAAACCCTTTTGATACTATTTGAAACCTTTTTGATACTTTTCGAAACCCTTTTGAGACTATTTGAAACTTTTTTGATACTATTTGAAACCTTTTGATTCTTTTTGAAACCCTTTTGATACTTTATGATACCCTTTCGAAACTATTTGAAACCCTTTTGATTCTTTGTGAAACCCTTTTGATACTTTATGATACCCTTTTGATACTTTTTGAAACCCTTTTGATACTATTTGAAACCCTTTTGATACTATTTGAAACCTTTTTGATACTTTTCGAAACCCTTTTGAGACTATTTGAAACCCTTTTGATACTTTATGATACCCTTTTGATACTATTTGAAACCCTTTTGATACTTTATGATACCCTTTCGAAACTATTTGAAACCCTTTTGATACTATTTGATACCCTATTGATACTATTTGAAACCCTTTCGAAACTATTTGAAACCCTTTTGATACTATTTGAAACCCTTTTGATACTATTTGAAACCTTTTTGATACTTTTCGAAACCCTTTTGAGACTATTTGAAACCCTTTTGAAACTTTATGATACCCTTTTGATACTATTTGAAACCCTTTTGATACTATTTGATACCCTTTTGATACTATTGGAAACCCTTTTGATACTATTTGAAACCCTTTCGAAACTATTTGAAACCCTTTTGATACTATTTGAAACCCTTTCGAAACTATTTGAAACCCTTTTGATACTATTTGAAACCCTTTTGATACTTTATGATACCCTTTTGATACTATTTGAAACCCTTTTGATACTATTTGAAACCCTTTCGAAACTATTTGAAACCCTTTTGATACTATTTGAAACCCTTTCGAAACTATTTGAAACCCTTTTGATACTATTTGAAACCCTTTCGAAACTATTTGAAACCCTTTTGATTCTTTTTGAAACCCTTTTGATACTTTATGATACCCTTTTGATACTATTTGATACCCTTTTGAAACTATTTGAAACCCTTTTGATTCTTTGTGAAACCCTTTTGATACTTTATGATACCCTTTCGAAACTATTTGAAACCCTTTTGATTCTTTTTGAAACCCTTTTGATACTTTATGATACCCTTTTGATACTATTTGATACCCTTTTGAAACTATTTGAAACCCTTTTGATTCTTTTTGAAACCCTTTTGATACTTTATGATACCCTTTTGATACTATTTGATACCCTTTCGAAACTATTTGAAACCCTTTCGAAACTATTTGATACCCTTTTGATACTATTTGAAACCCTTTTGATACTATTTGAAACCCTTTTGATACTATTTGATACCCTTTTGAAACTATTTGAAACCCTTTTGATTCTTTGTGAAACCCTTTTGATACTTTATGATACCCTTTTGATACTATTTGATACCCTTTCGAAACTATTTGAAACCCTTTTGATACTATTTGAAACCCTTTTGATACTTTATGATACCCTTTTGATACTATTTGAAACCCTTTCGAAACTATTTGAAACCCTTTTGATACTATTTGAAACCCTTTCGAAACTATTTGAAACCCTTTTGATTCTTTTTGAAACCCTTTTGATACTTTATGATACCCTTTTGATACTATTTGATACCCTTTTGAAACTATTTGAAACCCTTTTGATTCTTTGTGAAACCCTTTTGATACTTTATGATACCCTTTTGATACTATTTGATACCCTTTCGAAACTATTTGAAACTCTTTCGAAACTATTTGATACCCTTTTGATACTATTTGAAACCCTTTTGATACTATTTGAAACCCTTTTTATACTTTATGATACCCTTTCGAAACTATTTGAAACCCTTTCGAAACTATTTGAAACCCTTTTTGATACTATTTGAAACCTTTTGATTCTTTTTGAAACCCTTTTGATACTTTATGATACCCTTTTGATACTATTTGAAACCCTTTTGATACTTTATGATACCCTTTCGAAACTATTTGAAACCCTTTCGAAACTATTTGAAACCCTTTCGAAACTATTTGAAACCATTTTGATACTTTTCGAAACCCTTTTGATACTTTTCGAAACCTTTTGATACTATTTGAAACCCTTTTGATAATTTTTGAAACCCTCTTTAGAATAATAATTTTAATTTGTTAATTTATTACAAGGACAGGTAAGTGTAAAATAACAAAACTTAGATGTAAATTTTACTCTCATTTATTTAAATAATTTTCAAATTACATAATGAGCTAATTTAACTGTTTTTTATTTTAAATTATCAATTTCGTCGATCGATTTATTGTGGTCTAAGACCCATTCACAAAGAACTTCGACGTTGGATGCAGCGCAAACGGGTTTGAAGCATAAAGAATGATTCGTGCACCATTTCTTATTATTGGCCAGCTTGGACAATGATGGGCAGCTAAGTACTTCGAGATCTCGTAGATTTGGTACCAGTCGTCCAACCCACTTCATCTTCTCGTGACCTTTGACCCACACCCTGGTGGCGTCCTTGAGGGCAGATCTCAGAACCTCCTGGACGTCAGCGTACGGGATGTCACCAGATTCCCAGGGTATTCCGTGGTAGTTCATGGCCACCCACTTGTTCTCGCACTGGTACCTTCTCGAAAGAGAGTTCCAATTGTACGGAGGCTCGAAGAGGAAGACCTGGGGAACAGCGTCTTCTTCGAGAGGTATGATTGCAACCTCTTTGAACGTGAAAGCGTTCACGGGTCTCTTGAAGCCCTGGACATCCACAATGTACTCCATCTCGATGAATACTGAGCTTCAGTAATGTTCGGAAACTCTTTTATACTGTTCATCTCGGAACTACTTTACCGACAGTCGATAAAACAGATCTTATGATCAGTCGGTAATACTGATTTCTACCATATCATCTGTTGATAAAACAGATCCTTGCAGTTATTTTGATTAAGCCCCCCCCCTCCATCTCACTCAGAATTAGAATAAATAGAGGAGCAGGCAGAGGGTGGCTCCTCAGTATTTCTCTTGCAACAATCGAGTGAACACCTCTAAAATCATATACCAGTGCAGTAAATTTTTGTATAGTTTTTCAGTAGTCTAGTTTATTCAGTAATATTTTATAAATAGTTTTTTAGTAGTATTTATAAATAGTTTTTAAGTGTGTATAGTAGTTTTTAAGTGTACATATTTTGTGAAAAATGGAGCCACCACTGTCACCTTTGGACTTTGGAGAGGTTGTCTCATCGTTTCAACGAGCATTGAAACTCATGCAGGATGACCGAATGTCAGAGCAAGATACCCTTGAATTTATTGACGAGCTGCTCCCAAATCAAATCAAGGGCTTGCAAAACTTGCTTTGCTGCAGAGGCTTTGGTGTCGCTGAGCGATCAAAGATCCAGAACACCATTGGACTTCTATTTTCGATCCATAACCACATGAAGTGCTGTGTAAAAAGTGGTGCTGGAGTGCAAGAACAACAACCCACAGTGGTCTGAAACGATATTCAATCGGCTTTCGACAGGAGGATTCGCACTGGTGCCATCTCCAACGTAAAACACACCGATCCTAAACTATTTTTAGAAGAATCCGAGGCTGAATTTATACGTCAAATCAATGTTTCGCTCAAGGAGCACAATTCAGTCAAGGTTTATGGTGTTTTGGCAGCCGAGTTCGAGAAGTATAATCCAGACAATGATGAGATCAAAGAAATCAAATACTTTAACACCGAGGCTAAGGAGATATACCTCACAACGCCCCTTTCTGATTGGTACAAGGAGCACATCCAGCAACCAGTTCTCCGAGACCTTGAAGAGTTTCAAGAGCGAGATTCTGGTTGGAGTCTCCACTCAATCATGAACTTGACCCTGAATATTAACAAATTGAATCCATTGCGTGGCAGCTCGTACATCCCTCTTCCCGCTGGACTAAAAAGTAAACAATCTTGTGTTAATGTGCAAAATAAAACAGATAACGAGTGTTTTAAGTGGGCTATACTCTCTGCACTCTACCCTGTCAAAAGAAATGGTCAACGAGTAATTAAGTATGAAAACTACAAAGATGTGCTCAAATTTGGTAACATACAGTTTCCAGTGAAACCCACTGATATTTCTAAGTTTGAAAAACTAAATCCATGGCTTTCGGTTAACTTGTTCATGCTAGAGAAAAAAGACGGTAAATTCAAAGTGTTCCCGTGCTACTTGACCTCGGAGAAGAAAGAGAAACATGTGAATCTTCTCTTCGTAGAAGAAAGATACTACGAAGAAGATGAGTTTGTTCCTGAAAGACCCTCAAATTTCCACTACGTTTGGATTAAAAATTTATCTGGACTCGTTGGTGCACAGTGTAGTAAAAAGGAACATAAGAAGCACTTTTGTGATCGTTGTTTTCACTATTTTGGTACGGAAAACAAGCTTCTTGACCATACCGTGAATTGTATTAAAATGAACAAATGTAAAGTGAATTTACCAAACAAGTACACCAACACCTTGGAGTTCAAGCACTACAAGTATCATGAACGTGCTCCTTTTGTTATTTACGCGGACATTGAGTGCCTGTTGAAAGCTGTTCAGGACGAAAATGATAGAGTTCAGCAAGAGCATGAGCCATTTAGTATCGCTTACTACCTCAAATCCAGTTTCGATGATTCACTTTCGAAATTCGAGATCTACAGAAGAAAATCTGAAGCAGATGAGAAGCCTGCTACGTGGTTCGTCAATAAGCTGCTCGAACACGCCAAGAAGTTGGAAAAATTTTATGAGAACCCGCAGAAAATGAAGCCTTTGACCAGGGAACAAATCATCGAGTACAACAGCGCCAAAGAGTGCCATATCTGCCGAAGACCATTCACGGAAAATGACAAGAAGGTTCGGGATCACTGTCACTTCACTGGAGAGTAAGTTACTTGACCATTCTTTTATTTTCATTCAATCTCTTTCTATAGATTATATTTTATTAATGGTTTTTTCCCCCCAGGTACCGTGGTCCAGGGCACAATGGCTGCAATATCAACTACCAGGACTCCTTCGAGGGTTCCGTCACTTTGCTACCCTTAACTAAAGAAAAGTATATTTCTTTTACGAAGAAAATCGCGGGTAGCAAAATCAGCTTTAGGTTCATCGATTCTTATCGATTCATGGCTTCGTCCCTGGAAAAACTGGCCAACTACCTGAATAAGCACAAAGTGACCGACCGCATCCTTGGAAATGAGTATACCCCTGACAAAATCGAGTTGCTGAAGAAGAAGGGTGTTTTTCCTTACGAGCACGTGACATCACTCGAGTCGTTAGAAGAGCCTCAACTTCCACCAAAAGAAGCCTTCAACAGCACCCTCAACAACAGTGAAATTTCCGAGGAAGACTACGAGCGAGCCACCAACGTCTGGGAAACTTTTGGCATCAAGACTCTCGGTGACTACTCGGACTTGTACCTCCAAACTGACGTTCTTCTCCTCGCCGATGTCTTTGAAAACTTCAGGGATAGTTGCATATCCGAAGATGCCTATGGACTTGACCCCGCCCACTACTACACGACTCCTGGCTTCACGTGGGATGCAATGCTCAAGAAGACCCAGGTCAAGCTGGAGTTGCTCACCGATCCAGATATGCTCTTATTCGTGGAGAAAGGCATTCGAGGGGGAGTTAGCCAGTGCTCCAACAGGTACGCTAAAGCCAATAACCCTTACATGCAGGAGTTCAACCCTGACGAAGAGACGAAGTACCTGATGTACTACGACGTCAATAACCTGTACGGCTGGGTCATGACGCAAGCGCTACCTGTTGACAGTTTCCAGTGGGTCGACTCCTACAAGTGCGAGATCACAAAGAACTTCTTCGATGTTCCCGATGATAATGAATACGGCTACATCCTTGAAGTCGATCTCGATTATCCTGAGGAGTATCACGAGGAGCACAAGGATCTGCCCTTCTGTCCCGAGCACCGTGCTGCACCAGACACCAAGGACAAGAAATTGATGACGACCTTACACCCCAAAGAAAACTACGTTATCCACTACAGGGCACTCAAGCAAGCCTTGGATCACGGCATGGTTCTCAAGAAAATCCATAAGGCTATCAGTTTTCGTCAAACCCCGTGGCTCAAAAGCTACATCGACTTCAACAGTGAGAAGAGGAAAAACGCAAAGAACGAGTTCGAGAAGCACCTGTTCAAGCTCTTCAATAACGCAGTGTACGGAAAAACCATGGAGAACGAGCGCAAAAGGGTCAAGGTCAAGCTGGTCACTCACTGGGATGGTGTGCACGGCGCTGAGGCGCTCATTGCGAGACCAAACTTTAAAAGCCAATCGATCTTCAAAAGCAATCTGGTCGCGATTGAGCTTGCGCTAATCGAGGTAACGATGATGAAACCTATTTACGTTGGTCTAAGGGTCTTGGACTTGTCCAAGACCGTAGTTTATAGGTTTCATTACGATTACATCAAAAATCGGCTCGGTGATAAGAGCAAGCTACTCTACACGGACACAGACAGTCTTATCTACGAGATCAAAGACGCAGACATCTAGAAAATGATGGAAGATGACTGGCACGAGTTCGATACCTCGGATTACCCCGCCGACAACAAGTTTGGCGTTACTCCCAACCTTGAAAATAAGAAAAAGGTTGGAGTAATGAAAGACGAGTGCAACGGAAACCTGATGACTGAGTTCGTGGGCCTTAGGAGTAAAATGTACTCTGTAAGGGTCGAAGGTCAAGAAGAAATCAAGAAATCGAAAGGAGTCAAGAGCAACGTCATCAAAACCACCATCACGTTCGATGACTACCTCAGGTGCCTAATGGATGGTGAAAAAGAGAAAAGGGAGCGACTTAACATCCGCTCAAGGCTCCACGTGGTATTCACCGAAAAAATGAAAAAGGTTGCCTTGAGCCCTTTCGATACCAAGCGATTCCTGATTCCTGGTTCGACCGACACTCTACCCTGGGGTCACCGCAAGATTGAGGAAATCAAGGGATCTACATTACCAACGGCCGATAAAGTAGAAGTCAAGGAATCTGCATTACCGGCTGATGACGAAGTCCAAGTGGTGAGGGAAGTGGAGGGGAGATCTCTACATAAGGCGGCTTCTCGCCCAGCTCGATTCAGTAGTGCCTGTGATCAGCCACCGACGAAGAGGTCCAAGCAACAGTGAGGTAAGAGTTTTTACTTTTTATGATAAGCTTTGATATTCCTTTGACCTGAAATTTAACCTCTTGGTTCTCATTTCAGCATGGATTTTGCTAAGCTCAATCAAATCGCCAGAGGATTGCCGACGAAGAAGGTGTCCGAACTTGATACGACTCACCGCTACCTTGTCACCAGGATCAAGAAGGCCTCCACCAGGTACGGCGACAAGCTGGTAGCAGAGCTCGACGACGAGCTACAGATATTTTTGCCTTCCCGAGTGTCCAGGGCTTTAGCAGCTGACGAAGAGCTTTGCAGTAATTTAATTAAGACTGTTGAAAAGCGTGAATTATTCTTGAATTATATCGATAAGTGCGTACAGTTTTGTTCTTAAGGATGTATGACTTAACTTATATTAATTGTATTGCTTCTCAAGCTTATTTTATTGAAAAAAATTTATCGAAATTAAACGTTAATGAAATTTATAAAGTAATAATGTTAAATCGACGTAAAACATTTTTTGGATCTGTAATTGAAGTTACCATTGATGGTGGAATTGAGATCCATATTCCATCATTCAGATTCCAAAATACTTTTGAAATAGATCATTCATTGTATAGAAACTTAGAGGCTGAAATGCATTTTTCTAATCTGTATGTAAAATATTTGGGTTATGAAAGGATCAAATTTATTAATAAAAACACAAATTTACTATAACTAAATGACTTTTTATTTCTAATACCTTACTAATTAATTTATTCTGAATAACTATTCAAAATTAATAATTATACAAAATTACTTGTTATTCAAAATTAATTATTATTATTATTTAAAATTACTTGATTAAAGTTTACAAATCATTTTATTCAGAATTATTTTATACTTGATTAAAGTTTACAAATCATTTTTATCTATCCAACTGTTGTGCTTTTTATCAAAACCTAACCATTTGACCAAGACTTTGTCACCACGTCTTTGAAGAACTTTCTCTACGAGATACACATCTGGATACTTGACCATCAAAAGTTCCTGCTCGTAAAAACCTCCTTTGATTGGTTTATCTTGATAATCTTTCAAGTGATAGGTTACTGGATTGGTTCGAGCTACTCTTGTCACTGTAAATATTTCTGTCGTCCAATTGGGAGTGTATCCTTTTTCAAATATATGTTTAGCCTTACTCACACGTACTTTATCACCAACTTTGAATTTTGGTTTTTTCTTTTTCACAACACTTTGGTACCGATCGATGATTTGATCTCGGCTGATGACGTCTTTGGGTTTCATCCCGATAGTTCGATGCTTTGTATTATTGTAAGTATCAATTAGTTCAGGTAACATGTCCAACCATCTAAAGCTTCCATTCAAGCTGAATCTTTTCCACATTTTGGTTTTCAATGTCCGATTGAACCGTTCGACGATTGAAGCTTTTAGGTTGCTGTAGGTTGAGTAGAGTTTGATCTTGTATTTCTTCATAAGCCCTTCAAATATTGAATTGTAAAATTCTTTACCTTTGTCTGTTTGTAATTTTTTTGGAATTCTTCCTCGCTGAAGTATACTCTCCATTGCTACACTCACATCTTGACCACTTTTCATTTTTACCGGTTGAGCCCAAGCGAACTTGGAAAAGACGTCTATGGCTGTTAACAAGTACCTATGACCATTGTTTTCCCGAGAGTATGGCTGCATCTCTACAAGATCAGCTTGCCAAGTCTCGTCGATATCTCGCATGTCAAACTTTCGACGTGTATAGTTACGTCTAGCTGGTTTGTGGAGCTCGTCCACGACTACGCGTCGTTTGTCTTCCATGATGATGATGTTTCCTGAACCCTGTCGAGCTGGACTTTTATACTAATAATCTGCTGGTCAATCTCATCTCTATGGGCTTCCATTATCGTAGTCAAACTATCGACATCACTTCGCAATTTCGAAGTTATTTCAATCAAATGACGCTCTTCATTGTGAATGATTTGCCTCAGAGTTTCCAAGTTGACTGCGTCTTTTTCCTGAGTTGGCGCAGCCAAGTTACATAATCGTTTGTTTTCTACATCAAACTGACCATCCGAAGTTAACTTGTATCCAATTCCTGGTGGTCCGCAAGGGTTTTCTTTGGAACTCAGTGAATGACCAAATACGTTGACACTCATCTTGACAATGATAAGCGTTGAGCTAAAACCTCAATATATATACCCAGCTTCACGAAGCTCTTCGATTATAGAGAGGATCTCGTTGTTATGAGCTGAGTTACCAGCATTTCTTTCAGCTACCAGCAATCGTAAGCGATCGACCAACTCATTTGGATCATCCCAGTATCTGTAGTCGGTAAAAGTATTTTTCTTTACTATTTTGAATTTTGGTAAAACTCCAGATCCCCTGGCTTCAAACAATGGCTTTATGACATTCACGTATTTACTGCTCCTGTGAGTTCGAATCGGTTGATTTGGATCGAATCTGAGTCTATGGACACTAGTTGTCTCTAAGATTTTTTTATATGTTTTTCTGTCATCAGCGCTAACTTTGTTTAAATCAGGATGAATATGTAAAATTAATTCCATCAAACCATTAGTTTTTGGATATTTTTCATGACCAATTTCAATATGATCACTTTTAAAATTGATCGGAGTATTTCCAAGTAAGTACCGATCACCTTCCTTTCTTAAACCGTAAATAAGGTCTAAATCTTGTTGATTTTGGATGTCAAATTTATCTTCGACCAGTGTTTTATTCGACGAAGTATCTTCTATAATTGTTTTATTAAGTGAGGAATCTTCTATAATGGTTTCATTCAAATCTTCATCACTTTCAGCAGCAGTTTCATAATCGATTTCATCATCATCATCTTCGAGATCGCTTCCAAGTTTTCTCTTTTTTAGTTTTATTTTATTTTTGACAATTATAGGTTGATTAGTTTGCAGGGCAATCTTTTGAAGAGGATCGATGAGTGGTTTGAAGGTATCCGTAAGTTTTTTCTCGGCGTTAGCTTTGTTATACTTCAATAAACTATATTTACGTCTGATCGCATCGCGAGCTTTCACGAGTCTGCGAAGAACATCTCTTTCTTTTAGAAGATCAGCCATGTTGACTGTTCAAAGGCTTACTTTGAATAGAAAAATTTAGCTTAAATCTGAAGTATTTATAGCAAAACAGTCAAAACCTCTGCGATACCTGCCGTTGTTCAGAGTTCTATCTTTATCGATGACGAGAAACTCGTACTTTCCATTATTCCAACAAGTTGAGCATAATTTTTTAAACTGATTGTAGGTCATATCTGTGTTTACGTGATCATCGTAAATATGTTTTATATTCGTTTCATCCTGTCGGAATATTGCTAATAAGTTAACGTTGTCTCGAACTAAATGTTTTGGAATTCGAGCGTACGATTGACAGAGATAAAAAGAGTCTACATTTTTATGTCTTCCCATGCAGAAAAATGCCCTCACGTTGTCTTGCTTTTCAGTAGCAATATCGTCAAAAATAATGATGGAATTTGGAAGAGCGTCATCAGGAGACACGACTTCATCGTGCTCTCCAAATGGAAAGTATTGAATACCCTCTAGGGGTTCCAAAAGAGTCTTGAGAAATTTATACTTGGGTTGATACAAGGACTTTGAATACACGTAAACGTTTTCAAATCGCAATCCATTCGGATGGGTTACGAGTGTCAGGAGAGTGTTCGTTTTACCGCAGTTCGAAGGTCCGCAGAAAACTGCACGTATACTATCCGGTAGCAAATTTCCATGTCGTTTGCTTTTTTTCTCCTCGATAAATTCAAAGTTTTCTACGGGAAGCTTTGAAGGTTGTTCAACAAAGTCCATGTTTACTGATTGAGATCAACGAGTTTACTGAATACCCGAGTATAAATAGGGGCTTTTATACCTTTTGAGATTAGTTCAACTTTGACCTTCAGGATGATCATATATAAGATGCGCACCGGCAGAGGTGTGGTTAATTCGCTGATAAACAAGTTACCGTTCGAACTTCATATTCCTGGATACCAGTACTGTGGTCCTGGGACGAAGCTGAAGAAACGTCTTGCCCGAGGAGACCCAGGTATTAATCCACTAGACGCTGCTTGCAAAGAACACGACATTGCTTATTCGAAGAATCGAAACAACATCGAAGCGAGAAACGCTGCTGACAGAGTGCTCGCCGACAAAGCTTGGGAACGAGTCAAGGCAACAGACGCTAGTTTGGGTGAAAGAGCATCAGCCTACGCAGTCACCAACACCATGAAACTCAAGAACAAACTTGGGATGGGTTTAAAAAAGCGAAAAGTAACTTTTAAAAAAGTTACTAAGGCTGCATCCATCTCAGGAATCAAGGATAAAAAAGCTAAAGAAGTTATTCGGCAAGCTTTGAAAAAAGCTCGAGAAGCAGTAAAAAATGCCGGTGGCAAAAAGAAAATTCAAGTCTCGCGAGTTTTACCGATTCCTTCTAAAATGGGTGGATATCTTCCGTTTTTGATTCCCTTTTTTGCTGGTTTGAGTGCCACTGGAGCACTGGCTGGAGGGGCTGCTGGAGTCGCTAAAGCTATCAACAGTGCAAAGGCTGCTCAACGACAACTCGAAGAGTCTCAAAGACATAACAAGACCATGGAGGCCATAGCCATGGGTAAAGGACTCTACCTCAGACCGTACAAAAAAGGTCTGGGCTTGTACCTGAAACCAGGACGAGGATTAAAAAAAAGTTCGACGAGTTGCCGAAAAAAGCACTAACCAACTTTGACATATTAAAATTTGCCAAAGAACTTCAAATTCCACATTTTCGAGGAGTATTCATGAGAGATAAATTACCTAAAAGACCGTATCATACCGAAAGAGCTGTAGTGAATTTAGACGATGACGCTGGATCTGGAACTCATTGGGTAGCATACAAAAAGTGTGGTAGTGATGTGACCTACTTTGATAGTTTCGGAGACTTGCAACCACCCATAGAGCTTATGATTTATCTTGGAGTTGACAGTCTCAAGTACAATTACGAGAGATACCAAGATTTCAACAGCTTTAATTGCGGTCATCTTTGTTTGAAATTTCTCTGTGATGCTATATAAGCATTTAACATCAACTTATTTCTTCATTCTTTCATTGGCAAGCATGGATAACTCATTAACTCTTACTTTGTCGGGCAATTCATCGGTTCTAGAAACCCATTTTTTCCCACCCATCGAACTATCTTCTTCAAAAAACTACGCTCTAGGCTTAATTGAGCTTTTGACTTTCAATTCAATTCCAAACATTGACACAGGTCACAATAAATTTTACGTTGGTGAAGAAGAAATTACTTTACCTACCGGTAGCTACGAAATTGAGGATATCGAAAAGTATTTACAGGAAGCTCTAAATCCAAAAGAAATAACTTTAAGTCTAACCCCTAATAACAACACTCTTCGCAGTCAGATCAAGTGTACTCATCAAATCAATTTTGAACCTCAAGATTCTATTGCCTCATTGTTGGGTTTCACTCACCGAATTCTTCCTCCGGATACTCTTCATAGTTCAGACTTGCACGTTTCAATTCTCAAAGTTAACGCATTGAGAATTGAGTGTAGTATCACATCCGGAGCATATATAAACGGCCAAAAGGTTCACACGATTCACGAATTTTTTCCTGCTGTACCACCAGGTTATAAAATCATTGAAGTTCCTTCACAAGTAATTTACTTGCCTCTCACGGTCAATAGTATCGATTACTTGGAACTGCGCATAGTTGATCAAGACGGACGATTAGTTAATTTTAGAGGTGAAGTTATCACAATCAGACTTCATATAAAATCTTTGTCATAATGGGTATTGTCTTCAATACAAAAACATATATAAGTAAACCGGTATGGAAACCAGTCATCAGTCATCAACGAACCGTTCCACGGTCAAGTCGACAGCGAAAATTAACAAAGCAAAACGAGCAGTTTTTGAAAAGCCTAGGGCTACAGGTTTTAAAAAAATAGTCTGTTTCTTCTTCTGTTGTTGCAATGGACGAGATTCTTAGTATTCAGTCACCGGTTGTCTTCGACGAGAGCATATCTCATTACGAGATCCACGCTCATCAACCGTACACCTCAAGTAACTTTAATAACAGCGATGAAATTAGAATTTCCATCCAACATCAAGACTTGTGTCTACTACCATCTCAAAGTTCTTTACACATCTCTGGCAAATTGACACTAGCTAATGGAAATGCTCTTACACACACGAGATTGGTCAACAACGGTATTTGCTTCCTTTTCGAAGATGCTCGCTACGAACTGAATTCCATAGAGATTGACAAGTGCAAAAATGTTGGATTGACAAGTTTGATGAAAGGATGGGCATCTTTTACTCCAAATCAGAGCTCGATGATGGAAAACGCTGGTTGGATGAGCGTAGAGGCCGAAGATGCAGTTACTAATCCTCAGAGAATAACAAATACAACTGGTCACTTTGACGTAACGATCCCTTTGAGTATGATTTTTGGTTTTGCTGAGGACTATCGCAAAATTGTAGTCAACGCCAAACACGAATTAATACTCAATCGATCGAGAAACGATCTCAACGCGATACTTCAAAGAAATCAAGGAGATGCTGCTAATCCAAATTTTGAAAATTGTGTAGTTACTCTGACAAAAATTGAGTGGCTCATGCCATACGTGACAGTATCAGACAGATTCAAGATACGTCTTTTGAATCAATTGAAAAATAATATCATCATGACTTTCCGTTCTTGGGAACTCTACGAGTATCCCATGATTCCAACAACATCGAGACACGTGTGGACAGTCAAAACATCGAATCAATTGGAGAAGCCTCGTTTTGTTTTTCTCGTTTTTCAAACAGCTCGCAAAGGACAAAACAACGTCAACGCGAGTCGTTTTGATCACTGCAACATCAGAAACGTCAAGTTATTCCTGAACTCGCAGTATTATCCTTACGGTGATTTAAACTTAAATGTCACTGAAAACCAGTACTCTGTACTATACACAATGTTTTCAAAATTTCAAGCATCGTACTGCAACAAAGACTCTGAGCCCATTGTGAAGAAAAATACATTCATCAACCATCTGCCCATCATTATAATCGATTGCTCAAAGCAAAACGAATCACTGAAAAGTGCTCCAGTAGACGTACGAATGGAATTTGACGCCAGAGAAAATTTTCCAGCTGAAACTTCTGCATATTGTTTGATACTGCACGACCGGATGGTGGAATACAATCCTCTCAATGGAGATGTAAAAAAATTATAAGAAAAAAAATTTAGTATAAAAGGAACATTAATTTTTAAAATTGATCATTCTCAACTCATCATGGGACAAAAGCAGAGCCTCAATGGCTACGAGCGTCTTGAAGACGACAAAACTTCTGCTTGGAAAAGTTATTCCGAGCAAAAAAGCTCCAAGGAAAAAAATAACTATGAAAATAAAGCTTTTAAAAGAGACGAGGAAAAGAAGAAAAAAGAAAAGAAAAAGGATGATAAAAATTTGATAGAGCTTTAACCGTACTCAGCAACGTCCGATTGTAATCAAGATTTTAAATCAAGCTTAACATTTTTTCTAGAAAATAATAATAAATATATTCTACTGTAATTGCATAATTATGATTTACTGTACCCATCGCAAAATAAATTTAATCAAATAAATTTCATATTGTTTTTATTTCAGACTCCTTATCGTTCAATCAATTAGTTTCAAAGAGTTTCAAATAGTTTCGAAAGGGTATCAAATAGTATCAAAAGGGTATCAAATAGTATCAAAAGGGTATCATAAAGTATCAAAAGGGTTTCAAATAGTTTCAAAAGGGTATCAAACAGTATCAAAAGGGTATCATAAAGTATCAAAAGGGTTTCAAAAAGAATCAAAAGGGTTTCAAATAGTTTCGAAAGGGTTTCAAATAGTATCAAAAGGGTTTCAAATAGTTTCGAAAGGGTTTCAAATAGTATCAAAAGGGTATCATAAAGTATCAAAAGGGTTTCAAATAGTCTCAAAAGGGTTTCGAAAAGTATCAAAAAGGTTTCAAATAGTATCAAAAGGGTTTCAAATAGTATCAAAAGGGTTTCAAAAAGTATCAAAAGGGTATCATAAAGTATCAAAAGGGTTTCACAAAGAATCAAAAGGGTTTCAAATAGTTTCGAAAGGGTATCATAAAGTATCAAAAGGGTTTCAAAAAGAATCAAAAGGTTTCAAATAGTATCAAAAAGGTTTCAAATAGTCTCAAAAGGGTTTCGAAAAGTATCAAAAAGGTTTCAAATAGTATCAAAAGGGTTTCAAAAAGAATCAAAAGGGTTCCAAATAGTTTCAATAAACTGCTTTACCGACTGATGGTAAATAGATAAGACAGTCAGCAAAGCAGATTTAGAAAAACCAAGCCATTAAGGAAATAACCCTGATCTGAATTACCGACCGTCGGTAATGTAGAACTCAGCATTATCGGGGTCATTTGACACAACTCAGTTTATCGGTAAAGAAGGAATCTGCCTTACCGACTTAGCACGGACACGAACCCTCGGTCGGTAACTTAGCACGGACACGAACCCTCGGTCGGTAACTTAGCACGGACACGAACCCTCGGTCGGTAAGGTAGGGATCTGCCAGGTGTGCCAGAACCGGCCTGTCTATACTACTCCCGTTCGGGTACCTGGTGATCATCTCCAGGGAACAAATAAAAAAATTTCAGGAACCACTTTGGTCGCATTGATGACAGTTTCTGACAATATCCTGGACTCGGACAACCAGGTCGCCGATGACGGGTACGAAGTGATCAAGTTAAATCTCCAGTATCTCCAAGGAACAAATTAAAAATTTTCAGGAACCACTCTAGTTGCTTTTATGGTAGTTTCGAACTATGTCCTGGACTTTGACAACCAGGTCGCCGATGACATCTGCTAGGGCACCAGGTGATCATCTCCGGGCAACAATGTAAAAATTTTTAGAAATCACTTTGGTAACAGTTTTAGACGATGTCCAGGCCTGGATTTAATGTTTGAGTAAAGGTCATTACTAGTATTTACGAGGTATTAACAAATTATCTAAAAGTATTCCGGCAGAATTTAATAAATTCACTTAGTATTTGAAGGTATTTACCAAGGTATTTACAAACTATTTAACATGGTTGAAAAAGAATTATATTTTATTTGGTCGATTGTTATAGAAGTGTTTGTTAAAACTAAAATTAGTTGTTCGTAAAAAACTCATGTTTCTTTTTTACTTGATATTCAAGCCACTTTTAATCAATATTTTCGAACTTGTATAATAAACAAGTTATTAAGTCGTTTTTATTAGAGCCTTGTGCTAAAAGAAAGTCACTATTTAAAAATATTAAGAAGGTATTAACAAAATATTTAAAGGTATTTGCGCAGTATTTAAACATATTTACATACTATTCAACAAGATTGAAAGAATTAGAGATGTATTTCATTTTGCTCATATTATGATAGTACTTTTTACAACTAAAATTAGTTTAAAGTAGAAAAAGTAATTATTTCCTATAACTTTACAAGCTATTTTCAGAAGTTTTTTTCAAAATTTAAAAAAAAAAAAGAAAAATTCAATCCTTTCAATTTTACCTTTGTTTACAACAGACCTAAGACCAGTGAGAACGGAACGATTTACAAATATTAAAGAAGTATTAAAAAAGTATTCAAAGGTATTTATAAAGTATTCAAAGGTATTTACGAAGTATTCAAAGGTATTTACGGAGTATTTTACGATAACCACATAACCCTGCGCAAAAAAAGTAAAAAATCAATTTAAATTTTTAATGAACTAAAAAACGACGATGCTTACAACCCCATAAAAATATTTTTAGTAGATAAAAATAATAACAGATTCCCACAGGCAATTTTATTTATTTATTTTGTTTTATTTTTTTTAGTGAGATAATACATAATAAGCAAGAAGAAAAATTTTACTTAGTAGATGATAAAGCTTAGTAATATGTGAACGAAACCACAATATAATTAATTTTTATAAACAAGCCCCAAAGGGGCTTAATTTAAATATTAGTTTCAACTTATCGGTTTCAAATAGATCGCATGGTCTAGTCGCTATAGTCTTCACGTTGTATTTTGCAGTCGTCGGTTCAAATCCCGGCTCATCATTTTTTTTTTTCTTTCTTTCTTTCTTATTTTGTGTTACTTGTTGTGATCTTTTTTAAATCATTGTAAATCCTTGTTTTTTTTTTTTTTTTTTTTAAACCAGTTTTATTTCAAAAATAAAAATAAATACTAAAAACTGTGAAATATTATGGTTAGAAACTAGATACTAAGTAAAAATAAAGTCATGAAAGACAAGGTATTTACAAAGTATTTACCAAGTATTTACACGATAATTAAATCCCGTCGTCTCTCACGCTTATCATGAGCTCGTAATGAACTTTTACTTGAGTCTATAATGAAACATTCCGATGTTCTTGTCGAATTAAAATTCTTTTCTACTTATTTATTCATTTAATGATTGATATTTTTGTGAAAATCTATTTTTTAATATTTTTTCGTACAGAAAATCTCGTAAATGAAACCTGATTGCATCGAATAAATGTTCAAAAGTTACTATTTTTTGTGTTATTTTTCATAAAATCTTCGGAAGGCTCAAGTTAATGTGCCAACAATTTATTCTGTTAAGATTAATGTGCGATTTCGTAAGTATTTACAAGGTATTTACAAAATATTTACAAAGTATTTACGAAGTATTTACACGAGAATTAAATTCCGTCGTCTCTCACGCTTATCATGAGCTCGTAATGAACGTTTACTTGGCTCTTTTATGAAAATTCCGGTGTCATTGTCAAATTAGGATCAACTTTTAGTGGCAGATTTATTTAATTTATCATCGTCATTGATATTTTAGTAAAAAAACTATTTTTTAAGTATTTTTTCGTATAGAAAATCCCTCAGGAAGTCCCGTAAAAGGAACTAGATTAATTTTACCGAAAAAATGTTCAAAAAGTGACTATTTTTTCATAAAATCTTCGGAAGGCTCAAGTCAATGTGCCAACAACTTATTCTGTTAAGATTAACGTGCGATTTAGTAAGTATTTTCAAGATATTTACAAGGTATTTACAAAGTATTTACGAAGTATTTACACGAGAATTAAATCCTGTCGTCTCTATCATGAGCTCGTAATGAACTTTTACTTGAGTCTATAATGAAACATTCCGATGTTCTTGTCGAATTAAAATTCCTTTCTACTTATTTATTCATTTAATGATTGATATTTTTGTGAAAATCTATTTTTTAATATTTTTTCGTACAGAAAATCTCGTAAATGAAACCTGATTGCATCGAATAAATGTTTAAAAGTTACTATTTTTTGTGTTATTTTTCATAAAATCTTCGGAAGGCTCAAGTTAATGTGCCAACAATTTATTCTGTTAAGATTAACGTGCGATTTCGTAAGTATTTTCAAGGTATTTACAAGGTATTTACAAAGTATTTACGAAGTGTTTACACGAGAATTAAATCCCGTCGTCTCTCACGCTTATCATGAGCTCGTAATGAACGTTTACTTGGCTCTTTTATGAAAAATTCCGGTGTCATTGTCAAATTAGGATCAACTTTTAGTGGCAGATTTATTTAATTTATCATCGTAATTGATATTTTAGTAAAAAACTATTTTTTAAGTATTTTTTCGTATAGAAAATCCCTCAGGAAGTCCCGTAAAAGGAACTAGATTAATTTTACCGAAAAAATGTTCAAAAAGTGACTATTTTTTCATAGAATCTTCGGAAGGCTCAAGTCAATGTGCTAACAATTTATTCTGTTAAGATTAACGTGCGATTTAGTAAGTATTTACAAGGTATTTACAAAGTATTTACAAAGTATTTACGAAGTATTTACACGAGAATTAAATCCCGTCGTCTCTAACGCTTATCATGAGCTCGTAATGAACTTTTACTTGAGTCTTTAATGAAAAATTCCGATGTTCTTGTCAAATTAGGATCCCTTTCTACTTATTGATTCGTTTAATGACTGATATTTTTGTGAAAATCTATTTTTTAATATTTTTTCGTACAGAAAATCTCGTAAATGAAACCTGATTGCATCGAATAAATGTTTAAAAGTTACTATTTTTTGTGTTATTTTTCATAAAATCTTCGGAAGGCTCAAGTTAATGTGCCAACAATTTTTTGTATTAAGATTCACGTGCGATTTCTCCAAAACCCTGGGCGGCCCGGTTCAACGAAAAAGCTGATTGGCTACTCCACCAAGCTCTAAGCCTCCAAAACCCTTGGCGCCCGAGTTCAACAAAAGAACTGATTAGCTACCAGAGTTCAATAAAAAAGCTGATTGGCTACCCCCCAAGCTCTAAGCCCCCAAAACCTTGGGCACCGGAGTTTAACACAGAAGCTGATTGAACTCGGGTGCCCAAGGTTTTGGGGGCTTAGAGCTTGGGGGGTAGCCAATCAGCTGTTTATTTAATTGGTCATAAAAAATAATTTTTTTATCGTTCTCCCCAGCGTTGTGGGGGTTAAGTGCTTGGTGGTTAATTTAATTGTTTATAAAAAATAGATTTTTTATTGCTCTCCCCAGCGTTATGGGGGTTTAGAGCTTGTCGGTTTATTTAATTGTTTATAAAAAATAATATATTTATCGCTCTCCCCAGCGTTATGGGGGTTTAGAGCTAGTCAGTTTATTTAATTGTTTATAAAAAATTATTTATTTATCGCTCTCCCCAGCGTAATGGGGGTTTGAAACTTGTCGGTTTATTCAATTGTTTATAAAAAATAATATATTTATCGCTCTCCCCAACGTTATGGGGGTTTAGAGCTTGTTGGTTTATTTAATTGTTTATAAAAAAATTTTTATTTACCATGTCTGGGGGGCACCATGTCTATATGACTCCACAAATATAAATATGGCTCAACTTAACTTCAGTGAAGTTCACTGTTGTTGACTGAACTTCAGGCTGAACTGCAGTTCCCAACGCTGGCTTTTCCTCAAAGATGATCCCCAGATACTTGTCATCGGTAACCTGGTTGTCTGAGGCCTAGACATCATTTGAAACTTATCAACCGGACCGGATAACCAGGTCACCCGTCGTTGGTGACCTGGTTATCAAAGTCCAGGACATCGTCTGAAAATGTCCTCATATCAACTAGAGTAATTCTAATTTTTTTCGTACTTTTCCTCGTGGATGATCCCCAGGTACCCGTCGTCGGCGACCTGGCTATCCGAGTCCAGAACAACGATTTAAAATATCATCAACACGACTAGAATAATTTCAAATTTTTTTCGTTCTGTTCCTCGGAGATGATCCCCAGGTACCCGTCGTCGGCGACCTGGTTATCCGAGTCCAAAACATCGATTTAAAATATCATCAACATGACTAGAATAATTTCAAATTTTTTTCGTTCTGTTCCTCGGAGATGATCCCCGGGTACCTGTCGTCGGCGACCTGGTTATCCGAGTCCAGGACATCGTCTGTAAATTTCATCAACACGACTAGACTAATTCCAAATTTTTTTCGTTCTGTTCCTCGGGGATGATCCCCAGGTACCCGGCGTCGGCGACCTGGTTATCCGAGTCCAGGACATCGTCTGTAAATTTCATCAACACGACTAGACTAATTCCAAATTTTTTTCGTTCTGTTCCTCGGGGATGATCCCCATGTACCCGTCGTCGGCGACCTGGTTATCCGAGTCCAGGACATCGTCTATAAATTTCATCAACACGACTAGACTAATTCCAAATTTTTTTCGTTCTGTTCCTCGGGGATGATCCCCAGGTACCCGGCGTCGGCGACCTGGTTATCCGAGTCCAGGACATCGTCTGTAAATTTCATCAACACGACTAGACTAATTCCAAATTTTTTTCGTTCTGTTCCTCGGAGAAGATCCGGCCATGTACCCGTCGTCGGCGACCTGGTTATCCGAGTCCAGGAAATCGTTTGAAAATTTCATCAACTCGACAAGAATAATTTCAAACTTTTTTCGTTCTGTTCCTCGGAGATGATCCCCAAGTACCAGTCGTCGGCGACCTGGTTATCCGAGTCCAGGACATCGTCTGTAAATTTCATCAACACGACTAGAATAATTTCAAATTTTTTTCGTTCTGTTCCTCGGGGATGATCCCCAGGTACCCGGCGTCGGCGACCCGGTTATCCGAGTCCAGGAAATCGTTTGAAAATTTCATCAACTCGACAAGAATAATTTCAAATTTTTTTCGTTCTGTTCCTTGGGGATGATCCCCATGTACCCGTCGTCGGCGACCTGGTTATCCGAGTCCAGGACATCGTTTGAAGATTTCATCAACACGACTAGACTAATTTCAAATTTTTTTCGTTCTGTTCCTCGGGGATGATCCCTAGGTACCCGGCGTCGGCGACCTGGTTATCCGAGTCCAGGAAATCGTTTGAAAATTTCATCAACTCGACAAGAATAATTTCAAATTTTTTTCGTTCTGTTCCTCGGGGATGATCCCCAGGTACCCGTCGTCGGCGACCTGTTTATCCGAGTCCAAAACATCGATTTAAAATATCATCAACACGACTAGAATAATTTCAAATTTTTTTCGTTCTGTTCCTCGGAGAAGATCCGGCCATGTACCCGTCGTCGGCGACCTGGTTATCCGAGTCCAGGACATCGTCTGTAAATGTTATCTGAGTTCAGGAATAAGTGCTTTTTATCATAAAAAATGCTGAAGTTTCAAACAGTTATTGCAAGTAAATTTTACTCGTAGACCCTGATGTATCTTCAATCTGTAACAATCTATTAGATATCCCAGCCCACTGTATCATCGTTTACCTGGATGTCTAGGTCTAAAAATAATTCAAAGTTACTGAAATTCAATTTTTCAAAGATTTAATAATGAAATGGCATAGCTATTGAAGTAAATTATTAATTATTAGAAATTTTTTTTTTGAACTATTGAAGTATTCAAAGTATTTAAATACCTTTAAATACCTGTAAATCTTTAAATACTTTAAATCGAGTTATGGACCCCTCGCCCTCAAGCCTGAAACCCCCCAAACCTTGGGCGCCGAGTTCGATAAATGATCGGTCAGTTATCCCTCAAGCCTTAAACCCCCCAAACCCTGGGCGCTTAGTTCAATAACTGATCGGTCAGTTACTCTTAAAGGCTTAGCTCTTAGTTTCAGTTTTTAATTAGTTGCAGTATGTTCTACGATAATTTCATGAAAAAAAAAGTAAAAAAATTATTCAATACTCTTTTTTAAGAATTTTGATCTGAACTCTTCATTGTTTTTTCAAAATGGCCCGCTCATCTTTTTTTTACGTGCGATACAAAACTTGAGATAACTGGCAACTCTGCACATGTTAAGAGAGCTTTTAGCTGCAGTGAATCAGCAAACATGATATGAGCGCGTTTGCAAGTTTCTAACCAAAAACTTGTTGACTATTTGTGCTTTCAATTTTTTGTTGAATACACTTTGAATTCGAAGATGGGAAAATTTTTAATAAAAAATACGCTGTGTTCTGTATCAGGGCCGAATACATCTCAAAAGGCTACAATAAATTCAAGTTCTGAGTCTAATTGTTTAATTGTAGAAGCCACAGAGTCAGCTAATAAATCAAAGAAGAATAACAATGTGCTCGTTATAGAAATACTTTTATTCAATCAAGCGAGCTAAGATCTATATGTTATCGGGAGCGAGGCACAAGCCGAACAGGCAGCAGCCTACACACGTTACAGTACCGCAGCTCTGCATCAGTCACACAGACTCTCACATACACATACATATTAAACCCATAAGTATTACTCATTAATCGGCTTAGCAGAGCGCGCGCTTATTCAAAATCTTACAATCAATTTTTTTAATTTCCAACACGCCCCCTCAAAAATATAAATAAGTTACAAAGCATTAATTAATAATCATAATAACAATCATTAAACTTCTAAACATAATTGAGCTCACAATCTCAAAAATTTTGTCAGCCCTAAAGGCTTGATAAACATATCAGCTATCTGCTCCTTACTTACAATATGTTCTAACTTAATATTACCTCTCTCTACTTGTTCTCTAGAATAATGATACTTAACATATATGTGTTTCGCTAACTTATGGCTACCTATGCCTTTCGCTATCGCAATACACATATTATTATCTTCATAAATTAAAATGCCATCGTTAATTTTAAAATTTGCAGTATTTGCTAGAGATCTAAGCCACAGTGCTTCTTTAACACCTTCGTATAACGCCATGTACTCAGCAGTGGTAGACGAGTCAGCTACAGAGCGCTGTTTTTTAGTATTCCAACAAAAAGTACAGTTATCGAAAATTTGAATAAAAAACCAGTAGTACTTCTCCTAGTAGTTTTATCTCCAGCCCAGTCAGAATCTACGTAACCTGTAAGGACCTCAAAATTTTTACCTGTGTTTTTTCTGTAAACTAATTTCAAATCAGAAGTACCTTTCAAATATCTCAATATATCTTTCAAATTTTCCCTCACTTGTTTATTATTTTTATTAATGAACCGACTCAAAAAATTCACTACAAAGCTTAAATCTGGCCTTGTGCAGACCATTACATACATTAAACAGCCTAACAAATTCTGACATGGAGACTTATAATATTCACTCGACTCTAACTGTTTAAAGTTTAAATTTTCTACGAGGGGCGTTTTGTTTGGATGACTATCGTAAATTCTGAATTTATGCAAAATCGTATTTATATACAAAGTTTGATCTAAGCTCACAATTCCATCCTTCCTCAAAATTCTTATTCCTTAAAATAATTTTATTTCTTTCAAATCTGACATATTAAATCTATTCATCAAATACATTTTAAATCTATTCATCCCAGCAATATCTTTAGTAATAACAACCAAATCGTGGATATATAAAATTACATATATATTTTTAAATACGCTACCTCTATCTAATACATAAATACATCTATCTACTGGTGAGTTTTTAAATTCAATTTTAAATAAAACTTCCTCAAAAGTTTTAAACCAACATCTGGCAGATTTTTTTAAACCATACAAAGATTTGTTTAATCTACATACAAAATTATTTTTACATTTAACGCCTTCCGGTACTTTCATATAAATTACTTCCTCCAGTTTACTATTTAAAAAAGCTGTCTTCACATCCATGTGGTGTACTAACAAATCAAACTGATTCGCAAAGGCTAACATAAAACGGAAACTAGAAATTCTCGCCACTGGAGCAAACTATTCACTGTAATCGACAAGATATTGTTGGCTAAAACCACGAGCTACTAACCTAGCCTTAAATCTTACAGGATTTCCAAACTCGTCGGGTTTTATAGTAAATACCCATTTACAGTCGACGATGTTCCTATCTCTCGGCCTTTCTACCAGAGTCCAAGTTTGATTGATTCGCAGTGAATTAAGTTCATCTTTAATGGCTTGCTCCCATTTTTCTCTGTCTGAATTCAGTTTAATTTTCTGGAAGCAATTCGGAATTTCACTGACAAATGACTCTGCTTGGTACAAGACGTACTTATAAATATTATCATCATTATTATCATCATACGAAAACTGTGGTTTATTTTTAAATCTATCACTCCTTCTCAAATCAATATCATTTCCAAGCCGTTTCTCATCAGTTTTAAGTCTTTTATTATTTTTTAAATTAAGATTTTTTTCATTCAGTCTTTTCTTTCTCTCATTTTTAGATTTATTTTTATTATTCATCACATCTGACGTCTCGTCAGGTTTTCTCAATTCGTCTGACATCTCGTCAGGTTTTCTTAATTCGTCTGACATCTCTTCAGGATCTCTTACTTCATCTGACTTCTCGTCAGGATTTCTTACTTCATCTGACTTCTCGTTAGGATTTCTCACTTCATTTTTGTTATTCAAATTCTCTAGCCAGTCAGTAATTTCAGATGGTCGTTCAATAATTTTTGTGTTTTGACCTGGCCTAGTTATTAAGTATGAAATTTCATCAACAACTACGTCTCTTGCGTTAACAAAGGTATTAGCTTCTGGAACCCAAACTTTATAGCCATTCGGGACATACCCAACTAATATACCCTTAATAGATTTTGATTCAAACTTAGTCACTCTAGGTCTTATTATGAATATAAACAGTAGATCCAAAAATTCTCAAAAATCTCAATTCCGGCTTTTTACCGTGCCAAAGCTCGTACGGGGTTTTTTGACTCCCAACGCTCGCATTGGTACTCTATTCAACAAAAAGGTTGCAGTTAGAACTGCTTCACCCCAAAATTCTTCATTCAATTTTGCCTTGATTAATAAAGTGCGAGCTTTCTCAGTTATCATCCGAATTATACGTTCTGAAACACCGTTTTGATGAGGGGTTCGAGGGATAGTCAAGTGATAAGTAATACCATTGTTAACGCAAAATTCTTTCATTTCTCTCGATAAATATTCTCGACCATTATCAATTTATGAATGAACAATTTTCAAATTAAAATATTTTTGACTTTTCTGAACAAAATCTTTCAATATCTTAGGTAAATCTGATTTATAAGTTGTCAAATATGTTACACAATAATGAGTATATTCTTCTAAAAAAATCATAAAATAATTTTTATTGTCTATTGTACAAGCAGTGATAGGACCAGATATATCAGAATGAACATTTAAAAGTGGTCTATTAATATGAGATTTATCTTTAATATTATTTGATGGTAATCTAGCTTGCTTACCGCACATAAATGACTCACAACTCTTACTATCAGTTTTTATAGATTGGATCAAATTTTTCTCAAAAATCATACTTTTATTTCTCAATTCATTAAATTTATTGATACTAATATGCCCTAAACGTTTATGCCATAAGTCGTAATCACACTTTGAATTACAAACATTTGCACAAGTTTTTATCAACTGAGAATTTAATTTTAATTTTAAATTTGGCAAATTATTTATAGTTTTACCTTCCATAATTATATTATTTTTATTTTTACCTTTGATGTTTATAGACCCATCAGTGTAGAAAATTGTTTCCAAACCGGCGTTTTGGAACTGCTTCACTGAAAGCAGATTCGCTGGTGCATCAGGGCAGTACAATACTCCTTCTAGTATTCCTGGCGTCCCCGTGTTTGTGGAAATTCTGATGGTCCCAACTCTGGTTGCTGACAGGTATACTCCTTAGCAATCTGAATTTGAATTGGAGTGTCCAAGTCCACGTAGCTCTCGAACATATGGTGGTTGTTTATGATGTGATGACTGGCCCCGGAGTCGATGATAAATTCCATCTGATTTATTTTTATTGCTTCGGTGTTTCCAACCATTGCAGAAAAATAACTTGCAGAAAAATCTCCAGATTTTGCGCCAGTATCTTCGATGCTTAAGTTAGCAGATGGTTCAATTTCACGATTTTTATTTTGCTTAAATTCTTGACTCTGTCTCTTTGCTATTCTGCATTCGAACATTTTATGTCCGGCATTTCCGCAAAAATAGCACACTAGTGATCGTGATCTAGTGTAGCCCTGCTGGTCGTTGAAGTTGAAGATTGGTTTCCCATGATGTTTAAAATTAGGACGGCCTCGCCCCCTTTGAAAGGATACTCATCCTCTGAACGATCCTCGTCCTCTATATAAGCCACGACCTCTAAATGATCCACGTCCTCTGGCTGGCCCAACACGACCGCGGCTGTTCTTCGAATTTTGGCTTGTCTTCTCGTTGCTGGCAAACAGGACTTTAGAGCTAGTTTCGCTGCTTATTTCCTTTATAGATGTTTCCTTGTCCGAAAGTCTACTTTTAACAAATTGTAAGTTCAAATCTTCGTCGGAAAGTGTTCTAATTGCATCAAGGACTGGTTCATAAGCTTTCGGCATACTATGAACAAGGTAAATCACTTTGTCATTTTCACTCAAAGTTCCTCCTGCTGACGTAAGATCTGACACTATTTTTTCAAAATTGCGAAAGTGTTCCTGTAGTGATGTATCACCTTCCAACTTGAAATTTAATAATTTATTTTTCATCATCATTTGTGTGGCCTGACTTTTTCGGTCGTACGTGTTATCGAGTTTTTTGAAAATATGTTGCGCGTAAGGATTATCTCCTTCGATGAAGGAAATATGCGAATTTGCTATATAATCCACCATTTCGTTAACTGCCCTGTCGTTATTTTTGACTCACTGTGCAGTTGGATTTGCCAGTATATCATCGTCCACGACAGTCAACTATTGTAGCTCTTTCAAGTGAGCGCGCATTCTTCTTTTCCAAATTAAATAGTCCGAACAATCGAAAGGTTCAATATTTCTTCTTCCACGTGAATTATTCATCGAGAAAATATTTTATCACAAGCACAGGCTTAAACCGATGCGAAAATGACAACCACAGCGACGGAGAAAGCGGAGAAGTCGCATGGTTGGACTCACGCGACCTACGTCGCTAGACATCCCCACTCCTGCGCGACTCTTCGTTCTCGCGTCGCTCGACTCGTCGTCGGCCGGAACTGGCTCTCTTCTCTCTTAACCATCGAAACGTTCGCATCGCATCCAAGCAGTACTTACCCAATAAAAAGAAATTTAAAGGTATTATTCAAATGCATGGACGTAAGTTAAAGTTTCATTCATCCTCTCAAATTTTTTTGAAAGAAAGTAATTAGTATACTTAATTGAACGGAATAAGTAAATTCTCGGTATCTTTTTATACATATAGAGATAAATACGTGTTTCGAGAAGGGCACTAGTTTTTCCATCAATTTATTGAGAAATAAAAAATATTTAGGGTTATGGTGGGTATTAAAATAGAACAAAAATAAAAAAGAAAAAAAAGTTTTGCTTCCTAAATAACCTTTAAGTATTTGGATTTACTTAAAAAAATTAATAAGTTGTATTTCATTTTGGACTGACCGTGACAGCAAGCGGTTATAAGAGATAAAAACAACTTTTGCAATAAAGAAACATTTTAAATTAATGTCTCGGGACAACGTAAGTAAAGTTTGTTGCACTTTCTTTATAATTAATATTTAAAATAACCAAGGATCTCTGTGATTATCGCGGATTCAATTTAAAGAGTAGAGCCACGCGCATCATGAAGTAATAGATTGAATTTTCCATCATCGCGGTTTACTAGAGAGTTACCGGCGCACGGGACTAATAGCCGGACCAACTGAATTAATTATTAAAAAAAAATAATAATAATATTAAAAATAAAAAAAGAGATAAATAAGGCATAAAACCAAATCTACTTTATCTAAAGTTTATTGTTTTAAAGTTTATTAGTTTATAATTTTGTTTACGATTTAATCTGAATTATCTACTTGCCCAACGCCAATCATACAATTTTTAGTTAAAATATTGCCGTCAAAAGGCAATGGACAATTGTTTAAGTAAAATTACAGGAAGGTAGCGACGAGTGAGCAATCACCTAACCACGTACACACACAAAAAGACACACAATTCAGTTGGAGACGTTGGGCGTGCAGTGCACACACACAAATCACATAAACAAGCCACACTAGCAAACGCGAGCAACCAACAACTGATTGCGGGTGTATCCTTGGAATCCCGTGTGCGTGATGAGCGCACCTTATCTAGGATCAAGCGTCGTCTACGTGGCTCACGGATGATCTCAGTGTGATCGTGCGGGTTCGAGGCCACGGTACGGGTAGCGTGGTCCGGTGGTACCCTGGAAGTGCTGGCCGTCGCACACTCTGCTCATTTGCTCCGATCACAGCTTTAATTAATCGAACAAGGTACCATTACTGATCTAGGTTTCGTTCTAACTACAATTGCTAAATTTACATTAACCGGAATCACTACATTTGTAAAATAAAATTTAATCTTACTCGTTCATACACATTAAAATTCTTAAAAGAATCAATTCATTAACATTTGATTTTGTAGCCAACGATAAAATAACGTGAAATAAATTTAAAACCGGCAATTGATATGTGTGTTGCAGTATCCTAGCCTAGAGAAAACTCTCGCATGATGAACCAGTGCAATGTAAGGAAGATTACCAAGAAACTCGGGCGTCTGAGTAAGCTTTATTTATTGATTGAATTTTTGTAATTGAACTAAACAAGCACATGGCAGGCCTGGTTGTTTGACAATTAGGTTAATTAAAGTATCTGAAGATTGATTTTGGTTAGTTGCCTAATTTTCATGAATATTTACAGAAAATGAACAAGTAAATTTTCTTATTATATGAATAGTCATTTGATGTAATTTATCTGTGACAAATTTAACTCTTTCATATTACTTTTATTTATGCATAGGGCTTAGTTTGTAGTCAACAACCAGGTAATAAAAGGCCAAGCCATCATTTGAGTTGTATTATAAACAATTAGAATTTTCATTCAGTCACCTACTCCCTTGTCACATAAGTTATCTATAGTATATTCGATCTTCGAAATATTTGTGGTTAATGATTAACGTGGTATTAGGTAGAACCTACGTAAGAGTGACAACAGTGTGAATCGGTTATCATTGAGTAAGAACCAGTGCTCATATTGGGCGAATTGAAATTTTTAAGAAATCAAACAACGTACTAGGAGCAAGGTGGGAAAACTGCTTACCAAAAAACCTGGTCTGATGCTAGATCTCGCCCTGTGAGCCGGTTGGGACCGCAAGGTAAAATTAAAGTAAACAATTAGCTCCGGTGTGTGCAATTTGGCAGAAATCAAAATTCTAACCTTGCTCAGAGTACGGAGCAACGGTAGCACGCTTAGTAAACAAACTAAGACGTAGCAGACTCTCACATACACATACATATTAAACCCATAAGTATTACTCATTAATCGGCTAAGCAGAGCGCGCGCTTATTCAAAATCTTACAATAAATTTTTGTAATTTCCAACAGTTTTTCTTGTTGAACTCGGGCGCCCAGGGTTTTGGGGGCTTAGAGCTTGAGGGATAGCTGATAAGTTTTTTTGTTGAACTCGGGCGCCCAGGGTTTTGGGGGCTTAGAGCTTCAGGGATAGCTGATAAGTTTTTTTTGTTGAACTCGCGCGCCCAGGGTATTTGGGGGTTTACAGCTTTGGGGATAGCTGATCAGTTTTTTTATTGAACTCGGGCGCCCAGGGTATTTGGGGGTTTAGAGCTTGGGTGATAGCTGATCAGTTTTGTTATTGAACTCGCGCGCCCAGGGTATTTGGGGGTTTACAGCTTTGGGGATAGCTGATCAGTTTTTTTATTGAACTCAGGCGCCCAGGGTATTTGGGGGTTTACAGCTTTGGGGATAGCTGATCAGTTTTTTTGTGGAACCTGGGCGCCCAGAGTTTTGGGGGTTTAGAGCTTGGGTGATAGCTGATCAGTTTTGTTATTGAACTCGCGCGCCCAGGGCATTTGGGGGTTTACAGCTTTGGGGATAGCTGATCAGTTTTTTTGTGGAACCCGGGCGCCCAGAGTTTTGGGGGGTTCATGGCTTGAGTTTTTTTTTTATAAATTAGGTACTGAACTGTTCAGAGTTAAAAAATATTACGATTAGTTGGGGGGGGGGGGGGGCGGGGGTGGAACTTTATCCAGACTTGGGCCCAAAATGTAATAACGCCCCTGGGTACATGTGATGTCAATTATTTAATTCTTCCAGCACAATAGTTTAAACTAAAAAATGAATTTACAATTTTTTGTTTTTTACACATAACGCGACCGAGTTATCGTATGCCACTTTTTTTTTAGCTTAAAAAACACGTATTTTTCGTTCTACATAGTTGGCATACGTTTTCCATGTCAATTTTTTTACCTCTCTTTTTACGGTTACAACCGTATGCCACCCCTTCTGCAACCGACTTTTTGTATGCCACTTTGGATAATTAATTATTAAGTACTCATAAATAAACTGACCAATTTTCAGCCTTGAACCTAGTCAATAAAATATTATCAAATTTTTACCCAGGCCACCTAGCAACTGTCAAAAATGAAAATTTGATATATTTTTTTTCACATAACGCAACCGAGTTCTCGTATGCCACTTTTTTTTTAGCTTAAAAAACACGTATGTTTCGTTCTACATACTTGGCATACGTTTTCCATGTCAATTTTTTTAACCTCCCTTTTTACGGTAACAACCCCCCGTATGCCACCCCTTGTGCATCCGACTTTTTGTATGCCACTTTGGCTAACGAATTATTAAGTACCCATAAACAACCTGACCATTTTTCAGCTCTGAACCTAGTCAATTTCAAAAGTACCTAATTTTGACGTCGTCGGTCCTACCCACCCCTTACTCCGCAACCAGGAAAACGTATGCCCCGCCCCCGCCTTCATTTAATGACCAAAAACCAATGTTTTTTTTTATTAACTAGCCTTGCACCGTCTCAGTCCGGTTTTGGGCACCGGGGTCTTAGTCTATTACACTAACAAGCATCTGTGAGAATACGTCATAATATTTGTGAGGCATGTACTCGATGATGTGCTGGGAGTTTGAGGGAATTACAGGGGTTCTTTTTAAGATTGAAAAAAGGATTAAAATTTGACTAAGTAGAAAGGTGAGCTCGTTGCCTCCATGGTGTGATTGGTAACGCACCAGGCTGGAAACTTAGAGATCCAATTTCGAATCTCGGTGGAGCTTCTTTTTCTCAATTTTTAAGTGGCTTTATTCAAGTTTCTTTAGTTTAATCACCTCTCACGACTTCTGGAGACTTAGTTTCTCTGATTCGAGGAAAAACAGAGATTTTATTGCTTGTAAAAAAGGATATCTGTGTGAATCCTTTATAATTATTAGACCAACAAGCATCTATCAGAATGTGTCATGAAGGAATGTATTTCAAGGTTCTACTCTTCATCATCGTGGGTATCTAATGCACAAAAACTCATGCTGATTTTGCTGGATATAATAAACTAAACCAAATTAGACGACGCATTTGTTTGTTTGTTTTATTTTTTCTAACTCCTTGACATGAGATATCTTCAAAACTTCGGAGCTGAAGAGACTTTCACATACTAAACTGTGGCTTTACAAATACTCAGGTATCCAAAAAAATGCAAACGGTTTTTTTTCAAATTTTAGGTTAGTTTTATTTCAAAATATTTCAGCGCTGTTAAATTGATTATCTCGACGGAGGCTACTTCAAACTCTGGGTTTTCCGTACAAATCCAGCATCTTGTCTGGAGCCCTACATATACCATTTAGTCCTTGCTTGTTAGGGCCGGCAAAGTAGAGCGAGCGTTCTGATCTTTCTTCTCATGGTGGCACCTTTTTGGCGATTTGTCGGACTCAATGCCTATGCTTTGCACGTAAACTGTTGATTAAATTAATATTACTGCTTCCAGCTAATTGTGTGATGAATTTAAAAAAAGAATGTTGAAATTAATTAAGTTTCATTTAACTAAATCTAATTCTGCAAGCGTAAGGAAGATAGAAACTGAAAAAAAAAAGGATTTTTCGTTCACGCTAAGAATATGTATTATACTACTATACACCAATCGGGCTATGGATTGTTTTTTCTTTACATTTTCTTCTGAAAAACTACAGTATTGTTTAATATCTTGACGAATTGTTAAGTAACAAATCATAATAAATAACAAAGAATAAAAAACAAAATATGAATTAAAGTTCCTTTTTGGTAAATCTGATTTTAGTTTTGAAAGTCTCAACTTTTCATGAATGCAATAAAATATCGAATTTAGGAAAATATAATTTTCAAAATCGAGATTTAAAGTCTAGAATCAAAGATTAAAAATATCTTTGAATAAATGGTTGCAAAAGTATTTTTAATGTTAACTTATAGTTAAAAAAATTAGAAGAGACCTCTGAGGATAAGATCCTAAGGAAAATGATGTGATGTCACGAAAATTTTTCGCCTTTTTTTTTTATTACTATTTCAAATTAATTCATTTATTTACTAATTTAAATTTAACAATAATTCGTCAGCAAAAGATTCAGAGTTAAACACAAAGAAAAAAACCGTTTTTAAATGGAATAATATTTTGCCCAGACCACCCCGCGAAAAACCGCGAGCAACACTCGCGGTCCGAATCAAAGGCCGCCCAACCCCATACGGCGGTACGCGAGCAGGTAGGATGTCATGCCTCGCTCCAAAACTTTGATGAGTAGCCAATCTATGCAGGCTACTCTCTCCCCTTTTCAAACGTAATTGAATTACGTAAACACCCCCCCACCCCCGTGATTCGCAAGACGAATCAATTTAAAAATAACCAATTCGATGATCGGCCAATCATCGAACTTTAAACCCAAACTCAACATTCAAATCCGCCGTGGCTCTCAACTCGCTGAGTCACGACGAGCGGAACTAAAATCGCGGAACTGGACATAAATCCAAAATACTAAATAAGTAAGATGATTTACGGGATGACCAGGACTCGGGTCATCACCGAGTTTCTATTTTTCTGTTCAAGGCCAGAAATATTCTACGCCCCACCCCCATAAACCGTTTCCAAAAATTTACAAGCTAAGAAGTCTAGATCCCTAAAATCCACAAATTTTCCGTCAAATTCTATCCGTAAATAAACCCAAAATGCTCTGCTCCTTTGAAAATTCGTCTCAAGAAAGTACGCTAAGTCACGTACACCGATTAGGACAATGGCAGACTGTAAATCCTCTCTGCTAAAACCGATTACCTGAAAAAGGTAATTAGGGACAGCTGCCGAGACTCGCCCTAAAAAGAGTCCTGGAAAATTTTTGAAAATAATATTTTTAAGAAAAACTAAAAATTTGAATAATTGTTTAACCATTCAAATTTTCATGCGTAATTAGTTACTAAAATTATATTGTATACTATAGAATTGAAATAAAAATGAAAGAAACTTGAAAAACTCAAATGTAAGGAAAATAATAAATCTGCAATAATCTTTTTAAAAAAAATAATTAATTAATAATTCTAGAATTTTGACAAATACAAAAAAATAAAAATTTATCAATAAAATTTTAAACTCAGAATAAAATAATCACTTAAACCAATGTAATGCGATTATTTAATTGTTAACGTGTAAAAATTATAAACATTAACCCTATTACCGACGAAAAACAAAAATAATTTATTCATCAACCGATTATCTTAACAGAATGTAAAATAAATTAACTAAATGTGTAATTCAGGGCGAAAATAAAATTATTTGCCATAGCTAAGTTCGACCGCATCCCGCGCGGGGGCAGCAGTTCCCGGAGAGAGTTCTGGGTATAAAATTTTAAATATTTGAACTTCCGAAAGAACAAAAAAGGTATTGACAATTAAAAAAATTATAATAAAAGACAACCATTCCCTTTTTGGGCCCTAAAATTTTAAAATAAATTGTTCGAATTAATTGTTTAAAATTAATATTATTCAGTCACCTTTTATTTAAACTCAGAAAGAAAAAAAAAATAGCGAGAGTAATACTTTAATAATAATTATTACTTTTAAAGACAAAAAGAAAAAAAAAAATCTTAAAATCAAGCTAAAAATGAATAAAAAAAAAAAAAAGAAAATAAAGACAGAAATATTTAAAAAAAACATAATGATTATTTAAGAAATTAAAATAGACCACTAAAGTGACTGAATAAATTAATCAATAGGTTAAGGAATGTTTACTCACTTATATTAACTAATACACTAATGTAAAATGTTAAAAAAAAGAAGAAAAAGAAAGATAAATAGTTTTAAACAAATGATTTTGAATCAAATCAGCAAATAAACCAAACTAGTAAGACTGAACTAAAAAGTATGAAGTTAAACAAATAATAAAAAATACATAACAAACCCAAAAACCAACCAAATAAAAGAATCGAAAATTAAACTGTTTCTTTCTTCTAATTGTTATTAAAACGCAGAGTATTGTCGATTAAACATCGACAACGCTTTTTTTTACTCTCTGTATTAATTAATTTGTGGAAAAGCAAGTTTTTTTATTCGAGGACGATTGGTGTAAGGTTTGGAAGTTGACTAAAGTAAGTAAACTTTTTTGATTACTCACTCATTCGTTTCCTTTTTTCTTTCTTTTTTTAACACAGGAGGATGAAAGATTTAAAATTAAACATAAATTTTTTATAGACTAAGTTTAGATAGCCATGGTTAGGAAAAAACTTTTTTTTCAGCTAGAAAATAAGAGGTAAACAATAAATAATGAATTTTTTTTAACAAAAGCTAATTTTCTCAAATTTAAATTGATTTAATTATTCATTGAATTTTCCTTTTAATTAGTTATTCATTGTTTACCAACTAGTTTTAACATTATTTATATGAAAATAGTTTTAAGTATACCGTTCGAAGTATCTAATTAATTGTAAAATTATTTCCCGAAATTTTATCAATGTTAAATCCCGAGCGCATTAATAATATTTTAGTTATTTAAGAAAAAAAATAAAAATAAGTTTAGGCTTGCATGCCTTAAGGGAGGGGGAACAGTTTCCCTCCTTGTAGGATTTTCCGGTCCGGGCCTTAGGTATAAATTGGCGAACTTGACCCTGCCACCGCAGTTACTCCGCCGTCGCATACCTAGAGGCATCGTCCCTTCTTCTGCTTCGGTTCATCATCAGACCCAGCCACGCTGCATCCAGAGTCTAGCAGCAGCTTCCAGAGTCCAGAATCCAGAATCCAGAATCCAGAACCAACAACCAGAACTCAGCCGCAGCGCAGAACTCGGTCGAGCAAAGGTCTTCAAGAAGGAGTAACTGGCGGGTCAAGTTTTGCCAAGTCCAAGAGGCTGGTCGGAAAATCCAAATAAAAAAGTTTAAAATAAAAGTGAGTAAAACTAAAATTAAAGTTTTTTCCTCTTTTTCTTTCTTTTTCACCCCGCTTAATTTTGGAACTGGGCTGTCTCTGACAGTTCGGTTTTGTTTGGTCTGTCTCGCGCAGTTCGAACCCAAAATTAAGAGGTCCTGCTGATAGAGCTCGATAAAAAATTCGAGCTCAATCAGAACAAGCGTGCTCGTGTTTTTAGAGGGTGAGGCCCCGAATACCTTTCCCGGTGCACCGTGCTGGCTCAGCCCGTGCGTGCACCATTCCTTCCGGAACCCCACCCAGGTAGGGGGTCTGAGTTAAAATTAAATTCGCGTTTATTAATTTTTTTTTTGTTTTTTTTTGTAAATTCATAACCTTCTTCCCAAGCTTCGGCTTAAAAAAGGAGTTTTTAAAAAAACCTAGACAAAAATAATCTTTTTTTTTAATTTTTTTTTATCGAACCAATTAAATAATTCGGACGTCACAATAAAAAAAGAGAAGATTAAAATATAGGAAAAAAAAGAGAGTTATTCATTTAAATCTACAACTCTGCTATAGATGAAAGATTAATTTCAAGGATTTACACCATTAACTAACCGAATTTTACAGAGTTACATACTTGAAAAAAAAAAAAAATTTTATACCTTCTAACCTTTAACTCAGACCTTTACTACATTATATTCGGTTCAAGGATAAAAAAATTATATTCATATCTTAAGTGAGAGTGGTTTTTTGGCCACCATGTAAAAACTCTCGCCCTCGGCTCGGGTCGGAAACCTTTCAGCTAAATCGAATGCTCTAGCCTTTTGGAGAAAGATACTGTAAGGCTTGTATTGGTTCTTTAAATCAGTTTTGGTACCTCAAGTTTTTTAATTTTTTTTTTTTTTTTAAGTTTAATTGACTTAAATTGGGATTTTTTCAAAAGTTATAGGTGCTCAAGGACTAATTGCTAAAGATAAAACTGGTACTTCTGATCCATATGTAACTGTTCAAGTTGGTAAAATAAAAAAAAGGACTAGAACAATGCAGCAAGAATTAAATCCAGTCTGGAATGAAAAATTCTACTTGTGAGTATTTTTGAAATGCACATTTTATTTTTAGACTTTGAACAATTAACGCTTTGTAAATATAAGATTTAAAAAAAGTTGCACATGTCATGATAAACACCATTATAAAAAATGATTAACTATGTAACTCGATTTTGACCTATCAAAATGGACCGAAATAAATTTTGTGGGCTTATGTTACCAGGGTTTTTGTTTACACAAATACTGAATACCCTTATTACATTTTCTTAACTACTGCTGAGTGCATGGCGTTCGTCAACAACCTATCACAGGGTCCAAAATAGTTATTTTTCAACTTTAATTCGTATCTCGAAATCCAAGAGGGCTAGAGAGACGCAGTTTATGGTAAAATTTTGATAAAGTAGCTCAACCAGAATTTTTAAAATCATTTTTGGTGCTAAATTCAAATGGTTAAGGCCGTTTTTCTAATTTTATACCCTAAAAATGCGATTATAAATAAATGGTGATACATATCTCTCTGGAAGAAAATATGTCATATGTAGTGTTTTCACAGTGAAGCTGTGAAATTGTACTAATAAAATTTTACCTGAATCAGCGGTGTGTTTGATTCAGATCTTGACCCTGGTAGCGAGAGTCAGGTTAAGTGAGGATCCTTGCCTGTCTAAACTGTTAAAGCAGAACTAGAGAGGTTTGGTTTTTCTTGTCTTATTTCACTTGTTTAAAAATAAATAAATAAATATGTTTGTTTATATTATTTGTCCCTGAGGGATTTTGTTTGTATGTATCCACTGTGTGGAAATATGAATTTAAGTTTGTTTTTAAAATGATGATAAATTTTCTTGTATTATCCACTGTGTGAAAATATGAATTGAAAATTTTTATTCTTTTAAAAATGATGATGATTTTATAAAATTTTATCCACTGTGTGGAAATATAAAATTAGCATACTTGCTCTAATTGCAAATAAATAAAAAATAAATAAAAAATGTAAAAATAACTTTATTATAAATTGGGTTTATCCACTGTGTGGATTATGAAAGTTTCTTGCACCGTGTGCAAGAATAAAAAAAAAAAAAATAGAAACTTGTTTTTATATTGTGTTTATCCACTGTGTGGATTATGAATGTTTCTTGCACTGTGTGCAAAATAAATAAAAAAAAAACTTGGTAAAAATTGTTTCATCCACTGTGTGGATGGTAAAATTACTCTTAAAAAGTAATTTCTTGCAATGTGTGCAATAAGGAAAATAGGCTTAGTTGAAGAGATAGATTTAATTTTTTTGAAAATTTTAGTTGTTGATTAAAACAGATAAAGACAAAAAAAACTTACTTTTTACTTTTTGCCATTTGGAGAAAGAAAGAGAGTATTGAGTTTTTATAGATGTTGTAGAACCGGACCTATGTGGGTGCTACAACTCTTTCTTTTTGTACCACGGGGAAGCCGCTGTCACAATATTGTCTTTTTTAGTCTTTCGACGTGGGGGATACCCAGATGGAAAATTACACACACTTTGTGACAAAAGAAAACGAACAAAAAGAATTACAACTTTAGACCTAAGTAAAAGTTATAATTTCTAAAGTTGGTTTAATTCTGAATTTTAAACACGCACACAAAAATAACTGAACGGAAAAGTTATAACTTTAGACCTAAGTAAAAGTTGCAATTTTTAGAGTTTTTATTTGTTTATAATTCTAACCACGCACACAAAAATAATTTAAACGAAAAACGGAGGTCATTTTTCCAAGACCTAAGTATGGTAGACTACTCTCCGGGACACTGTCGTAGACCTAAGTAACGAACTAGACCCCAAAAGCATCACGGGGAAACCACGATAACTATTTTTATGTTTAATGTTGAAACTTGAACGGGTAAATTTCGGAGGGGATATCTGCCAATAATCTACACGCACAAGGTGACTAAACTATACGTAGCCTATCTAATCCTAGACCTAAGTAAGGATTAAATCGGCTACGGGACATTCTTGAAGACACTAAGTTTCGCACTGGTCACTGAGTTAGGGTTCGCCAGGGTATTTAAGCAGTAACCAGATGAATGGGAGTTCAGGCCCCGGAGCTAGTGGACCAATGAAAATTTGAAGATTTCCCCCTTGGGTTTTCTGGGGTTTTCATTCGTTCTTTAACTTCTCTCCCTCTCTCCACCTTTGCACGCACTTACATCTATCGCTGTTTTATCTCTTCCAGAAACCTGCCAGAGGTTGCATCTGGTCGAGCAAACAGTACGCAGGCACTCGACTCCAAGGGTTCTCACAAGATCAGGGCGATAAAGTTGCAGATTTATGGCCCTCGGAAAAGGTTGCGAAGGAGTGAATCCCTCGTAAATTTGTTTCCTACCTCGCAATGTCGAGTCACCTGGGAAACAACAAATGACTTAATTTGTTGATTTAAGTTCCCAGGTCATGTCCACGCTGCGTCCGTTGGTCGGACGAGCAGCTGTAGCCGACCACGTGGTGGCTGCTGCTGTAGCTACACTAGGCAGCGCACGCGAACAGTCACACACACACATTCTCAAACATCCGGGGAGGCTCTCCTGGCCCAGGGCGCGCACGTACACCACACACACACACACACACACACTCACTCACACACCACTTGGGTCCCGACTCTCCGTCCGGGAATCTCCGTTGACGGAGGAGGTGCGCGGCACATTTCGGCAGACGACGCAATATATACTGGGCTGCGACGGCGCGTGCGCGTGCGCGCACAACACACAAGGCACCAGAGACGTGGGTGTGAGTGTAGTTTTTGAGTTGCGCGGACTAAGTGTACGTATAGGGACAAAGAGGGAGACAGAGTAGGTGCGCGATGAATATAAACATAGGATTGTGAGTGCCTCGTGTGCTGTAATTTTATTTTCTTGTATTTTCGCGCACTATTGAGGTGGCGTGGCGATCGTCACCGGAACTATTGTCGAAGCGAGCGTGATTGGATAGTGTGGTGTGAATGAATGTGATTGGTGGAAATATTATATTTTACCGGTGTAGATGGATGTTAGATATTCAGAGTTTTTGTGATTGTCTGAGAGAATTTGAGAGAAATGATGAGGACGGAAGTTGGATTTGCGAGACGCGCGGAGCGTCAGTCTTTTCTTGAATACAGTAGAGAGAGATAGTTTTTTTTTTAGTTAAAGTTTATAAGTTTCCTTCTCTTTGTCCCTCCAAAAAAAAATTTTGTAGACTTTTTTTTATTTCTTTCCCGATAATTTCCAGATAGAATAATTTGGATCAAATATTTTTGGCAAGTTGGAAAATTTGGAATTTCTATTTGATATACTGGTCAATATAATTAGATAGAATAATTTGGATCAAATATTTCTAGCAAGTTGGAAAATTTGGAATTTCTATTTGATATACTGGTCAATATAATTAGGTAGGACTAGAAGAGTATGAACACACAATCGCCCGGTAGCTCAGTGGTAGAGCGACTGCCCGGAATGCAGGAGGTCGTGTGTTCGAATCTCACCTGGGACAATTTTTTTCTTCTCAATTTTTTCATTTATTTAAAAACTAAGGGAATACTCTAGGTGAAATGATATTTTCACTAGATTTTTAATTATTTAAATGCCCGAATTATCAATACAAAGTCATCATCTTAACTAATTTGAAATTTCGTTGGGCAATACAAAGTTGAGTATGAATATACTTACATGAATAATTAGGTACGGTAATTTATTGATTTAAAATAAGGATTTATAATTTTCTTGTGTGCATGATATTTGTGTGTGAATGGGTAGAATTAAATTAAACTTCGCGTGGCGTCCATCCGCCATTTTGGAGACTTGTCTTGTGTAGTTTTTTTTTTCTTTTTTTTCTAGGATAAAATTTTTTTTGTAAATGTAGACTCATTTCTAAAATCTTGTAGACAAGAATAAAATATGAATCAAATTTAAATTCTACAATAAACTTTTATTTTCTTCCTCTAGCTCACCAGCCAGTCCTGGAGGTTTTCTTTCCGTGGAAACTCTAACCCCCAGAATTAAAGAGTTTATTTAATGAATTTTTTTTCTCTTTTGATGAATATTTTGACACCCATAGGGTCAGAGTGAACACCTGGTGCACTTGGTGATAGTAACGTCTTGGAGATGATTTCCCCAAGAAGTCTTGACTGCAGAAAGGTCAAGGTGGACACCTGGTGCACTTGGTGATGGTGACGCCTTGAAGATGATTTCTCTAGGAAGTTTTGACTCCAAAAGGGTCAGGACAGGCACCAGGTGAAAGGTGCGCCTAGGAGATGATTTCCTTGGAAAGTTTTGACTCCAGAGGACGGACACATGGAGCCTCGAATGGTAAGTACTAAATAAAATTGATATCTCCTGGAAATTTATATTCCAGTTTGGACATACTGGACACCTGATGCACCTGGCGCGGGCGATCAGTATATTCTGTAAATGATTTTCTCAAGAAGTTTTGACTCCAGAAAAGTAAAATCATCAGCTTTAACAATGAAGATCATCTCCAGGATGTAGTCATCACCAGGCATACGAAGTAATTACTCTAATCCCACCAGAATCAAAACTTCCTGGAAAAATCGTCTCCAAGGCGTACCTTCCAACAAGTCCATCAGGTGCCTGCCCTGAACCTTTTGGAGTAAAAACTTCCTGGGGAAATCATCTCCAAGGCGTAACTATCACCAGGTGTCCTCCCTGACCTTCCGGAGTCAAAACTTCCTGGGAAAATCGTCTCCAAGGCGTACCTTTTAACAAGTCCACCAGGTGCCTGCCCTGAACCTTTTGGAGTCAAAACTTCCTGAGGAAATCATCCCTAAGGTGTAACTATCACCAAATGCACCAGTTGTTCTCTCTGACCTTCCAGAGTCAAAACTTCCTGGGTAAATCATCTCCAAGGCGTAACTATCACCAGGTGTCCTCCCTGACCTTCCGGAGTCAAAACTTCCTGGAAAAATCGTTTCCAAGGCATAGCTTTCACCAAACGCACCAGGTGCCCGCCCTGACCCTTTTGGAGTCAAAACTTCCGGAAAAATCATCTCCAAGGCGTTACTATCATGAAGTGCACCAGGTGTCTGCCCTGACCCTTTTGGAGTCAAAATCTCCTGGAGAAATCATCTCCGAGGCGTACCTATCACCAACTGCGCCAGGTGTTCACCCAGACCTGAGGTGTCAAAATATTTATCAAAAGAGAAAAAAAATTATTCAAGTTTATTTTACGTGTGACACACGTGTGGCAGTACAGAATTTTCGAATCAAAGTTCTAATACTTGACTATTATTTATTTATAGAATACAAAATTTATTAAAAAAAAAAAAAAAAGCATTCTTGCAAGCATAGGTCATGGCAGTGGATAGCCAATCATGAACGAGTAAACTTTTGAAGCTAATATGATCAGGCTAATCACTAAAACTCTCGGCATTGAGCAACCTACAGTGATTCATTCATAATGTTTATTTGTTCTAAAATATAACTTTTTTTTTGTTACTTCATTACCCTCTACAGCCTATATTAGGCTTAATAGCGGGGGCACCCCCACCACCTCTGTGAGGGGGCTTATGCCAATCCCATAATCCTACTCTAGGTTGTTTTATACAGTTTACTCTGTTTTCCTCTCTGGTGCTTTTTAACGTGGTTTCAGCCCAATTCTCATTTTCTGTACTTACTCTAATAACCACCCCTTAAATAACCCCGATTGAGCGAATCCCTCGAGCGATGCTTGCATTTTGGTTTTCGGGGACTCAGTCGACCCTACTCGATGACAATCGATCCCGCACCTTCTGTCACTTAAAACACTCTCTTCGACGGCGTGCTACTCCCGAAAAGTACAATAATCCGTCGAACCGAGATGAGTTGATTTTACATGTACGTGTTGACGGACGGACACAAAAATTACGAGTGCCTTCCCGATTCCCGCTCTACCACCTCAGAGGCCCGCTCTGATCTGCGTTCTGCAGTCACGTGACACGTGCCAAATTCTAAATCACAACCGACGATTTAATTGATCACTGGACTGTCACATGATAAACAAAAATATTAAAATTAAATCGATTTAAATCCAATATTTTTTAAAAATTCTACTTTTTTACTATAATTAGCAATTTAAAGAGGATTAAGGTGTTGGAATAACTAAAATACTTAGTTATATTTTCATATGAACATTCAGGCCATCGTAACGAATGTTTGATCTTCAAAATGGCAAGAAATTTTAATAAAAGATTTTGGTTATTTGTTTATGAATATAAATATTTTTGTGTTTTTATACAACATATAGCGGGTACAACTCTTTTCTCGAACAATTAAATCATTTACAATGATTCATGATAATCAGGGTAACTCTGACTTATTAGTATTTCCCGATAGTATTAGGTCTTATTTAGAAAGATATAGTTTTAGTCAGACATTGAAGTAGTATATTATGTAACAGGTGCAGTATCGTCGCCAAGGTGGTTTTAAAGGTACCAAGTGCGAAGCGAAGCGTAGCACGAGTGACTTTAAGTAGCGCTGATGACGACGAGCTGCACTCATTTCATACCACATTTTATAGCATTGGTGCGTAGGGCGAGTTTTTAAATTTCATGGCGTGCGTGAAATCGATTAAGGTAAAGATTCCAATTATGATCACATAAATCGCTACTTTTCAGCATTTTGAATTTTATTGAAAAAACAAAGCATGTTAGAGTAAATCTTTTTTTACATACTTAAATATTAGGTTCTTAGGAACTTAAATAAATTTTTTTTTAATGAAAATTGTATTTATTTATTGAATCATTAATGTTCAAAGACAAGACCTTTTGACCCCAGTTTATTAGACAACTTCAGCTTTGGCCCCAGTTTATGGAACACTTTTACACGTAAAATCTCGTCCGTGACTTAAGTACCCCAGTTGATGGAACGGTTTATCTGATTTTCAGATTAGATTTGTAATTTTTTCGTGTTTGGGAGTGATGAAACCCTCGAAATTTTGACGATTCCGTTCCATAAACTGGGGCCAAAGCTGAAGTTGTCTAATAAACTGGGGCCTTGACTTTAAAAAGGGGCATAAAAGGTCTTGAGTTTAAACATTAATTATTCAATAAATAAATACAATTTTCATATAAAAAAAATTTATTTGAGCTCCTAAGAACCTAAAATTCAAGTATGTAAAAAAAGATTTACTCTAACATGCTTTGTTTTTTTAATAAAATTCAAAATGCTGAAAAGTAGCATTTTATGTGATCATAATTGGCATCTTTACCTTACCTTCGTACTAATGCTATATTAATTTAAAATTTATTCCTCGAATTTCGTTTTGCTTAAGACCAACCAACCAAGAGTTTTTGAGAGCAAGATTGTGAATAAGTAAAAGAAAAGCTGATTGTTTGTGAAAAAATGGCGAAAGAGAGTGTGACTTGGTTTTATAAGCTTTTGATGACAACTCAGGACTGAGTATTTGGGCGTTAAGTTCGAAAACTTAGTGTTGCAGATTTACTGCTTTATTAATTTTATTTTGTTGCCGGATTAAAAGCTGGTAGGGGAGGGTTATCAAATAAACGGTGAGACAGACAATATTTAATAAGAACAGTGTTAATTTATTTATTTTAACACAGCACTCTATTTACAACAATAAGTGAATAATTCAAACATTACAATAAGTGAGTGTATACAGTTTAATAAAAATTATTTTTAAAGCAAAAAAACTGAGAGGTGAAAATATTATAGTTTGAGTGGAAAATTTACACTCTTTATTTTCATGTAAAGAAAATTAATTAATTGATTAACTTGAGAAGCACCTAGCCAAAACTCTTTATGGACTTGATTATATTAATTAAAACCATAAACATAAGTTTTGTTTGAGTATAGTTGAGGTAAACAAGGCTACAGAAATGGCCTTGAAAAGAGAGAGAGAGAGAGATGCCCAAGAGAGATTAAAGCAGCAGCAGAGAATGGCCTTGAACAGAATAGAAAAGAAAATGGCTGCTTGTAAGACAGCCCAAAGAAAGAAGAGAGAGAGCGAGAGAACGCACAGTAAATTTTATTGATTTTCTGGCTGCGAAATGACGAGGAGAAGCACCGGTAAATTATTGTTACCGGTGCTGCGCAAAAATACCTGAGGATGCCTGGGATGATCTCCTTGCTGAGCTGCTAACCCAAGAATTGAAGCGAATCAAGCCGATCGAATTCAAGATGAGATGTCTCCAGAGTTGACTACCACCAGGTGAATTATTTGTTGAGATGACTGTGCAGATGAGACCACTGCGTTGATGACGAGAAAGAGTCGAGAAAAATGCCAAGTGAAAAAGAACCCAAGAGATAACACAAAATGGCGAAAGAAAACGTCTATTCACGAGCGTTGCCGAGAAGAGAACTGGAGAGACGCCGCAGGCCCAGCAGCGTCAGCGACAGCAGCAACAGCGCGTAGCTTGAAGGCACGTGAGAGAGAGAGACAGAGCGAAAAATCAATACTCTGCGCAGGTGAGTCAGCGGTTTTGAACCGCTAACGATTAGCAGCGCTAATTTTCGAGAGACGCCGCGGCGACGACATCAACTGTGGACATGGGCGCGAATATTTAACTTTGATAAATTCCGCAACATTCCGCCCGCCATCAACCAATGTGTTGATCACCATCAGTCGAATAAACTGGAAGAACCACCAGTTTTGTCACCGGTCTTTTGAGAGTTGCACAGGCTGTCTTGAGAGTCACCACTCGAGTAAGTCCATCATTACCAGGGTGAAGTTGAATGACCCGTGCCATGGGCCACTTACTAGGCGGTGAATTCTCATTGGTGAGTAAGACCATCGAACCAACATTGATGTTAAAAAATGGATGTTTCCACTTGGACACCGTTTGCAAGTGATGAAGGTATTGAGAAGACCATTGCTTCCAAAACTGTTGAATTTTTTGCTGTATAAGTTGCCATCGAGAGAGCCTGGACGAGTTGAGATCCAGAAGGCTTGGTTCTGGGACCGCATTGAGAGCTGTTCCAATGAGAAAGTGTCCAGGGGTGAGAAACTGAAGATCTTCAGGGTCATCACTGAGAGGTTCCAATGGACGCGAGTTGAGAATACCTTCTATTTGAGTGAGCAGTGTGGCGAGTTCCTCAAAGGTAAGTACGGTATCGCCAATTGTCCTTTTCAGGTGAAATTTTATTAATTTCACAACTGATTCCCATTTTCCACCCATGTGAGGGGCAGCAGGTGGATTGAAATTCCATTTCGTCCCATCTTGAGCCAAAACCCTAGCCAAGGTCGAGTCTTGAGATTGAGCTTGCCTGAATAGAGTCCTCAACTCTTTGTCTGCACCCTGAAAATTGGTACCACAATCCGAGTTCATGTGAGAAGGCAAGCCCCTCCTTGATGTAAACCTTCTATAGGCAGCGAGAAAACCGTCTGTTGAGTAATCACTGACTGTCTCCAAGTGTACAGCCGATGATGAAAAGCAAACAAACACGCACAGCCAACCTTTGTAAACTTTTGAACCTCGTCCTTTCCAAGAAGTGATGTTGAGAGGGCCAGCGTAATCTACACCAGAATGAGAAAAAGGACGAGAGGGAGTTACCCTGGCCAAGGGTAGTTGTCCCATGAGTTGCCGAGCTAGAGAACCCCTCTGTCTTGCGCAAACCACACAGTGCACTATGTGAGACTTGACAGTAGCTCGGCCACCAATGGTCCAATATTCCTGATGAACTTTCGACAGGGTAAGTTGAGTGCCTCCATGCAACGTATCCAGGTGAGCTTGACCAATGATGAGTGCTGTGAGAGGTGCGTTTCTAGTGAGAATTGCTGGATGCTTGGTCGAATAACTCAAATTCGTTTGATTTAACCGACCACCAAGCCTCAAAATACCGTAAGCATCCACAAATGGTGTCAATTTATTGAGAGGGTGAGATTTTGGAAGCGTTGAGCTCGAAACCATTTTTATCTCATCAGAGAGATCTTGTTGTTGAGAGAAGCCAATCCAAAATTGTTTTGCTTTGTAAAGCAACTCAGACGAGATGACTGACGACTGCTGGAAATTTCTCTTGAATCGTTGTACTGCAACCATACAGAGAGCTGTGATTCTTAATAATTTGGTGAGAGATGAATACCTGCGTATGAGATTCCACTGTTCCTTGGCAAGAGCAACAGCCACTACTGGTGTAGACTTTCTTTGTTCTGGAAGAGCGTGTAGATCCAGGGGAGCAGCGGGGGCTGGCCAATATTCCTCTGGTTGAGAAAACCACGGTGGTCCATTCCACCAAAGCTGATGACCAACAAGTTGAGAGGTGAGAATACCACGAGAGGCACAGTCAGCTGGATTGCAGTGACCAGGTACATGCCTCCAGTGCGCTTGAGGGACCAACTCTTGAATTGAGTGTACCCTGTTGCGCACGAACTCTTTCCAGCGTGATGGGTGAGAGCTAATCCATGCGAGAGCAGTCTTGGAGTCAGTCCAAAGAATCACAGAGTTTATGTCCAATTTCGTGGTTGATAAGAAATGATGCACCAGTTTGCTGAGAATGTGAGCAGCTACTAATTCCAATCTTGGAATTGAAACTGGTTTGAGAGGGGCCACCTTTGTTTTTGAGCATAACCAAGAAACCGTTATACCCTTAGTTGATTGAACTCTCGTGTAGATAACTGCAGCCATAGCGAATTGAGAAGCATCCGAGAAACCATGAATATCAACCACTGAGTTTGAAAGTGTTCCAAGCCAACGGGGTAGTGAGATTTTTTCCAAATTTCGGAAATCTTCTCTGATTTCTAACCACTTTTTCTGGGTTGAAGCTGGCACTGCTTCATCCCAATTCAATTTCTGTAACCACAATTCCTGCAGTAGAATTTTGGCCTTGATAACGACTGGTGAGACCATCCCAATTGGGTCGAAGATTTGAGCCACCTCCGACAAGATGTTTCTTTTCGAGATAACTTTACTCACCTCTGGTAAGCAGAGCTTCACAATGATAATATCCCGTTGAGGAGACCAAGTTAATCCGAGGATTTTGGCAGTGCAATCACTAAATGAGATTGAGCTATTTGATTGTGGAGTCGAGCGGTCCAATTTTGAGAATTTCCGATTGTTTGAATTCCATTTGGCTAGTGGAAACCCGCCCGCCATGCACAATCCTTCTAATTGAGCAGCCTTTTCATTGAGAAGAGATAAAGAGTCAGCGCCACCAAAGATGTCATCCGCATACCTTCCAAATGTGAGAGAGTCGATTGCCAATGGAAAACGGGCACCTTCGTCCTTTATGAGTTGTAACAACACTCGGATAGCCAAGAATTGGGCTGCTCGAGTACCATACGTCACTGTTGTCAATTTGTAATGAATTTCCCTGAAAAGTTTGTCGACCCAAATGATTCTTTGTAAATCTTGATCATCTTGGTGGACCAAGATCTGCCTGTACATCTTTGTGACATCAGTAACGAACAAAAATTTGTAGACCCTGAGCCAATGGATGACGTCCAATATGTTGAGAAGCAAATTTTGCCCAGTATGCATGATGTCGTTGAGAGAGTAACCAAATAAAGTAGCAGCCGAACCATTGAATACTACCCTCAGTTTTGTAGTGAGGCTATCCAGTTTGAGAACACCATGATGAGGTAGGTAGTAACAAGGGGTAACGTTGATTGAATCGGCTGGCACTTGAACCATGTGTCCCAATTTGAGGTATTCCTCCATGAACTCAAAATACAATTTTTTGTAATCTTCGTCCTTTGATAATCGTCTCATGATTCCTCGAACACAAGCTTGAGCACGACCAAGAGAATGACCCAGCACGGAAGGATCTTGGATGAGAGGAAGCCGAACAACGTACCTTCCCTGTTGAGTTCGTGAGTGTGTGGTTGAAAAGTGTTCTTCACATTCCTTTTCACCAGCCGTCAAGGCTGCCAGTTGAGAATTTGGGGTTTCCTCCAATGTCCAGAATTTTGAGATAGCTTCATGTAAAGCGTCCAGATTGAGAGGTACTATTGAAAATGATTGTTTTATTGAGCCAGATTCCAAGGAGCAAGGACCAAGTACCAACCAACCAAAGATTGAGAGTTGAGCAATAGGTTCGTGTGGATCTCCTTTAATAATATTGGGTTTTATGATCAAGCCGTAATGATCAGATCCAAGAATAATATCGATTTTTCGAGGATGTCCAAATTGAGGATCGGCCAGACATAGATTATTGTTGTGAGGCCAAGTCCCTTCATCGCATGGTTGAGAAGGTAAGGTCGAAGTGAGACAATTTAGAATATGAACGTGAAGTTTCACTTGAGTATTTCGATATGCAGATTTGAGAATAACCACTGCCTTTCCGTGAGTTTGACCAGCTTTTGAAGCGCCAATACCAAGTATTGAGAATGATGAACGAGTTCGAGGGATTTTGAGCAAGTCCACCAATGCAGATGAGATGAATGATAATTCTGAACCAGGGTCGATGAGAATTCTAACCATGTGAGATGCTGACCCAGTGATGAGAGCAGCTACCGTTGTAGCCAAAAGAGAGGTATCCAGGGCGTGAGAAAAACCAAGAGTGATTGCGCCTGCCTCCTATTGTTGTTGTTGAGATGGAGCCAAGGGTAATGAGGGAGTACCAACTGCAGTTGAAGCGACGGATGGGTCCACGTGAATCATGGTGTGATGCATTTTATCGCAAGTCTTGCATCTCGTCTTCGATTGGCAATTTTTAAATGAATGCCTACCCAAACAATTATAACACAATGACTTTTGTGTGACTACCCGTCTGCGATCTGCTGGTGAGAGTTCCCTGAATCCAGAACAGGAAACAATGAAGTGACCCTGTCCACAATGAGAGCAGGTGTGCTGCTGTTGCTGAGTGTTGGGCCTTTGCCCAGATGACCCTTGTGACCCAGATGAGGTACCCACGTGAGCTTTTACACTCTTTTGGAAAGGGTGCCCAGGTTGTTGAGATTTACCAGGTTGGGATGCCACAGTTCGATGGGTGCTCTCTATGTTTTCTAAGGCTCGCACCCTGGCCATTAGAAACTTTTCCAATTCTTTGAAGGAGGGGAACTCTGAAGATGATGTGACCGAGGTCTCCCAAGCCTCTCTTGATGGTCGATCCAGGAGTTTCAACGTGTTTGCCGTAATGAGAACGTCCCCCAGCCGTTCTGCATCTACGTACGACGCCAATAACTTGAAAGTGTTTGAGGTTGACGTCACCAAAGTATTGAGGGACTTTGAGTCCTTAGGCTGCACCGACGGGACCTTAGTCAACTCATTGAAGAGCTCCTCAATTAAACGACGTTTGTTATCGTAGCGCTCGTTGAGTTTTTGCCAGCCAAGATTGAGACCTTCCAGGGTGAGGGGGTAGTTTTGAACCAAACTCACAGCTTCCCCAGTCAAGGACCTCTTCAAGTACATGGCCTTGAAGGAATCCAAAATTTTAGTGTTGTTCAGCACCATCTCCTCAAACATTTCCTTGAACGACTGCCACTGAGAGTAGGATCCAGAAAACGGTGGCAAATTGATATCCGGTAACTTCATGTTCTGAGGAGACGTTGACCTTGGGTGAGATGAGGTGACTGGTGGAGCTGGAGGTGTGAGATTTTCCCTGAGCGTTGCCAATTCCATGAGGATGTCCAGGTAAAGCATTTCCATTTTGTTGAGGTAGCCAGCGGTGAAATATTCATCATTGACCATAGTGGCAGGACAAGATGACACCAATTGTCCATGGTCAGATCTAAATGAAAACATCAGTGACTCCACAGACTCACGCCACTGATTGACCACCATCAAACCAGCAGTAGCACCTTTCTCTTTAATTATGGTGCTGTAACTTTCCAAGCTGGTCAACCGCTCCTTTTGAGATCTAGTCCTGCAGATAAAGTCTGCAGGCACAGAGCCAGAGCTTGAGCGAGTCCTGGGCCTGGACCCACCATCCATCACATTCAAGAGATTTTCCTGCTCGGATATACCAGCAGGCTGTAAAAGTACCTTTGGTACAGTGATAGCAGGAGCTGAGCCACCAGTAGCTCCTAGCGTTGAGTTATCCAACTGTTGAGAGGTCTCATCCGAGTGATGTCCAGTATTGGCTGCTTCAAGTTTGGTCTTATCGCTCGGAGCCTCTGACTTCTTATCCTGAGTATTGTCCATGTCCTGAGATGAGAGGTGCCAACTGATGAAAACCAGGTGCCACTTGTTGAGAAAACCTGAGGATGATGGTTATGATGATGAGATTATTCAATAACTAGCCCAGCCACCCACCAGCATCCGGCTCGAAGGACCAAATGTTGCAGATTTACTGCTTTATTAATTTTATTTTGTTGCCGGATTAAAAGCTGGTAGGGGAGGGTTATCAAATAAACGGTGAGACAGACAATATTTACTAAGAACAGTGTTAATTTATTTATTTTAACACAGCACTCTATTTACAACAATAAGCGAATAATTCCAAAATTACAATAAGTGAGTGTATACAGTTTAATAAAAATTATTTTTAAAGCAAAAAAACTGAGAGGTGAAAATATTATAGTTTGAGTGGAAAATTTACACTCTTAATTTTCATGTAAAGAAAATTAATTAATTAACTTGAGAAGCACCTAGCCAAAACTCTTTATGGACTTGATTATATTAATTAAAACCATAAACATAAGTTTTGTTTGAGTATAGTTGAGGTAAACAAGGCTGCAGAAATGGCCTTGAAAAGAGAGAGAGAGAGAGATGCCCAAGAGAGATTAAAGCAGCAGCAGAGAATGGCCTTGAACAGAATAGAAAAGAAAATGGCTGCTTGTAAGACAGCCCAAAGAAAGAAGAGAGAGAGCGAGAGAACGCACAGTAAATTTTATTGATTTTCTGGCTGCAAAATGACGAGGAGAAGCACCGGTAAATTATTGTTACCGGTGCTGTGCAAAAATACCTGAGGATGCCTGGGATGATCTCCTTGCTGAGCTGCTAACCCAAGAATTGAAGCGAATCAAGCCGATCGAATTCAAGATGAGATGTCTCCAGAGTTGACTACCACCAGGTGAATTATTTGTTGAGATGACTGTGCAGATGAGACCACTGCGTTGATGACGAGAAAGAGTCGAGAAAAATGCCAAGTGAAAAGAACCCAAGAGATAACACAAAATGGCGAAAGAAAACGTCTATTCACGAGCGTTGCCGAGAAGAGAACTGGAGAGACGCCGCAGGCCCAGCAGCGTCAGCGACAGCAGCAACAGCGCGTAGCTTGAAGGCACGTGAGAGAGAGAGACAGAGCGAAAAATCAATACTCTGCGCAGGTGAGTCAGCGGTTTTGAACCGCTAACGATTAGCAGCGCTAATTTTCGAGAGACGCCGCGGCGACGACATCAACTGTGGACATGGGCGCGAATATTTAACTTTGATAAATTCCGCAACACTTAGACTGATTTGAGTTTTCTCTGTCGGTACTTCGTCTGATTTCGAAGCCTGAGATTCTGAAGAGGGGTTACGACTAGCGTCGTCTGAAATCCTAAAGTGCGGTAGCACTTTGACGGCGAGTAGGTTTTTTTAACCGACTGCCGTTAAAGCGTACGCTTTATATACATTGAAATTCGGTTTTAGGTTAGGTCGTTCATGAAAAAAACACTATTAGGATGATTATTTTTCCTTGACCATATATTCTACGCGTAGCCTAAGATCCCCTGAGAAGATTAAAAAAAAAATCATCCTGAAAAATTTCTGCGTAAAGAAGTTATGACCGTCTCAAAATTCGAAACGGTGATTTCCTTTAGAAATTTTTTCGTTTCCAGTCCCTGAGCATCCGGTTTCTCTACATGCGCTGCATGTGGCTTAAACCGGATCTTACGTAACGCTGTCTCACTCTTGCAGCCTGCAGCAAGGCATGCGAGCAGGCTGCGCAGGTGAGGTGCGCGCACGCAAGAGGCCGAGCCGCCGAGACCCGAGCAGCTGAGCAAAAGACAGCGGTCATAATTATTATTATTTTATTACATGATTTAGAAATAATTAAGTAATTAAAAAAGTAGGATATAATAAAATATACAGCGGCATCACGCTAAATTCACTATTAACATAATTTAATTAATAAATATTATGACCGTTAACCATCAATAATTAAGGAAAAATATTTGGCTATAATTTTTCAAAACAAAATATCTAAAGTCTCCCTATGATAATCATCTATGAGTTAGAGTGAGTTGAACTTGTGAAACCTTCTGCTGGTGCTGTAGAGATTTATTTATCCAGTGAAAATTGCTGCAACAAATGTCAATGACCAAGTTGAGGTAGTTTAAATGTGAATGGTGATCAATGTCTCATGGGGTTATTCAAATTGTCAGACAAGTAAATACATTTAAATCATCATTGGAATTTATAAATTCTGAGTCAATACACCAACATGGATAAGGTTTACTGCTCTCAGTTTATTTTCCAAGATGAATTTGTCTGACTATCAAGTTTAATTTTAGTTTTATCCGCTATATACCAACTACCTTAACTTGCTGCAGCAAATGTCAATGACCAAGTTGAGGTAGTTTAAGTGTGATCAATGTCTCATGGAATTATTCAAATTGTCAGGCAAGTAAATACATTTAAATCATTACTGGAACTTATAAATTCTGAATCAATACACCAACACGGATAAGGTTTATTGTTCTCAGTTTATTTTCCAAGATAAATTTGTCTGACTATCATGACCAAGTTAAGGTAGTTTAAATGTGATCAATGTCTCATGAAATTATTCAAATTGTCAGACAAGTAAATACATTTAAATCATCACTGAAATTTATAAATTCTGAATCAATACACCAACATGGATAAGGTTTATTGTTCTCAGTTTATTTTCCAAGATGAATTTGTCTGACTATCAAGTTTAATTTTAGTTTTATCCGCTATATACCAACTACCTTAACTTGCTGCAGCAAATGTCAATGACCAAGTTGAGGTAGTTTAAGTGTGATCAATGTCTCATGGAACTATTCAAATTGTCAGGCAAGTAAATACATTTAAATCATCACTGGAACTTATAAATTCTGAGTCAATACACCAACACGGATAAGGTTTATTGTTCTCAGTTTATTTTCCAAGATGAATTTGTCTGACTATCAAGTTTAATTTCAGTTTTATCCGCTGTGTACCAACTACCTCAACTTGGTCATTGACATTTGCTGCATTCAAATGTGATGGTGATCAATGTTTCATGGGGTTATTCAAATTGTCAGACAAGTAAATACATTTAAATCATCACTGGAACTTATAAATTCTGAGTCAATACACCAACACGGATAAGGTTTATTGTTCTCAGTTTATTTTCCAAGATGAATTTGTCTGACTATCAAGTTTAATTTTAGTTTTATCCGCTATATACCAACTACCTTAACTTGCTGCAGCAAATGTCAATGACCAAGTTGGGGTAGTTTAAGTGGGATCAATGTCTCATGGAATTATTCAAATTGTCAGGCAAGTAAATACATTTAGATCATTACTGGAACTTATAAATTCTGAGTCAATACACCAACACGGATAAGGTTTATTGTTCTCAGTTTATTTTCCAAGATGAATTTGTCTGACTATCAAGTTTAATTTTAGTTTTATCCGCTATATACCAACTACCTTAACTTGCTGCAGCAAATGTCAATGACCAAGTTGAGGTAGTTTAAGTGTGATCAATGTCTCATGGAATTATTCAAATTGTCAGGCAAGTAAATACATTTAAATCATTACTGGAACTTATAAATTCTGAGTCAATACACCAACACGGATAAGGTTTATTGTTCTCAGTTTATTTTCCAAGATGAATTTGTCTGACTATCAAGTTTCATTTCAGTTTTATCCGCTGTGTACCAACTACCTCAACTTGGTCATTGACATTTGCCGCATTCAAATGTGATGGTGATCATAAGTTGTTTGTTCTAGTCAGGAATCAATTGGTAAATTTTACCAATTTTTTTAGTTTCACCTTATACCTAGTTATTAAATAGTTTGAAAAATAAAAAATTAATAGTTATTAAAATATCATTTTTTTTTTTAAAGCCTGGAGATAAATAAAAAAAAAAAAAAAAAAACATTTAAAAATGTAAGATACCAACGGCAACTTAGGTTTTTACTGCTCTAGTTGCTATAACAGAATTATCAAAATAAAAATTTTTTTTTATACTTGATGTTTAAAAATCAGTAAAAAAAGTTTACAATAAAATCAATTCATTTTAATTGTCCTTCAATATCGATAAAATCATTCATCTCAATGGAGTCATAAGTTTTTTGTTCTACTCAGGTATCAATTGGTAAATTTTACCATTTTTTTTTTAGTTTCACCTTATACCTAGCGAAGGAAATGAAATCTTTAAAAAGAAAGACCTTTAAAAAGGTAAGAATTTACGGCGAGTGGTTTTTTTTTGGACAGAACTAAAACAAAAGTATATATGTTGTTACTTTCAGATCTATGTTAATATTAATGAATTTATCCCGAAAGATACGAACAGATGAATAAAATAAAAAAATAAAATAAAAAACCATCTTTCAGTAGAGTTACAGTGAATTCTGTTCATTTTTTTAAACTTTAATTATAAATTAATTCGAGTATCTACTCTGATTTTGATATTATGTTTTCGGGGATACGAACAGATGAATGAAATGAAATCAAAAATCATTTTCCGGACGAGTTTTTAATAAATTTTTTTCAGTTTTATTTCTTTAATTAATTTTTACTCAAATTATTTAAAATTCCTACTCTGATTCTGTTGATATTTTTTTGGAATATGAACAGATGAAGGAGATGAAATCAAAGAATCATCTTCCGGACGAGTTTTAAGTAAATTTTTCTTTTCTTTTTTACGCATCTTTTTTCTTTTTTTTTTTTTAAACTTGAATTCAATTTTTTTTTAGTAAAAGTTTACTATCAATTTATTCAATTTAGGTGTCGTTCAATATCGTTAAAATCATTCGGACTCGACGGAGCCGCAGATTTATTAATTAGAATAATATTACTTTTCAAAGAATCAATTAAAAAAAAAAGCTCTTAGATTTTTAAGTCTTTTTATTTTTAGTTACCCTAATACAGTTTCTGCTTTTCGGTGATGCATGAATATCTTTGGTCGACTGTTAATCGTTAATCTGCGGCTCCGTCGAGTTCGAATGATTTTAACGATATTGAACGACACCTAAATTGAATAAATTGATAGTAAACTTTTTCTAAAAAAAAATTGAATTCAAGTTTAAAAAAAAAAAAAGAAAAAAGATGCGTAAAAAAGAAAAGAAAAATTTACTTAAAACTCGTCCGGAAGATGATTCTTTGATTTCATCTCCTTCATCTGTTCATATTCCAAAAAAATATCAACAGAATCAGAGTAGGAATTTTAAATAATTTGAGTAAAAATTAATTAAAGAAATAAAACTGAAAAAAATTTATTAAAAACTCGTCCGGAAAATGATTTTTGATTTCATTTCATTCATCTGTTCGTATCCCCGAAAACATAATATCAAAATCAGAGTAGATACTCGAATTAATTTATAATTAAAGTTTAAAAAAATGAACAGAATTCACTGTAACTCTACTGAAAGATGGTTTTTTATTTTATTTTTTTATTTTATTCATCTGTTCGTATCTTTCGGGATAAATTCATTAATATTAACATAGATCTGAAAGTAACAACATATATACTTTTGTTTTAGTTCTGTCCAAAAAAAAACCACTCGCCGTAATTATTAATACATCAGAATTTTTCTTGGTATGAATCTGACTTGGATTTGAATTTTGCTTGATAGTTTCCAGGCTTGGTAAGGTTTGAGGGTAAAAGCTTGAAGTGCTAGGTGCACTCTGAAATTCTGAATCAACTTGAGTAATATCAGGTTGTATCAATAAGAAACTAAACAATTTTGGGTCTGGTTTTGAAATAAACTTTGAATACCTTGACTTGGTCAGATCATGGGCATCTTGAACTTCGTAAAAAATACTTCGAGTAAAGCGACTTATGTCACAGTCAGTGAGCAAGTTTGTGTCCTTGTGTAGTTCAACAAAGTTTTGCCACTGCTGTTCCTAATCTTTGCAATTGCATTTTAGCGAGAAGATGTGTGAGGTCTTCTGCATCCATGGAAATGAAGTAAAAATGATTGGTAATTCTATTGAATGTAGCGTACTGCTTTGAGATAGCAGCTTCCATAGTTGAAATTGATAAGATTACTTGACTAGCTCTAACAAGGGAAGGGTTTCAGGTGTTAGGCTCTGATCGACATCGGACAAGGCGCAAAATTTAGTTTAAGTTACCTAAAAAAAAGTCCGACCGGTCCCAGATCCTCGATCTTTGATATTTTTTTTTCCCAAGCCCTCAAAGATTCGATTTTTAGCATTAAATTAGTCCTTTTTGGCTTCAAAAGATGAGACTTCATTTTACTGTCTTTTTCATAGAAAAACAAAATAAACAACCGGGACAAATCAGATTATTTTTCAATTTTAAAAGCTTCTTTTTTTATAGTTTTGAAATCAACTTTTATCTTAAAATGATTTTATTTACCATATCAGTCTTATTTTATTTATTTTTTCCAAAAATACCAAACTACGCATTTGATGCGATTTTTCACCTCTCACATTTTCTTTCGGGAAATTCACCAAACCATCATTTTTGAAATATTATTTATATATTTTTTAGCTAATTTCAATTTATTTTTAATTTACGATCGTCTCATTGATAGTTTTTTAAAGGGTCACATTTAATTCAGAATATCAAGAATACGTTTAGGTCAACAGATAATTTTATTTCCAATATTTTTAACAAAATTTTTTACAAAATTTTTTTTTTCAAACTATTTACAAAAATTTTTTACTGTCCTTATTTTTTAATGAAAGCACACTTTTTCCAAGAAGTGTTTTAAACACAAAAGTTTATTACAATGTGCACATTTTATAAAAGCTATATTTACGTAGCTGACACAATTAACCAAAATTTCATTTTTACCAAAACAAATTTCATTAACATTTTTAAATTTGCCTGGATCAGGCACAAGAGTATTAACTCTTATACCAAGCAAATTGAATCATTGGTCGAAAAACGTCGGCTGTAAATTGATTGTGTACAAGTGAGTGAATTTAAAAAAAAAAGAATCTATTATAAACTTGCTGTGCTTTGAACTCTAACATCATTTCATCGTATATTCGACGTACAAATCTTTTATATTGTCTGAAAAAGTAAACATCTAAAGGTTGGCAAAGCCCTGTTGTGCTAGCAGGAATCGTCATAGTTTCTAACAGTTCCTTTTTTTGAGACAATAAAGATTCTTTTAAAAAAAGAATCAGTTTGTCCTGACCAACTATCAGTTAATATCAAACTTTTTTGTAAAATGTGTGGCATTAAGCAGTTTTTCAGCCAGATTTTGACAAGCTTTTTTGTTAATTTACCTGATTTACTGCATACCACAACCAAACTATTCGGTGTATTTTCTTCAACTTGCGCACCAACAAATTAGCTAAATAATAAAAATTAGCTAAAAAATATATAAATAATATTTCAAAAATGATGGTTTAGTGAATTTCCTGAAAGAAAATGTAAGAGGTGAAAAATCGCACCAAATGCGTAGTTTGGTATTTTTTGAAAAAAAAGATAAAATAAGACTGTCATGGTAAATAAAATTATTTTCCCTTTATAAAACAGAGCTATCGCCATCTTGCGTAAGTGTAAGATTTTTATTCTCGAGCTGATTGGTGAAGAAGTTTTCAAAATCTTCGAAAAGTGCATTTTGAGGTTACTCTTATTGTTTTTTCCTATGCGCGCTTGCAGCGCGCTCAGAAGAGCTAGTAAGATAAAAATTAATTTCAAAACTATAAAAAGAATCTTTCAAAATTGAAAAATAATCTTATTTGTCCCGGTTGTTATTTTGTTTTTCTATGAAAAAGACAGTAAATGAAGCCTTTTGAAGCCAGAAAGGACTAATTCAATGCTAAAAATCGAATCTTTGAGGGTTTGGGAAAAAAAATATCAAAGATCGAGGATCTGGGACCGGTTGGACTTTTTTTAGGTAACTTAAACTAAATTTTGCGCCTAGTCCGATGTCGATCGGAGCCGAACACCTGAAGTCCTTCCCTTGTAATTAAAAACTTAATAAAAGAAGGCTGAATATAGATTCCGCGTTGCGTGGCTAAGCACAGACGGAAACTGAGCAGGGTTGTAAGGCCTGCCACGGGTGTGAATTTGCGTCGAAAAGCCGCAACCTCGACAACGCAATTATTAGCCGAGAGAACCTGACTAAAATGAAACCTTATTTAAACGAGGATAAACTAAGTTGAGTCAAGCTTGAATTGAATTTTAGTTACGCAATTGTTGACTAAAAGTGACCAAAAGATGAAAATTCAGATAATTTGTAGTGAATAATCTGGCCATGATGTGAAGATGATTAGTAAAAGATTAATATAATAAAATAAAAAGATTAATATAATAAAATAAAAAGATTAATATAATAAAATAAAAAGATTAATATAATAATTAATATAATAAAAACTTATACTATCAGCAATCATATGGAGTCTTAGCATATCCTTGTAAGCTACTCAAACTGCAATTTGATGAAAGTGATGAGTAGTCGATGGACAGCCAACGGGGTACAAAATCTAGTGCCCCGATGAACAACAAGAATTCAATTGAGGCAGAACTGTTTGATCGTTGAGCAAATTTGATGCTGGAGGGTCCACCAGAATTCAGCGAAGGAGCCAAAACAAGGATTCAAGGCCCAGTGTGAGTCTATGTACAAGGGTACTGAAGTCCAACATCAAACCAAATGAATGTGTACTGCAGAGTGGTACCTATAAATTGAGTCATATCAATGTTTTGCTATGACAGCAGTCTTAAACCTAACAAATTGTGTAGTTTTGAGTTGGAAAGATCTTCTTAATTTCATGAACTTAATAAATTATGAAAAACTTACAAGTTTTAATTTTGCAAAGAGTGTTACACTCTAGAATAATGTGTAAGCTAACCTCTTAGTAAAAGAAATGAATCAAATATCAAAGTATGAAAATTCAGTCTGAATGAAAGCAATTAGAGGAAATATAAACAAACTTTGAGGTTAAAGAATGGTTTGAAATGGAAGTTCATATATCCTTTGAAGTTATAACAAGACTAAAGAAGAAAGAGGATTTAAAGAAAATAAAGTAAACTTGGAACGACCACACCGAATAAACGCCGACGTCAACTGCTGCAGACGAGCTTGAGGTTGTTGTAAGCTGTTGACCACCGATGCGCAGAATGGCCAACACGCGACTCGTTGCATGCGCTGTGTGTGCCCAAACTGGTATGGTATTTCTGTGCTGCCGTGATGATCCTTATAATTTTGTCCGAGGCTGGTCCAGAGGGGTTTGTCCTTGGAGTCCTCGAAGCTAGTAATGTACACCAAGCGGGACGATGCGAGTGTGGCTCGTTGCGTCGCCTGGTTGCTACTGTGATGTAGGTAGGAGAAGCGCTCTGCTCCATCCGTCTTCTTCTGCTGCTGTGCGCGCTGACAATGAAGCCTGGCGTGGCTGTAGACCCTTAACCGTGGTCTGCGGCGGTTAGTTTGATATGATATCACCGCTTTACTTCTGTGACGCTACTGCGTCCAGCGCCAAGTTGCTTGATGTTTCGTGCCAGACAGGACCAACCAAGCACAAAATGGCCGCTTTTGCTTGAAAATGATATGCACACGGCGTCCCTTACGGTATGCTTGTTTGAATGGTGCAGAATGGCCAATGGCGATTGAATGGCATCTCGTTGCTTTGATTTTCGTCCCAGTGGCGTCGCATCGTAAGCACTGGAGAAAATGGCTAGGATGTTGACTAATAATTTTAGATCTTCCGTTTGCTATCGTGTACAGCAAGGCGTTACAAGTGTGTTACTGTTTTCTTACTAAGTAAGCACTTCAGTTTAAAAACACTTAATCACACAGTTTCACAATAACTAGAAAAAGGACTAGCTGATCCGGCTCGATCAAGACCAAATGTTTAATATTTAAGGGTATTTCCGCGTAGTTTTTAAAGGACCAGTTGCCTTTTACTGAGAGGCAATGAACTTGAGGATTGAAGTATGTGATTTTAGGGTAAATGAATGAATTAAAGCACTTTTTTATTAACAAACACTCAAAAGTGAACTATATTCTATTTGAATTATTTACGGTTTCCTCAGACTCTCGGAATTGTCGAACAAGGTCTGATAAATTATTTAATTTGAGTGCCGCACTTTGTGGCTGATACTATTAACTTATACACAATCTGTCCCACTTCAGGCTTAATTGCTTTAATTCTCCATGACGCGTGGCTCTTGCGTGCAAAACAGAGACCAATTTGGAGTCGTACTCGCAAAACGCGCAATGCTTGGAGGCCGTGATCACGGGTGGAGAAAGACTACTATTATCAGATATGGGCAGCTGGGACCGAGCGTGGCATCTGTCGATCAGCTGAAGTAGTGGCTCCAACAGGTGCAAAATCTTAAACACAGAATTTGAACCTGAGACCTTCCGATGCCAGTCGGATGCTCTACTAACTGAGCTATTATTATTATAGACCACAGATCAAACACTTATTAGAAAGTCAAAGATTTTTTGCTCTCAAATCTTGATTTTAATAAATTTTCCTCGTTAGTTTAAGAATTAAAGAAGCGAATCATGGTTTACAATTTTATTGTAAATTTTTTTATGATGACTTTTTATTTGAAGTGATAATTTTTTTTGTTTAGTTATAAAGACTGCGGACGTTGGTTTGACCAACTTTTTGCCCTTTACTTAAATATGAATTGACGAATCCATAGATTTCATTTTTTGCGTGCACCAGCAGCCAATAGACCCATCTATCAGTGGGCTGGTCGGAACGGAACCCATCTAACAATCGAGCTGGGTAAAACAGTACCAGCGCAGAGAGAGAGAGAGAGAGAGAGAGAGAGAGAGAGGGAATGTCCGTTGCACTAGTAGACTGCTACTCGTTCGTCTCGGTCCCCCGTACTCGTTTTTGTTGTTTATCGAAACATTTGAGGGTCCGTTTCCTAGATCGTTTTTTAAGGACGTTTCAGGGATAATGAAGCATTGTTAACTATTTTTGTAACTACCCATAGAAGCACACTTTTACATGCTCTTTCGAATGCCATAAGAAAAAAATATGTCAAACGGGATTCGTTTTTGATTTATGAACGCTCAAAGTTTGGTCGTCTTGCATTGGATGGCACGTACAGCACTACAATTTTTTAATGATATCGACGACTGTAAATTAACTAGTAGTAAACTTTTTCTAAAAAAAAAGAGTATATTCTATCCATGAAACAAGAATCAAAATTAACATTTTCAAAATAGGGCAATCGGGCCTACTTTCAGATTAATTTAACAGTAAAGTTGATTTTTTAGTCTTTGCGGTTATGCTGCGCCACGAGAGCGAGAGAGACAGAACGACCGGCGCGTCAGCTATCAGATAGCCCTAAAACTAAATGAGATTCACAGGAGATCTGAAACGTCCTTAACTCTTTTGTTTCAGCTTGTAAAATTAGCCCCGCCCACTTTATACAATTGAGCTTGTCCTGCGGACGCGTAAACTCAAGCATGGCTTTATTATTTTTAGGTTCGGAGTTATGAACTAGAGTACTCAGGCACTTTTTGTTTACGGCCAGTATTCAAACTTCGTGGGTTATCACCAGGGTGTGATATGTTATTTTTCCCTAGAACTGGCACCATGACAATATATAAATTTTATAATTAAGAACATAAAAAATTCCCTCAAAGTCTTTATTATGGTGATGAGCAATTTTTTTTGCTCTAGCTTATAAAAGATCCATCAACAGAGGTCGCGTGAAGTCAGAAACAGGTGCTTAACTTTCTGTGAATTTTTTTCAAATTTCAGAAAAACATGATTAAAGTTTACTTAAAAAAATAAATCAAACAAATAAATTAAGTGGAATATTCACTTCACAACAGTTATAAATATAAATACACAATAAATATCCTTTAAATCACTGTTAAATCACTGATGAAACAGGATTCACCCAATCGGAATAATAATTCATAGGCTTGACTTTTTCCCTTTCACCTTTGAAACCCATTTTTAAGTTTACATGATTTTTGCATTAAACTCAGTAAACCTACTGTAGAAAATTCCCTTAATTTAAATTATATACTCACAAGTAGATGACAAGATGTTTAGGTCAACGATTTTAATGAAAATTTGGGAGTAGCTTTCTGGTACCGAATGTGGAAGGAGTCTGTCTGGCTTGCAAGGATCAGTGCTCCAATTATTTAATTAGTTCACCAGCGGTAAGAATAAAGAGTTAGTAAACTAGTCAGAAAACTCCCAGGCTGTGACCTACCTTAGTATGATTCCTGGTCCTCAGGCGTGCAGCTTCTTTCTATGGCCGGCATATACCTACGCGTGCTTTAAATTTTTATTTATATTAATTAATAATTTTATAGTTGATAAAATAATTCATTCAATGAGCAGTGAGTTGCGTGCGCGGAAAAATAGAAGTCAAGAATATTTGACGCCTGCGGGAATGATTATGCGACCGTTGTACTGTCATATTTAATTAATAATCTCTCCTAGCAAATATGGCGCTTCCATGAAGAGTAACTCGCCCTATCCTGACTAGACCAATTGCCTGGCTTCTGTGATAAGGGCTCGTATTTGAATGAGTATATAGAAAAATCTGTGGCCAATAAAGGGATTTACGATGCTGTGCTCTTGGCGGGAAACTTGCGACTTCCTCTTGGTCTTTGGGGCGGCGTCTTTGGCTCCGGGAGTGGTGATGGTCCTACCTGGAAGGGCGAATTTGGGCGCTCCTCACGTTGGTGGAGTCGGGTCCAATGCGTCTCTTCAGGAACGAGTCACGGGGGTCAGGATCAACCTGTCCAACGGTCCCATGAGTTGATGGGATTTGGTCGGCTCAGCTTTTCCTGAAATTGTGTTTTCTTCGATGGATCGCGTCGCGGCAGGATATCCACGGTCTTCGACAGTGAAAACGCAGCAGTACACTATATTTAATGAGCTGTGTGAGCTTGAAACTTGTATTTACAGAAATGTGAAACCTCGCATTTTTTTCGGCTTTTTATGAACCTAAAGAAAAAAGTATTTTTAAATTTGAACTTGAAATATTTAAACGTGAATAATTTATGTTACCGATAAAACTTTTTAGCATTTTTTGAGTTTTAAAATATAAATTCATCATGGTCGAAAATATTTTCCCTTAAAGTTGAAAAATAGACAAAAAAAACATTAAGTTCCCTATCTCTTTATGTGCAATAGGCTTTGAACACGAATTTTTTAAAAATTACCGAAAAAGCCAAAAAAGTGACCCAAATACATGGTCATCTCTTCAACGATCAGAATCGTTCGACTTTTAAAAATTAACAAGAAGCGTGGAATGCAAAATTTATTCCTCAAAGTAAATGTTATACAGTTTTATTTTATTTCACTGAAAAATTTTTAATATCTGAGACAAATCAAGAGAAAGTATTTAATCTAGGAATTTATTTTATTTTTCCATTAATTTCTAGTGCAAATTTTTCCAGAAGCTGAAATAAAACACTAGATCAAAATAAAAGATATAGCAAAAAAAACACCCATCATAGATGTACACACTTTGTGTCTCGAAAACGTATTTTTTAGTAAAACCACTGGCACTTTAAACCAGCCAATTGAAATTATGCATGTAAACTATTATTTGAAAGCCTTTGATTTTTTATGAAAAAATTTTCAGATACAGTTTAAAATGATAAATAATATTATTGTAATAGTTATTTTTAATAATGATTTAACGATTTCGATACTAGTTGAATCATGGTAAATCATTAAGTACTTTAAATCACGTCAGCAGCTCCTCAACATTCTAGTATAAGTCTAGATTGTGTATCAATTTTTCAGTAGTTGAAAAAGAAGATTTTTAATAAAAATGTTTTAACTACGATTTATAATTTACAGTGAGTGTCAAAACTGCTCTGATCGTATTAAAGTACGAGTTTGGGATGAAGATAATGATCTTAAATCTAAGCTTCGTCAAAAATTAACAAGAGAAAGCGATGATTTTCTTGGACAAACTATCATTGAAGTTAGAACTCTTAGTGGAGAAATGGATGTTTGGTATAATTTAGAAAAACGAACAGACAAATCTGCTGTCTCAGGAGCTATAAGACTTCATTTAAGTGTAGAAATTGAGGGTGAAGAAAAAGTAGCACCCTATCACTTGCAATACACATGTCTGCACGAAAATTTATTTCACAGTCTTTTTGAAAACAATTCTAAATTAAACGAGCTCGCCATTAGTGAAAAGAATGACTCTTGGAGAATATATTTCCAGATGCCTGCTCAGGAACTCGTAGATGAATTTTCTTTGCGTTATGGGATTGAAAGTATATATCAAGCTATGACGTACGTAAAATATTTATATAAATATTAACCAAAATTTATATACATCAAATTCATTTGATTTATCATTTTCTCAATCGTTCTTAAAAGAAACTAATGATTCTCTGTTAAGTGAAGATACACTTAACAGCCGCGTTTTTCGATTCAAGCAGCCCAGGGGCCTGATTGTCTAACTCGATACGCGTGAAACGCGCGTTTATCGTTTGTTTCAAAGGTATCAGTTGTGAAAGCACCTTCATTCGAATCTTAAAATCGCCGGTAATTACTGTGCTGAGGCCTGATTTATCAAAAATTTGTCTTAATTTTATTGTTATTAATTTTAATTAATTCATTGTTTAACTCGATACGCGCGTTTCACGCGTATCGAGTTAGACAATCAGGCCCCAGGGACAGTTGCGAAATAAACCAGGAGAATTTAAGGGGTAAGGCATCCTCGTGTGACGATGGAGCTCTTGCACGCAGGACGTTCCCGGAAGTGATTTATTTACGTTGTAACGGGGTATTTCTTAAGATAAGGGCCTCCCTTAAATAATCAAGAGAGTTTCCCGGGCCCTCCCGTTACAAGGAAATTCTTTCTAAAAATAATACAGGGAAACACTCCTTAATCTGGGGTCAGGGTTTCCACGGAGAGAAAACCTCCGGGAATGGTTGGTGAGCTAGAGAGAGAAGAAATAAATTATTACAAAATTTTAGGTTATTTCCATTTATTCTTGTCTACTAAGAAATCATTGTCTACATTTACAAAACAAATTTTGATTTGAGAACAAAGGAATATAATTGAAAATTTATGTCTACAAAATGGCGGGACGCCACGTAAAGAAAAATCGCATTTATTTATTGTTTTAAGTGTACGTGAATAAAATTTATTTATAAAAACCGCAACCAAAAAAACAACAAGAAAAAGCCATGCTTTTCCATTTCCATTAAATAATGTAGGGAACTAAGAATTAATTTTTGAAAATTCATTCGCGGGCTGTGGAAGGTAAAGTTGGAGGAGAATCGAAAGATTCTCGATTCTTCCTCCCCACGCTATGGTTGGCGTGACTCTTATCTGTCTCTCAAATTCGAGAGAATGCAGAAAAGAGATTTATTTATAAAAATATAATCATCTTACGATGAAAAATCGTTAAAAATCAAAATTTGAGAAAGAAAAAAATTCGACTCGAGAACCAGGATTTGAACCTGGGACCTTCCGATTGCCGGTCGGATGCTCTACCAACTGAGCTATCCTTCGAGTCCACAGATCAAACACTAATTCGGAAGTCAAAGATCTTTCTCTCTCCAATCTTGATCTTTATAAGCTGCTATTCTGCCCGAGCAGCCAATGTTAAATAACAGTCAATCTTTCTTTCGAAATTCTTCAAATACCTTCAATAATTTCAATAAACTAAGAATTAATTTTTGAAAATTCATTCGCGGGCTGTGGAAGGTAAAGTTGGAGGAGAATCGAAAGATTCTCGATTCTTCCTCCCCACGCTATGGTTGGCGTGACTCTTATCTGTCTCTCAAATTCGAGAGAATGCAGAAAAGAGATTTATTTATAAAAATATAATCATCTTACGATGAAAAATCGTTAAAAATCAAAATTTGAGAAAGAAAAAAATTCGACTCGAGAACCAGGATTTGAACCTGGGACCTTCCGATTGCCGGTCGGATGCTCTACCAACTGAGCTATCCTTCGAGTCCACAGATCAAACACTAATTCGGAAGTCAAAGATCTTTCTCTCTCCAATCTTGATCTTTATAAGCTGCTATTCTGCCCGAGCAGCCAATGTTAAATAACAGTCAATCTTTCTTTCGAAATTCTTCAAATACCTTCAATAATTTCAATAAACTAAGAATTAATTTTTGAAAATTCATTCGTGGGCTGTGGAAGTTAGTTTATTGAAATTATTGAAGGTATTTGAAGAATTTCGAAAGAAAGATTGACTGTTATTTAATGTAGGGAACCTTACTTTACCAAATTTTTTTATTCCAAAATGGCCATTTCAATAACTCTCTTTTTTTTTTTAATCTGATATCAACCTAGCTGCAAATAAATAAAAAAAAATATCTACAACTCAAAAAAAAGAAAAAGAAAAAACTTAAACAAGTCTACGGAAAGAAGAACTTAGAAATTTTAAATCACACTCTCAAAAACACTACCTCACACTGTGGCTACTGAGAACAGAGTGACACTCCCCGCGTCTCTCTGACTCGACTTCCTTCTTCACCATCCCCTCCAAACACTCTCCGCCAATCTACACAAATTAATCTAATTAAGCCTCACTCACACTCGAGGAACAGTCATATGTCCACTAATCAGACACATTCACACCACAATACCCAATCACACTCCCATCTACAATCTTCCGGTGGCGATCGCCACGCCAACTATAGTACGCGCGAAAATCCAAAATAAAAAATAAAAAAAATGCACACGAGGCACTCATCGCGTTAACCTATTCCTCGCGCACATACTCTCTCTCTCGCTCTCCCCCATCGCACACATTGTTCGCGCAACGTACACAATACAAAAAAAAATAAAATCTCACTCACGCCCGTGTCTACTGTGGTGAGCGTGCGCGCACGCGCTTGGCGACGCAGTTGCGTCGTCTGCCGACACGCGCCGCGCACCTCCTCCGTCGCCGAAAACTCCCCGACGGAGAATCGGAACCCGTGTGTGGTGTATGTGTGTGTACGTGCGCGCCCTGGGCCGGGAGAGCCTTCCAGGGTAGTGAACATGTGTGTGTGTGTATGTGTCGTGCGCGCGCCGTGTGCTCGTGTTGCTATAGCAGCGTTCAGCCGATGGCGACCGTCGCCACGTGGTCGGCTTCTGCTGCGCGAGAAAGCGGCATGGTTATCACCTGGGAAAGTAAACAAACAAATTAATTATTTCACGGTTTCCCAGGTGACCTGACACTGCCAGGTAAGAAAAATAATTTACGAGGGATTCACTCCCTCGCAACTCCCCTCTGCCAAGCCAAAACATACCCGTTATGTTTCGCCTTACAAAACACCTGGCAATGTCCAGTCACCTCTGGAAACCACAAAGAACAAGATTGGTGGTATACTCACTGCTCAGTCTACCCAATTTTCCTCGCAATGGTCTACTCGTCTACAGTTCGTCAGTCTACAAATTGTCTACAAAAAGAAAATACGACGAAAAAAAACCGAAACAACAAAAAAAAAATAAAAAAAAATAATAAGTCTACAAGAAAAAAAAATTTTTATTCGAGTCGCCAACGCTTCAGCCGCTCGTTCTCCCGCCATACCTGACGAATAACATCGGGTCTGACATCGTCCGGGAGCCGCTAAGCCATGAGCAAAATCTCCATGGCACTTAATATTCTTGGCTCAACCAGATTCATCGGCTCCAGGCGATGCCAGATCGAAGCGTCGACCAGGTTGGCCGGAGAAGGAGCGACCGGAACCTCGACGACTTCCGCAAGCTCGTCCCCATTGCCGTCCCGGGCGCGTTTCCCCGAAACCGTTCCGCCCACCGCTGATCCCGAACCCGGCGTGGCCCCCCCGGGAACAACCCAGGCCGCAGAGTCCGGCGTCCCGAGTCCTTCTTTTGGCTCGAGACATAGCCGCAAACTGATCGACGGGGAGGACCGCCCTCGCTTCGTTGCGTTCCCGATTACGCAGGCGTAATTGGTACGCTGAACTACAGCGAGGGCACTCCTCCACTCGAACACCCCTGCGACCGCAGTTATCGCAGAAAGGCCTCACCAGGTAACGGGGACAGCAGCGGGTTTCATGGCTCAGGGATCAGCAACCAAAACTACAATTGGGGAGTGGATCTATGTGGGGGTCTGTGGCTATGACAGCCAGATAGTTGACCCTCGAGCTTGGCTGGAGTGCCTTTATTGTACAGCGGAAGGCACCCATTGGGGGTCGGGTCGTCGACGTCCCTCCGAGGGGGAGCCCTGGTCACCCCCGCGGTCTCCATGGCCGTCGAAGCTGACATGGAAGTCGCGGGAGCGACCGGACTCGAACCCCGGAGGGTACGCTTGACGGCCCCTTGCCCAACGGAAACCCGGGTCGGTCCGTCCGTATTCGTCGTGGTCGTCGGGGTCTGGTCTACAACGGGTAGAGTGACTGGGGAAAGAGGGCGAGGTGAAGAACGGCGAGGAGAAGGGTTGGAACCCCCCGAGACGTAGTCGACCAGGGTAAATTGTTGTCGGGGGTTGTTCTTCTTCTTCTTCTTCTTCTTCTTCTTCTTCTTCCTTCGCGGTGCCGTCTCTTTCCTCTCCCTTTGTGCTTCCTCCCTCAGATCGTCCTCGTAGCTGGCTGGATAAATGTTTAGAGCCGCGTAGGCCACCGGGACTCCGTCAACCACCGTAGTCGAGACGAGCGGCTGGTCTCGGATATCCTCCCACGGGATGGGCGACCCACTGGCAAGGTTGGAGGGGGGGCCTCCTCTATGAATTCCATGGCCTCTCCTCCTTCCGGCAAGATCCGGCCCGCGTTCCGCCGCTCGTAGGCCCTAAGTTCTTCCGCGGCAGCGCACCTCTCGGCCACCGGGTCGAATCCCGCCTCAGACTCGGTGACCACCTCGTCGATGACACGCCATGGTCCCTCACTCTCCTCCTGCAAGAGGAGGACTTCCACCCCACGCAGGACCTCATTAAAGGAGTGAGTCTCCTGGTTCTCGTCCAGGGTGAGGGGGCCAAGGTCTGCTGGCAGGTCACTCGGTGGGGCGATCACTACCTGCTCCGGGATTTCTTCGCCCTCGGGGGCTTGTCGTTGCTCCAACGGCAAGGAAGCCGCAAATTCTTCGGCCACGAGCTCATCCAACATGTCGTGGAAGTGATCCTCCACGAACATGTCGGTGAGTTGCTCGTGCCAGTCGTTCGCCGTGTCTACCGCTTCTGCCATCCTGTGAACAAATTTCATAACAAACACAGTAAGAATACGTCCACAATTCATTTTGATCCTTACATTCCCCGGACTACAAAGGACAGCCCAGTCTACTACATTACAAACTTTACGTTGACCTGCTATCCCTAACCTAAAAATAAAATAAATAAACATAATACTCAGGCCACACAATAATAGTCTACATATACCTGAAAGGAAAAAGAAAACATAAGTATACTTGCGACTCGCAGTATCCATGGGAATTTGAAAATACGCCTGTCCTAAGTCTATCCTACATATATACCTGCATTTCCACAACTTATCTAACACCATGTCTACACTGGGTTAGGCATACGCGTCCTTGCGAGATACCTTATTTACATGTCTGCAGTCGATGCAAAACCTGCTATCTCCATCGCCTTTCTGAGGCAAAGTTTCCTTGGCTAGGTTTTCTATCAGTCCTTCCTCTCCTGGTGTTTCCTTCACCACTACCCATTCTGCCATTAAGGTTACACCGTACTCTCCATCAGCCCTCGTGAACTGGTGCCGTATGCCACTTGAACCACTTTTCCACGAGCCATCCGCATAGTAACAACAAATCCCGAACGCCTGGATGAAATCCTGCCCCAGGATTATATCATTAGAAATGCCTTTCACCGCTCTGGGCGAAATCTTCTCTACCCGGCCATCTATATTGATATTTAGGTCTAGTTGACCTAATACCGTCAGATAGTCATTACCTACTTGTTTGAGACTTGTAGCGCAAGGTTTTATTTTCGCTTGAAAATGCTCGGCTACTGACTCCCCCACAATGGACACCGTGGCACCAGTGTCGTGTAATGCTTGAAATGGTTTCCCATCCAACAAGACCTTGAAGAAAAACCTGTTATCTCTCACCAAACCACTTACTTCATCGTCTACTTCCTCAACTGGGCTTCGAACAGTTCCACCCCCCCCTTGACGTGAACTAGTCTGAAAACCTTCAGCTTGTTCACTCAACTTTTTAGTAGGGGTTTTATAAAACTTTCGATCTGGAGACCAGTCGATTTGTTCCACAAATTTCTGCATTGCAACATTTATCTGTGTTAGTTGCTCATCATTTATATTATCCCCACTTGCCAACCTTTCCATTATCTGTCCTATCTCTTCCCCATTAACCTCTATATCACCTTCCCTCCCCATTTCCACATTTTCCAACTCATCCTTTTGTCTACACTCAACGCCGATTTCACCACTAATTTCACTAGCTTTTTCACCGGTAGTTTTGTTCACTTTTGTCTTGTCTACTTTGTCGCTAATACTTTCGTTTACCTCCCTGTATACGATTTCTGTAGGAATTTCACAAAACTTTTCACTTGCAGTTACTCCTGACCTCGTTACTCTACTGCTAATACTCATGTCTACCTCTTTGTCTACATTTTCTTTAGCATTTTCACAGGTCTTTTCACTTCCGTTTACTCTTGCTTCTGTTACTTTATTATCAGGATTATTCTCTTTCTGCGTTGGTGTTAGTTCTTCCTCACTCCATTTTATCCCACTATTACTCTTAGGAATTGCTCCTGTTCTCATGGCCTTAAAATCATTCACCACTTTCCACACATCCCATTTTTCTGTCTCCCTCAACTCCTCTACCTGTTGTTCCACCTCCTTCTCTCTGTCTACTTCATCATTGTTGTCTACTGTCATTGTGGCCCTTGTTTGTTGTTTGGGAGTGTTGGGCCACCCTACGCTCCCGCCTTGGCGTTTCCCAGCAAGGCTAACAACTTTGAACAATTTGCACAGTTTCTCACTGTAACACCCTTCGCTCCACAAACTTGACAACTTGTTTTTTGGGCATTCAATGGGCAACTATTTGCAAAATGTCCAGCTTGTTTGCATTTATAGCAGCATGGATCTGGGCACTCCCAAATACGATGACCAAGTCTTTCACAATTACGACAGTTGCCCATTGGTCTACCTTCATTTTGTTGTTGTCGAGATTGTTGATGTTGAATTTGACTATTATCTCGTTCTAATTTTTGTCTAGCTTGCTGGGGTTGTTGATTTATATGTTGTGAATTTTTTTGTGTCTGTATTTGAGGTCCTAGTTGTGGTGGCCTCATTTGTTGTTGTCTATTTCCGTTTTGTTGGTTGTTACTTAATTGGTTATTTTGTACCTGAATACCTGCTACTTCATTCTTCTGACTTTGAGTCGGACTGTCTATGCTTTTTCTCTTCTTATCTTTCTTTTTCGCATTCTTTCCTTCGCCACTAACCATCGCCACTTCAGTTACTGCAGCCACTTGGCTTTTTGTGCTCGTAAATGCCGCTATAGGTATCCTGCATTTGTCCTTGGTTGGTGGTCCTACAAATCTGTCACAATCCTCTCTCTGTCTTTCATATTTTCTTCCGTAGTGTTCCAAATCGTCTACCGTGTCTACCCTTTTGTTGTCCAAGTACCATTTGTATTCAGGTTGCAACCCTCTTCTTATTATCTCTATCTGTTCGTCTTCTTCCAGAGGACGTTTTAAGTATTTAAATAGGACGCCCAGACAAGTGATGTAATTTGAGATCTTTTCTCCTTTGCCTTGAGTCCTATTCCTTATTTCATCCATAACCTCATACTGTGAGTATTGGCCAATAAAGTTCCTCTGGAACGACTTTTTAAACTCATGCCACGTTTTAATCTTCAAAATCGCCGTATCGTACCACCTTAACGCATGATCTTCCATTACACTCGCTACTGCGTTTATTATTTGAGTGTCCGACATGTTGCTATTCCGTCTACACCTGTCTAGTTTGTTTAGGAACTGTTCTGGGTTTTCTTTCGCCTCATCCCCTGAGAATTTTAAATTCCAGTCCTTTAATATTCTCACACAATTGATATTGCTAGACTGTGTATACCCGTGTCTACGATGTCTTACTGGTGATCGGCTATCTGATGATGAAATACTGCGATTTCGTCTTGAGACATGTCTATACTCTCTCGAACCGGATCTACTACGATAATTTCGTCTACGTCTACTATGTTCTCTATCCCATCTATGGCCTCGGATCCACGACCCACGACCACGTTCCTCCGATGAAGAAGACGATCGGTGTCGATGGCCTCGTAGTCTACTGTTGACTCTTCTATGACTCCTTTCTCGTGACAATGAATCCCTTCTCTTACGAGACGGGGATCCGTGACGATTGTGTCGAGTTATGGAAGTTCGTAGTTTACTACCATGTGAATGTCCATGATGTAGTTCTTTGGACCTCGATCTTCGATCTCTTCTTTCTAGAGAACTGTGATCGAGATCCCGAGATTTAATGTTGACGTGACGTCTTTCCCATGATGTAGATTTATATCTCTTATGACCAGGTGTCGATTTGTAGTGGTTCTCCCTAGAGGAGGATCTATACGTTCTTCACGACGACGAGACGACTTATTCTTTTTACTGTAATGAACCTTATTACTTCTACGCTGCCTAGTTATCTCATCGTCGTTTGTCTCGCTACCACTACTTGTGTATTGTCTGTTTTGTTCTCTTTCATTGTCCAGTTTTCTTTCTTTCTCCAGTCTTTTCATTTCTTCCTGCCTTCCTTCTACTTTTCTGTCCTTAGAACTTCTCTTGACTAGCCGTTTTCTTCGTTGCTCTATCCTACTATCACTTGAATCTCCACTCTCATAGTTTTTCTCTGACTCATTACCATATCCACCAATCAATTTACTCTCTTCTTTTCTTCGGTCCATCAACCTTTCCATGTGTCTACTCGTGTCTACTTCTTGTTTTCTCAAACCTAAGTTTAATTGTTCGTTTTCCCCTGCCAAGTGGACACCATGTGAAGAAGACATAAACAAGTTTTCCATTTCCAGAGGTGGTTGAGTTATGGTTTTTCTCAAACCCGTTTCATTTATTTTCTTGTTTGTGCCATCGTTCTCTGGATTTGAATAATTTGTTTTTGATTCTTGTTCTTCATTGTCAGGTGTTTCATTCACTACTGACTGTTCCTGTGTCCTCACCACATTCATTTTCCTTTCTTTCTTACCTTTCACTGTCTACAATTAATCTTGAATCTGAGAAACAACAAAAAAAAATTGTATGTCTACTTAATCTTGAACCTGAAAAGAGAAAAAAAAAAAATTCACTGTCTACTATAGTCTTGAACCTGAAAGAAAATTTTCACTGACTCTAATTTTATTTATTCACAAAAAAAAAATTTCTGTCTACAATGTTCTTGAACCTGAAAAAAAAAAATTTTCACTGACTCTATTTTTCTTTATTCACAAAAAAAAATTTCTGTCTACAATGTTCTTGAACCTGAAAGAAAATTTTCACTGACTCTAACTTTCTCAATCCACAAAAAATAATTTCCTGTCTACAATGTTCTTGAATCTGTTTCTCAGTAGCTGTTATTTTTATTTTATTAGCTCTTCTCTTTTGTACTACAAATAAATCTTCCTAAAACCTGGTAAAATCCAAAAAATAAAATAAATATCTCAGTTGGACACTAGCCAACAATTAAATAATTATATTGGTTGGACACTAGCCAACAATTAATTATAATATTTTGTCGGTCACTAGCCAACAATAAAATTATAAAAATCACATAAATATTCCCAAATCCATCACCAATTGTTAATTTCCATAAATTCACACTTATCCGTTTAAAGTTCAACCTTTCGAAATTTTCCTATGTACCACCCTGGAAAATTCTACTAAGTCAAACTGTCGCGAAAGAACAAAAAAAAAATTCTAATTTCTATCACCGAAAAATTTTCTAAGTCGACTTTTCGAAATTTTTCAATGTTCCACCTATGAAAAATTCTACTAAGTCCAACTTCCGCGAAAGAAAAAAAAAATTTCTAACTCCTATCACCGAAGAATTTCCTAAGTCCAACTTTTCGAAATTTTCAATGTTCCACCTATGAAAAATTCTACTCAGTCCAACTGCTAAAAAAAATTCTAAGTTCTCTCGCCGAAAATTTTTCTAAGTTCAACCTGTCTACAAAATTTTCTAAGTCCCTAGCCTGACTACAAAATTTCCTAAGTCCCTTTGTTCTCGAAAAAAAAACAAAAACACCTCTAGTAAAAACTAAAACGAGATAGAAATAAATGCAATAACCAAGAAAAAAAATAAAATATTTCCTCTCCTCTCACCAACTCTCCGTGGATTAATTTTAAAAAAAAAAATTAACAAAAAAAAAATTATGTTCGGGCGCCATTTGTAACGGGGTATTTCTAAAGAAAAGGGCCTCCCTTAAATAATTAACGGAGTTTCCCGGGCCCTCCCGTTACAAGTGTAATAGGGCAATTTTTAAAAATAAATAATTCACTTTTTTTAATATAAAAATTATAAACTTATTATTATTCAAATTAGCCTAAGTTACATTAATTTTTTTAAATTCTTTTCTTCATTTATCACATTAAATTCGAAATCTCAAAGGAGGCACTGCAAGGGAAAATCTTAGTTTTTATACTTTTTTACACGGCACTGTCACTCGTCACTGTAACCTCTCATTACCTTTATTATTTGGATTTTCTTGTTGTTCCTCGGTCGGCTCTCCGGTGATTCTTGACGGCAGGTTTCCTGGTTTTGATGCAGGCTCGAACTCGTCCAGCAGCTGATGAATATCCGTGCAAACTCCTGTCGATGATCTTCGAAGCGTCAAGAAATCCAAAAGTAATCCAGTCGTTGAAAACTCAAGAATCGAACAAAACTTCCAAACTTTTCTTTGTAATAACCGATACGTCTAATTAGTGCAGCACGTGTCAACTAACTAGTCTCCTAGCAGCGGCGGCGGCAGCGGCAGCGTTCCCTTGGTTGCCGGCAAGACGATCTTCTTTTCTCTCTCGAACGGCTGACAGGCGCACGCGCTTCCTCTCTCTCACTCTTCTTCTACTCCTTGTTTCTCGTTCGGCTGGACCAGCGCTGCGGCGACTGTAACTGCTAATGCTGTTGTTGTTGTGCTGTTCTGGCTCACGTCTCTGTCTTGTCATTTTTCTTTTTTGTTTTATCACTTGATTAACCCCGCATACATGAAATATTAAATTATTTTATAAATAAACATTCTTAACCAACTTTAAAAAAAATGCCCTTTAGGAAGAATCGAATAAGTAACGAAGGAAACTTCGTTACAAATCCCCCCCCTAGACCGAAACATACCTCGGATGTTTCGACTACGAAACAACCTTTAAAATTAAATCAACTTTAAATCACAATAATTAAAAAAAATATATGATAATAATAATTTTTCATTCTCAATAATAAATACTTCAATATAACTCATATTTCTTTAATTAACTTTAATCATGCTTTTAAATTAAATTAACTTAACTCAATTAACTAAAAAAAACTCTTTCCTTTCAGGCCTCTTTTTTTTTTTAAATAAAAAAAAATTACTTACATTGGTCGCAGTGGACCTCTTTTTTTTTCTGTCTCTGTCAGTATCTTCTTTTTTTTTATTTTTCATCTTCTTCTTCCTCTTCCTGATCATCCTCCAGTAGTTTCATAAATATCTTTCTCTCTTCTTTACTATAATTTTTCATTTCTTCTGCTAGCTTTGTTAATAACAATAGTTTTTGAACTGATTTATCTTCTTGTTTTTGCTTTGTTGTTGTTTTTCTGTCTACTCTTGTCCTGTCAATTTGTTCTTGTGCTAGTTTCTGTTCTAAGGTAAAACATGTTTTTGTATTTTGTGATTCTTCTTTTCTTGTCGTTTCTGCTTGTGATTGTGATTTTTGTGGCATTGTATATTGTTTTGTTGTCTGTGGTCTTAGTCTTAGTGTTGGTTGGAAACTTGGCTGTGACGTCTTATTATCTTCATTTGATGCACCACCTAGCCTTTCCCAAACCTTTTTTCCTTCATCTTTTTTTGTTTCTGCTTGGACTCCACATCTTTCACAATCACTCATTGTTCTGCCACGTCTGCCACAATTGGTACAGTAATTTGATTTTTCTTCTTTGCAGTCTTTTTCTTGGTGTCCTTTCCTCCAGCAATTAAAACAATGGTATGGTGGTGGGTCAATAGTCCTGTCAGTTTGGATTTCTCTAACCTTGAAAAATCTTCCTGTCTTTTTCACTGATGTAAAAGTACTCTGGCTCTCGTCTTTTTCTTGGTTTTTCTGTCGCCCGTCATAACATCTTTTTGAATCTTCTCTTCTTCTCAATTCTTCTCTTTCCTGCTCTTCTCGTAGATATTTTTTTCTTAACTCTTCTTCTCTTTCCTGCTTTTCTCGTAGATGTTTTCTTCTTACTTCTTCTTCTCTTTCCTGCTTTTCTCGTAGATGTTTTCTTCTTCCTTCTTCTTCTCTTTCCTGCTTTTCTCTTAAATATCTTCTTCTTTTTAACTCTTCTTCTCTTTCCAGCTTTTCTTTTTGACGCCGTTTCCTCTCTTCTTCTTCCTGTTGTAGTTTTTCGTCTCGACGTCTTTTTTCATATTCTTCTCTGTGGCGATTTCTTATTTCATCTTTTTGTTGTCTCTCGTAACATTCCTTTTCTTGTCTTAGTTTTTCCATTCTTTCACGTCGCTCTCGAAATAAATCTCTGATGTTGTCATTGGTTTCATTTTGATCTCTTTGTTGTTGCTGATCTCTTTTTTCTTTTTCTTTTTTCATCCTGTCAGCCCACGAATCTTTAGTTGGAACCACTACTTTTGATTTAACCGGTTGGTATGGTGGCTCTTCTTCATCTTCTTTTGTCTCTTCATCCCAAAAATCATCCATAGTCCACTGTCTATATGGATTGTAGATTTTATTCTTTTTTTTATTTTTATTTGTCTTCTTGATTTGTTTTCGCTCTTCTTCTCTTCTCGCTGCTTCTCTCAATCTCTCTTGCTGTATTCTTAATACGGATGGTGTGACATCCTGTTCGACTTCCACATTCCAATCTTCTTCGTCGAATTGGTGATTTTGATTACTTACTACAGGCAAAAACCTTGGACTGTTTTCCTGTCTTACACCTGTCACTGTAGCAACTTTCCTTATCTTGTCATTTTCTTTATCATCATTATATTTATTTTTTCCTGTCTTGTCATTGCTTTACTCCTTGATGTAATCATCAAGTTCTTTTTCTGCATCTTCACTTTCTTTTTTCTCCTTTCCTTCTGTTTCTTCTACTTCTCCAATCGTTTTCAATTTTGTCTTTGAAATCGCTCCTTGCTGTTTTTGTTTTTCTAGTTTTTCGTTATTCTTTATTTCATATTTGGTTTGATTTTCCTGGCTGACATACATCTGTAATTTCTTTAGGATTTCTTCTTTCTTTTTTTTATCTTCATTTATTGTCTCTTCTAAATTCTTTAAAAAATTCTCTTTTGTTTCGTGCTCGTCATTCTCTTTAACTATTTCCATTTTTTCAATAATTTTTATTTCTGTCTCTGTCTCTGTCTCTGTCATCATCTCATCTTCTTTAACTTCTTCGGCCATTTCAATTTCCATTTCGTCCGCCCAATTGATTTTTTCCCTTTCAAAAATAATTTCTTCTTCCTCGTCATCTCCTTCCTGCATCATCCGTGTTAATTCGTCTCTGTCCATGTCTCCGTCTCTGAAAAATAAAAAAAAATAATGAGTTTTTTTTTTCTTTTAAAATTAAAAAAAAATTATTAATAAATGTAATTATAATTTGCTTGTGAATTCAACGTGGAGGTAAGTATTTTTTTAGATTTGATACGTGTGCCGTTGCTAATCTTTTACTCCTACCCTCTCCTTGTCCTAATACATACACTGTTGCTGATTTTTTTTCTATAATTTCAAAAGGACCTTCAAATTTAGGAGCTAATCGAGCTGAAAATCTCTTGGCTCCATCAGACAAAACTTGAACCTTTCTGAGCACTTTGTCACCCACGTTAAATTCTACATGTCTGCGTCCTTTGTTGTAGTACTTCTCTTGCTTGTCTCCGGCTTCGTCTATAAATTTACAAACTAAATCTCTCAAAGCATCTAATCTTTTTAATCTGTCCATCCAGTCTTCAGGTGAAATAGGTATAATTTCACGTCCAATTTCCACTTCTCTTCTCAAACTTTTTACAGGTGTTGGGTGACGACCAAAATTAAGATAGGCAGGTGATACTTTAGTTGATGATTGTACTGCTGTATTAACTGCATGTCTGAAACAAATAGAGAAATGATAAAATAAACAATGAACGTTTAAATTAAGATTTTAACAGAGCAGTAACAAAAAAAAAATTTCTATAAAACCAAAAAAAGCTTTGAGAGTTCTTTTTTATAAATTTTTAATTTTTAAATAGGCTAACAAAGAGATAATTTAATAAAATGATAATCTTTGGAGTACTTAGTAATTTTTTCTTAGTGAATCTCTTGAAATATATAGAACAGGTTACTGTGTTGATAAAACAGTTAAATTGAGAGTTGAAATAAATACCTAAACAATTAAACAATGTAGTTAAGCTTTTATAATAAAGCCCCGAACACGCACAATTTAAATATAAGTGCCAAACTTCATGACAATTTTTTTGGTCTGCTGGATAAAGTCGCCGCGTTAAATTTGGCCGTTGTATACTCAAATCTCGACGCTCTTTTTTTCTCTAATTGTTTGTGTGAAATAGGATAAATAATTTTGTTCTAAACCAATTAAAAGAAAGTACATAGTCTACATAATTTAAACGTACACTACTTATTTTATCATTTCTCTATTAGAAAAAGTCTAAGATCTTAAAATATCTCAAAGTTAAATAAAAATCCACAAAAAAAAATATTAAAAAAAAAAAAAAATTGATGTGCCGAGGTTTGAACCGATGACGGCAAAATGAGAAGCGGTGACTCTAGCCACCAGACCAATCGATTTAAGTGTTTTCAATGTTGGGAACTGATATTTAAATTGTGCCACTTCGCAGCTTAATTACAAAAGCTTTATTAAATTGTTTAATTGTTTAGGTATTTATTTCGACTCTCCACGGAGAGCAGACTTTGGTTACAGCAACGAGAGTCTGTAGTAGCCACAGCGAAGTGATTCTAGTCGACCATTTTTAGTAACGACCACTAGAAAATTATGGTAGCCACAACCAAAAATTTTTAAACTGCCGTAGCAATCGGCAGTGTCGATAATGCAGATTCTGATTTTGTGCGCGTCTGCTTTTTGTGGGTTAGTTTAGTCTTGACTTTTCGACACTTTGTTTAACACTTGAATGAATTTAAAAATCATCGAAAAAATTCTTATAAATGAAATTTGATATCAAAGAATCTTGTGATGTCACTTATTTGAGCTTTTTACACTTCTAAAGGCTAAAAAAAGGCATTTCAAAAATGTAAAAAATTCTAGTACTGGCTACAATAATTTTTTAGCTGTGTCTACTACAGACTCTCGCTGCTGTAACCAAAGTCTGCTTTCCGTGTCAGTTTAACTGTTTTGTCAACACAGTAACCTGTTCTATATATTTCAAGAGATTCACTAAAAAAAAATTACTAAGTACTCCAAAGATTATCATTTTATTAAATTATCTCTTCGTTAGCGTAATGAAAAATTAAAAATTTACAAAAAAGAACTCTCAAAGCTTTTTTTGGTTTTATAGAAATTTTTTTTTTTTTGCTACTGCTTTGTTAAAATCATAATTTAAACGTTCATTGTTTATTTGATCATTTACTCTATTTGTTTAAAATTAAAAAAAAAAAAAGTTAAAAAAAGTTCCTAAAAATCTTAATACATCTCAAAGTTTAATAAAAATCAACAAAAAAAAATATAAAATAAAAAAAAAAGAAAAAAAATTGAAGTGCCGAGATTTGAACCGATGACGGCAAAATGAGAGGTGGTGACTTTAGCCACCAAACCAATCGAGCTAACTGTTTTTCAATATTCGGAGCTTACATTTAAATTGTGCCCCTTCGGGGCTTATTAATTATAAAAGCTTAATTATAAAAGCTTAGTTACATTGTTTAATTGTTCAGGTATAATTATCTTTGTTTCATATTTTTATCCTTAATTTCTAAGCATTAGTATATTTTTTTCAGACATATTTACATAATATAGCTTTGCATAATTAAAAGTCATGTTATACGAATTATTCTTTCAAATATAATCAAGCTCAATCCAAGGAAAATAATAAAATTACAAGTAAGAGCTCAAAAAAATAATTATGTCCTTTCAAACATTTGTTTTTGTTTATGTTTGTTTTTTTTTTTCTTTCTAACGTCAAGCTACGCATGCTGGAAGAGTGGGGGAAGGGCTCACGCGTGGAGGAGAGAGAGAGAGACGGAGCCGACGCCGCTCGCTGCTACAGCGTTGCCACGTTTTTTCAGCGCAATCTAGTAACTCTGGCTCAACGTTTTTCTTCCAAAGTCTATCTTTCAACAGGGGCCTCAGGTCTTAATGAGGTAGTTTGTAGATTAGTAGGGCCTCACTGGTGGCCGTCTTCGCCACTGAATCTTCTAGCTCATTTGCTGTAATACCAATGTGAGTGGGCATCCAATGTATTTTTATGGTTCTTCAAATTTCCTGATCCTTGTAGAACTCCGCATTCTTCCGATGTATGGTGCATGTTCTTGTCTGCCTGAGGGCTGGAGTTACTGAGTGCATGGACTACACTCAGTGAATCAGTAAAAATGTTGACGTTCCTGTGTTTGTACCTGAGTGCCAAACTCATGGCATCGGAAATGGCGAGACCTTCTGCAGTGTAGATTGAAGCGTTTGTGTTGAGTGTAGTAACTTCTATGTATACAAGAGCAGGGGAAACGACTGACGAGTCAACCGAGCTTCCTCCCTCCATTTTACTACCATCAGTGAATAAGTTGAGGTCCTGTTCCGTGTTTATCATGTTGTAGGATAGGGTGTTAGGGTGATCACTTCTGGACAGAATTCGCCCCATATCCATATCCGTAATCACTGGCATGCGGAAAATATCAAAGCTATAGTTGTACACATCATGAAATATCCAACTGTGCACAAGATGAAGGATTCCTGCCATACTCTTGATGCTCTGGTCCAGTATGCTAATCTTCTTATGCCGATCTTCAATTATGTTCCAAATGCGCCGCTTGATTGTGCCTAGGCCAAGGAGTTTGTTTTACTCAGTGCTTTCAGTAGGTAGTTACAGCAAAGATTCTTATTTACATGTTACAGCAAAGGCTCGTATTTGAAGGTAATCCAGTCTTGCTTCGGTCCGTAGAATGTTGATAGGAGTGTTAATCCTCAAGCCAAACGACATGCGGATGGCAGAGTACTGAAACCTTTCGAGTTTAATGGCTCGTGTTTGCTGGGTGGAAAAGTAAACAAAAGATCCATAGTCCAACACTGGTCGAGTGCACAAAGCTCTAATAAAAAGCGATTAAAGTTGCAGGATCCACTTCCCAGTAAACACCTCTCAGGAATTTAATGATATTCAACGTTTTGTGTGATTTTTGTAGTACTTACCTAATATGGCTGTCAAATGAGTGATCATATTCGAAGTTTATGCCTAAAAATTTAACAGTATCTACCGAGGGGATGGGCTTGTCCTGTAGTCTGAGATGTGTGCTTCCAGGCTTGATTCCACGATTGTTTACTTGCATGGACTTAGTCTTGTCCGGTGAGACATCTAAACCAATCATTCGGAATCTGTTCGTGATGAGTGCAACGGCTTTCTCCAACAGGTGCCCATCCAATGCAGGATATGCCGTACGGAGATATACAACAAAATCATCAGCATACTGTAAGACCTTGACGTTAGAGAACATGTTGTAGCCTTCGATAAGCCTCTTGACTTCAGCAACATAAATTAGTTCAGCAGTAGGCTGAGTACTCCTCCCTGGGGTACTCCTCTATGGCATAATTTTGGCTTGTCCATATTAATTTCACTCTATAGGTGTCTTTTGTATGTGATCAATCTGACCAAACGTAAGAGTCTGGTCGAGCATCCTATATCGGCCGATTTGGCCAAAAGAATGCCGATGCTTACCTCGTTGAAAGCATTGCTGATATCTAAAAATATGGCCATGATCTGCTCGTTTGACTTGAGGGCTTCATTTTCTATCCATTTTGAAAACAGTCAGATTGTCCGCACAAGAGTATCCCTTGCAAAATCCCATCTGATCTTTTGGCAGTAGATCCTTGGTTTCAACCCACCATCTATTGGTGACCATAATCTCATACATCTTACATATGCAAGATGTCAGAGCAAGCGGCCTAAGCCCACTTCCACTAGCTTTCGGTACAAGATGTATGAAAGTATCTCTCTATTCATCGGGATACACACTGTCTTTGTGAAGAAGATTAAGTATTTCAAGAAGCTCCAGGGGATACTTAATCGGGATGTTATGTAAGACCTCATAATTAATCCCATCTGTTCCAGGTGAGGATTTATCGCCACGAGACTTGAGAGCTGCATTAAATTTGGCATAGGAAAAGAAGTTGTTGAAAAAAGGTACGTCGTTGGAGTCAGGTAGTCACTCAGGATCATAAGGAACTGAAAGAGGGCAAATTTTCCCGAGTGCTTCGTCTGTCTCTTTCCGTTGGCTCTGAACATCTCTGTACTGACTATTTTTGACTTTGACCCATTTGTTTTTAAATATTTTAGCCTTGCTCCAGGTGTATCTTATGTTCCGTGAGAAGTCGATTGTCTCTGCAAACTCTCGGAAACAGTCCCTTTTTTGGTTCAATAGCTTTCTTGCTTCTCTGCGTAACTCCTTGTATTTAATTCTGTCTTCGTCCAGTCGTGAATACTCCCATCTTTTGTAGGCCGCTAGTCTTCTTCTTTTAATCTGGTCGCACTCACTGTACCACCAAGGAACAGGATTGCGATATTTACGAGGATCGACATTTTTTCTCTTAGGAGTGGAAATTTTAACCACGTCAGTCATACACGCTGGTGTAACGTTCGTATTTTTCCACAGGAGTCATAGCTTCGTATTCATACCCTAAGAATTCAATGTAACTTTCATCCAGAATTTTGTTTACTTTGACGCAGTCAGTGTGGGTGGATTGAATTTTAAAAGTCCCATGATTATATATGATACGTTGCACATCAAGGGTGATGTCTACGGGAAAATGCTCAGATCCAAGCGAGTCATTCAAAACAGAAACATTAGTGTATGGCTCAATATCAATAGTTGTGAATATGAGGTCTATGTTCGATTTTCTCAACGTTTCGGGAACCACGTGCGTGTAGGTGTCTGTGTTCTGCAGGTACAAGTTGTACTTCTCAGACTGCAATATAATACCGTTAGGATCAGTTTTAATACAGTTTCACATTTCGTTGCTGGCGTTGAAGTCCCCTGCCAAAATAGTGCGTATGCCAGTTGTGACCTTGCTGACCAGAGAGTTCCATTCCGGGTTCATCAGATCTCCAAGTTCGTTGTCCGGCAGTCGGTAACAAGCATATATGTCAAGCGATTCAGTCAGATTTTCTATCCTAATACCACACAATTGGATTTTCGCAGTATTAATGCACTGGTCTTCAAGAACACTGAAACGATACACATTACGCACTAAAAAGGCTAAGCCTCCACCCCTTCGATTTATTCTATCGAACCTGTGGTTTGAGAAAGACACACATCCAAAGTCAAATTCCTGAGTTTCATTGAGCCACGTTTCTGCTATAATTAGAACGTCGTAGTCACAGCCACCTTCTGGAGTTCACATGTTTTCCCTTCCTTCCTGATGCTCCGCACATTCCAGACAAAATGCGCAGCGTGTCATTTTCACTAGCCGCTTGAAGAGGAGGAGCAGGATCAGAATCCGGCTCGTGCATTAGTAGTAGTAAAAAAAGAGCTAGACAGTGGCCTCAAGGTCACTGTGAGTTTCACTCTGAGATCGAACAGACATGAAGTCGTCATCTGCCATGAGTTGATGGTGTTTTCTGATTTGCGTGTTAATTTTCGACAGCCTCGTTTTAAAGGAGGAAACAGTTGTAAGCCCCCAAACTTTATTCAGCAAGTCCACCATTCCAACCGAATTCGGACATATAGTTCTTGACCAGCGGTGGAATATCTGCGTACTTCAGCTTCTGCTCGAAAGTCTCTGTAGGGAATTTTTCCAAGTCTGCAAAGGACTTCTTACCTTTCATCTTACTCCAAACCCTTGTAACTACCCTTGTTCTTACCGTTGCACTTACTGCTTTTTATAACTCGGCACTTACCCAAGAATATGCTCATGTTTATATATCTGTTTCCATCATGGTAATAATTGTAGTTAGAATTTTTTTCATGCTTTTATTTCAAACTCTAAGACTACTTTGTTCTTATCGTTAAGCATACTTTCATTTCTATTCTTAGTTAAACATCTGTTTCTATTTGTTTAGGATTGAGTTTAGAAAAATGAGAAAAACACAATAATAAAACTTCTTATTTGAAATTTAGTTTTATAATTTTAATAAATAAAAGAACTTAAAACACTTTAATTATATACAGTAAACTCTGTGTCTGTTGTAACGTAATGATCAGGACACTAACGAAATAAATTATTAATTATAAATTCAAGCAACTGAGTAGGTCTTGATTTCGTCTACTCGTCATCACGTATTAGACGCCACTGATGTTGCTTTTCGTTTCGGCAGTGAAGGCAGCACACAGTGCTGCAAGATAGGTTTGGTATTTGCGTTGTAGCTGGGGTGGTACAAAAGTTAGTGGGGTCCTGATCATTCCGCCCACTTTCGTCCGTTGCAGTTGCAGAGGGACGAAACAACAAGATTGTTTTCGTCACATGTCGGTTTAAAGTTGTAGTTGAAGTCTTGACCGTAACGATTTGAACTTTACTATCTTTTTAGAAGGGTCAGCCTTAAAGATTCGACCAACGAGCCATTTTGCTGGAGGTGTGTTTTCGTTTTTTAAAATAACGAGATCCCCAACGGCAATTTTTGTTTCGTCTTCCATTTGTCCCAAGGTTGTAAGCTTGTGAGGTATTCAGATGACCACCTGGACTAAAATTCTTGAGCTGATTGTGTAACGTGCAACCATCTTTTTCCAACTGGAACTTTGATTGCAGTGACATCAGGTTCTGGAACTTAGAAAGATTGTCGTTGGATAAGGAAATGGGCAGGTGACAAAAAGGGAGGTTCAAAAGGATCATCAGGTAAGGGTAATAACGGTCTAGAGTTCAGACAGGCTTCGATCCTTGCGAGCAAAGTCGCGAACTCAATAAAAGTAAAAATCTGGGTACCTATGAGCCTTTTCAAATTATTTTTACATGAACGCACTGCGGCTTCTCAAAGACCACCACAGTGAGGCGCACCTAGTGGATTGATATTAATATACATAAATATTACAAAGAAATAGAAACAAATAAGTTTACCTGTGTAATCAGTTATTACTCGAGTCGAGCATGTCATCTATGCATTACACTTCAATTATCTTTTCTTCTCCGATGCAGAACATATGATATTTTACCTAACATAATTTCAAATTCAACAAAACAACTTGATAATATCTCTTGGCACAGTGATTCATGTAAGAAAAGTTTTGATAATTTCTAGTTTAAAATTTCAAAAAAATTACTTAATTGCGAGATAAGTGATATTTATTTTCACAAAAAATTTTTGAAAAGTGAGATTGAAAAAATGTATGTGAGAATACATACCGAAAATTTACCTCCGAACGAAAGAAGATTATTTTTTAAATCTGTTCAATTAAAATTGAAGAAAACTAGACATTTATTATCTAAGAGATATGATAAAAAATTTCATCACTTGTTACATCTTTTTCATCCATCTGATGATACTTATTCGAATAAAGAAAATATAATTTGTACATTTAGAAATTTAAGTTCCCTGGATATCCCTGAGAACGTAGTAAAAATAGTTTCGTTAGGTAGAAATTTTTCTTGTAAAAATCAATCTTTTACTAAGAATGACATTACATGTACAGTAAAAAATTAAGAAATGAGTTTACAAAAAACTGACTATGACCATGAAAGCAAAGATGACGTTAGAAATAGAATATTGCAGGCAATTAATCATTTTGATAATAGAAAAAAACCATTTCTCTTTTTTTGAAAAAAGGTTAAATTGTGATATAAAATTGACTAGGCAATTTTTGAAAGATAATGACAATGTATTTTTTACCAAGTCAGATAAGGGTAACGTTACTGTTTGTTTGGATAAATTGGTTTACATAGAGAAAATGACTGAAATGTTAGGTGACACTGATACGCATGAACTTGTTGACAATGACCCATTGGAAGAATTGCAGTCTCGTGTTTATGAAGAATTGAAATATCTTAATCCTATTCAGATTATGAATATCATAAATATCAACTTACACAGACAGACACATTTTTATCAAAATGCTATGGTTTGCCGAAAATTCACAAGCGAGATTTATCATTCAGACCAATAATTTCATCTATCAATTTTCCAACTCATTTTTTATCTACCATTTTATTGAAAAATCTTAGAGAATTTATTTCCCTTCCTAAATCTCATATTTACAATAGCTTTGATCTGAAGAATAAAATAAGTAATTTACATATACCTAGGAATTATATTTTGATTTTACTTGACGTTGTTTCGTTGTTCACAAAAGTCACTCTCGAATAAGTGTTGGATAGCTTGGATAGAAGGTTTACCCAGATTCGTAGCAAGAGTAAGATTCCTTTTTGTGATATTATAATTTAACCAGACTTCTTTTTGAAAACGTTTATTTTAATTTTGATGGCAAGACTTATCGCCAGGTTTCAGGCACCCCAATGGGATCTCCGATTTCACCCATTTTTGCGAATATGGTTTTGGATGACCTTGAGACTTTTTGCCTTAAAAAATTAAAGAAAGATTTTAATATTGCCCCTTTATTTTACTACCGTTATGTGGATGACACCATTGTGTGTATTAACAAAAGATATGTGGAGAAAATTTTAAACGTTTTTAACTCGTATGACATGAATTTGCAATAGTCTGGCTATCACCAACACCAGATATGGGTATATGAAGACTTTTTTTTAGTCAATTTCAGTTTCTGACAAAGTCTTTCGGATATAATAGAAACTTGGGAGCATTGATCAATCAAAGCTCTTGCAAGCACTTTCAGTCCATTGGTGCCAGTAACATGCATCAACGCTGTTGAAAGTAAAGCTCCACCGTTCATGTGCATGGTGAAACTCAGTAAAGAAATCCATAATGCTGTTATGGATTTAAAGAATTCGGATAGGAAGCATCCATATTTTACCTCCAATTTGTTTTCCACATGTGAGGATAGTTATTGGGAGGTAAAGGCCGAAATTTCTGGCCATATAGAGCAATTTTCGGTTGACGAGATAGCTGCACGTGAAGCTCAGTTAGCTCTCTACCGTGATCAAACCATCAAAATGCTGAATTATTCTTATCAGCAACCTGATCGATCAGTTGCATTGTCTAAGCTGAATCTTCCAAAATTTAATGGCAAATGTCAATGACCAAGTACAGGGAGTTAGTATCTAAATTATACAGGGTGGTCCAAATTAATGTATCGGTGCATTTATCTCGAAATCAAAGCCTCGTGTGAAAAATTTTTTCAGGTAAAAGTTGTTTGGTTAGGAGGGGGAAGAAAAATGGGCCCAACAGAATTGGGCCCGGGGCCTTAGGTTGGGCCCTACGGACCCAAAGTCCGTTTTTTTAAATGGGAACCCCTATTTTTTACCCCGGATTCGGAAAGAGCGGAAAATTTTACGATTTTTAGGTATTTTTTGAAATTTTTTTGGGCCTTTTCTGAGGCCCCATAAGCCCCGATAAAGTCCCCGTATGTTTTGTGGCTTTATTACCGGGAAAAAAGCATTTTTAGTACAGCACATGCACGGGAAAAGTTATTTCATTTTAAATTTACAAGAAAATGGACCCGAAAAAATTGGGCCCGGGGCCTTAGGTTGGGCCCTACGGACCCAAAGTCCGTTTTTTTAAATGGGAACCCTTATTTTTTACCCCAATTTTTTTGGGCCCTATGAAGACAATACGTGGGGCTTGTGACCCTGCTTCTGTGGCCTCGTTCAACACTGAAGCCTTTTCTACATTTTTTTCTGATAAATGAGTAATCAGAAGGTCAATTAATTTATTATGAAGAGTTTATTAAATTTAAAAAAAAACAAAACATGTACATATGTACATGAATAAGCAATAAAAAATCTCAAACAAAGAATAAACAATAAACAATTATTAAATAATCTGAAATGAATAATAAAAAAGTACCCTAAGCTCTGACAATCTGATACCCTGTTGCTTGCAGTCTTTTAAATTTTTGACAATTATTTTAATAAATTTGTATGTCATTTTTTTGTTCCATTCACCAAAGCTTGAATAAAGCTCTTCCTATTTCTGCCCATTTCTTGTGTTTATCAAAATAGCAAACATTACATAATGATTTGTTGATGATAAGCGCACACCGCAAAATTAAGCCTTGGGTGAAAAAATTGGATTTTGCGTGCTATTATTATTATTATTATTATTATTTTTTTTTTCTTAATACAAAACGGACATAACTGTCCAATTACAAAGAGAACACAAAGCTAGGAAAGGACAACACAAAGCAATAAACTGAAGATAAAGTCGGAAAGTAGCAGAGCGGGACGTGAACCCAGGGACGCTAGATTACGAGTCGCGCGCTCTATCCACAAAGCCATCGGACCTCTTATCTAATTTCCGCCTTTATTTTCATAGTGTTAACGCTGTTACTTAAAGTTACTGCGTGCGCGTGCCTTAAGGCGCACGTGGCCATTTAAATAGAAAACAGTAGATAGTAAATAGTTGCTGTTGTTATGTAAGAAGAAAATGTTTTAATTATTGTAAAAATATTGTCTCGAATTATCTTAAAAAAAGTGAACTAGTCTCTGAGAAAACTCTGAATATTTTATTTAGTATTATTAATTTGGTTATATCAATTTTTTCTTATTCATGTTATTGATCTTACTTCGAAATAAGATCTTGGTTATATCTAACCTTTTTATCATCTCGTTTTGATAAATGAAAATAATAGGATATTAATTTCAGAATCATGGTAACCATTTGTTTATTTCGATTCACGTGAGCTGGATAGATAAGCCAAAATCGTTTTATAATGAAATATGACACAACTTTGTTTTTAACTTTTAAACAAACTCATAAATATTTTGTATCAAATTTTGACGACAAAACATGAAGAGTAAAGATAATTTTTATAATCATCTTAATTTTATTTAACATTAAAATTCTGTTTGAAGACAGTTGAGAGTAACTTTTTTTTTCAATTTAACTAAACATAATTTTAATGACTTAATTTTTCTGTACAAACATTTAAGTTTTTTAAAAGCTCGAAAATAATATTTTATCAGTTATTTATTTTATTTGTGTAAAAACGTAGAGTTCAGAAAGAAGTGTAAAAGTTACTTTCTTACGCATTCTATTAAAAAAATAGCTGTTTATTTTTAATAAATTTTAAGTTTGTTATTTAAAAAAAAGGGGGAAATTTTTCGTAATAAAAAATTATTTTCTTATTGTGAGTAAAAAATAACGAAGTAGGCCCACTGATTTTCTGTAAAGTTTTAAAAATTGAATATTTTTTGAGTACATACAGCTTCTGCGTGAGTCTAAAGGCCGGGACAGACATTTCTGCACGGAGTTCTGTGCGCTTATGCAGCACAGAGCTTACACCTACACGGCCTGGGCGCACTTACACCAGGCGGCGCGCATGTGTGGCGTGCACGGACTTGCAGAAATCTTTGTCCCGGCCTTAAGCCTGTTTCGAGCGGCAGTTCATTTAATTATTGAAAACTTATTTTTTTTTAAATTTTCAGAATTAAGAATAACGATTTTTTTTCTTTATTGTGTGTAATTACATTTCTAAAAAGAAAAAAAAAAAAACAATGACTTCTATTAACAGTTGTTTATAATTAAGTTATGAAAGAAGAAAATAATTTATTTTTTTCCAAAACTTATATTATTTTTTTTATATCATAATTTATATTATTTATATTATTTTTACACGTAATTTAATTTTATGCATCAATAGAATCGATGTTCTCACTTCATAAATTTTTTACTCAGAATCATCAGTTTTTAAAAAAGTAATGGAAAGATCATAGCTGATTAATTGAAATTGTTATTTATAAAATTATGTTAAAACAAAAAGTGCTCCAATAATAAATGATTTTGGAAAATTTATCCTGCTGCCAACTATAATGTAAATCCAATCGGTCTTTAAAATTGTATTACTTGTAGGAATGACGTTTTTGGGATATTTTGAAATCAATTTTATAAAATGGCTGATTATTTACCAACAGAGATTGTTGATATGATCGGGGTTCTTGCTGTAGCTGGAGACAACGCTACTCAAGCTGCTATATTGTACGCACAACGATATCCTGATAGGAGACATCCAACGAGACTCACGATAACGAGATTAGTTGCTCGAGCCCGCAATGGAAATTTAAGACGTACTCATCATGATTATGGCATTAATGATTTAAGAGTTATAATGGTTCTGGCTTTAGTACATTTAAATCCCCATATCAGCAGTAGGGAAATTGAGAGAGAAACCCATTTTTCTAAGAACACTGTCCTAAGAATTCTAAAAAAACATCAATTTCATGCATATCATGTAACACTTACCCAGGCATTAATGCCTCAAGATTATTTAAATCGTATTCAATTTTGTAACTGGGCTCTCGCAAGAATCCAGCAAGATCCAAATTTTTTTTATTATGTTATGTTTTCTGACGAAGCCACTTTTAAGAACAATGGTGAATTAAATCGTCACAACAGCCACTACTGGTCGGACGTAAATCCACATTGGTTCAGAGCAAATGATAATCAACATCGATGGAGTTTGAATGTCTGGTGTGGGATCGTGAATGGATACCTAATTGGGCCATATTTTTTTGATGGTACTGTTACCGGTGTCAAATACTTACATTTATTACAAAATCATCTTCCAGGATTGTTGAATCACGTCGACAATGAAACTAGAGAAAGAATGTGGCTCCAACAAGATGGGGCCCCGCCTCATTGGCATAACATTGTACGCGCCTTTTTAAATAATCAGTATCCTGCTAGGTGGATTGGACGAGACGGTCCTGTTGCATGGCCAGCCCGATCACCCGACTTGACGTCGCCAGATTTCTATCTTTGGGGTTTCTTAAGAAGTGTAGTTTACGCTGAAGCGCCAACGACCCCAGAGGATATGCAAAATCGTATTATAAGAGCCTGTGCCAATATTTCTCGCAATGTTCTTTTGAGTACAGTCAGGAACTTACAAAAAAGAATCAACTTGTGCATTCAGGAAAATGGTGGTCAATTCGAGCAAATATTAAATGGTTAGTTAGAAAAAAAAAAAAAATAATGAAACAATTTCTGAAAAGCTCTTGAAAAAATATTTTTATGATGTTAAAACTCACACATGTAAATACTAATTTTAAAAAAGTATGAATAAAACTGTTACTTCATAATTCGATATTTCAACATATGTATTGATTAAAACATCACTTTTGTATCAGCCAATAATTTATTTGTTTATGTCTTGCACAGCAATTTGGTTAACGCGCATACGCTTGGAGTATTTTTATTTTGAAAAATAATTGATTCATTATTAAATTTTTCATTTCTACAGAGCCTAGACTATGAGCTTGTTTGAGATAAGGGTATTTGTTTATTATTTATTTGAGATTATTTATTAAAATGACATACAAATTTATTAAAATAATTGTCAAAAATTTAAAAGACTGCAAGCAACAGGGTATCAGATTGTCAGAGCTTAGGGTACTTTTTTATTATTCATTTCAGATTATTTAATAATTGTTTATTGTTTATTCTTTGTTTGAGATTTTTTATTGCTTATTCATGTACATATGTACATGTTTTGTTTTTTTTTAAATTTAATAAACTCTTCATAATAAATTAATTGACCTTCTGATTACTCATTTATCAGAAAAAAATGTAGAAAAGGCTTCAGTGTTGAACGAGGCCACAGAAGCAGGGTCACAAGCCCTACGTGTTGTCTTCATAGGGCCCAAAAAAATTGGGGTAAAAAATAAGGGTTCCCATTTTAAAAAACGGACTTTGGGTCCGTAGGCCCAACGTAAGGCCCCGGGCCCAATTTTTTCGGGTCCATTTTCTTGTAAATTTAAAATGAAATAACTTTTCCCGTGCATGTGCTGTACTAAAAATGCTTTTTTCCCGGTAATAAAGCCACAAAACATACGGGGACTTTATCGGGGCTTATGGGGCCTCAGAAAAGGCCCAAAAAAATTTCAAAAAATACCTAAAAATCGTAAAATTTTCCGCTCTTTCCGAATCCGGGGTAAAAAATAGGGGTTCCCATTTAAAAAAACGGACTTTGGGTCCGTAGGGCCCAACCTAAGGCCCCGGGCCCAATTTTTTCGGGTCCATTTTCTTGTAAATTTAAAATGAAATAACTTTTCCCGTGCATGTGCTGTACTAAAAATGCTTTTTTCCCGGTAATAAAGCCACAAAACATACGGGGACTTTATCGGGGCTTATGGGGCCTCAGAAAAGGCCCAAAAAAATTTCAAAAAATACCTAAAAATCGTAAAATTTTCCGCTCTTTCCGAATCCGGGGTAAAAAATAGGGGTTCCCATTTAAAAAAACGGACTTTGGGTCCGTAGGGCCCAACCTAAGGCCCCGGGCCCAATTCTGTTGGGCCCATTTTTCTTCCCCCTCCTAACCAAACAACTTTTACCTGAAAAAATTTTTCACACGAGGCTTTGATTTCGAGATAAATGCACCGATACATTAATTTGGACCACCCTGTATATATAAACTAAACTTGATAGTCAGACATTCATCTTGGAGAATAAACTGAGGGCAATAAAACTTATCAGTGCTAGCGTATTGACTATAAATCTATAAATTCCAATGATGATTTAAATGATGTATGTATTTAACTTTAACTGAATTATGGTTATTGACATCTCCTGAACTTAAACTTTTTGTACGCTGGATGAATTATAATAGCTAACTTGATAAAAAAGCATGAACCACTGCAGCATTTTTAAATTACCAAACTGGAAAAGTTCATTCACTTAAAATCTTCAAAAGTTAATTAAAATTTAATCTTTATGAGTGTATTAGTTGAGAGACAGCATGTGGAAATCTCTTAAACAACCAAAAAGAAAGTGAAGTAGTTTTGAATCATCATTGAAATGTATAAACTCTGAATCGCTACACTTGCATTGATAAATTTTATTATCAGAAACACTTCCAATATGAATATGTCTGACAATCAAGTTGAATTTTACTTTTGGCTGCTATACTAACTTCCAATATTTGGTCATTGACATTACCTCCATCTGGATGCACTAGTGAATCAGTACCTAATAGAATTATCAAATAGGCACATCCATCATGAAAAAATTGTATTTTATTACTAAACTGACAAAGATGATACTTCCAAAATATTCACATAATTTAATAATTTAAAAGATGTGTTACGTTACATCTTTTGAACATTCATTTCTTTTTAATTCAGCTCGGCCAACGCCCGAGCTGACCTAAATAACTCACTCATATGGCGAGTCGTGACCGGGGAGAAGCGCAATTCGCGTCAGCTGACGCTGACGCACCGCTTCTCTCTCGCTATCTACTTCTTATTACCTCATTTCCTTTCGACACCTACTGCTCCACAAATTCAAAACTGCGATCACGCAAAACGTGATCATTCAACGTGCCCTGTCCCCTCCAAATTCACCTGTGTTCCAAATGTGTTGAGGAATAAAAAGCGGCACCTGGGAGTGTAAGCAAGTTCGTTCCGGGCGGGGACGAGTGAGAGTCGTCCCCGGCTCTAGTTAGGTAGTTAGGTATTTGAGTAGTGTTAAGGACAGTTCGTTCCGGGCGGGGACGATGTAATCGAGATTAACGGTATATGTTTTAGTTTAAGCGGGAACGAGTGAGAGTCGTCCCCAGCTCCTTTAATTTTAAATAGTTCTTATGACAAAGTTCGAGAGTCGTTGTTAAAAGCGTGTTTGGTTTACAAATTGTGTGTAAAGTCAAGGCAATATTAAAGTTCAGTGCAGTTGGGGACACGCGATAATCATGCCCGACTCAGTCTTGTACAAACGTTGTGAAAACTAATGTTAAATAAACCATGTTGACGAAAAGAAGCAGCCACTTTCTTTTACATACGATCCCGAGAAACCCTCAAGGTAAGACTTAAGAATTATTATTAAGGTAAGAAAGGTATTAAAAGAGACAAGTAACGGGGGCCGTAAAAGGCCGGCCCCCGACACGCGCATGCAAGAGGTTACCAGGCTCCCTGGGCTTTTATTCCTTTTCCCCAGGCTGCTAAAAGTAAAAGGAAGTTAAAGGTTAGTTAAGCTCTGGCTTAACGTGGTAAGCTAGGTGGATTTAATGTATTTAAGTATTCTGGTAAAAGCACTTCATCTAATTGATCATTTTCACAATTTTCTGTACTGTAAAAGATCTGTGACTTGCTCATTAAGCTTATCAACATCAATGTTTCGAGCTGATAAAATAACATGATTGCATATTTTGTCAAATTTTTGTTCTTCAATTAATTTACCAAATACATGCTGTGCTAGATTAGTATTACTTGGGAGCATACAACTATTTGGTAAATTTACATTATCTTGTTGATCGTTTATTGTACCATCCCCGACTGTTAATAAAAATTTAGCAAATTCAACTTCATTTGGCAAAACTCTCATATTCCTTGTAAGTTTATACGTAGTAAAATATTTCCATAATTCGCTATACTTAATCGACAAATTCAATGTTTCACTTCGGGTACCATTAACTTTGATAGGAAGAAGTTGCCTGAAATCACCACCTGAAACAACAATTTTCCCACCAAATGGTAAAGTGTTGTTCATTATATGTTGCAATGTTCGATTTATTATTTCCAAAGCGTACCTTGGAGCCATAGGTGCTTCATCCCAAATAAACAATTCCGTTTCTCTCAAATATTGTCCTTCTTTCGACTGTGCTTTAATGTTCAATGATGAGTCGTGATACATAGGAACTGGTAAACCAAAGGTTTTGTGAACGGTTTTGCCGTTTGGGAGTAATGTAGCTGCAATCCCAGTAAAAGCCATTGAACATACTTTTATATTTTTGGATGATAATAAATTATATAATGTAGTGTACATAAAAGTTTTTCCAGATCCACCTGGTCCATCAATAAAAATACAATTTTGTCGATTTTGCAAATCATTAGAAGTAGCAGAATTCATAACAATGTCTACTATGTTTTTTTGTTGCTCATTTAAAAGTAAATACTGTCTTTTACTTACATCAGCCATTTCCAGCAATGATAATGTAATATTTTCAGTAATTAAATTGGTGTTTATAAATCGTTCCATTGATGGAAAATCAGTTAAATTACGACCCTCGTTTAGCAGTAAACTATTAATATCTTTATATGCCAATTGATAACTCATTGAAAGTTCGTGTTGTTGAGTATAATCTTCAGACATCGAATCTTTAAATTTGTTCCACAATTCTTCAAGGTTGGCAATGTATTAAAATACGAACGAATAATTGACGAAGTTGTCAGGGCATCATCCATACAGTTGCTTCTTCCATTGCTTTTGCCCATTCATCATCAGCCTCTATAAGCCCTAGTGCTAAGCAAGCCGCTGTAAACGAAGGTCGCAAAATATTATCAACTGTTAACAAATCATTCCAACTTGTTGAACCCTTTACATGCAATAATAATAATAATCTTTCATGAAATAATTCTGTTTGAGTTGGACTAACAGAATACATGCGTCCAATATTAAAATGTTTTTTTCTCGTTTCCCATGATGTTATACCAGTAAGTTTGTCTTTTTTATGAACATTGTAACGGGGTATTTCTTAAGAAAAGGGCCTCCCTTAAATAATTAACGGAGTTTCCCGGGCCCTCCCATTACAAGGAAAAATTTACACAAAAACTCTCGGGGGAAAACTCCTTAAACTCCGGGGTAGGGTTCCCGCGAAAAGAAAACCTCCGGGACTGGTCCGTGAGCTAGAGGAAGAAGAAATAAATTATTGCAAAAATCTCGGTTGAATTTGATTTTATTCTTGTCTACAAAAAAATCAAGTCTACAATTACAAAAAAAATAAATTTTAATTTAAGAACAAAGGAAATAAACAAACACTATAAAGTAGTCTACAAAATGGCGGGTAACGACGCCGCGCCAAGAAAATCTCGGTCGGATTTATATAAAGACACCTTTCATAATATACAAACAAAAAATTTCATTTAGCATACCGATATCCTAAAATCCCAGAAAAAAACATGCTTTATAAAATCTTATTGAATAGTACAAAAAATCTTACGTTTACCAAAATTTTCACTTATTATCTGATGCCCAAAATGGCTACCCTCTGGTTTTTCCAACTCTCAATAAAAGTAAATTAACCCAAGTTTTCTTGATTTCTTCTACTACCTGGCTGTAAATGAAAGGAAAAAAAAATGTCTACAAACTCAAAAAAAAAACTACTGGGAAAAGGAAAACTTTGAAAAAAAAATCTACAACTTAGAAACTTAGAAAAGATTAACACTCTCCAAAAATACAACCTCACACCTTGGCTACTGAGAACAGAGTGACGCTTCCCCGCGCCTCTCTGACTCAACTTCCTTCCTCACCATCCCTTCCTAATACTCTCAACCAATCAACACTAATCTATTTCATCAAGTTTCATTCACACTTGAGGAACAGCAATGTGTCCACCAATCACATACATTCACGCCATAATATCCAATCACACTCACGTCTACAAAGTTCCGGTGGCGATCGCCACGCCACCTATACTACACGTGAACATTCAAAAGAAAAGGAAAAAAATAACGCACACGAGACACTCACAGCTCTAACTCTGTCTCTCGCGCACATAATCTCTCTCTCGTTCTTTCCTACACGCACACATTGTCCACGCCACGTGCAAACTACAAAAAAAAAAAAATAAAGCTACACTCATGCCCGCGTCTACTGTGTTGAGTGTGCGCGCACGCGCCTGCCAACGCAGTTGCGTCGTCTGCCGACACGCGCCGCGCACCTCCTCCGTCGTCGGAAACTCCCGGACGGAGAACCGGGACCTGTGCGCTGTGTGTGTATGTGTACGCGCGCGCCCTAGGCCAGGATAGCCTTCCCGGATGGTTGTTATGTGTGTGTGTGTGTCGTGGGCCCGCGCTGCTGTGGCAGCATTCAGCCGACGGCGGCCGTCGCCACGTGGTCGGCCTCAGCTGCGCGTTAACGCGGCATGGTTATCACCTGGGAAAAGTAAACAAACAACTTATTTATTTCACTGTTTCCCAGGTGACTTGACACTGCCAGGTAAGAAAAATAATTTACGAGGGATTCACGCCCTCGCAACATAGTGACGTAGAATATCTTTATAATAATATTGCCTTGCATTTTCATCTCAATAGTTAGTTACAGGTAAGGGAACAGGTAAGACAAGAACAAACTGTAGGGATCTGCTCTCCCGACACGCGCTAACCGCGCTCGCGCGCACAATCCCGCTCGACTGCTGCGCCAGTCAGTTCCGCTCTGTCCGTTGAGCTAATCGGATGCTCCTTGCATCTCGCTTGTACCTCAAGCCACAAATAAAGTTTCCGCTTCCAAATACGTACCTGGTGTGTATTCCTTTGACTTCCTGAAGACCACGCTAGGCAGGAGTAGCCCGGCCGTCCAACCTGGACATCCAATCGCTACACTGGTGACCCCAAATTGACTGAAAGTCGATAAAAAATCTCTCAACTCGTTCGCGCCGGTAGCCACGGCCGAACAAAGCAAGGAGCGGGAGAGTCGTAAACTCTCTCTGAGCAAGGCTAGAATCGGCAAGTCAAGAGCCGATTTTCAGTTAAAAAAAAAAAAAAAAACGATCATCAACAATCGTTTTGTGGGCAAAGTTGTGCAGGCACGCCGGCAACTTCCCACGCGAAACAGTGCGCACGAACGAACGGCAGAAACTTCGTTTGAATGCGGGTGTTGTGCAGGCACGCCGGCAACACCGTACGCCTTCGTGTGCAACAAAGTTCCCGATCCAGACCTCGTTGGACTACCGGAGGAAGCTCTTCCTGAAGGGGTGCCCTCGACTACAAGTCACCACCCACAGGCCGACAACCCTCGTCAGCAAGCCCGTGCCACGTATCTGCGACACATCATCGTGGACATCGACGACATCAAGGCTTCTCATCTCCAAGGACATTGTGCACCACATCGTGTGTAGTGTGTATGTGTGCTTGCGTCCAGTGTGAGAATTCTGAGTGCAAGAGTGCCGCGTGGAACCCCACCCAAGCGTGTTGAACTTTCCGCGAACCACCCCAATTCCGCGAACCGGTATCCGTCTCGCACGCTCACACTGGTTTCCTCGTAGCTGTAAGCATCGTTCGAATTCTGACTGACTTTGTGACGGAATTTTTTCTTCTTATTTCTGAAAATAGCATAGACAACTCTATCAGTCAGGTAAGGCTGAATTATTCTTTTCCTACTTTTCTTACCGAATTCTATCACGCGACTTTCTCACCAGATTTAAATTTACTCGCGTACGCGGCGGCGTGTGCTGGACGAAAGTTAGCTTTTTTGTATTAGGGCCTTGTGAGCCACGCACACGCATCGGCGTTTTAGCTCGTGGGTCCAATCTCTGAATCCCCGGACCACCCCCTTCGATAGGATTTTTGTTTCGCCATGTCTCTCGACGGAGAGGACCAACACACGCGCGAGATGGCTGAAATGCGGCAAAGGCTGCAGGCCGCCGAGACCCTGGTCAAGAGCTTGCGGCAAGCTCAGCTGGTTGCGAGCGCAGGGTCGACGACCACCATAGGCACGCCGACGGTTACTACACAGTCCACCGTCAACGCGCTCTATCGCCAGCCTAAGATCCCACCGTTCTTGCGCGACAACCCCAGAGTTTGGTTGGGACAGGCGGAGATCACGTTCCGCAATTCCAGCATCGTGAATTCTGATACCAAGGCAGACTTCATCGGCCAGATGCTCGACGCCGATGCACTGGGCCATGTGTTACCCCTCCTCGAGGTTGTCCCCCGGACCTTTCCGAGCAGGTCAAGGCGGTTTTGCTCTCGGCCTACGGTGCGTCCCCAGAGGCGCGTCTGCGCGACTTGATCAAAGGCCGGGTTTCCATGCAGGGCAAGCCGTCGCTGATGATCTCGAGGTTGCGTCAGCTGGACACGAGCGCCGGAGACGACATCATCCGCACCATTTTCCTCGAGAACCTCCCTGGGGCCTGCCACGGCCCCCTCGCTGTATCACGCGTCACGGACCTCGCCACGTTGGGGGATATGGCTGACGCGTTCATGGAAGCCACAGAGTACGGCTCAGCAGTCGTGTCCACCGTCAGCTCCTCGCATTCGGTGGTCCCATTGACCTCCACGTGGGTCACACCTGCCGCTGCGGGCGTGCACGACATCGCCGCCGTCGGCAACTTACATACCTCGAGGCTGGATGACCAGATTGCGAAGCTCACAGCCGAGCTCGCTGCCCTGAAGACGCGCATCAATCGCGACAATCGCGGTCGGTCCCGTTCACGTCCTCGTAACCCCCAGGGCAACGGCCAAGGGCCCCTGACAACGCCGCCCCTGCCTCCGAGTTATGCCATATTCATCGAAAGTACGGCCGCGATGCTCGTAGATGCATTCAGCCGTGTTCCTGGAGACAGGAAAACTAATCTCTCCTCCCCACGTGGAAGCAGTGGGTGGAGACGATCTTTCTACACGCTTCCATATCCATGACTGCTCGTCGGGGCTCGGTTTTCTCGTCAACAATGGCGCGGAAATTTCACTTAATCCCAACAGAGACGCGCGCGCTAAACCTGCGAGTCTCAGGCTTTTCGCAGCCAACAACACCCCTATCGAGACTTTCGGATGCAAGAACCTCACGCTTGACCTTCGACTCAAGCGACCCATCGCTTGGGAGTTTTGCGTTGCCACAGTGCCCTGCCCCATTATCGGAGCAGATCTGCTCAACCACTACGGTCTCCTGGTCGACGTCCGGCACCGGAGGTTGATTGAGCCCGTTACTGGTTCATCAGCCAAGGGTTATTTTAAAGCATCGAGTGCTTTCTCCGTTAGTGTCCTTGACCGGGACTGCAGATTTGCCAAAATCATCATGGAATTCCCCGAAGTGGCAGGTTTGAAGCCAGCCAAACCCATTACCTCCCACGACGTCTTTCACCACATCGAGACCCATGGCCCCCCGGTCGCCGAGCGAGCCAGGCGCCTGGATCCCGAGCGTTATAAGATCGCGCTGGCTGAGTTCGAGAGTTTGGTCAGGCAGGGCATTTGCCGTCGATCGAAAAGCCCCTGGGCCTCCCCACTTCATATGGTATAGAAGAAGGACGGCGGTTGGCGACCGTGCGGCAATTACCGTCGCCTCAACGCGGCTACCTTGCCCGACAGGTTTTCAATCCCGCACATCCACGACTTTTCGATCCATCTCCATGGGAAGATGGTTTTCTCGAAGCTCGACCTGCATAACGCGTACCACCAAATCCCAGTCGCCCCCGAGGATGTCCCCAAGACTGCGGTGATCACCCCGTTTGGGTTGTTTGAGTATCTTTTTATGGCCTTTGGCTTGCGGAATGCAGGCCAGTCCTTGATGCGCTACATGCGCAGGGTACTCGAAGGGTTGGATTTTGTCTTCTGCTACCTCGATGACATCCTCATCGCCTCGTCAAGCCCCGAGGAGCACGAGAGACACCTCCGCATTGTTCTCGAGTGCTTGAGAGCCTTCGGCTTGAAGCTCAACCTCTCCAAGTGCGAGTTTGGCAAGAGTGAAATCCCCTTCCTGTCTCAGCTGATTGACAGCAAGGGCTCCCGCCCAACCAAGGAGATGGTCAAAGCGGTCCGCGACTTCCCCAGGCCCAAGACCGTCTCAGCACTCCTGAATCTCGTCAACTTTTACCGTCGCAACATTCCTCACGCGGCTGCCGAGCAAGCCCCCTTGTACGAACTTACTCATGGTTCCGTCAAGAAAGACCAAACCCCGATCGAGTGAACCCCTGTGACCGAGCAGGCCTTCGAGAGAACCAAGTCGATCTTGGCCGACGCCGCTCTTTTGAGTCATCCGTCCCCGGACGCCGAGACACGCCTCGTCACTGATGCGTCGGACTTCGCCATGGGCATGGCCCTCGAGCAGCTTATCAACGGCTCCTGGAGCCCACTGGCGTTTTTCTCAAGGAAGTTCAGTAGGACGCAGATGAATTATGACACCTACGACCGCGAGCTAACGGCGATGTGCGAGGCGGTCAAGTATTTCAGATATTTCCTCGAGGCGAGGGAATTCAGGATCATGACTGACCACAAAGCGCTTGTGTAAGCATTCGCACAACGCAGCGATGTCGCTACGCCCCGGCGTCGACGCCAGCTAGGGTACATCTCGCAATTCACCACGCGCATCGAGCACTTGCCTGGCAGGGAGAATGTCGTGGCCGATTGCCTCTCGCGTGTTGACGCAGTTCGCTTGCCACTCGAATTCGATGCCCTTGAACTGGCTAAGGCTCCGGCCGAAGACCCCGAGCTCGTGGAACTCCGTAAATCCACCGACCACTCCCTGAAGCTCATCTTCATCGAGTGGGGCCCAAGCCACAGCCGTTTGTGCGTCGACCAGACCGGCAACGTCCTTCGTCCGTACATACCAGCGCCCTTGCGTAGACGTGTTTTCGACATGTTTTACTCCCTTGCGCACGGTGGCGCCAGGGTTACTGATCGGACTGTTCGATCGCGCTATGTGTGGCCCGGAATGCACAGAGACATAAAACTCTAGTGCAAGACTTGCCTCGACTGCCAGCAGTCCAAAGTCTCGCGTCACGTCAAGAACCACCCAGCCCCCTTCGTCGCGCCGGACGGTCGCTTCCTTCACGTTCACGTGGACATCGTTGGGCTACTGCTCCCTTCCGAAGGCTATCAATACTGCCTGACCATGATCGACCGTTTTTCCCGGTGGGCCGAGGCCGTGCTAATCCGCGACATCACCGCACAGACAGTTTGTCGCACATTCTACGACAGCTGGATGTCCCGTTTCGGTTCCCCCAGCATCGTTACGACAGACCAGGGCTCGCAGTTCGACAGTAAGCTCCACCAGGCTCTAATGTCGTTCATTGGAGTTGACCGCAGACGCACAGCCGGTTACCACCCGCAGTCGAACAGGATGATTGAGCGCTGGCACCGAATCGTGAAAGCGGCGATCATGTGCCACGACAGCCCCAATTGGACCAAGACACTGTCGACCGTACTCCTTGGCTTACGCACACACGTTCGCACCGACACGAATGTTTCACCCGCCGACTACGTGTACGGTACGGCACTTTGCGTGCCTGGCGAATTTTTCCTCGTGGGAGAATTCCCTGTGAACCCGCAAATCTTCCTTGAAGAATTCAGGGAATATATGCGCGAGATCCGGCCGATCCCAGTTGCACAACGGCGCAAGACACGCGCGTTTTTCTTTAGAGACCTGCGTACTTGCACGCACGTTTTTTTGTGGACTATGGCTGTGAGAAAGCCGCTCGAGCGACTCTACACCGGGCCCCACAAGGTCCTTGAGCGCATTAGCGATCTTGACTATAAGATCGAGATCAACGGCGCCCCCAAGGTCGTCACGACCGAGAAGCTGAAGCCGGCCTACTTCATGCTGGAGCCTGGCGAGGTACAGGACACCCTGCCACCACTATCACGAAAGCTGGTGAGCGCACCTGCTACGCAGGCCACGGATGCCCCGCGACACCCTCCGAATCGCGACGCAGGCCCGAGGCCTGGCTCGGCAGCCTCGCAGCCACCTGCGGATGCCCCGATCCCCGAAGGCTCCGTCAGGAACCTGGGCCGGTCCGTGTTGATTGATTTTGCGCCGCCGCGGGACATCGCCCTGACCTCGCTGCGCCCCACATTGAAGACCTCTGAGGGCCCGCGAATTCCGAAGAAAAGCGTCCGCATGAACTTGTCGCGCAGCGAGGTGAGGTACTTGTGAATGTTAGCTTTGAGTGAATTTTGTAAGCCTAGTTTTTAAGTTGCATATATTGTATTTTTATATTTTTTCCGTATCGCAAATCGAAGCGATTTACTAGGGGGGGAGTGTGTAGGGATCTGCTCTCCCGACACGCGCTAACCACGCTCGCGCGCACGATCCCGCTCGACTGCTGCGCCAGTCAGTTCCGCTCTGTCCGTCGAGCTAATCGGATGCTCCTTGCATCTCGCTTGTACTTCAAGCCACAAATAAAGTTTCTACTTTCAAATACTTACCTGGTGTGTATTCCTTCGACTTCCTGAAGACCACGCTAGGCAGGAGTAGCCATGCCGTCCAACCTGGAAATCCAATCGCTACAAAACGTCAGGTATAATGATTTAGATCAAATTTTATTTCAATGTCTGTATACTTTTTGAATTAAGACTTGAAGGTCAAAACGGTGGTTCATCAATGTATATTGTAGTAATTCTCTTATTCCCTAGGGTATGTTTTAGATTTCTGATGTAGGGTAAGGTATTATTATTTTTTATAAATATTTTATTAAAGTAAAATATATTGCTATATTTTGATGTAACTATACAATGGCTTTTAGTAGTAGTGTAGATTAACCAAAATTCTATATACTTTAAAGTGTCAATATTCTAATACCTATAATTTATTTATAAAAAATAGCTGACACTGATTTAAAAATTTATTTTCAATTATTCAGAATTTCATCCGGAACCCCTGCAAAAAAAAAAGTTCATTATTTTAAAACATTGCAATTATTACACATACTATTTTTTTAAAATTTTTTACTAAATTGTCAACTTACTTAAAATTTAAATCTTAAAAAGATTTATTTCAGCTAACACCAGTTAGTTCAGAAAGCCGAGTTACAAATAATTGTAAATTTTGGTTTTATCTCTTGACACTGACTTTAGAAAAAGAATTGACTGACACATGTTCTTGTAATGAGACAGATTATTTTGATCAGCAAAATAAGAATGTGTGAAGATCCGTTTTTTTTATCAGCACAGCCATCTCATTTGATTCAAGTCAAGTTGACGCCTTATTCCTTTTTGTTGCAGGTGAGAACACCTGTAAAATCTATCTATAAAAGAGAGATATCGCCATTTTGGTGAGATTTTCAATGTAAGATTTTATTCGTGAGCTGATTGGTGGAGCAGTTTTTAAAATATTCGAAAAGTGCCTTTTGAGGTTACAATCATTGTTTTTTTCCTATGCGCGCTGAGTGGTCCCTTTAAAAGAGAGATATCGTCATTTTCAAATGGTAATTTTATCAATTGTAAATAATTGACAGCCATAAAACTAAGTTTAGGGTTGGACACGATATTTTTTTTTAAAAGCACATACGCTATCTTCAGGTCTTACAATTTACGAACCGGTCCGAGACGCTGCGGAGCGGCTATGATAAAACCGCGAAAAATGTTTTGAACGCATAGACACGACGTCACTGCCATAATAAATTATTAACAAAAAATTTCAAACATTTTCTTATTTAAAAAAAATCGAATGATTTTCGAAAAATGAACTCAATTTTTTTTTAATTTTCCTAAAATTATGAGTGCATCGAAAAATTTTAAAAGTAGTAATCATTATGGTGTGAAAATTTTCGATTGAAAAAGTAAATTTACATTCAAGCTGGAAATTTTCAAAATATCATTTTAAATTTAAATTGTAAAAAAAATAATCATTGGGAAAAAATAAATTGTAGAAATACATTTTTTTTTAACAAAGAATGTATGATAATATATTATGTCAATAAAAATTTACAGATTGCATCATTTGAGTAAAAAAAATAAAATACAAATAAATGATACTCAATTCTGATTTTTATAATAATTAATGCTAGTCATAGCTGAAAAATTATCAGTTTTATAACTTTTTATCACGTAATTATAATTTTACTTAAATCTTGATAAAAACAAAATAATTATTTAATTTAATCATTGTTATTATTAAAAAAAAATTCATTCTACTCCAACTGTTTAAAATTTTTAATTAAGAAGAATACTTAATAATAATTTAAAATCAAATCACTATAATTGATTAAAAAAAAATAAATCATAATGTAGAATCAACTATTTCTATTATCTGTTGGAGAATATAAATAATATAATAAGAAACATAAATTTGTTACTGTTTTACCATGGTATGTAATCATTTCGATCAATCGAATTTACTATACCTCTGGCAATGTTATATTTGATAAATGAAAAAAATTTTTCTTATTAAAAATCTTATTAAAAATGAATGTTAGTGAACAATCAAAATTTTACATTTGTAAAAAGAATTGAAAATTTGCTTGGCTTTTCTACCTGGCTGTTTTCTCTGTTTCTAAGGAGGTTCATCAGGATTTTTCTCTGCATTATCCATGGTCCTTTTCTTTGGACGGCCTGGCTTTGGTTTGGCAGTGATTTCTCTGTCTTGCTCATTCTCTGTCTGTTCTTCATGGATGATTGTGTTAGATTCCAGGCTTTCTCCAAAGTCCAACTCTGAGTCGTCCAAGTTTTCTGTGAACTTTTCTCTGTAAACGTCTTTGTACGTGAGCCTTTCGTTGAATCTGACATTTCTTGAAATTAGGAATTTTCTGGACGGTGGGTGCCACAAAACGTAGCTGTTTGTGGCATAACCTACGAGCACTGCCTTGATCGCTCTTTCGCTAAACTTGCGTTCAGGATTAGGTATATGCGCGTACGCTATGCAGCCAAATCTCCGGATTCTACAGAAGTGACCATTCTCTGAGGTTGCAAGTTTTCTCAGCAGCAGCTCGAAATCGATTGATTTATGTGGAGTTCTGTTATTCATGGGCACTGCTGTCTCATTTGCCAGAATCCACATGCTACTAGGTAGCCCTGAGTCAAACATAAGGGCTCTGATTCTGTTCTGGAGGGTTTGGTTGAAGCTTTCGGCCGTACCGTTAAGCTGGGGTGTGTTTGCGGGTGCGAAGTCATTGTTCTCTGCCTCCATGATCTCATTAAATTCTCCTCCAGTGAACTCTGTTCCTCTATCTGCACTGATAAAGCAGACTTTTTCGTCTTTTCCTACCAGGTTTCTTGTGGTTCTTAAGAATCTCCTCAGGCGCACCTGATTCATTCTTATATTTTATCGAGTATGCCTTGGCAAACCTCGAGTAATCATCCACGAAGACTGTTATGAACCTGCATCCACCTGGGTAGGAAGGAGGTTTAATGGGACCCATGTTGTCCGTGTGTAGTTTCTCTAGGGATCTTTTTGCTCTGGTTCTCGTTTCTTCGAAAGGAAGTCTTTTCATTTTCGCTAGTATACAAACCTCGCAATCTTCCAGCGATTCGTCAAATTTCACATCCCGAAGTAAACCCTCATTTCTCTGCAGGCGTTTAAGATATTAGAGAGATGGGTGACCTAAACGTACGTGCCACAGCATATCCGGGCTCAATTTTTTCGATTTCTCTGGATCGTGTCAGACAGTCTCTTTCTCTGCTAGTTTGTTTAGCTCAATTAGGTCACTCGGTGAGTTTGAGTTAAGGACTCTGTTCCCCAAAATGCTCTCACCTAGTTCCCAGTCTTGGCATTCGGTTTTAGTCTCGTCTTGGGACTTTTCTCTCACATCCTCCCTCCCAGTCTTGGAAGGACGTGTCATGGGCTCATTCTCTGGAGCTCCCTCCGGAATTGGCAAATTCAAGTCTATCACGTCATTCTGAGACTGGTCGAGAAAATCCTCAAGAGAGACTATCCACGCGGTGCATGATCATGTCACAGTAGTAACAGAACCATTTGTCACTCGGAACCAGGTAACAATTCTCTGCCCAGTGACCGGCCTCTTCATTGTTGCAACGGTAGCATTTTCGTGAGTTTCTCTGCTTTCTCTGAAATGTTGATGCTTGCCGAGCTCCGGGTGGCTGTTGCGCTGTCTCTGCCGAAGATGCCTTAGTCTTAAACAAATAACGTTCCATATCGTCGTAAGTCATTTCGTCTTTCTCATTCTTCAATGAGCACGAAATATTCTCTTGGGTTAAGATTGGATAGACTTGGGACGTCGCCCTTAAAAAAGCTCCTTTTTTCTCTATCTCTGTTAAAGGTTCCGCATTCTGGCAATTTTCGTATTCTCTGATTATTGTTTCAAATCTTTCTACAAACTCGACTATTTTTTCTCTGGGTTTAATCCTGAGTTCATAGAGTCTTGTTCTCACCGAAGTGGGTGTGTAGTTTGATTCAATGCGCTTAATGCTGAGCAACTCGTCCACCATTTTCTGGGGATCGTCCAAACTTATCACTCTTCGGTGATAGTAATTGTCTATGCTATCGATAATAAAGTTCCTAACTATTTTCCTTCTCTGTTGTTTAGATTCTGGTGTTAAATTGTCAGAGGCGGGGATGTTATTATCTATCACGTCAAGCATTTGTTTAACTTCCAACTCTGACTTTAATTTGTCATACCAAGTATCCAACCCTGTTTTTGGGGACAGAGTCTTATTCCCGAAATTAGCCCTTAATTTTCCCCTGCCTGAAACAACCGAATTTTGTAAGAAATTCAAGGTAGAATTAAATAGACTTCTGTCAAAAGCCTCGCAAGACCTCCTAAAAACTGCACTGCCATTGTCAATCCCGTTCCCCATCGCGGAAAAGTCCGAGAATCCATTAGGAAGGTTGTGTGGGTTGAGAGTGGAAGAGAGCAAAGGATCGCCTACCTTGGGTGTCGCAGAAGATGGCCGTTGTCGTTGTCCGTCGAGATGATCTTCTCCCGAAGCAGTCTTTTGGAAGCCCATCGTTGCGGACTGGTGGGCTTGTGGCACTGAGCCTGAGGCTGGCTGGAAGGATGTCGGTGGTTGAGCAAGTAAGCCGGATGTTGTTGAGGTCGGTGGGCCGAATGTTTGTTTCGTTGGCTCGGCGGGTCGTGTTTGTTTCGAGAAATCCACGGGTGTTTGCTGAGTATTCTCTGTGTGTTTGTTAGCTGTGCGGAGGTTTTGAAGTATCTGACGATTCTGCCTTTCTTTCCCTGCCATTCTCTCAGCCAAGTATTTGGTATTCTCTGCCAGCAGAGCTTTGCCATCTTCGACGTTCCTCTGGGCTAGGTCACTCAGTTTGTCGACTAACTTGCTGAGGTTACTACTTGTTTCTCGAGCTTGAGTATCTGCATGTCTCCTTTGCTCTGCCACGTAAGCTAAGTTTTTAGCCGTCTCATTCAGAGCTTCAGCAGTTTTTGCCGAATTTTTGACCATTTTGCTACTCCGCTGTAACATCTCTACGAGCTTACTTGGAGTGAAGCTTATCACTTGACGGCCATTGAGGAGAAAATGACTATTCATCCCCAACATTACGTTTCTTATTGGGTCAGCCTGTTCTGTAAACTCTTGGCTGTTTTGGTTTTGTCCTCCGCTTGTTTCCATATTCTCTGGCTGGTTTTTATGTTTCTGCGGCTCTGGTATTAAATTTTCTGCAATTAAATAGAATGTTTTTACTCTGTCTCTGTTTGACGGTACCTGCTCTGCTCTGTTTAATTGCAGTTTAGAATTTTGAAAGACAACAAAATTACCTTCAGTGCCTGGTGGAGCTACCACTGGCGAGTTTATGGGTGGCATTATCACACCCATCCCAGCAGGTAGAGCGTGAGTATTATTTTGGTTACCTCCCTCCGAAATTGTTATCGGATTGTCGAGTTTTGACTCAGGCGGTGTGTGCTCGTGTCTCAAGCCTGCTTGCAGCTGTTGCTCTAAACCTTGTCGGCTCCGAAGCACTTTCTCTGCAGCTTCTCTGTTAAAAAACATTCAAAAATTAATTTTAGGGACTTTTATTTGTCCGATAATTTTAGCAAAAGTGCACGGGTTAAGTTGTACTCAAATTAACGAACTGACTTGTAAAATCTCGCAAGCAACCACGTGACGCCGACGCTCCCTCCGAGGGTATGCAACTCTCTTGTTGCATGTGTGTACGGAGAAGCGATCGCACGCCGAACGCCCCGCAGCGACCCCCGCAATTTTACCGTCCCGCCGGATTAAACCGCATGCACGGCATGTTCGAATTTATGATCCATCGTTGGGTGTTATTTTATATCAATTCTCCGATTAAAAGTTACCTTTCGGCAACTATCAAAATAACCCCTTATATAATGCAGAAAAGTGTAATTCTCTGATTACTCAGAGGAGAAAAAGGCGTATACGCGCCAAAACCAGCAAAACTCCTCAAGTAAAAAAAACTTTACAGTACTCCCGGCACCGCCGATTAGCAAAGAAAAATTCCACACTTTATTCCACTCTGCAGTTTCGATCTATAAAAGTGTCAAATGTCCGGTTTTGTTGAGCGCAACAAAAATTCAGAGAGCCAAGAGAACAGAGAAAATTCATTCGCAGGTCTCAGAGAAAACCGAAATCATACTCTTTCCGAAAGACGGTACGGGCCGCTTTTACCGAAAGAAAAAAAAAAACGTATCTCTACCTGCACGACTCTGCCGTTCAGAATTCTATCTCCCAAGTGATAAGGGAGAGCAAAAATTCTCGACGTTCAATGCGCGGCATCCAAAACACCGAAAATAGAGAGAAAATCTTCCGGGCGTCCCCAATCTCAATCTCATCACCGATTCTTGGTACCGCATGCAGGTTTGAACCTGCAAACAAAGAAACTTGCGTGGCGCCGCCACGCCGCCCGGTATTTCGTCTCCCTCCCACCAATTCTTTGTGCGCTCGGTCACCGATTTGAAACAAATGAATCTTTAATCCCTCTGAGTTTTAGATTAATTTGCTTTATTTTTCTCTCGAACAACTCTGGCTTTTCGTGTACTTACTTTCTCTCTTCGTATTCTCTGGTTGCCTTCTCCTGGACCATCTCTCCGGCTATCGGATCGTTCATCTTGCTTTCCGGCTTCGATTCATGGAGAAATATGTGTACGATGAGAAAAAGAAACTTGTGAATTGTTTACTACACTGGCAATAATATAAAATTCTTCCGTCCGTTAACTGTCACTGCACGTCTTCCGAGAAGGTAGAGAGGATAAAAAAAAGTCACACCGGCGTTTGGCGCCAATAGGTTTTTCCTTCTTTTTTTTTCAGATCACTCTAAAGCCACTACTCACTCCGCATCGAGTGCGGAAATACCCATAACCTGTGGGACTTGGGTAATCAATAAAAATAAAAGGATATTTTCTCTGTAAACTTCTCTTTATTTCCTCTCACTCAATACAAGACGCACGATGTGCTCGCTCTAAGACCTAGATTTCGAGTGTCGCCGCAGCAGCAGCGGCATGCGCACTCGACATTCACACACCTCACGCATACACACATGCAAGACCGGAGCTGGAGCCGCTCACACAGGCTCGCTCGGCCTCACAATAAAGAATTTAATAATTAATTTATAATAAAAACTTCAAAACTCTGTTTAAAATTTTCATAATACACAAACCTTTTTTTCGAATTTATAATTTCTGTATCATGTAAAGTAATTCAATATTTATTTATTTTATTTCTATATCATGTAAAGTAATTCAATATAAAAAAATATTACAACATTTTTTGTATGAAAAAAAACCTTTGTTTAAAAAAAGATATTAAACCATGAAAATGTAACTCATATTTCAAATATAATATTTATACAATAATAATCATTTGTAAATTAAAAAAAAAGTATGAAAAGAAAAAATTGACTTAAATGTTTGAATCATCTCAATGTAATTTTTTAGGACCAAAAGCTTATAAACCTTTGAAAGATATTTGTTATTTTCTAACAAAAAATAAATGAGTTAAAATAAAGTATACCAAATAGATTGGTTGACTTGGACTTTCTTTATGGATAAAATTTTAGTTACCACCATTACAAATTACAAATTATAAAATAATAGTTTCATAACATAACATATATTAAATTCTTTGAAAATTCACAACAGAACTGTAGCAAAAAAATATTTTTTTAGTGAAAATAAAAAATTGTAAGTTAATTAATTTATAAACACAAAAACACAGCATTACCTGTGTTATTTTAATCTACAACTACCACACGAAAATGCCAAGTGACTCATTAATATCTTGAATTAATTCTGAAAAAAAAATGACTTCAAAAAGTACTACACACATATAGAAATACATAATTATATGATTTATTTATTTTTAAAGTATTAAAGCTTACACTCACTTTGATTATCAATTGTTCCAGTAATTCCCCTCGATATTTGAATATCACCATCAAAGTTGTCAGTTGAACTTTCAATTTATTGACTTCATGATACAAAAAAGTTCAAACACGGAGTAGTCCCAGGTAGAATGCAGTATACAAAAATCCTTCGATATTCTTGAATTCAAATTTAAATGTTGATAATAAATAATATAGTGTGGACATTCATAAAAAAAGTTTGATTCATGCTACAGTACTCACATATTGATCCCACTTTAACGTCTGTTACATTTTTAATATAAATGTACAATTGATTTTGTTAGATAATTATCAGCAACCTTCTGACAACAGTGAATTTGAAAGTTGACAGTATGAATTAACTCAAAGTGTACTAACTTGTCAGCTCGAGTGGGGATTTAAAGGCAGAGCTTTACAGTCATAATTAAGTTAACCAACAACCTAAAAGAGATGTAAAAATTACACCACAATACGTTATGGATTAATTAATCTATGATATGTGTACATGAAAAAACAAAATTTTTTATTTAGAAATATATATTTTTTTAATAATAATAGAAAAATTTTGACATTTTTGATTATTTTTGTTGAAAGAGATGTAAAAGTTAAACTATCGAATTAGATTTGGGGTTTTTATTTTTAAATCATTGCATTGATTACTTTTATATCATTCTTACCATACATCTATTAATTTTAGCATCAACTTGTCAAATCAACTGATCCCAGACCAAAACTAAAATCTTTCTAACATTGTTATTATTTATGATAAACAAACTGAAACAGCTGGTGCTTGTTCTTCTGATTATCTATAGAAATTTTGATCGACACAAATCCTTTTACACATCTGTGAAAATATTTGAAATTACTCTAATTGTAAATAAAGGTTATAAAACGAAAAAAAAAAAACTTACACTTTTGTATTCATGGCCAAAGTATCAAGAATTGATTTGGGCTTAAATTCATTTTATATGTAGATAAATTTACTACTTGACGATAAAATATCACTTATTACTTAAAACTTTCAAAATCTATTTTGCATTGAAATATGGTTAGGACATCAGAACGCTTGAATCAACAAACTTTGGTTGCTATTAAGTCGTACAGAAATTCACTCGGTAAAAACTGACTGCAATATTATTTTTGGATTTTAAAATAAAAACATAATATTTTAATGTTTATTTGTACGAATATCGTTAAATTTTTGTTCATAATCATGATTATTATTTATTTAAAAATCTGCACAAATATTTTTATCCAATATTTACAAAACTCAATTTTAAAAATCTAGATTTGAATTTTATCGTCTCAGCCAATCACGTCACGAATAAAATGCTGACATTCTTTTTGGGTTCTCTCTTTTATAAGGGGATAAGTGCATTCAACTCAAATTTGCAAATATGAATTCAATAGACTTCACAGTTCACATCAAGAATAATCATTCACTCTTACACATTCAGAAAAAACTTCAATTTTAATGAGGACAAATAAACCTCCAAAGCTCCAGCAGATGATTTCACAATTTTCACTCACAGCTTTGAGCTTACTCAAAAATTGGAATAACTTATAAATGATGATCGTAAGACTAATTCATATATTTAGTTTTATACTTTGACCAAATATTACCATACTGTAGGTATAACTTGATAACCTGATTAAAAATTATTTTATTTCTTACATTATTCACAAAGATAACCTGATTAAAAATTTTTTTATTTCTTACTTTATACACAAAGGACTGACACCCACTAATTATTCTGCATATATTATCGTCATTGATGACTCACCTAATGTGAGCATTTATTACTGCTGCATTATTTGTTTGTGTCTATCTATTAATTATATACATATATCTCAAGGCTAAAGCAACAGGAGTGAGAGAGAGAGAGAGAGAGATTTGATTTGATTTTGATTTTGATAAGTTTATTGATTGTACATTATGTTGTACAAAATACATCAAAATAGTATAACAGAATTTAACAAAGATATCATTATAGTATAATAGCAGTGGTAACTAACAGTAAGTAGTGATAATGAAGCTTTAATAATAATCTTAAATATCTAAATACAATAAATAAAATAAAGTAAAATAAAATAAAATAAAATAGAATATATAACAAAAAGTAATAAGTTAAGAATATAAATATAATTTCATACTCAAATTTAAACTTAATTTATAATTAAATTTAAAGTTTAAGTTTAATGGTATACATTCATTCTTCTCCCTCGGCAGCAAAGATGTGTGCTTTAACGAGTTGCTTAAAAGTATGAAGGGATTGTGAGTTACGGATGTGAGCAGGTAGGTTGTTAAAAAGAAAGGTAGATGATACATGAAAGGAGCGTCTCAAAGACTCCGTCCGAAAGGGGGGCACAATCAACGCATCCAACGCATAAAGATTTGCCACCCACCACGGACGAGAGTGAAGTTTCGCAATAAAAAAGTTCACCAAATACGGCGGTATACCCATAGCTAAGATCTTATAGAGCAAGCAGGCCGCAAAGTAGTCCTTGCGACCATATGCTTTAAGCCAACCAAGCTCACGCCTGAAAGGGGTGACATGATCACTCTTTCTAAGCCCATAAACATATCTGATCCCACGATTGAGCACGCGCTGCAGCATAAGATCAAGCTCGTCTGAGATGTTTCGGTACACGAGACAGCAGTAGTTAACAATAGGAAAAAGAAGGGCCTTGACGAGGTGTTTCCGCAGTTCCAGAGTGGTACTGCATCTGAAATGATTCAAGCGATACATGAGAGAATTAACCCTTCCGCAGACATATCGGATATGATCCTTCCAGGTCAGTTTGGAATCCAGTACCACCCCCAGACTACGTGCAGACGAAACAAAAGGGACAGTGCAGTCACCAAACTGCAGGGTGCTAATACCTAGTTGAATAAAATCATTGACATAGGACGGGGTACCGAATATCATGGCCTTAGTCTTGGCAACATTTAGCAGAAGGTGGTTAGTGGCAGCCCAGTTTGCAACGTGCTCAGCGCCTCGACTCAGTTTTTCGAGCGTCGCATGTATGTCCTCGAGCCGGCCTCGCACGTAAATCTATAGATCATCCGCAAAAATCACATGACAGACTCCAGTACCTAGACCCAGGGCAATGTCAGTGACAAACAGTGCGAACAGCAAAGGACCCAAAACCGAACCCTGAGGGACTCCCTTATTGAGGGGACGAAAAGAGGTGAAGCAACCGTCCTCACCCTTTACAGCCTGAGAACGGCCTGACAGGTAAGATGCAATCCAACGCAAGACCCCCTCTGAAAAACCAAGAGATTGCAGTTTCACAAGCAGAGTCACGTGCGGGACCGAGTCGAAAGCTTTGCTGAAATCAAAGAGGAGAAGTGCAGTCATCTGTCTTCTGTCCATTCCTACCCGGATGTCATCAGTGAGTTTCAGGAGCGCGGTCTGTGTACTATGGCCTGCCCTGAAGCCTGCCTGATTTCCATCCATTAGTCTCTGTGATTCAACGAAAGAAGAGACCTGGTCATGGACCAGTCTCCCAAACACTTTGGACAAAAAACTAAGCAGAGAAATCGGACGGAAATCATTCAAGCTCTTGGGGGAAGGGACTTTATTAAGAGCGATGACAATCGACTGTTTCCAACGATCAGGGAAGGTAGAGGTAGCTAAAGAACTATTAAAGATATCGCAGATGTAAGGACCTACGGCTGAGAGCGCAGCTTGTATGAAACTCTGTGGTAGAGAATCAATGCCCGCTGCTTGAGAAGTCGACTGACTGACAGCTCGAGCGATGTCATCCATTGTCACAGGTGTAAAATCAAAAACCCCTTCCCCTCTCCCGTTTCCCAAATTTTCAAGAAAAATGGAGAGATCCGGTGTGCCAAAGCATCGAAAGAAACTGAAGCAAAATGGGCGTTGAGATCCTCTATAGAGAAACCACCCAGGTTGGAGTCAGAGTTACTGGAAATGCCAAGGTGTCTAAGTTCCTTCCACAGTTGTTTGGGATCATTGATGCTCTTGAGCCTGTGATAGTAAAAATCAAGTCTTGCAGTCTCAATCCGTTCATGTGTGAAGTCGCGTGCCTGTCTATATAAGAATAGTTCAATCTCGAGTTTTGAGCGTCTGTATCGCCTGTAAAGTCTGTCTCTTTCGGATATAAGGGAGCGATGGTAGGCAGTAAACCACGGATGACGATGTTTCTTATGCTTGAGGGTCTTAAGCGGAGCAAAAACTTCAAGAGCAGCAAAAAGATTATCATACAAGCAGTCGACCCTCTCGCAAAGCGAGCTCGCCCCATCCGTAGCCACAGCCCAGTCACGCTTGAGTAAAAAATCATTTAACGCCTCAGCATTCACGGACTTAAAATCTCGATAGGTCACATCATCAGCCATTAGCTGAGGCGTTTGAATGTTAAGAGTAGCAGTCAGTCAGTCATGTCCGGCAATAAACGGGGTATCAGTCTTCCAGTAGTCAGTCACAGTATCAAGAGCATCGACAAGACAGAGATCTAGCCAGGTATCTGAGTGGGAGGTGTGGTGAGTAGCTCCGTACGGTACTGAAAACAAGGAGTTTTCTTCGATGAATCTGCGGATAAAGACCGCATCAGGATCCGAAACTGAGAGCTGGTCTGCATTAAAATCCCCAAGAATAATCTTTGAACCATACTTGCATGGTATCACGCAAATCTGACATAAAGTCAGTCCCGAGGATAAACGGAGCCCTCGGGGGTCTGTAAACCACACCAACGAAAATAGGGTCGCTGCCCCTGGAGAATACCTCAGCAAATAAATACTCAGGATGACCAGGCTTACCATTCCATTCTGTGGTAGACGAGCAGATGTCATTGACCGTAAGTGATTTATGCACAAAGAGTGCCACACCTCCTCCCTGAGTATTGCGGTCACGCCTGAGCATGACATAGCCCTCCAGTGACACAAGCCCATCCTCAATCGCGGGACCAAGCCAGGTCTCAGTAATAGCTATCACATGAAACAAAGGCTGCACCAAAAGAAAAAGTCTAATCTGTTCAATATGACCCCGCAAAGAGTTAGCATTAAGATAGCAGACACGAATCCCGGATCCCCCCTTTCGCGCGGAGCTGAGAGAGACAGTGGGTTTATTAGAGGGTGGGCAAAAAAATGTATGGCTTAACGAAGGATAATAAGGTGAAGAATTGATAAAGGTGGAGTAATAAGATGAAAATGATATATTACCTCGAGAGAGAAGTTGGAAAAGTATACCCATTAAGATAAAAACCGGTCCAAATCTTGCATTGATGAGATTGGCGTAGGAACATCTCCTTTCTTCCTCCTGACGTAGATCCGACCATTTCGAACAAACGTAACAAAGCCAGAGCCTGGTTGCTGTGACTTTTGATAAACAGCACGGCGAAGATTAAAAATTTCTTGAAGAAGAAACTCATTTATATTTATGAGTGAAGGTTTGGTTGTAGAAGGCTCAATACTAGCCGGAAGATTTGGTATAAGAGCTGTGGTATGGAGTTTAACAAGTTGGATTTTGCCTTTGATGATCTCTAGAAGCAGTGCACGCGAGCTGAGTGTGGCTATTATTGAAGGAGGACGTGGCTGGCGTGGCGAATTTCTAGAAGTTGAGTTAGGTGTGAGAGCAGTTTCAGACGAAGTCTCACGTGGCCGACTCTCCTGTTCAGTTTGGGCTGTACTACCAAGGGCTGTTTTAACCGTAGACTTTCTGATAAGTGATCTAGCCGATATGACATCTCGTGAATCAATATCAGCATAAACAGTTTTCAAAACTGAAACAACCAGTGCTTTAATGTTAGAATCAGCGGGAACAGTCAGGCCTCCAATCACTACATCAGTGGAGTTTGAAGTTCTCAGATCAGCGACTGACGAGAGCCGATGCGATAGTTCAGCGTTCTTTTTCTCAAGACTCAGGACTTTGCTTGTGAGCTCTGAGTTCACATGTGTAGTAGAAGGGTCAGGATGCTCATCAAGTCTTAGTTTAATCTCTGCCAACTCACGCTTGACCTCTTCTAGTTCAGCTTCAGCATCATCAACTCTCCTGACTAAGTCTGGTATAATATCAAGTCCTTCAAGTTTTGTGTCGATGCCATCAAGCCGCTCGTTGACTGAGGACTTGAGGTCTTTCATCTCTTGAAGGAGTAGCAGGAGAGTTTGATCCGAAGTTGTGAGAGTTGGAGATGGTGCATCAGATGACTTGCTTGGATGAGAAGAGTTTGCAGAACGAGAAGAAGAGTCAGTATTCTTACTTTTACTAGCACAAGTCGGGCAGATTTTGAGGGCAACACAACCATCATTTATCACTGAGAACTTGGCACACTGAGTGTGATAAAGTAGCTTGCATTCAGCACAGGAGTGCAGAAGGTTTCTTGCAAGTTTCGGTTTGTTGCAGAGAGTGCAGGTATCCTCGCTGAACATTATGGTCGTTTAGGGCAGGCGATATCAAATTTTGACCCGACACTAAAACCAAAATTCAAATTTTCGTGCCAAAAAGCAGACTAGTGAAGCAGATCAACGAATGGGCAGGCCACAGGCAAGTAGTAGGGCCAGCGAATGGTCAGACCACAGAGTGTTGACAGGGCGCTGTGGGTGAGCGAGTGATGAGAGTAGCCGAAAAGTCAGACCACGCGTACGTGAGAGGGTCCGTAATAAGTCAGACCACGGTGTGGTACTACAGGCATAAAAGACGACTTAATATTCAAATATTCGCGCGTATTTGCACTAAGTTCACAGGCATAAAAGTCAATTTAATATTCAAATAATCACGCGTATTGGCACTATGTTCACAATGGAGAGCAGCACCTGTGTTACCCCTATTGTAGACACCACTAGATCTCGAAGCACTAACCGCCTTTTATTACTCTAACCTCACTTTGCAAATTCGATTTAACACTGAAGTTTATAATTAAAAGAACGGCATAAGGATCATTTGGGGAATATTTTGGGACAATTTTTTTTTTTAATTACTCAGGGGATATACGCGTAGGATAATTAAATAAAATATAAACGTAATTATTTGCTCAACACTGTTTTTTTCATGGTTGATAGATTAGGTTTCCAAAATTCAAAGTATATAAAGCGTACGTAACCCTTTCGTGGCAGTCGTGTAAAAACCAAACTCGCCGTTAAAGGGCTACCGCCCTTTAGGATTTATTCATTTGAACTAGTAATAATTCCTCATCAAGAATCGAATAACTATTACAGTTAGGTGCTGCTTATCTAGCTGCTGCCCCGCACCGTCCTTCCCATTGATCAATTATTTTAATATCCCTTCTTTTCCTGGTGTTCTCGATAAATTTCCCGTAGATGCTGTTGTTCATAAGCTTGAAAAAGTATTTATCAAATGCATTTGTTGCTTTTTTTCTCAAACTACTATTTAAATCTATATAAGATTTCAACCACGGTTTTTGAAAAAATTTTAAAACTCGATGAATTTTTTTTTAAACTAACCCTTTTTCTAATGCTTGCTTTAAATTTCAATAATGGATAACATATTTTTCTTTATCTATTAATGTTGTCATTAGTTTCGTAGAAGAAGAACCATTTGGTTTCCGATGCTCAGGACAAAACGGTAAGTCTTTATGTTTATCGTGATAGTCTTTGGGATACTCAAGATCGTCTTCCCAAATAGTGCCAACATCACCATCATCCTTTAACATATGTATCAGCTTTTCAGTTTCTTTCAAATATTTATCACCCTTCTCGAATTCTTTTTCGCAAAGCCACGTGAAGCCAGTATAAGGTAGGTGTTGCTCCATGCTCCAACCTGTAAAAAAATTTTTTTATCATTTCATTTACTCTTTTTTTAAATTTAACAACAATTATTTATTTAAACTTAACATAAAGATTATTGGCATCTTAATAAATCAGGTACTTGTTATCTTCATTTGGATTACAATTTTTCAGGTACTTGTTATTAGCCTTAGCATATCTACTGCTACATTGACATATTCCTCCTCTAATACCTGTAAACATAAATAGCGAATAGTATTTGTAATGATTTATTCAATTTAATTAAGATAGTACCTTTCTCAATAAATAGATGCATATCAATATCTTTGAGTTACTGAATTTCAATTTTAGTATGTTTTAACATTGAGTCCCAAGAGAGTCCAGGAGCTGTGTTGTACGCTGCTGGATCAAGGTGATATACTTTAAGGCAAGTTGTACGAAAATTTTCAAAAACTTGCGCCAGAAGTAAGACATCTGTTTTTAAATAAAGATCACTATATTGACATAGATTTTTTATATTAAATGTTTCCCAGACTTTCTTAGCATGGTCATAATCTTTTTTATTAATCTTATAACCTGTCAAACAACTAGTAAATTTATTTTTACTTGGCAGTTCCGAGTCATTCAACTTATCTGTTGAATCTAAATATTCATATGGAAACACCCCTTTTTTTTTAACAAATCAAGCTGCTGCACAGATAAATCAAGGAAATCTTTTTTAAATTCCTCTTCAAGAATGTTAAAATCTGTTAGATGCGAAGACAATTTATCCAAAGATTCAGATAGAAAATGGTAACTATCAATGAATTTAAAAGTTACATCATAGCCATTCACTTGTTTTTTTATACCAATAAAATTTTATTTATTGTGAAATATTACTTCAATTTTTCCTCTAAAACCTCTTGCAATGTCTCTGATTAAAAAGTGTGAATCATACCTATATTAAAAAAAATTTTTTTTATTATTTTATGATTTTTTTTTTTACTTATACAAATAATATAGGCTCTACCCTGAGAAATTATGCGTCGCAATAACAACTTCTCGTGAATCTTGATAGCGCAAATTACACTCATTGTGCGAAGCGCCTCTATACCTAGAATAAATTGCTTAATTAGTTCTTGTCAAAATTAATAATAATTAAATTTTTTTTACCTTCCACTCCAGTGACAGTGATCTCGCACTTTTTTTAACATAAACTCATCTGTTATTGTGAAAGGGTTTTCACAGATATGACAGTTTTCAGCCTTTTCAAACTCTTCTTTTTCTTGTGCAGTTAATTTCATCTCAATATTTCTATCAAAAACTGCGTCAAAAATTTCTGCTAAATCTAGTAATTCTTTGATAAACCATTCAGCAGGATTACTACCTTTGGGAGAACTTTTATATTTTGACTCAATTCATTCACAGTTAGATTTAAAGTAATAACCAATGCTAAAAGCTTCATGTTCATGTATTTTACGTTCTTCTTGTTTATTACATTCATTACCTTTATTACCCTCGACTTTTTTTAAAATATTTTCTAAATCCGCATAAATAACAAAAGAAAGTCTTTCTTTATTCGAAAAATTTTTAAATTTTATTTTATCATCACCATAAAACGGTAATATGGGTCGACCTTTGTTTATTTTTTGACAATCTATTTTGTGAAAATCTAGTTTTTCTTGTGATAAAAAGAAATGTAAACATGAATTACAAATATTTTTTTTATTCTTGCAATTAGTCCACACGTAATGATGATATATTTCAGTTTCATTTTTTTCGAATTCTTCTTGATTTGTTTCATTAATATAGTGATTAAGAACTAATAATAGATTGACATGTCGCTCTTGTTCAAACTTAGTCACATACATTGGAACAATTAAAAATTTATCGTCATTTTTATCGGATTGCTTTAAATAATAAATATTTACGGAAATGTTATTATTTTTCTCAAATAATGATGCTTGATCTGGGTGCACTGGAAATTTAATATTCGAAAAATTTAATTTCTTTTCATTTTTAGTACCATCATCATTTAATTCCTTATCATATTTTTTATAATGTTGAATTCTTTGAGCATGTTTTTTTACAGGATATAGTGCTGAATAAATTGACCATTTAAAGCATTGATTGTCTGAATTAAGAACGTTTATGCAAGCTTGTTTTTTTTCTATGAACTTTGGTAAAGCACAGTATAAACTACCGCGAAATGAGCTATGTTTATTTACATTTATTCCAAGATTATTTATAGATCGAAGCTGCCATCCTGATTGTTTTTGTTCAAACTCCATTATTTCACGTTCAATAGGTTGTTGAATATTTGTATTAAACCACTCTTTTAAATCAGTTAATTTATAAATCACAGCTGCCTTAGTATTTAAATTTTTGACATCAAATTCTTTCTGATCTCCCTCTTTTTGTAGCATGTACTCAGCTGATAATACACTCCAAACTTTAATTTCATCAAGCTTTTTTAAAGCATTTTTCGTACGTGGTATAAATAAAGTCAAAGCATCTTTAAAAAACTGAGTAATATTCTTATGTTTCAAATTAATAACTGCTCCGGTTCGCACTCGATCTTGAAAGGCTGTATCTATATCAACCCATGAAACTCTATCACTAAGTTTTAGTTTATTTCCAGTTCCCGTTTTAAACAGTAATTTTTTAAACTATGTATGCAATCCACGAAGCGATACTTCAATATTATATAAATGATTTTTTTGCTGAGTTGTTAAAGTATTATTATTTAAATTCGATTTAATTTTTTTAAAAATGTTTTTCACATTAGCTGTCCATTTTTGAGCTTCGAAATTAATCCATTTTTGGAGTTCAACATCATTACCGGGCTTTATAGCTTTTAAATCTTCATGTGCTTCTTTCATCGATATTAAAAAATTTTCAAAGTCTGCTGTTTCCATTTTGAATCTATAATATAAATAAATCTTGTTAAATTAAATACTATTAACCTTTTAAAAGTTCAAAAACTATGTAAAGTTCACATGAGATGTTTCTAACACCACACCGATGCTACTGAATGAGTTGAAGTTGGGCACGCTATTCTTAATGCTAGAGCACGCTGATGGGAGGAGTCACAGGTTGTCGTACTATTATAAGCAGCAGCACGTGTACCCAAGTGGTTGTCTCGACATCATCGCGCGCATGATGATCACGAGATGACACCCACCCAACATCTTTGAGAGGTCAGACATTGCATCTAGAGATTATCTCTAAGATGACCAACATGCTCGAGATGCCAACATCATCTTAGAGAAGTTAGCCGAAGGGATCGTTAGCATCTTAGAGATAATGAAGATGACATCGTCATCACAATGAAATTTCAGCGACATCTCAAGATGCAATCCCTGACCTCTCAAAGATGTTGGACGACACTCTCTCGATGTGCGCGATGATCTCGAGATGGCACCATGGTGTACTATTTTGAAAATTAGCATACGTGCACACGAGATGACACCTCAATACACTTTCTCGATATTATCGCTGTGTGCGTGCGTGTATATGTGTGCGTGTATGATGATCTCGAGATAACACCATCGCATACGTGCGCTCAATGTTTGCAAGATGGCGCAACTGTGCACTGTGCTGTTCTCATTATCAGCTCCATCAGGTGTTGTTGTACGATCAAAGGGTATAGCCGGTTAAGGGGGGGTAAAGTGCCCCCGTTGCAAACCCCTACAAAACCTTTACCATTCGAAAGAACATAAGAAAAGAACATTTTTGGCGCCAACCAGAAATTTTTTCCCCCTATAGTGCGCATGCGCGGTCCAAAATAGTGATTTTTCAACTTTTATTTATTACTCAGAATCTAAGAGGACTAGCGAGATGCGGTTTACGGAAAAATTTTGTTTGAAAAAAATGTAGTTCAGAAAAAAAAATTTCAAAAATTTTTGGCGCCAAATTCATATTGTTAAAGTGGTTTTAAACTTTTAAATTGCGATTTAAAAATATCTTGGATAGGTGGTGGTCCAAAAAATTTTTCGTGAAAATTTTTTCAAATTTTTTAAAGGGGTGGAAAGTATGAGAACACTCAAAAAACCACTTTTTTCCAACTTTTTTAGCCTTTTTACTACTGATAATTGGTTTAAAAATTTACAAAACAATGAAATTTCGTAATTTCTACAATTTTACATGAAAATATACAATATACGATGTTAAAGTACTGTTTTAGGCTTTTTAAAGACCATAAAATCGATTTTTAAGATTTTTTTTGCCTATAATAAAGGTACAAATGCCTTATTCAGACATCAAAATCGTTGAAATACTTGTAATTTTCCAAGGTGAACTCAAAAAAGTCACAAACAATATTTTTTTAAACCTATCAAACCTTTATAAAGCCAAAAAACCTATTTGTAAACTCTTTTTTACAACAACATAAGTAAAAAATTATAATAATCATTAAAATATGATACAAATTTTACTATAGAGATAATACCTCACAATTTTTTTGCAAGTATTTTTAATTTTAATTTTCTATATAAATAAGATCATAATTCCATGGTTTTATGTGTACTTTTTATTTGACGCATAGACTTTTATACCTAATTTTTAGGGTATATGTACACTTATAACTTTTCTACTTATAAATGCTTGCGAAAAAAATAGATTCACCTTTCATTACAAGATTCAAAACTTTATAAAAAGCTTAATAAAGTAAAATAAAATTTAATGACTAGTAAACTTGAAAAATTGCCTAATAGACATTACTTAGTTTGTCCAGATCCACAGATTTATTAGGTTTAGATGTAAAAAATTTTAGATTTTTTTCTTTGATTCTTCTGACTTTAAATTAATTATCAAATTCTGTATATTTTCAAATCAATTAAATAATTTAGATCAGTTAATATAAGCTCCTATAAGCCTCATTACAACTGATTCCGAATGCTTGAGTTCGAAAGTTTTCAGAATACTTTAGTTGTACAAATTAAAGATATTGTAGAGATTTAAATTAAAGATTCATATCTACCAAAATGAAAAATGATATTTTCATATTAGTTCAAATAAGCTTCGAAATAAAAAATCATTGAGTAATTATTTCAGTCACACATCTTAAAATCAATGAAGTATATTTAGTGAAAGATGAGCCAATCTTTATTAAGTTCTAAAATGAAACCTTTATGTGGTAACTGACTTATTTTAGCAGACTTATTCTGTGCATTTCATTTATGAGTTAAGCTGTATTTCTTATTTTTATCTTTAAAGCTAAATGATTATAAAAATAAGCTTATACACACTCTTCAAGTCTTAACAGTGAAAAGTTATCATCAATGATTTGAATATTAGATTTTATAATTAGTTTTTACTGGTGAACAATATTTTGCGCATGTCTAAACAGACTGATTAAATACAGGAAAATATACTATACATGTACACAAATATAGTATGTACTAATGTATGAAACAAATCATTATATTGACAAATAAATATTCATTGAGCAGTAAATAATACGGCATGTAATTTTTTTCGCAGCCTAACCTACAAAAATAATTTAAAATTTATGTCGTGAATTGTGTGAATTTGTTTATTACAAAAAAACAAAAAAGGTTTTTTTTTCGTTTACACTGTATTCTTCTAGTTTTTTGTGAAGATAATAGGAAAAAAAAAAGGTTAAAAACAGTAACAAAACAATAACACAGAAAAAAAAAATACACTGTGGCCCTGATCTGATCACGCCACGCCACTTGCGCCCTCACGGTTGACTCCAACTTTCAATAAAAATTCACAAAGCAAAGCAAGATATATTTTTATTGGAGAAAAGATGAAAATTTATCAAAAATTTTCGTTTCTATATTATCTTTCATATTACTTTTTCTGAAATTCATATTATTATTATTTTATGGGTACATAAATAAATATTGTAATAATTTATTAATTTGAGTAATTTTTTTGTTTTGTATTTCAGCTACTAGATAGCGCTTTTTTGAATCAGCGAAAGAGAGCCAACTGTCAATTTATTGTCATTCGTAAACCGACGAGTTGTATTACGCAAGAAATACATTTTACTATCATAAAAACGTCTATTAATCAGATGTTCGTTTTGAATTAATTATAAATTAGTGACAGTAAAAAATTATATTCTCTTGTGTATTATATAGTTTACATGTCTTATACCTACTTTTAAAAAAAAAGTAAAAATTTTGTACAGGTACGCAAATTAGAAAATATATCATACAATTTTTTTTTTCAATTTGAACAAGTAATTTTTAGTATTATTACGTACCAAATATCGACGCCTTAATGGAATAACACCGTAACTCGGAACTGTCGTAACTCGGCGATGATTAAACTCGGTAATAAATGGGCTCTCACTATCTATTATCACAATTTTTTTGTGAAAATGTTTTCGAAGGTTGTTTAAAGAATAAAAAAAAAGATTCAATGCGAAAATTGTGATGAGAGATGGTGAGAGCCCATTTATTACCGAGTTTAATCATCGCCGAGTTACGACAGTTCCGAGTTACGGTGTTTCTATCGAGTTACGGTGTTTCTAACGAGTTACGGTGTTTCTATCGAGTTACGGTGTTATTCCATTAAGGCGTCGATATATCAAGTTGTTACCATTTTAAAATAAATGAATAAACCTCTTAATTGTTAGACTGATAAATACTGTAACGAATCGACTTTTTTTTTGTAAATATGTTATTTTCATAATTATTATTAAATACTTAAATGCCAAAAACTTAAAAATTATATTTATATCTTGATTCAATTTTTTAAATAAAAAAGAGCATGATCAAATGATTGCATGAAATATTTTGAACATTTTTATGAAGTTAATACAAAATACTTTATTTAATTTTGTTACACGTCATTAGAAAATTGTATTGTTAATGATAGTTTCAAAACATTTTTAATTTTTTCTTTAAAATTATTATATTTCATTATGATAACATCTATGGATTCATAAATATAATTCCATGTATAATTCGCAGTTTCCTAGACGAAGTTTTTTCTTTGTGATACCAACATGGACTTGAAGTCGGCGGATGCAAAATGTGTTAAGTGCCAAAAAATGGACGTAAACTACCTAATAGTGAGAAAAAAATAATTAATTCAGATGAGTTTGCTGATGAAGTTACAAACTGGTTATACGATACTTATGAAGTTGGTGACTTCGAGCACAGAGTTGCATATTTTGGCAGCTTTTTATGCGTTAAGTGCTATTCTAAGCTAAAAAAGGATATAAGCAACAAAAAACTTAAACTAGAAGAAGAGCAGCAGGAGCAGCAGCAGCCAACACTCGAAAATCCAGTTCCTCAAATGAGCCAACTCTTTTCACAGTCAACATCTGAGGCATCATCTTCACAATCGTCAACGAATGATCCCACCGTTCGATTCGAGCCTGAGCCAGAAAAAACTGACTCAGTAGAACTTCCAATCAATCGAACAGTCTCTACTCATAAATATTGCTGCTTATGTGGTTCTAGTGCTACCCAAAATTTAGTTCAGATTTCTTTTGAGGCTTGCTCTCAAGCTTACAGTCGAACGCAAATTTTCATTCCTTACAGTAATTTTAAGTTACTTATTTTCTATGTTTTTCTTTGATATTTTTAATAATTTGTACTTTTTTTTTTTATTTCCAGAAAACCGATGCTGCAAAAAGCACTTAACTATTAAAAACCGTTTTTATGAGGATGATCTCCGACAATTGCGCATTTATTCTAACTTCAGTACCATCGAAGTTCCTGAACTAACCAAACTGTTGAAAGGTTTTTCGGCAAGAGTAGACAGCAACCTCTTCGATAGAATTCCAGATTTTTCGATCTCCGAAAAAAGTTTAAAAGTATTCACAGGTTTAAGCTGGGAGCAACTGATTCAACTTCGAGAAATGCTGACAATCATGAGGGACTCACATAATAGAGATGTAACTCAAGCATTAGTAGTGTTTTTATTAAAGTTGAGAAGTGGTAACTCCAATAACATGATTGCAGCTATGTTAGGCATTGAGTGGTCCCAAAGAATTTCTGACTTCGTAAACTCTGTAATGAGATCATTTAAAGTTGATGTATTACCTTCTCGGTTTGGAATTCACGCTACACCTAGAGAAGAACTTATTGCTCGCCATACCACGTCCATCGCTAAGAGGTTGCATAACTTGGATGACGATCAACTAATGTTGATTGGCGATGGAACGTACTTACGTCATCAAAAAAGTTCAAATAATAACTACCAGCGACGGTCTTATTCTGGGCAAAAAAAATCTCACTTGGCAAAACCTTTTACCCTCTGTATGCCAGATGGTTTTGTCGCTGACGTTCTTGGGCCTTTTGAAGCAAACTTAAATGATGCACAGATTCTTAAACTCTTATTTGAAAATAAGAAAGAATTTGCAGCACTTTTACAAAAAAATGATGTTTTCGTTCTGGACCGCGGTTTTCGAGACGTCACTCAGTATTTAGAAGATGAAGGTTACAAAGTACTTATGCCTTCGCTCAAAGGTAAAAAAAAGCAATTGAGCAGAGAAGAAGCAAATCATTCAAGATTAGTCACGAAAATACAATGGGCAATAGAAGCAGTCCACGGGGTAATTGGTCAAAAAAACAAGCTTTTGCATCATCAGTTTGATAATAAAGCTTTGTATAATGCAAAATGGTTTTGTAAAGTTGCTTGTTTCCTTAATAATTTTTTTGGGGAACGATTTCACTCTGACATTGAAATGACAGATGAAATCGTTAACCGTATAAATCAGCAATCCCAAGTGGAAAATACTCTAGCTCAAGAAGTCGAAGAAGGAAAATGGAATCGACGTCAAAAACCTTTTAGTGATTTAACTTCAGAAGACTTGGACGATTTTCCGGAACTGACCGAAAAGGATCTAAAAATTCTGTTTACTGGCGGATATCAGTTGAAACAAGCTGTGTCTTATTTAGCAGAAATGCTTGATTTTAATGGTGTACTCAGTTTAAAATTTCTTGAAGAAACCCCGCAAATATTAAGAGTGCAAGTACGATCCAGACACATAAATTCGATGACTTACAACTGTTATATAGAATACAGTCCTGGCACTATTGGTTACGGAGGTATTAAAAGATGGTGTTGTGAATGTGCAAATGGGCAGCGAACGATTGGATGCTGTTCTCACGTCGCTGCTGTTGTGTATTACTTGTCTTGTGGAAGCTTCAAATCTAAATTACTCAATCCATCCCATATTTTATCAGATCTGTTTGTAGAAGATGATACTATGCCCGTGATCGATGATGACAGTGACTATGATGATTAATTTGTTTTAAAAAAAAGGAATTTTTCACCTTCATTTATTTATTTATTTATAATGGGTACATATTTTAAGCTTCCCAAGTATTATCTCTATAATAAAATTTGTATCATATTTTAATGGTTATTATAATTTTTTACTTATGTTGTTGCAAAAAAGAGTTTACAAATAGGTTTTTTGGCTTTATAAAGGTTTGATAGGTTTAAAAAAATATTGTTTGTGACTTTTTTGAGTTCACCTTGGAAAATTACAAGTATTTCAACGATTTTGATGTTTGAATGAGGTATTTGTACCTTTATGATAGGCAAAAAAAATCTTAAAAATCGATTTTATGGTCTTTAAAAAGCCTAAAACAGTACTTTAACATCGTATATTGTATATTTTCATGTAAAGTTGTAGAAATTATGAAATTTTATTGTTTTGTAAATTTTTAAACCAATTATCAGTAGTAAAAAGGCTAAAAAAGTTGGAAAAAAGTGGTTTTTTGAGTGTTTTCATACTTTCCACCCCTTTAAAACATTTGAAAAAATTTTCACGAAAAATTTACGTTAAAATAGAAATAAAAAAATTTTTTTTGGACCACCACCTATCCAAGAAATGAATAAATAAATAAATGAATAATCCTCCAAGCTGCTACAACCCCATAACGCCGAGCTCGCGAGGCTTTTTTTAAAATAAATAAATAAATGATCCCCCAAGCTGCTACAACCCCATAACGCCGAGCTCGCGAGGCTTTTTTTTTAAATGAACAAATAAATGATCCCCCAAGCTGCTACAATCCCATAACCCCGAGCTCGTGAGGCTTTTTTTTAAATAAATGAATAAATGATCCCCCAAGCTGCTACAACCCCATAACGCCGAGCTCGCGAGTTTTTTTTATAAATAAATAAATAAATAAATAATCCCCCAGCTGCTACAACCCCATAACACCAAGGCTTGTTTTATAAATTAATAAATAAATGATCCCCCAAGGTGCTACAACCCCATAACGCCGAGCTCACGAGGCTTTTTTTTAAATAAATGAATAAATGATCCCCCAAGCGGCTACAACCCCATAACGCCGAGCTCGCAAGTTTTTTTTATAAATAAATAAATAAATAATCCCCCAAGCGGCTACAACCCCATAACACCGAGCTCGCGAGGCTTTTTTTATAAATAAATAAATAAATTATCCCCCAAGGTGCTACAACCCCATAACGCCGAGCTCGTGAGGCTTTTTTTTAAATAAATGAATAAAGGAATCCCCAAGCTGCTACGACCCTATAATGCCGGGCTCGCGAGTTTTTTTTATAAATAAATAAATAAATGAATAATCCCCCAAGCTGCTACAACCCCATAACACCGAGCTCGCGAGGCTTTTTTTTAAATAAATAAATAAATGATCCCCCAACCTGCTACAACCCCATAACGCCGAGCTCGTGAGACTTTTTTTTAAATAAATAAATAAATGATCCCCCAAGCTGCTACAACCCCATAACACCGAGCTCACGAGTTTTTTTTATATATAAATAAAAAAATGATCCCCCGAACTTCTACAACCCCATAGACCCGAGCTCGCGAGTTTTTTTCAGAAATGAATAAATAAATAAATAACCCCCCAAGCTGCTACAACCCCATAACGCCGAGCTCACGAGTTTTTTTCATGAATAAATAAATGAATAAATAATCCCCCAAGCTGCTACAACCCCATAACACCGAGCTCGCAAGGCTTTTTTTATATATAAATAAATAAATGATCCCCCGAGCTTCTACAACCCCATAACACCGAGCTCGCGAGGCTTTTTTTATAAATAAATAAATAAATTATCCCCCAAGGTGCTACAACCCCATAACGCCGAGCTCGTGAGGCTTTTTTTTAAATAAATGAATAAAGGAATCCCCAAGCTGCTACGACCCTATAATGCCGGGCTCGCGAGTTTTTTTTATAAATAAATAAATAAATGATCCCCCAAGCTGCTACAACCCCATAACGCCGAGCTCACGAGGCTTTTTTTTAAATGAACAAATAAATGATCCCCCAAGCTGCTTCAACCCCATAACACCGAGCTCACGAGTTTTTTTTATATATAAATAAATAAATGATCCCCCGAACTTCTACAACCCCATAGACCCGAGCTCGCGAGTTTTTTTCAGAAATGAATAAATAAATAAATAACCCCCCAAGCTGCTACAACCCCATAACGCCGAGCTCACGAGTTTTTTTCATGAATAAATAAATAAATAAATAATCCCCCAAGCTGCTACAACCCCATAACACCGAGCTCGCAAGGCTTTTTTTATATATAAATAAATAAATGATCCCCCGAGCTTCTACAACCCCATAACGCCGAGCTCGCGAGTTTTTTTCAGAAATGAATAAATAAATAAATGAATAATCCTCCAAGCTGCTACAACCCCATAACGCCGAGCTCGCTAGGCTTTTTTTAAAATAAATAAATAAATGATCCCCCAAGCTGCTACAACCCCATAACGCCGAGCTCACGAGGCTTTTTTTTAAATGAACAAATAAATGATCCCCCAAGCTGCTACAACCCCATAACCCGGAGCTCGCAAGGCTTTTTTTATTATAAATAAATAAATGATCCCCCGAACTTCTACAACCCCATAGACCCGAGCTCGCGAGTTTTTTTCAGAAATGAATAAATAAATAAATAACCCCCCAAGCTGCTACAACCCCATAACGCCGAGCTCACGAGTTTTTTTCATGAATAAATAAATGAATAAATAATCCCCCAAGCTGCTACAACCCCATAACACCGAGCTCGCAAGGCTTTATTTATATATAAATAAATAAATGATCCCCCGAGCTTCTACAACCCCATAGAGCCGAGCTCGCGAGTTTTTTTCAGAAATGAATAAATAAATAAATAACCCCCCCAGCTGCTACAACCCCATAACGCCGAGATCACGAGTTTTTTTTATGAATAAATAAATGAATCAATAATCCCCCAAGCTGCTACAACCCCATAACGCCGAGCTCGCGAGGCTTTTTTTTAAATAAATGAATAAATGATCCCCCGAGCTTCTACAACTCCATAACGCCGAGCTCGCGAGTTTTTTTCAGAAATGAATAAATAAATAAATGAATAATCCTCCAAGCTGCTACAACCCCATAACGCCGAGCTCGCTAGGCTTTTTTTAAAATAAATAAATAAATGATCCCCCAAGCTGCTACAACCCCATAACGCCGAGCTCACGAGGCTTTTTTTTAAATGAACAAATAAATGATCCCCCAAGCTGCTACAACCCCATAACCCGGAGCTCGCAAGGCTTTTTTTATTATAAATAAATAAATGATCCTCCGAGCTTCTACAACCCCATGGAGCCGAGCTCGCGAGTTTTTTTCAGAAATGAATAAATAAATAAATAACCCCCCAAGCTGCTACAACCCGATAACGCCGAGCTCACGAGTTTTTTTCATGAATAAATAAATAAATAAATAATCCCCCAGCTGCTACAACCCCATAACACCGAGCTCGCAAGGCTTGTTTTATAAATTAATAAATAAATGATCCCCCAAGGTGCTACAACCCCATAACGCCGAGCTCACGAGGCTTTTTTTTTAATAAATGAATAAATGATCCCCCAAGCGGCTACAACCCCATAACACCGAGCTCGCGAGGCTTTTTTTATAAATAAATAATTAAATGATCCCCCAAGCTGCTACAACCCCATAACGCCGAGCTCGCGAGTTTTTTTTATAAATAAAAAAATTAATGAATGATCCCCCAAGCGGCTACAACCCCATAACACCGAGCTCGCGAGGCTTTTTTTTAAATAAATAAATAAATGATCCCCCAACCTGCTACAACCCCATAACGCCGAGCTCGTGAGACTTTTTTTTAAATAAATAAATAAATGATCCCCCAAGCTGCTACAACCCCATAACACCGAGCTCACGAGTTTTTTTTATATATAAATAAATAAATGATCCCCCGAACTTCTACAACCCCATAGACCCGAGCTCGCGAGTTTTTTTCAGAAATGAATAAATAAATAAATAACCCCCCAAGCTGCTACAACCCCATAACGCCGAGCTCACGAGTTTTTTTCATGAATAAATAAATGAATAAATAATCCCCCAAGCTGCTACAACCCCATAACACCGAGCTCGCAAGGCTTTTGTTATATATAAATAAATAAATGATCCCCCGAGCTTCTACAACCCCATAGAGCCGAGCTCGCGAGTTTTTTTCAGAAATGAATAAATAAATAAATAACCCCCCCAGCTGCTACAACCCCATAACGCCGAGCTCACGAGTTTTTTTTATGAATAAATAAATGAATCAATAATCCCCCAAGCTGCTACAACCCCATAACGCCGAGCTCGCGAGGCTTTTTTTTAAATAAATGAATAAATGATCCCCCGAGCTTCTACAACCCCATGGAGCCGAGCTCGCGAGTTTTTTTCAGAAATGAATAAATAAATAAATAACCCCCCAAGCTGCTACAACCCGATAACGCCGAGCTCACGAGTTTTTTTCATGAATAAATAAATAAATAAATAATCCCCCAGCTGCTACAACCCCATAACACCGAGCTCGCAAGGCTTGTTTTATAAATTAATAAATAAATGATCCCCCAAGGTGCTACAACCCCATAACGCCGAGCTCACGAGGCTTTTTTTTAAATAAATGAATAAATGATCCCTCAAGCGGCTACAACCCCATAACGCCGAGCTCGCGAGGCTTTTTTTTAAATAAATGAATAAATGATCCCCCGAGCTTCTACAACCCCATGGAGCCGAGCTCGCGAGTTTTTTTCAGAAATGAATAAATAAATAAATAACCCCCCAAGCTGCTACAACCCGATAACGCCGAGCTCACGAGTTTTTTTCATGAAAAAATAAATAAATAAATAATCCCCCAGCTGCTACAACCCCATAACACCGAGCTCGCAAGGCTTGTTTTATAAATTAATAAATAAATGATCCCCCAAGGTGCTACAACCCCATAACGCCGAGCTCACGAGGCTTTTTTTTAAATAAATGAATAAATGATCCCCCAAGCGGCTACAACCCCATAACACCGAGCTCGCGAGGCTTTTTTTATAAATAAATAATTAAATGATCCACCAAGCTGCTACAACCCCATAACGCCGAGCTCGCGAGTTTTTTTTATAAATAAAAAAATTAATGAATGATCCCCCAAGCGGCTACAACCCCATAACACCGAGCTCGCGAGGCTTTTTTTATAAATAAATAATTAAATGATCCCCCAAGCTGCTACAACCCCATAACGCCGAGCTCGCGAGTTTTTTCTATAAATAAATAAATAAATGAATAATCCCCCAAGCTGCTACAACCCCATAACACCGAGCTCGCGAGGCTTTTTTTTAAATAAATGAATAAATGATCCCCCGAGCTTCTACAACCCCATAACGCCGAGCTCGCGAGTTTTTTTCAGAAATGAATAAATAAATAAATGAAGAATCCCCCAAGCTGCTACAACCCCATAACGCCGAGCTCGCGAGGCTTTTTTTAAAATAAATAAGTAAATGATCCCCCAAGCTGCTATAACCCAATAACGCCGAGCTCGCGAGGCTTTTTTTTAAATGAACAAATAAATGATCCCCCAAGCTGCTACAACCCCATAACCCCGAGCTCGTGAGGCTTTTTTTTAAATAAATGAATAAATGATCCCCCAAGGTGCTACAACCCCATAACGCCGAGCTCGTGAGGCTTTTTTTTAAATAAATAAATAAAGGAATCCCCAAGCTGCTACGACCCTATAATGCCGGGCTCGCGAGTTTTTTTTATAAATATTTATTTATTTATTTATTTTAAAAAAAAAACTCGCGACCGGCGAGCCTGGCGTTATGGGGTCCTAGCTGCTTGGGGGATTATTTATTTATCTATTCATAAAAAAAAACTCGCGAGCTCGGCGTTATGGGGTTGCAGCAGCTTGGGGGATCATTAAGTTATTTATTTAAAAAAAAGCCTCGCGAGCGCGGTGTTATGGGATTGTCGCAGCTTGGGAGATTATTCATTTATTTATTCATGAAAAAAACTCGTGAGCTCGGCGTTATGGGGTTGTAGCAGCTTGGGTGATCATTTATTTATTTATTTATAAAAAAAGCCTCGCGAGCTCGGTGATATGGGATTGTCGCAGCTTGGGGGATTATTCATTTATTTATTTAAAAAAAAGCCTCGCGAGCTCGGCATTATGGGGTTGTAGCAGCTTGGGGGATTATTTATTTATTTATTCATTTCTGAAAAAAACTCGCGAGCTCGGCGTTCTGGGGTTGTAGAAGCTCGGGGGATCATTTATTCATTTATTTAAAAAAAAGCCTCGCGAGCTCGGCGTTATGGGGTTGTAGCAGCTTGGGGGATTATTTATTCATTTATTTATTCATTAAAAAAAACTCGTGAGCTCGGCGTTATGGGGTTGTAGCAGCTTGGGGGATCATTTATTTATTTATTTAAAAAAAAGCCTTGCAAACTTGACTCTATGGGGTTGTAGAAGCTCGGGGGATCATTTATTTATTTATTTACAAAAAAAGCCTCGCAAGCTCGGCGTTATGGGGTTGTAGCAGCTTGGGGGATCATTATCATATCATTTGTTCATTTATTTAACGAAAAGCCTCGCGAGTTCGGCGTAATAGGGTTGTAGCAGCTTGAGAGATCATTTATTTATTTATTTTAAAAAAAGCCTCGCGAGCTCGGCTCTATGGTGTTGTAGAAGCTCGGGGGATCATTTATTTATTTATATAAAAAAAAAACTCGCGAGCTCGGCGTTATGGGGTTGTAGCTGCTTGGAGGATCATTTATTCATTTATTTAAAAAAAAGCCTCGTTAGCTCGGCGTTATGGGGTTGTAGCACCTTGAGAAATCATTTATTTATTAATTTATAAAAAAAGCCTTGCAAGCTCGGTGTTATGGGGTTGTAGCAGCTGGGGAATTATTTATTTATTTATTTATTTATAAAAAAAACTCGCGAGCTCGGCGTTATGGGGTTGTAGAAGCTCGGGGGATCATTTATTCATTTATTTAAAAAAAAGCCTCGCGAGCTCGGCGTTATGGGGTTGTAGCAGCTTGGGGGATTATTTATTCATTTATTTATTCATGAAAAAAACTCGTGAGCTCGGCGTTATGGGGTTGTAGCAGCTTGGGGGATCATTTATTTATTTATTTATAAAAAAAACCTCGCGAGCTCAGCGCTATGGGGTTGCAGCAGCTTCGGGGATCATTTAGTTATTTATTTAAAAAAAAGCCTCGCGAGCGCGGTGTTATATGGTTGTAGCCGCTTGGGGGATTATTTATTTATTTATTTATAAAAAAAATTTGCGAGCTCGTTGTTATGGGGTTGTAGCCGCTTGGGGGATCATTTATTCATTTATTTAAAAAAAAGATTCGTTAGCTCGGAGTTATGGGATTGTAGCTCCTTGGGGGATCATTTATTTATTAATTTATAAAAAAAACTCGCGAGCTCGGCGTTATGGGGTTGTAGCCGCTTGGGGGATCATTTATTCATTTATTTATCCATGAAAAAAACTCGCGAGCTCGGCGTTATGGGGTTGTAGAAGCTCGGGGGATCATTTATTCATTTATTTAAAAAAAAGCCTCGCGAGCTCGGCGTTATGGGGTTGTAGCAGCTTGGGGGATTATTTATTCATTTATTTATTCATTAAAAAAAACTCGTGAGCTCGGCGTTATGGGGTTGTAGCAGCTTGGGGGATCATTTATTTATTTATTTAAAAAAAAGCCTCGCGAGCTCGGCGTTATGGGGTTGCAGCAGCTTGGGGGATCATTTATTTATTTATTTATAAAAAAAACCTCGCGAGCTCAGCGCTATGGGGTTGTAGCAGCTGGGGAATTATTTATTTATTTATTTATTTATAAAAAAAACTCGCGACCTCGGCGTTATGGGGTTGTAGAAGCTCGGGGGATCATTTATTCATTTATTTAAAAAAAAGCCTCGCGAGCTCGGCGTTATGGGGTTGTAGCAGCTTGGGGGATTATTTATTCATTTATTTATTCATGAAAAAAACTCGCGAGCTCGGCGTTATGGGGTTGTAGAAGCTCGGGGGATCATTTATTCATTTATTTAAAAAAAAGCCTCGCGAGCTCGGCGTTATGGGGTTGTAGCAGCTTGGGGGATTATTTATTCATTTATTTATTCATGAAAAAAACTCGTGAGCTCGGCGTTATGGGGTTGTAGCAGCTTGGGGGATCATTTATTTATTTATTTATAAAAAAAACCTCGCGAGCTCAGCGCTATGGGGTTGTAGAAAATTAGGGGATCATTTATTTATTTATTTAAAAAAAAGCCTCGCGAGCTCGGTGTTATGGGATTGTCGCAGCTTGGGGGATTATTCATTTATTTATTTATTCATTTCTGAAAAAAACTCGCGAGCTCGGCGTTATGGGGTTGTAGCAGCTTAGGGGATCATTTATTTATTTATTTAAAAAAAAGCCTCGCGAGCTCGGCGTTATGAGGTTGTAGCAGCTTGGGGGATTATTTATTCATTTATTTATTCATGAAAAAAACTCGCGAGCTCGGCGTTATGGGGTTGTAGAAGCTCGGGGGATCATTTATTCATTTATTTAAAAAAAAGCCTCGCGAGCTCGGCGTTATGGGGTTGTAGCAGCCTGGGGGATTATTTATTCATTTATTTATCCATGAAAAAAACTCGTGAGCTCGGCGTTATGGGGTTGTAGCAGCTTGGGGGATCATTTATTTATTTATTTATAAAAAAAACCTCGCGAGCTCAGCGCTATGGGGTTGTAGAACATTAAGGGATCATTTATTCATTTATTTAAAAAAAAGCCTCGCGAGCTCGGCGTTATGGGGTTGTAGCAGCTTGGGAGATTATTCATTTATTTATTCATGAAAAAAACTCATGAGCTCGGCGTTATGGGGTTGTAGCAGCTTGGGTGATCATTTATTTATTTATTTATAAAAAAAGCCTCGCGAGCTCGGTGTTATGGGATTGTCGCAGCTTGGGGGATTATTCATTTATTTATTTATTCATTTCTGAAAAAAACTCGCGAGCTCGGCGTTATGGGGTTGTAGCAGCTTAGGGGATCATTTATTTATTTATTTAAAAAAAAGCCTCGCGAGCTCGGCGTTATGGGGTTGTAGCAGCTTGGGGGATTATTTATTTATTTATTCATTTCTGAAAAAAACACGCGAGCTCGGCGTTATGGGGTTGTAGAAGCTCGGGGGATCATTTATTTATTTATTTATAAAAAAAGCCTTGCGAGCTCGGTGTTATGGGATTGTCGCAGCTTAGGGGATCATTTATTTATTTATTTAAAAAAAAGCCTCGCGAGCTCGGCGTTATGGGGTTGTAGCAGCTTAGGAGATTATTCATTTATTTATTCATGAAAAAAACTCGTGAGCTCGGCGTTATGGGGTTGTAGCAGCTTGGGTGATCATTTATTTATTTATTTATAAAAAAAGCCTCGCGAGCTCGGCTCTATGGGGTTGTAGAAGCTTGGGGGTTCATTTATTTATTTATTTAAAAAAAAGCCTTGCGAGCTCGGCGTTATGGGGTTGTAGCAGCTTGGGGGATCATTTATTTATTTATTTAAAAAAAAGCCTCGCGAGCTCGGCGTTATGGGGTTGCAGCAGCTTGGGGGATCATTGAGTTATTTATTTAAAAAAAAGCCTCGCGAGCTCGGCGTTATGGGGTTGTAGCCGCTTGGGGGATCATTTATTCATTTATTTAAAAAAAAGCCTCGTTAGCTCGGCGTTATTGGGTTGTAGCTGCTTGGGGGATTTTTTATTCATTTATTTAAAAAAAAGCCTCGCGAGCTCGGCGTTATGGGGTTGTAGCAGCTAGGGGGATTATTCATTTATTTATTCATGAAAAAAACTCGTGAGCTCGGCGTTATGGGGTTGTAGCAGCTCGAGGGGTTATTTATTTATTCATTTATTTCTGAAAAAAACTTGCGAGCTCGGCTCTATGGGGTTGTAGAAGCTCGGGGGATCATTTATTTATTTATTTATAAAAAAAGCCTTGCAAGCTTGGCTCTATGGGGTTGTAGAAGCTCGGGGGATCATTTATTTATTTATTTATAAAAAAAGCCTCGCAAGCTCGGCGTTATGGGGTTGTAGCAGCTTGGGGGATCATTTGTTCATTTATTTAAAAAAAAGCCTCGCGAGCTCGGCGTTATGGGGTTGTAGCAGCTTGGGGGATTATTTATTTATTTATTCATTTCTGAAAAAAACTCGCGAGCTCGGCTCTATGGGGTTGTAGAAGCTCGGGGGATCATTTATTTATTTATTTTAAAAAAAGCCTCGCGAGCTCGGCGTTATGGGGTTGTAGCAGCCTGGGGGATTATTTATTCATTTATTTATCCATGAAAAAAACTCGTGAGCTCGGCGTTATGGGGTTGTAGCAGCTTGGGGGATCATTTATTTATTTATTTATAAAAAAAACCTCGCGAGCTCAGCGCTATGGGGTTGTAGAACATTAAGGGATCATTTATTCATTTATTTAAAAAAAAGCCTCGCGAGCTCGGCGTTATGGGGTTGTAGCAGCTTGGGAGATTATTCATTTATTTATTCATGAAAAAAACTCATGAGCTCGGCGTTATGGGGTTGTAGAAGCTCGGGGGATCATTTATTCATTTATTTAAAAAAGAGCCTCGCGAGCTCGGCGTTATGGGGTTGTAGCAGCTTGGGGGATTATTTATTCATGAAAAAAACTCGTGAGCTCGGCGTTATGGGGTTGTAGCAGCTTGGGGGATCATTTATTTATTTATTTATAAAAAAACCTCGCGAGCTCAGCGCTATGGGGTTGTAGAAGCTTAGGGGATCATTTATTTATTTATTTAAAAAAAAGCCTCGCGAGCTCGGCGTTATGGGGTTGTAGCAGCTTAGGAGATTATTCATTTATTTATTCATGAAAAAAACTCGTGAGCTCGGCGTTATGGGGTTGTAGCAGCTTGGGTGATCATTTATTTATTTATTTATAAAAAAAGCCTCGCGAGCTCGGCTCTATGGGGTTGTAGAAGCTTGGGGGTTCATTTATTTATTTATTTAAAAAAAAGCTTCGCGAGCTCGGCGTTATGGGGTTGTAGCAGCTTGGGGGATTATTTATTTATTTATTCATTTCTGAAAAAAACTCATGAGCTCGGCGTTATGGGGTTGTAGCAGCTTGGGTGATCATTTATTTATTTATTTATAAAAAAAGCCTCGCGAGCTCGGTGCTATGGGATTGTCGCAGCTTGGGGGATTATTCATTTATTTATTTATTCATTTCTGAAAAAAACTCGCGAGCTCAGCGTTATGGGGTTGTAGCAGCTTGGGGGATTATTTATTTATTTATTCATTTCTGAAAAAAACACGCGAGCTCGGCGTTATGGGGTTGTAGAAGCTCGGGGGATCATTTATTTATTTATTCATAAAAAAAGCCTTGCGAGCTCGGTGTTATGGGATTGTCGCAGCTTAGGGGATCATTTATTTATTTATTTAAAAAAAAGCCTCGCGAGCTCGGCGTTATGGGGTTGTAGCAGCTTGGGGGATTATTTATTTATTTATTCATTTCTGAAAAAAACTTGCGAGCTCGGCTCTATGGGGTTGTAGAAGCTCGGGGGATCATTTATTCATTTATTTATAAAAAAAGCCTTGCGAGCTCGGTGTTATGGGGTTGTAGCAGCTTGGGGGATTATTTATTGATTTATTCATTTCTGAAAAAAACTCGCGAGCTCGGCGTTATGGGGTTGTAGCAGCTCGGGGGATCATTTATTTATTTATTTAAAAAAAAGCCTCACGAGCTCGGCGTTATGGGGTTGTAGCAGCTTGGGGGATCATTTATTTATTTATTTAAAAAAAAGCCTCGCGAGCTCGGCGTTATGGGGTTGCAGGAGCTTGGGGGATCATTGAGTTATTTATTTAAAAAAAAGCCTCGCGAGCGCGGTGTTATATGGTTGTAGCCGCTTGGGGGATTATTTATTTATTTATTTATAAAAAAAACTCGCGAGCTCGGCGTTATGGGGTTGTAGCCGCTTGGGGGATCATTTATTCATTTATTTAAAAAAAAGCCTCGTTAGCTCGGCGTTATTGGGTTCTAGCTGCTTGGGGGATTTTTTATTCATTTATTTAAAAAAAAGCCTCGCGAGCTCGGCGTTATGGGGTTGTAGCAGCTAGGGGGATTATTCATTTATTTATTTATTCATTTCTGAAAAAAACTCGCGAGCTCAGCGTTATGGGGTTGTAGCAGCTTGGGGGATTATTTATTTATTTATTCATTTCTGAAAAAAACACGCGAGCTCGGCGTTATGGCGTTGTAGAAGCTCGGGGGATCATTTATTTATTTATTCATAAAAAAAGCCTTGCGAGCTCGGTGTTATGGGATTGTCGCAGCTTAGGGGATCATTTATTTATTTATTAAAAAAAAAGCCTCGCGAGCTCGGCGTTATGGGGTTGTAGCAGCTTGGGGGATCATTTATTTATTTATTTATAAAAAAAGCCTTGCAAGCTTGGCTCTATGGGGTTGTAGAAGCTCGGGGGATCATTTATTTATTTATTTATAAAAAAAGCCTCGCAAGCTCGGTGTTATGGGATTGTCGCAGCTTAGGGGATCATTTATTTATTTATTTAAAAAAAAGCCTCGCGAGCTCGGCGTTATGGGGTTGTAGCAGCTTAGGGGATCATTTATTTATTTATTTAAAAAAAAGCCTCGCGAGCTCGGCGTTATGGGGTTGTAGCAGCTTGGGGGATTATTTATTTATTTATTCATTTCTGAAAAAAACACGCGAGCTCGGCGTTATGGGGTTGTAGAAGCTCGGGGGATCATTTATTTATTTATTTATAAAAAAAGCCTTGCGAGCTCGGTGTTATGGGATTGTCGCAGCTTAGGGGATCATTTATTTATTTATTTAAAAAAAAGCCTCGCGAGCTCGGCGTTATGGGGTTGTAGCAGCTTGGGGGATTATTTATTTATTTATTCATTTCTGAAAAAAACTCGCGAGCTCGGCTCTATGGGGTTGTAGAAGCTCGGGGGATCATTTATTTATTTATTTATAAAAAAAGCCTTGCGAGCTCGGTGTTATGGGGTTGTAGCAGCTTGGGGGATTATTTATTTATTTATTCATTTCTGAAAAAAACTCGCGAGCTCGGCGTTATGGGGTTGTAGCAGCTCGGGGGATCATTTATTTATTTATTTAAAAAAAAGCCTCACGAGCTCGGCGTTATGGGGTTGTAGCAGCTTGGGGGATCATTTATTTATTTATTTAAAAAAAAGCCTCGCGAGCTCGGCGTTATGGGGTTGCAGCAGCTTGGGGGATCATTGAGTTATTTATTTAAAAAAAAGCCTCGCGAGCGCGGTGTTATATGGTTGTAGCCGCTTGGGGGATTATTTATTTATTTATTTATAAAAAAAACTCGCGAGCTCGGCGTTATGGGGTTGTAGCCGCTTGGGGGATCATTTATTCATTTATTTAAAAAAAAGCCTCGTTAGCTCGGCGTTATTGGGTTGTAGCTGCTTGGGGGATTTTTTATTCATTTATTTAAAAAAAAGCCTCGCGAGCTCGGCGTTATGGGGTTGTAGCAGCTAGGGGGATTATTCATTTATTTATTCATGAAAAAAACTCGTGAGCTCGGCGTTATGGGGTTGTAGCAGCTCGAGGGGTTATTTATTTATTCATTTATTTCTGAAAAAATTTTGCGAGCTCGGCTCTATGGGGTTGTAGAAGCTCGGGGGATCATTTATTTATTTATTTATAAAAAAAGCCTTGCAAGCTTGGCTCTATGGGGTTGTAGAAGCTCGGGGGATCATTTATTTATTTATTTATAAAAAAAGCCTCGCAAGCTCGGCGTTATGGGGTTGTAGCAGCTTGGGGGATCATTTGTTCATTTATTTAAAAAAAAGCCTCGCGAGCTCGGCGTTATGGGGTTGTAGCAGCTTGGGGGATTATTTATTTATTTATTCATTTCTGAAAAAAACTCGCGAGCTCGGCTCTATGGGGTTGTAGAAGCTCGGGGGATCATTTATTTATTTATTTTAAAGAAAGCCTCGCGAGCTCGGCGTTATGGGGTTGTAGCAGCTTAGGGGATCATTTATTTATTTATTTAAAAAAAAGCCTCGTGAACTCGGCGTTATGGGGTTGTAGCAGCTTGGGGGATCATTTGTTCATTTATTTAACGAAAAGCCTCGCGAGATCGGCGTAATAGGGTTGTAGAAGCTTGAGAGATTATTTATTCATTTATTTATTCATGAAAAAAACTCGTGAGCTCGGCGTTATGGGGTTGTAGCAGCTTGGGAGATCATTTATTTATTTATTTTAAAAAAAGCCTCGCGAGCTCGGCGTTATGGGGTTGTAGCAGCCTTGCAAGCTCGGTGTTATGGGGTTGTAGCAGCTGGGGAATTATTTATTTATTTATAAAAAAAACTCGCGAGCTCGGCGTTATGGGGTTGTAGAAGCTCGGGGGATCATTTATTCATTTATTTAAAAAAGAGCCTCGCGAGCTCGGCGTTATGGGGTTGTAGCAGCTTGGGGGATTATTTATTCATGAAAAAAACTCGTGAGCTCGGCGTTATGGGGTTGTAGCAGCTTGGGGGATCATTTATTTATTTATTTATAAAAAAACCTCGCGAGCTCAGCGCTATGGGGTTGTAGAAGCTTAGGGGATCATTTATTTATTTATTTAAAAAAAAGCCTCGCGAGCTCGGCGTTATGGGGTTGTAGCAGCTTAGGAGATTATTCATTTATTTATTCATGAAAAAAACTCGTGAGCTCGGCGTTATGGGGTTGTAGCAGCTTGGGTGATCATTTATTTATTTATTTATAAAAAAAGCCTCGCGAGCTCGGCTCTATGGGGTTGTAGAAGCTTGGGGGTTCATTTATTTATTTATTTAAAAAAAAGCTTCGCGAGCTCGGCGTTATGGGGTTGTAGCAGCTTGGGGGATTATTTATTTATTTATTCATTTCTGAAAAAAACTCATGAGCTCGGCGTTATGGGGTTGTAGCAGCTTGGGTGATCATTTATTTATTTATTTATAAAAAAAGCCTCGCGAGCTCGGTGCTATGGGATTGTCGCAGCTTGGGGGATTATTCATTTATTTATTTATTCATTTCTGAAAAAAACTCGCGAGCTCAGCGTTATGGGGTTGTAGCAGCTTGGGGGATTATTTATTTATTTATTCATTTCTGAAAAAAACACGCGAGCTCGGCGTTATGGGGTTGTAGAAGCTCGGGGGATCATTTATTTATTTATTCATAAAAAAAGCCTTGCGAGCTCGGTGTTATGGGATTGTCGCAGCTTAGGGGATCATTTATTTATTTATTTAAAAAAAAGCCTCGCGAGCTCGGCGTTATGGGGTTGTAGCAGCTTGGGGGATTATTTATTTATTTATTCATTTCTGAAAAAAACTTGCGAGCTCGGCTCTATGGGGTTGTAGAAGCTCGGGGGATCATTTATTTATTTATTTATAAAAAAAGCCTTGCGAGCTCGGTGTTATGGGGTTGTAGCAGCTTGGGGGATTATTTATTTATTTATTCATTTCTGAAAAAAACTCGCGAGCTCGGCGTTATGGGGTTGTAGCAGCTCGGGGGATCATTTATTTATTTATTTAAAAAAAAGCCTCACGAGCTCGGCGTTATGGGGTTGTAGCAGCTTGGGGGATCATTTATTTATTTATTTAAAAAAAAGCCTCGCGAGCTCGGCGTTATGGGGTTGCAGGAGCTTGGGGGATCATTGAGTTATTTATTTAAAAAAAAGCCTCGCGAGCGCGGTGTTATATGGTTGTAGCCGCTTGGGGGATTATTTATTTATTTATTTATAAAAAAAACTCGCGAGCTCGGCGTTATGGGGTTGTAGCCGCTTGGGGGATCATTTATTCATTTATTTAAAAAAAAGCCTCGTTAGCTCGGCGTTATTGGGTTCTAGCTGCTTGGGGGATTTTTTATTCATTTATTTAAAAAAAAGCCTCGCGAGCTCGGCGTTATGGGGTTGTAGCAGCTAGGGGGATTATTCATTTATTTATTCATGAAAAAAACTCGTGAGCTCGGCGTTATGGGGTTGTAGCAGCTCGGGGGGTTATTTATTTATTCATTCATTTCTGAAAAAAACTTGCGAGCTCGGCTCTATGGGGTTGTAGAAGCTCGGGGGATCATTTATTTATTTATTTATAAAAAAAGCCTTGCAAGCTTGGCTCTATGGGGTTGTAGAAGCTCGGGGGATCATTTATTTATTTATTTATAAAAAAAGCCTCGCAAGCTCGGCGTTATGGGGTTGTAGCAGCTTGGGGGATCATTTGTTCATTTATTTAAAAAAAAGCCTCGCGAGCTCGGCGTTATGGGGTTGTAGCAGCTTGGGGGATTATTTATTTATTTATTCATTTCTGAAAAAAACTCGCGAGCTCGGCTCTATGGGGTTGTAGAAGCTCGGGGGATCATTTATTTATTTATTTTAAAAAAAGCCTCGCGAGCTCGGCGTTATGGGGTTGTAGCAGCTCAGGGGATCATTTATTTATTTATTTAAAAAAAAGCCTCGTGAACTCGGCGTTATGGGGTTGTAGCAGCTTGGGGGATCATTTGTTCATTTATTTAACGAAAAGCCTCGCAAGATCGGCGTAATAGGGTTGTAGAAGCTTGAGAGATTATTTATTCATTTATTTATTCATGAAAAAAACTCGTGAGCTCGGCGTTATGGGGTTGTAGCCGCTTGGGAGATCATTTATTTATTTATTTTAAAAAAAGCCTCGCGAGCTCGGCGTTATTGGGTTGTAGCAGCTTGGGGGATTATTCATTTATTTATTTATTCATTTCTGAAAAAAACTCGCGAGCTCGGCGTTATGGGGTTGTAGAAGCTCGGGGGATCATTTATTTATTTATTTATAAAAAAAGCCTTGCGAGCTCGGTGTTATGGGATTGTCGCAGCTTAGGGGATCATTTATTTATTTATTTAAAAAAAAGCCTCGCGAGCTCGGCGTTATGGGGTTGTAGCAGCTTGGGGGATTATTTATTTATTTATTCATTTCTGAAAAAAACTCGCGAGCTCGGCTCTATGGGGTTGTAGAAGCTCGGGGGATCATTTATTTATTTATTTATAAAAAAAGCCTTGCGAGCTCGGTGTTATGGGGTTGTAGCAGCTTGGGGGATTATTTATTTATTTATTCATTTCTGAAAAAAACTCGCGAGCTCGGCGTTATGGGGTTGTAGCAGCTCGGGGGATCTTTTATTTATTTATTTAAAAAAAAGCCTCACGAGCTCGGCGTTATGGGGTTGTAGCAGCTTGGGGGATCATTTATTTATTTATTTAAAAAAAAGCCTCGCGAGCTCGGCGTTATGGGGTTGCAGCAGCTTGGGGGATCATTGAGTTATTTATTTAAAAAAAAGCCTCGCGAGCGCGGTGTTATATGGTTGTAGCCGCTTGGGGGATTATTTATTTATTTATTTATAAAAAAAACTCGCGAGCTCGGCGTTATGGGGTTGTAGCCGCTTGGGGGATCATTTATTCATTTATTTAAAAAAAAGCCTCGTTAGCTCGGCGTTATGGGGTTGTAGCAGCTTGGGGGATTATTTATTTATTTATTCATTTCTGAAAAAAACTCGCGAGCTCGGCTCTATGGGGTTGTAGAAGCTCGGGGGATCATTTATTTATTTATTTTAAAAAAAGCCTCGCGAGCTCGGCGTTATGGGGTTGTAGCAGCTCAGGGGATCATTTATTTATTTATTTAAAAAAAAGCCTCGTGAACTCGGCGTTATGGGGTTGTAGCAGCTTGGGGGATCATTTGTTCATTTATTTAACGAAAAGCCTCGCAAGATCGGCGTAATAGGGTTGTAGAAGCTTGAGAGATTATTTATTCATTTATTTATTCATGAAAAAAACTCGTGAGCTCGGCGTTATGGGGTTGTAGCCGCTTGGGAGATCATTTATTTATTTATTTTAAAAAAAGCCTCGCGAGCTCGGCGTTATTGGGTTGTAGCAGCTTGGGGGATTATTCATTTATTTATTTATTCATTTCTGAAAAAAACTCGCGAGCTCGGCGTTATGGGGTTGTAGAAGCTCGGGGGATCATTTATTTATTTATTTATAAAAAAAGCCTTGCGAGCTCGGTGTTATGGGATTGTCGCAGCTTAGGGGATCATTTATTTATTTATTTAAAAAAAAGCCTCGCGAGCTCGGCGTTATGGGGTTGTAGCAGCTTGGGGGATTATTTATTTATTTATTCATTTCTGAAAAAAACTCGCGAGCTCGGCTCTATGGGGTTGTAGAAGCTCGGGGGATCATTTATTTATTTATTTATAAAAAAAGCCTTGCGAGCTCGGTGTTATGGGGTTGTAGCAGCTTGGGGGATTATTTATTTATTTATTCATTTCTGAAAAAAACTCGCGAGCTCGGCGTTATGGGGTTGTAGCAGCTCGGGGGATCTTTTATTTATTTATTTAAAAAAAAGCCTCACGAGCTCGGCGTTATGGGGTTGTAGCAGCTTGGGGGATCATTTATTTATTTATTTAAAAAAAAGCCTCGCGAGCTCGGCGTTATGGGGTTGCAGCAGCTTGGGGGATCATTGAGTTATTTATTTAAAAAAAAGCCTCGCGAGCGCGGTGTTATATGGTTGTAGCCGCTTGGGGGATTATTTATTTATTTATTTATAAAAAAAACTCGCGAGCTCGGCGTTATGGGGTTGTAGCCGCTTGGGGGATCATTTATTCATTTATTTAAAAAAAAGCCTCGTTAGCTCGGCGTTATTGGGTTCTAGCTGCTTGGGGGATTTTTTATTCATTTATTTAAAAAAAAGCCTCGCGAGCTCGGCGTTATGGGGTTGTAGCAGCTAGGGGGATTATTCATTTATTTATTCATGAAAAAAACTCGTGAGCTCGGCGTTATGGGGTTGTAGCAGCTCGGGGGGTTATTTATTTATTCATTTATTTCTGAAAAAAACTTGCGAGCTCGGCTCTATGGGGTTGTAGAAGCTCGGGGGATCATTTATTTATTTATTTATAAAAAGCCTTGCAAGCTTGGCTCTATGGGGCTGTAGAAGCTCGGGGGATCATTTATTTATTTATTTATAAAAAAAGCCTCGCAAGCTCGGCGTTATGGGGTTTCAGCAGCTTGGAGGATCATTTGTTCATTTATTTAAAAAAAAGCCTCGCGAGCTCGGCGTTATGGGGTTGTAGCAGCTTGGGGGATTATTTATTTATTTATTCATTTCTGAAAAAAACTCGCGAGCTCGGCTCTATGGGGTTGTAGAAGCTCGGGGGATCATTTATTTATTTATTTTAAAAAAAGCCTCGCGAGCTCGGCGTTATGGGGTTGTAGCAGCTTAGGGGATCATTTATTTATTTATTTAAAAAAAAGCCTCGTGAACTCGGCGTTATGGGGTTGTAGCAGCTTGGGGGATCATTTGTTCATTTATTTAACGAAAAGCCTCGCGAGATCGGCGTAATAGGGTTGTAGAAGCTTGAGAGATTATTTATTCATTTATTTATTCATGAAAAAAACTCGTGAGCTCGGCGTTATGGGGTTGTAGCAGCTTGGGAGATCATTTATTTATTTATTTTAAAAAAAGCCTCGCGAGCTCGGCGTTATGGGGTTGTAGCAGCCTTGCAAGCTCGGTGTTATGGGGTTGTAGCAGCTGGGGAATTATTTATTTATTTATAAAAAAAACTCGCGAGCTCGGCGTTATGGGGTTGTAGAAGCTCGGGGGATCATTTATTCATTTATTTAAAAAAGAGCCTCGCGAGCTCGGCGTTATGGGGTTGTAGCAGCTTGGGGGATTATTTATTCATGAAAAAAACTCGTGAGCTCGGCGTTATGGGGTTGTAGCAGCTTGGGGGATCATTTATTTATTTATTTATAAAAAAACCTCGCGAGCTCAGCGCTATGGGGTTGTAGAAGCTTAGGAGATCATTTATTTATTTATTTAAAAAAAAGCCTCGCGAGCTCGGCGTTATGGGGTTGTAGCAGCTTAGGAGATTATTCATTTATTTATTCATGAAAAAAACTCGTGAGCTCGGCGTTATGGGGTTGTAGCAGCTTGGGTGATCATTTATTTATTTATTTATAAAAAAAGCCTCGCGAGCTCGGCTCTATGGGGTTGTAGAAGCTTGGGGGTTCATTTATTTATTTATTTAAAAAAAAGCCTCGCGAGCTCGGCGTTATGGGGTTGTAGCAGCTTGGGGGATTATTTATTTATTTATTCATTTCTGAAAAAAACTCATGAGCTCGGCGTTATGGGGTTGTAGCAGCTTGGGTGATCATTTATTTATTTATTTATAAAAAAAGCCTCGCGAGCTCGGTGTTATGGGATTGTCGCAGCTTGGGGGATTATTCATTTATTTATTTATTCATTTCTGAAAAAAACTCGCGAGCTCAGCGTTATGGGGTTGTAGCAGCTTAGGGGACCATTTATTTATTTATTTAAAAAAAAGCCTCGCGAGCTCGGCGTTATGGGGTTGTAGCAGCTTGGGGGATTATTTATTTATTTATTCATTTCTGAAAAAAACACGCGAGCTCGGCGTTATGGGGTTGTAGAAGCTCGGGGGATCATTTATTTATTTATTTATAAAAAAAGCCTTGCGAGCTCGGTGTTATGGGATTGTCGCAGCTTAGGGGATCATTTATTTATTTATTTAAAAAAAAGCCTCGCGAGCTCGGCGTTATGGGGTTGTAGCAGCTTGGGGGATTATTTATTTATTTATTCATTTCTGAAAAAAACTTGCGAGCTCGGCTCTATGGGGTTGTAGAAGCTCGGGGGATCATTTATTTATTTATTTATAAAAAAAGCCTTGCGAGCTCGGTGTTATGGGGTTGTAGCAGCTTGGGGGATTATTTATTTATTTATTCATTTCTGAAAAAAACTCGCGAGCTCGGCGTTATGGGGTTGTAGCAGCTCGGGGGATCATTTATTTATTTATTTAAAAAAAAGCCTCACGAGCTCGGCGTTATGGGGTTGTAGCAGCTTGGGGGATCATTTATTTATTTATTTAAAAAAAAGCCTCGCGAGCTCGGCGTTATGGGGTTGCAGCAGCTTGGGGGATCATTGAGTTATTTATTTAAAAAAAAGCCTCGCGAGCGCGGTGTTATATGGTTGTAGCCGCTTGGGGGATTATTTATTTATTTATTTATAAAAAAAACTCGCGAGCTCGGCGTTATGGGGTTGTAGCCGCTTGGGGGATCATTTATTCATTTATTTAAAAAAAAGCCTCGTTAGCTCGGCGTTATTGGGTTCTAGCTGCTTGGGGGATTTTTTATTCATTTATTTAAAAAAAAGCCTCGCGAGCTCGGCGTTATGGGGTTGTAGCAGCTAGGGGGATTATTCATTTATTTATTCATGAAAAAAACTCGTGAGCTCGGCGTTATGGGGTTGTAGCAGCTCGGGGGGTTATTTATTTATTCATTCATTTCTGAAAAAAACTTGCGAGCTCGGCTCTATGGGGTTGTAGAAGCTCGGGGGATCATTTATTTATTTATTTATAAAAAAAGCCTTGCAAGCTTGGCTCTATGGGGTTGTAGAAGCTCGGGGGATCATTTATTTATTTATTTATAAAAAAAGCCTCGCAAGCTCGGCGTTATGGGGTTGTAGCAGCTTGGGGGATTATTTATTTATTTATTCATTTCTGAAAAAAACTTGCGAGCTCGGCTCTATGGGGTTGTAGAAGCTCGGGGGATCATTTATTTATTTATTTATAAAAAAAGCCTTGCGAGCTCGGTGTTATGGGGTTGTAGCAGCTTGGGGGATTATTTATTTATTTATTCATTTCTGAAAAAAACTCGCGAGCTCGGCGTTATGGGGTTGTAGCAGCTCGGGGGATCATTTATTTATTTATTTAAAAAAAAGCCTCAAGAGCTCGGCGTTATGGGGTTGTAGCAGCTTGGGGGATCATTTATTTATTTATTTAAAAAAAAGCCTCGCGAGCTCGGCGTTATGGGGTTGCAGCAGCTTGGGGGATCATTGAGTTATTTATTTAAAAAAAAGCCTCGCGAGCGCGGTGTTATATGGTTGTAGCCGCTTGGGGGATTATTTATTTATTTATTTATAAAAAAAACTCGCGAGCTCGGCGTTATGGGGTTGTAGCCGCTTGGGGGATCATTTATTCATTTATTTAAAAAAAAGCCTCGTTAGCTCGGCGTTATTGGGTTCTAGCTGCTTGGGGGATTTTTTATTCATTTATTTAAAAAAAAGCCTCGCGAGCTCGGCGTTATGGGGTTGTAGCAGCTAGGGGGATTATTCATTTATTTATTCATGAAAAAAACTCGTGAGCTCGGCGTTATGGGGTTGTAGCAGCTCGGGGGGTTATTTATTTATTCATTCATTTCTGAAAAAAACTTGCGAGCTCGGCTCTATGGGGTTGTAGAAGCTCGGGGGATCATTTATTTATTTATTTATAAAAAAAGCCTTGCAAGCTTGGCTCTATGGGGTTGTAGAAGCTCGGGGGATCATTTATTTATTTATTTATAAAAAAAGCCTCGCAAGCTCGGCGTTATGGGGTTGTAGCAGCTTAGGAGATTATTCATTTATTTATTCATGAAAAAAACTCGTGAGCTCGGCGTTATGGGGTTGTAGCAGCTTGGGTGATCATTTATTTATTTATTTATAAAAAAAGCCTCGCGAGCTCGGCTCTATGGGGTTGTAGAAGCTTGGGGGTTCATTTATTTATTTATTTAAAAAAAAGCCTCGCGAGCTCGGCGTTATGGGGTTGTAGCAGCTTGGGGGATTATTTATTTATTTATTCATTTCTGAAAAAAACTCATGAGCTCGGCGTTATGGGGTTGTAGCAGCTTGGGTGATCATTTATTTATTTATTTATAAAAAAAGCCTCGCGAGCTCGGTGTTATGGGATTGTCGCAGCTTGGGGGATTATTCATTTATTTATTTATTCATTTCTGAAAAAAACTCGCGAGCTCAGCGTTATGGGGTTGTAGCAGCTTAGGGGATCATTTATTTATTTATTTAAAAAAAAGCCTCGCGAGCTCGGCGTTATGGGGTTGTAGCAGCTTGGGGGATTATTTATTTATTTATTCATTTCTGAAAAAAACACGCGAGCTCGGCGTTATGGGGTTGTAGAAGCTCGGGGGATCATTTATTTATTTATTTATAAAAAAAGCCTTGCGAGCTCGGTGTTATGGGATTGTCGCAGCTTAGGGGATCATTTATTTATTTATTTAAAAAAAAGCCTCGCGAGCTCGGCGTTATGGGGTTGTAGCAGCTTGGGGGATTATTTATTTATTTATTCATTTCTGAAAAAAACTTGCGAGCTCGGCTCTATGGGGTTGTAGAAGCTCGGGGGATCATTTATTTATTTATTTATAAAAAAAGCCTTGCGAGCTCGGTGTTATGGGGTTGTAGCAGCTTGGGGGATTATTTATTTATTTATTCATTTCTGAAAAAAACTCGCGAGCTCGGCGTTATGGGGTTGTAGCAGCTCGGGGGATCATTTATTTATTTATTTAAAAAAAAGCCTCACGAGCTCGGCGTTATGGGGTTGTAGCAGCTTGGGGGATCATTTATTTATTTATTTAAAAAAAAGCCTCGCGAGCTCGGCGTTATGGGGTTGCAGCAGCTCGGGGGATCATTTATTTATTTATTTATAAAAAAAGCCTCGCAAGCTCGGCGTTATGGGGTTGTAGCAGCTTAGGAGATTATTCATTTATTTATTCATGAAAAAAACTCGTGAGCTCGGCGTTATGGGGTTGTAGCAGCTTGGGTGATCATTTATTCATTTATTTAAAAAAAAGCCTCGTTAGCTCGGCTCTATGGGGTTGTAGAAGCTTGGGGGTTCATTTATTTATTTATTTAAAAAAAAGCCTCGCGAGCTCGGCGTTATGGGGTTGTAGCAGCTTGGGGGATTATTTATTTATTTATTCATTTCTGAAAAAAACTCATGAGCTCGGCGTTATGGGGTTGTAGAAGCTCGGGGGATCATTTATTTATTTATTTATAAAAAAAGCCTTGCAAGCTTGGCTCTATGGGGTTGTAGAAGCTCGGGGGATCATTTATTTATTTATTTATAAAAAAAGCCTCGCAAGCTCGGCGTTATGGGGTTGTAGCAGCTTAGGAGATTATTCATTTATTTATTCATGAAAAAAACTCGTGAGCTCGGCGTTATGGGGTTGTAGCAGCTTGGGTGATCATTTATTTATTTATTTATAAAAAAAGCCTCGCGAGCTCGGCTCTATGGGGTTGTAGAAGCTTGGGGGTTCATTTATTTATTTATTTAAAAAAAAGCCTCGCGAGCTCGGCGTTATGGGGTTGTAGCAGCTTGGGGGATTATTTATTTATTTATTCATTTCTGAAAAAAACTCATGAGCTCGGCGTTATGGGGTTGTAGCAGCTTGGGTGATCATTTATTTATTTATTTATAAAAAAAGCCTCGCGAGCTCGGTGTTATGGGATTGTCGCAGCTTGGGGGATTATTCATTTATTTATTTATTCATTTCTGAAAAAAACTCGCGAGCTCAGCGTTATGGGGTTGTAGCAGCTTAGGGGATCATTTATTTATTTATTTAAAAAAAAGCCTCGCGAGCTCGGCGTTATGGGGTTGTAGCAGCTTGGGGGATTATTTATTTATTTATTCATTTCTGAAAAAAACACGCGAGCTCGGCGTTATGGGGTTGTAGAAGCTCGGGGGATCATTTATTTATTTATTTATAAAAAAAGCCTTGCGAGCTCGGTGTTATGGGATTGTCGCAGCTTAGGGGATCATTTATTTATTTATTTAAAAAAAAGCCTCGCGAGCTCGGCGTTATGGGGTTGTAGCAGCTTGGGGGATTATTTATTTATTTATTCATTTCTGAAAAAAACTTGCGAGCTCGGCTCTATGGGGTTGTAGAAGCTCGGGGGATCATTTATTTATTTATTTATAAAAAAAGCCTTGCGAGCTCGGTGTTATGGGGTTGTAGCAGCTTGGGGGATTATTTATTTATTTATTCATTTCTGAAAAAAACTCGCGAGCTCGGCGTTATGGGGTTGTAGCAGCTCGGGGGATCATTTATTTATTTATTTAAAAAAAAGCCTCACGAGCTCGGCGTTATGGGGTTGTAGCAGCTTGGGGGATCATTTATTTATTTATTTAAAAAAAAGCCTCGCGAGCTCGGCGTTATGGGGTTGCAGCAGCTTGGGGGATCATTGAGTTATTTATTTAAAAAAAAGCCTCGCGAGCGCGGTGTTATATGGTTGTAGCCGCTTGGGGGATTATTTATTTATTTATTTATAAAAAAAACTCGCGAGCTCGGCGTTATGGGGTTGTAGCCGCTTGGGGGATCATTTATTCATTTATTTAAAAAAAAGCCTCGTTAGCTCGGCGTTATTGGGTTCTAGCTGCTTGGGGGATTTTTTATTCATTTATTTAAAAAAAAGCCTCGCGAGCTCGGCGTTATGGGGTTGTAGCAGCTAGGGGGATTATTCATTTATTTATTCATGAAAAAAACTCGTGAGCTCGGCGTTATGGGGTTGTAGCAGCTCGGGGGGTTATTTATTTATTCATTCATTTCTGAAAAAAACTTGCGAGCTCGGCTCTATGGGGTTGTAGAAGCTCGGGGGATCATTTATTTATTTATTTATAAAAAAAGCCTTGCAAGCTTGGCTCTATGGGGTTGTAGAAGCTCGGGGGATCATTTATTTATTTATTTATAAAAAAAGCCTCGCAAGCTCGGCGTTATGGGGTTGTAGCAGCTTGGGGGATCATTTGTTCATTTATTTAAAAAAAAGCCTCGCGAGCTCGGCGTTATGGGGTTGTAGCAGCTTGGGGGATTATTTATTTATTTATTCATTTCTGAAAAAAACTCGCGAGCTCGGCTCTATGGGGTTGTAGAAGCTCGGGGGATCATTTATTTATTTATTTTAAAAAAAGCCTTGCAAGCTTGGCTCTATGGGGTTGTAGAAGCTCGGGGGATCATTTATTTATTTATTCATAAAAAAAGCCTCGCAAGCTCGGCGTTATGGGGTTGTAGCAGCTTGGGGGATCATTTGTTCATTTATTTAAAAAAAAGCCTCGCGAGCTCGGCGTTATGGGGTTGTAGCAGCTTGGGGGATTATTTATTTATTTATTCATTTCTGAAAAAAACTCGCGAGCTCGGCTCTATGGGGTTGTAGAAGCTCGGGGGATCATTTATTTATTTATTTTAAAAAAAGCCTTGCAAGCTTGGCTCTATGGGGTTGTAGAAGCTCGGGGGATCATTTATTTATTTATTTATAAAAAAAGCCTCGCAAGCTCGGCGTTATGGGGTTGTAGCAGCTTGGGGGATCATTTGTTCATTTATTTAAAAAAAAGCCTCGCGAGCTCGGCGTTATGGGGTTGTAGCAGCTTGGGGGATTATTTATTTATTTATTCATTTCTGAAAAAAACTCGCGAGCTCGGCTCTATGGGGTTGTAGAAGCTCGGGGGATCATTTATTTATTTATTTTAAAAAAAGCCTCGCGAGCTCGGCGTTATGGGGTTGTAGCAGCTTAGGGGATCATTTATTTATTTATTTAAAAAAAAGCCTCGTGAACTCGGCGTTATGGGGTTGTAGCAGCTTGGGGGATCATTTGTTCATTTATTTAACGAAAAGCCTCGCGAGATCGGCGTAATAGGGTTGTAGAAGCTTGAGAGATTATTTATTCATTTATTTATTCATGAAAAAAACTCGTGAGCTCGGCGTTATGGGGTTGTAGCCGCTTGGGAGATCATTTATTTATTTATTTTAAAAAAAGCCTCGCGAGCTCGGCGTTATGGGGTTGTAGCAGCTTGGGGGATTATTCATTTATTTATTTATTCATTTCTGAAAAAAACTCGCGAGCTCGGCGTTATGGGGTTGTAGCAGCTTAGGGGATCATTTATTTATTTATTTAAAAAAAAGCCTCGCGAGCTCGGCGTTATGGGGTTGTAGCAGCTTGGGGGATTATTTATTTATTTATTCATTTCTGAAAAAAACACGCGAGCTCGGCGTTATGGGGTTGTAGAAGCTCGGGGGATCATTTATTTATTTATTTATAAAAAAAGCCTTGCGAGCTCGGTGTTATGGGATTGTCGCAGCTTAGGGGATCATTTATTTATTTATTTATAAAAAAAGCCTTGCGAGCTCGGTGTTATGGGGTTGTAGCAGCTTGGGGGATTATTTATTTATTTATTTATTTATAAAAAAAACTCGCGAGCTCGGCGTTATGGGGTTGTAGCCGCTTGGGGGATCATTTATTCATTTATTTAAAAAAAAGCCTCGTTAGCTCGGCGTTATTGGGTTGTAGCTGCTTGGGGGATTTTTTATTCATTTATTTAAAAAAAAGCCTCGCGAGCTCGGCGTTATGGGGTTGTAGCAGCTTGGGGGATTATTTATTTATTTATTCATTTCTGAAAAAAACTCGCGAGCTCGGCTCTATGGGGTTGTAGAAGCTCGGGGGATCATTTATTTATTTATTTATAAAAAAAGCCTTGCGAGCTCGGTGTTATGGGTTTGTAGCAGCTTGGGGGATTATTTATTTATTTATTTATTTATAAAAAAAACTCGCGAGCTCGGCGTTATGGGGTTGTAGCCGCTTGGGGGATCATTTATTCATTTATTTAAAAAAAAGCCTCGTTAGCTCGGCGTTATTGGGTTGTAGCTGCTTGGGGGATTTTTTATTCATTTATTTAAAAAAAAGCCTCGCGAGCTCGGCGTTATGGGGTTGTAGCAGCTAGGGGGATTATTTATTTATTTATTCATGAAAAAAACTCGTGAGCTCGGCGTTATGGGGTTGTAGCAGCTCGGGGGGTTATTTATTTATTCATTTATTTCTGAAAAAAACTTGCGAGCTCGGCTCTATGGGGTTGTAGAAGCTCGGGGGATCATTTATTTATTTATTTATAAAAAAAGCCTTGCAAGCTTGGCTCTATGGGGTTGTAGAAGCTCGGGGGATCATTTATTTATTTATTTATAAAAAAAGCCTCGCAAGCTCGGCGTTATGGGGTTGTAGCAGCTTGGGGGATCATTTGTTCATTTATTTAAAAAAAAGCCTCGCGAGCTCGGCGTTATGGGGTTGTAGCAGCTTGGGGGATTATTTATTTATTTATTCATTTCTGAAAAAAACTCGCGAGCTCGGCTCTATGGGGTTGTAGAAGCTCGGGGGATCATTTATTTATTTATTTTAAAAAAAGCCTCGCGAGCTCGGCGTTATGGGGTTGTAGCAGCTTAGGGGATCATTTATTTATTTATTTAAAAAAAAGCCTCGTGAACTCGGCGTTATGGGGTTGTAGCAGCTTGGGGGATCATTTGTTCATTTATTTAACGAAAAGCCTCGCGAGATCGGCGTAATAGGGTTGTAGAAGCTTGAGAGATTATTTATTCATTTATTTATTCATGAAAAAAACTCGTGAGCTCGGCGTTATGGGGTTGTAGCAGCTTGGGAGATCATTTATTTATTTATTTAAAAAAAAGCCTCGCGAGCTCGGCGTTATGGGGTTGTAGCAGCTTGGGGGATTATTTATTTATTTATTCATTTCTGAAAAAAACTCGCGAGCTCGGCTCTATGGGGTTGTAGAAGCTCGGGGGATCATTTATTTATTTATTTTAAAAAAAGCCTCGCGAGCTCGGCGTTATGGGGTTGTAGCAGCTTAGGGGATCATTTATTTATTTATTTAAAAAAAAGCCTCGTGAACTCGGCGTTACGGGGTTGTAGCAGCTTGGGGGATCATTTGTTCATTTATTTAACGAAAAGCCTCGCGAGATCGGCGTAATAGGGTTGTAGAAGCTTGAGAGATTATTTATTCATTTATTTATTCATGAAAAAAACTCGTGAGCTCGGCGTTATGGGGTTGTAGCAGCTTGGGAGATCATTTATTTATTTATTTTAAAAAAAGCCTCGCGAGATCGGCGTAATAGGGTTGTAGAAGCTTGAGAGATTATTTATTCATTTATTTATTTATAAAAAAAACTCGCGAGCTCGGCGTTATGGGGTTGTAGAAGCTCGGGGGATCATTTATTCATTTATTTAAAAAAGAGCCTCGCGAGCTCGGCGTTATGGGGTTGTAGCAGCTTGGGGGATTATTTATTCATTTATTTATTCATGAAAAAAACTCGTGAGCTCGGCGTTATGGGGTTGTAGCAGCTTGGGGGATCATTTATTTATTTATTTATAAAAAAACCTCGCGAGCTCAGCGCTATGGGGTTGTAGAAGCTTAGGGGATCATTTATTTATTTATTTAAAAAAAAGCCTCGCGAGCTCGGCGTTATGGGGTTGTAGCAGCTTAGGAGATTATTCATTTATTTATTCATGAAAAAAACTCGTGAGCTCGGCGTTATGGGGTTGTAGCAGCTTGGGTGATCATTTATTTATTTATTTATAAAAAAAGCCTCGCGAGCTCGGCTCTATGGGGTTGTAGAAGCTTGGGGGTTCATTTATTTATTTATTTAAAAAAAAGCCTCGCGAGCTCGGCGTTATGGGGTTGTAGCAGCTTGGGGGATTATTTATTTATTTATTCATTTCTGAAAAAAACTCATGAGCTCGGCGTTATGGGGTTGTAGCAGCTTGGGTGATCATTTATTTATTTATTTATAAAAAAAGCCTCGCGAGCTCGGTGTTATGGGATTGTCGCAGCTTGGGGGATTATTCATTTATTTATTTATTCATTTCTGAAAAAAACTCGCGAGCTCGGCGTTATGGGGTTGTAGCAGCTTAGGGGATCATTTATTTATTTATTTAAAAAAAAGCCTCGCGAGCTCGGCGTTATGGGGTTGTAGCAGCTTGGGGGATTATTTATTTATTTATTCATTTCTGAAAAAAACACGCGAGCTCGGCGTTATGGGGTTGTAGAAGCTCGGGGGATCATTTATTTATTTATTTATAAAAAAAGCCTTGCGAGCTCGGTGTTATGGGATTGTCGCAGCTTAGGGGATCATTTATTTATTTATTTAAAAAAAAGCCTCATGAGCTCGGCGTTATGGGGTTGTAGCAGCTTGGGGGATCATTTATTTATTTATTTAAAAAAAAGCCTCGCGAGCTCGGCGTTATGGGGTTGCAGCAGCTTGGGGGATCATTGAGTTATTTATTTAAAAAAAAGCCTCGCGAGCGCGGTGTTATATGGTTGTAGCCGCTTGGGGGATTATTTATTTATTTATTTATAAAAAAAACTCGTGAGCTCGGCGTTATGGGGTTGTAGCCGCTTGGGGGATCATTTATTCATTTATTTAAAAAAAAGCCTCGTTAGCTCGGCGTTATTGGGTTCTAGCTGCTTGGGGGATTTTTTATTCATTTATTTAAAAAAAAGCCTCGCGAGCTCGGCGTTATGGGGTTGTAGCAGCTAGGGGGATTATTCATTTATTTATTCATGAAAAAAACTCGTGAGCTCGGCGTTATGGGGTTGCAGCAGCTCGGGGGGTTATTTATTTATTCATTCATTTCTGAAAAAAACTTGCGAGCTCGGCTCTATGGGGTTGTAGAAGCTCGGGGGATCATTTATTTATTTATTTATAAAAAAAGCCTTGCAAGCTTGGCTCTATGGGGTTGTAGAAGCTCGGGGGATCATTTATTTATTTATTTATAAAAAAAGCCTCGCAAGCTCGGCGTTATGGGGTTGTAGCAGCTTGGGGGATCATTTGTTCATTTATTTAAAAAAAAGCCTCGCGAGCTCGGCGTTATGGGGTTGTAGCAGCTTGGGAGATCATTTATTTATTTATTTTAAAAAAAGCCTCGCGAGCTCGGCGTTATGGGGTTGTAGCAGCCTTGCAAGCTCGGTGTTATGGGGTTGTAGCAGCTGGGGAATTATTTATTTATTTATAAAAAAAACTCGCGAGCTCGGCGTTATGGGGTTGTAGCAGCTTGGGTGATCATTTATTTATTTATTTATAAAAAAAGCCTCGCGAGCTCGGCTCTATGGGGTTGTAGAAGCTTGGGGGTTCATTTATTTATTTATTTAAAAAAAAGCCTCGCGAGCTCGGCGTTATGGGGTTGTAGCAGCTTGGGGGATTATTTATTTATTTATTCATTTCTGAAAAAAACTCGCGAGCTCGGCTCTATGGGGTTGTAGAAGCTCGGGGGATCATTTATTTATTTATTTATAAAAAAAGCCTCGCGAGCTCGGCGTTATGGGGTTGTAGCAGCTTAGGGGATCATTCATTTATTTATTTAAAAAAAAGCCTCGTGAGCTCGGCGTTATGGGGTTGTAGCAGCTTGGGGGGTTATTTATTTATTTATTCATTTCTGAAAAAAACTCGCGAGCTCGGCTCTATGGGGTTGTAGAAGCTCGGGGGATCATTTATTTATTTATATATAAAAAAAACTCGCGAGCTCGGCGTTATGGGGTTGTAGCTGCTTGGAGGATCATTTATTCATTTATTTAAAAAAAAGCCTCGTTAGCTCGGCGTTATGGGGTTGTAGCACCTTGAGGGATCATTTATTTATTAATTTATAAAAAAAGCCTAGCAAGCTCGGTGTTATGGGGTTGTAGCAGCTGGGGAACTATTTATTTATTTATTTATTTATAAAAAAAACTCGCGAGCTCGGCGTTATGGGGTTGTAGAAGCTCGGGGGATCATTTATTCATTTATTTAAAAAAAAGCCTCGCGAGCTCGGCGTTATGGGGTTGTAGCAGCTTGGGGGATTATTTATTCATTTATTTATTCATGAAAAAAACTCGCGAGCTCGGCGTTATGGGGTTGTAGAAGCTCGGGGGATCATTTATTCATTTATTTAAAAAAAAGCCTCGCGAGCTCGGCGTTATGGGGTTGTAGCAGCTTGGGGGATTATTTATTCATTTATTTATTCATGAAAAAAACTCGTGAGCTCGGCGTTATGGGGTTGTAGCAGCTTGGGGGATCATTTATTTATTTATTTATAAAAAAAGCCTTGCGAGCTCAGCGCTATGGGGTTGTAGAAAATTAGGGGATCATTTATTTATTTATTTAAAAAAAAGCCTCGCGAGCTCGGCGTTATGGGGTTGTAGCAGCTTGGGAGATTATTCATTTATTTATTCATGAATAAAACTCGTGAGCTCGGCGTTATGGGGTTGTAGCAGTTTGGGTGATCATTTATTTATTTATTTATAAAAAAAGCCTCGCGAGCTCGGTGTTATGGGATTGTCGCAGCTTGGGGGATTATTCATTTATTTATTTATTCATTTCTGAAAAAAACTCGCGAGCTCGGCGTTATGGGGTTGTAGCAGCTTAGGGGATCATTTATTTATTTATTTAAAAAAAAGCCTCGCGAGCTCGGCGTTATGGAGTTGTAGCAGCTTGGGGGATTATTTATTTATTTATTCATTTCTGAAAAAAACACGCGAGCTCGGCGTTATGGGGTTGTAGAAGCTCGGGGGATCATTTATTTATTTATTTATAAAAAAAGCCTTGCGAGCTCGGTGTTATGGGATTGTCGCAGCTTAGGGGATCATTTATTTATTTATTTAAAAAAAAGCCTCGCGAGCTCGGCGTTATGGGGTTGTAGCAGCTTGGGGGATTATTTATTTATTTATTCATTTTAAAAAAAAACTCGCGAGCTCGGCTCTATGGGGTTGTAGAAGCTCGGGGGATCATTTATTTATTTATTTATAAAAAAAGCCTTGCGAGCTCGGTGTTATGGGGTTGAAGCAGCTTGGGGGATTATTTATTTATTTATTCATTTCTGAAAAAAACTCGCGAGCTCGGCGTTATGGGGTTGTAGCAGCTCGGGGGATCATTTATTTATTTATTTAAAAAAAAGCCTCACGAGCTCGGCGTTATGGGGTTGTAGCAGCTTGGGGGATCATTTATTTATTTATTTAAAAAAAAGCCTCGCGAGCTCGGCGTTATGGGGTTGCAGCAGCTTGGGGGATCATTTAGTTATTTATTTAAAAAAAAGCCTCGCGAGCGCGGTGTTATATGGTTGTAGCCGCTTGGGGGATTATTTATTTATTTATTTATAAAAAAAACTTGCGAGCTCGGCGTTATGGGGTTGTAGCCGCTTGGGGGATCATTTATTCATTTATTTAAAAAAAAGCCACGTTAGCTCGGCGTTATGGGGTTGTAGCACCTTGGGGGATCATTTATTTATTAATTCAAAAAAAAAACTCGCGAGCTCGGCGTTATGGGGTTGTAGCCGCTTGGGGGATCATTTATTCATTTATTTAAAAAAAAGCCTCGTTAGCTCGGCGTTATTGGGTTGTAGCAGCTTGGGGGATCTTTTATTCATTTATTTAAAAAAAAGCCTCGCGAGTTCGGCGTTATGGGGTTGTAGCAGCTTGGCGGATTATTTATTCATTTATTCAAAAAAAAGCCTCGCGAGCTCGGCGTTATGGGGTTGTAGCAGCTAGGGGGATTATTCATTTATTTATTTATAAAAAAAGCCTTGCGAGCTCGGTGTTATGGGGTTGTAGCAGCTTGGGGGATTATTGATTTATTTATTCATTTCTGAAAAAAACTCGCGAGCTCGGCGTTATGGGGTTGTAGCAGCTCGGGGGATCATTTATTTATTTATTTAAAAAAAAGCCTCACGAGCTCGGCGTTATGGGGTTGTAGCAGCTTGGGGGATCATTTATTTATTTATTTAAAAAAAAGCCTCGCGAGCTCGGCGTTATGGGGTTGCAGCAGCTTGGGGGATCATTTAGTTATTTATTTAAAAAAAAGCCTCGCGAGCGCGGTGTTATATGGTTGTAGCCGCTTGGGGGATTATTTATTTATTTATTTATAAAAAAAACTTGCGAGCTCGGCGTTATGGGGTTGTAGCCGCTTGGGGGATCATTTATTCATTTATTTAAAAAAAAGCCACGTTAGCTCGGCGTTATGGGGTTGTAGCAGCTTGGGGGATTTTTTATTCATTTATTTAAAAAAAAGCCTCGCGAGTTCGGCGTTATGGGGTTGTAGCAGCTTGGCGGATTATTTATTCATTTATTCAAAAAAAAGCCTCGCGAGCTCGGCGTTATGGGGTTGTAGCAGCTAGGGGGATTATTCATTTATTTATTCATGAAAAAAACTCGTGAGCTCGGCGTTATGGGGTTGTAGCAGCTCGGGGGGTTATTTATTTATTCATTCATTTCTGAAAAAAACTTGCGAGCTCGGCTCTATGGGGTTGTAGAAGCTCGGGGGATCATTTATTTATTTATTTATAAAAAAAGCCTTGCAAGCTTGGCTCTATGGGGTTGTAGAAGCTCGGGGGATCATTTATTTATTTATTTATAAAAAAAGCCTCGCAAGCTCGGCGTTATGGGGTTGTAGCAGCTTGGGGGATCATTTGTTCATTTATTTAACGAAAAGCCTCGCGAGATCGGCGTAATAGGGTTGTTGCAGCTTGAGAGATTATTTATTCATTTATTTATTCATGAAAAAAACTCGTGAGCTCGGCGTTATGGGGTTGTAGCAGCTTGGGAGATCATTTATTTATTTATTTTAAAAAAAGCCTCGCGAGCTCGGCGTTATGGGGTTGTAGCAGCTTAGGGGATCATTTATTTATTTATTTAAAAAAAAGCCTCTTGAGCTCGGCGTTATGGGGTTGTAGCAGCTTGGGGGATCATTTGTTCATTTATTTAACGAAAAGCCTCGCGAGATCGGCGTAATAGGGTTGTAGAAGCTTGAGAGATTATTTATTCATTTATTTATTCATGAAAAAAACTCGTGAGCTCGGCGTTATGGGGTTGTAGCAGCTTGGGAGATCATTTATTTATTTATTTTAAAAAAAGCCTCGCGAGCTCGGCGTTATGGGGTTGTAGCAGCCTTGCAAGCTCGGTGTTATGGGGTTGTAGCAGCTGGGGAATTATTTATTTATTTATAAAAAAAACTCGCGAGCTCGGCGTTATGGGGTTGTAGAAGCTCGGGGGATCATTTATTCATTTATTTAAAAAAAAGCCTCGCGAGCTCGGCGTTATGGGGTTGTAGCAGCTTGGGGGATTATTTATTCATTTATTTATTCATGAAAAAAACTCGCGAGCTCGGCGTTATGGGGTTGTAGAAGCTCGGGGGATCATTTATTCATTTATTTAAAAAAAAGCCTCGCGAGCTCGGCGTTATGGGGTTGAAGCAGCTTGGGGGATTATTTATTCATTTATTTATTCATGAAAAAAACTCGTGAGCTCGGCGTTATGGGGTTGTAGCAGCTTGGGGGATCATTTATTTATTTATTTATAAAAAAAACCTCACGAGCTCAGCCCTATGGGGTTGTAGAAGCTTAGGGGATCATTTATTTATTTTTTTAAAAAAAAGCCTCGCGAGCTCGGCGTTATGGGGTTGTAGCAGCTTGGGAGATTATTCATTTATTTATTCATGAAAAAAACTCGTGAGCTCGGCGTTATGGGGTTGTAGCAGCTTGGGTGATCATTTATTTATTTATTTATAAAAAAAGCCTCGCGAGCTCGGCTCTATGGGGTTGTAGAAGCTTGGGGGTTCATTTATTTATTTATTTAAAAAAAAGCCTCGCGAGCTCGGCGTTATGGGGTTGTAGCAGCTTGGGGGATTATTTATTTATTTATTCATTTCTGAAAAAAACTCGCGAGCTTGGCTCTATGGGGTTGTAGAAGCTCGGGGGATCATTTATTTATTTATTTATAAAAAAAGCCTTGCGAGCTCGGTGTTATGGGGTTGTAGCAGCTTGGGGGATTATTTATTTATTTATTCATTTCTGAAAAAAACTCGCGAGCTCGGCGTTATGGGGTTGTAGCAGCTCGGGGGATCATTTATTTATTTATTTAAAAAAAAGCCTCGCGAGCTCGGTGTTCTGGGGTTGTAGCAGCTTGGGGGATTATTCATTTATTTATTTATTCATTTCTGAAAAAAACTCGCGATGAAAAAAAAAAAAAAAACTTTCATCATTAACATTAATATAATTTTTATTTAAAGGTTAATCTATTTTTTTAACCGAGCAACGATAAATTTAAAATTTTTTATTTCTTTACAAACGACTTTATCACGCCAAAATACAACAAAAAACTCTGAAAATATCAAAATAAATTTTTTTTGAGAAGAGCAGTCGACATTCTATATTTCTGGAGAAATGCGCGCTCTGAACTTGGCAAACTGTGCCCATGATTCTAATATCGAAACCAACGCTGATTTCTGGTTGGCGCCAAAAATTTTCTTTTTTTATGTTCTTTCGAATGGTATAGGTTTTGTAGGGGTTTGCACCGGGGGCACTTTACCCCCCCTTAACCGGCTATACCCTTTGAAATTAATAGTTGTGTTCTACACCTCATATGAACTTAAATAAAATAAAACAGTCAAATTCATATTATTTTTTATTTTTTTTTTTTTATTAATTGAAATTAAGATTTGTTTAAAAATTTATATATTTTTTTTTTCCATAAATCTATTGATTATCAGTGATCAAATCCATATCAATAAAAAAATTTATGAATTTATATTTATTGTTTTTTAAAATATTCAAAATTTCCGCAGGAGTTTGACATTTTTTTTCAATTTTATCATTATAATAGATATACTCAAAATAAATTTTAATTTTTTGATGAATTAATCTCTCAATCAAACATTCAATCTCATCATTATTATTATTTTTTTGATTATTAAAAACAGCTGCAATGGCAAACTCACAGAGTGTAGGAACACGTTTGCGAAATTGTTCCTCGCATAATAAATTTTCCATCTCCTCGTCACACATTTGTCTGTTACTTACGCACGAAATCCTTTACAGCTGAAAAGAAAAGAGGATTTTTTTTATTCATTAAAACTTTAGAAGTTTTAATAAATGCACCATTTTTTTAAATTTTTTTTTATTTTTTTTATTTTTTTTCAATTCATATACAGTTAACATTAAAACGCTGTTAATATTTATTTCAAAACACTGTTAATTTTTTTAAATTCAAAACACTGTTAACTTTTTCATTTCTTAAAACCCTGAGAAAATTCGATAGCTCCATTTCCTTTATAGTTGAACCATAGAGTCATTACATTTACCATTTCTTCCATTTTGTGATAAATACGTTGGTTTTGAAGCAAATATTCAACTTGTTGGGTAGGGAGAAAAACATCAAACGCGCTATCTAGTTCTGTGACTACCTTTTCCCCAAATCGTGTTTTAACTTTTTTTATTTTTGTAACCATGTACTGTCCGGGTTCTAACCGTGCTATGAGTTTAGTCGACTTATAATTGAGAAAAGAAGCTTGGTTCAGTTCAGAGAAATCCATTTCTAAAAAAAAATTTTTTACTTTGAGATATACACTTTTTAATTGTACAAAATAAATTTCAAAATTGTACATTTATGAAAATTTAAATTATAAGATAATAAAATTTTTTCTTACCTAGCAGAAGGTATTCCACAAACAAATCGTTGAATAAGAGGAGTAAACAACCACGTTATTCTATAAAAAAAAATTCACTTTTGAAGGAAATGAAGGTTAAATTTTTAAGCCGTACAATTTTTCATGCAAAAAAATTATTAGTTTTTTATAACTGTACGTTTGTAAAGTTTAAATTATAAATAATAAAATTTCCTTACTTAGCACAGGGTACTTCACTAACAAATCCTTAGATAAGGCTTCAAACAATCACTTTTTTTACAAATCAATGAAACACTGTACTTTTCGAATAGAGCGTACTCAATGCGTTTTGCTCGCTAGCTTCTGGAAGAATGAGTAACTGATAGTAGTTTTTTGTTTTCCAACAAATGAGTCCTTGAAAAAAGTTATTTTAGATCTGAGCTTTTACCAAAAAGGTTTTTATCCCCCCGTGAATAAAAAACAAAAATAAAACTATTCTTGTTGAAATATAGCTAAATATTATAATATTAGAATCGTCACCATCTATTGTCTCGACGCCCGACGGTGAACACGAATAGAATATGTGTATCTGTGAGCGAGAGCACATCACGTAACTACGTCACGCGACGCGACGCGACCAGTCGAGTACTGTACTAGTAGCTGACCGGTGCGGAGCACGATGCTCGCATGCTGATAATTTGTAATCTTACTATAAAATAATAATTAAATACTATGAATTAACCACAAAGTGTTTCACTAATCTGATCTACCTCTACAATAATCCTAACAAGGTAGCAGAGAGTGAAGTTTAGTGTAAAAAGAAAGTGTGGTTGTGAAAGTGAAAACATGTGCTCCTAAAAAGTTTTTGTTCTACTTCTTCTACAATAGAGGAGTAGAATTAATTGAATGTTAACAAAATGTTAAAAGAATGTTACCGAACAAAGTCTTTTAACCGGACTGATCTTTATTTATTTTATTTTCTATTTATTTATTTCTTATTATTGTTATTCAATAAATAATTTTGTTTTTATTACTCGTTTCATTGCATTTGATGTTAGAAAATATGATTTACCAATTATAATTTACTGCTATAATTTCCAAATTATAATAGTATATTATGCAACGGGTTGCAGTATCGTCGCCAGGGCGGTTTTAAAGGTACCAAGTGCGAAGCGAAGCGTAGCACGAGTAACTATAAGAAGTCCTGGTGACGTGCTGCACCCGTTGCATATACTATTTTATACCACTGGTGCGTAGGGCGAGTTTTTAAATTTCGAAGCGTGCGTAAAATCGAGTACCAACGCACTAATGGTATAAAAATAATTTCTGAATTTTGTTTAATTAAGAATTTATTTTTCAAAATACGGCAACCAGACCTACTTTCAGAGTAGTTTAACAGTATAGTTAATTTTTTAGTCTCTGCGGTTATGCTGCGCCACAAGAGCGACAGAGACAGAACGAGAGCCAAGCCGGGCAGAGCCCCAAAACTGAATGCGAGTCACTGGAGGTCGAAAACGTCCTTAAAGCTCGTTTTATCATTAATTTACTTGATTTAAGGATCAGTGAAAGTAGATAATTATTTATTCTTTGTTTATTAATTTTTTCCATAACTTATTTATCAATACAAAAAAAATGAAAAAAAAATTCGGTTCTCGCAAAGTTTCATGCGCTTGATCAACATAAAATGAATCATTCTGCAAACTTTTGAAATCGAAGTTTTAATTATTTTCGGTTTACCATTGTCAGTCATTTTTAAAAAGCACTGTTTTTCAAGCAAAATTTTGATAAAATACGGCTGACAAGAACATGGTTATTTAGCTGTGATTGATTATAGCTTAGAAGCTATAAGAGACGTGAAAAGCCTGTAGAAAAAATCCATGCAAAAGGTTGATGCACGAGGATTAAAATTAATGGAACCGCATGGCGTGTCGCAAGGTTAAGCGGTGCATGGCGATAAGTGAGGTTAAGCATATGTTGAGATTTTTTGAAGATTGAGATTTTTAAAATCGAGTTTCTAAAATGAGCAGTGAGCAATTGAATGATTAATTATTATGGGAGTTTTTGAAAAGTGACTAATGATAAACTTTGTGAAAAATAATAAAAAATAAGGTTAAATAAATGTTTAATTGGTTTAATTTAAAAAAACAAAATAAAGAAGAAGAAATAAATAGTCTTCTGAAAGAAATAAATGATCCAAATTTTAGATTGAGCGAAGATCAAAGAAATTATTTAAGAAGAATATTTTTGAGAAATTTAAAGGAAGTTTTGATTTTAAAAAATATAATAGATAAAAAAGAAAATAAAACAAATTTAAAAATAAAAATGGCTAGGAACAAATCTAATGATTTTAATGAAGGAATTGACATGTTTGATGGTCAAGAGTTCGAGAATTGGAAATTTAGAGTTTAAATGATGCTAGATTGCAAAGATTGTTTAGAACAAGTAGAAAGAGAAAGAACTTTAAATGATGATGAAGATGTTCGGAATAAAAAAGAAAAGTTAGCAAGAGCATTTATAATAAGTAAAATTTCTAATAAACAATTAGAATATATAAAAGAGTGCAAATCAAGTCTCGAGATAATTAATAAATTAAAAGCAATGTACGAAACAAAATTTACTGCACTACAAATAATAAATAAAAATAAAATCGAATCCATAAAATTAAAACAGTGCAATACAGTGGAAGAATTTTTTGTAAAATTTGAAACAGCGTGCAATCATTTTACAGCGCCTGGTGGAACATTATCAGAGTCAGAAAAATTAAGACACATGCTAAATGCTTTACTAAGCAATTACAGCTATATTGGTGATTATCTGGATTTATTGCCAGAACAACAAAGAACTAAGGACTATGTAAAATCAAAAATAAAAGAAAAAAGTTTGAAATCAAGTGAACAAAGTGAAAATAAAACAAATGTGAGTACCTTTAATTTAAAGGTAAAAGGAGTTTGCTACAACTGCAACAAACCTGGACATTTGCAAAAACATTGCAAACAAAATAGATATGGACAATTTGGTCAACACGGCAGTGAACGAGGCAGAGGTGCTTATCAGCAACATCACTACAGAGGACAAAGTGGTTCTCAACGAGGCAACTACAGAGGCAACAACTACAGAGGCCAAAGCAGAGGCAGAGGCAACAATCAACATAGAGCTGAGTCAACGGATAACCAGAGCGACGACAACTCTTCTGCAGCATGGTTTACAGAATTCAATATAAACAAGATAAATGAGGTAAAGGTAAACAATTGTGATAATCTTAATGATAATTATAATAAATTAAATTGGTTGTTAGATAGTGATTGTACACATCATGTTGTAAATTCTGATAAATATTTTAGTAATTTTGTAAATTTAGATAACCCGATCCAAGTAAACTTGCCAAATGGTGATTGTATTAAAGCAACTAAGAAAGGGAATATAAAAGTTTATTTTGAAAGCTGTTATGGTAAAAAATTAATTGAATTAAAAAATGTATTTTATGTGAAAGGTATTAAAAAAAATTTGTTAAGTTATCATCAAATTGCTAAAAATTCGATTCTTTATTCTAGTGATGATTATATTGAAATATATACTAAAAAACAACAATTAATTACAGTTGCATATGCTATTAATGATCTTTATTATTTAGAAAGTTTTATAAAAAAGAAATTTATTAATGAAGGCATTTATACACTAATGCAGTAAAATTAACTCAAAAGAAAAAATTGCATAGATCCTTGGGACATGTAAATTTCCATTATTTAAATAAATTAGTAAATTTTAAGTTGTTAGATGGGTTACCAGAAAATTTAGAAAAAATTGATATGAAATGTGCTAATTGCATAAAAAGTAAAATGGCAAATGTTCTTTCGAAAATGATGCAACAAGTTCCTCTGAAATTCTTGAATTAATCCATACAGATTTGAATGGACCCCATAAAATTTTAGGTTATAATGGGGAGAAATATTTTTTAACATTTGTTGATGATTACAGTAAATGTACCAAAATTTTTTGTATAAAGAGTAACTATTCATTGCTTTATAGAATATGTCAATCTTGTTGAAAATCAGCTGAATGAAAAAATTAAAAAATTTAAATGTGGTAATGGCAAAGAATATTTAAATAAAGAAATTTTTTATTTTATTAAATATAAAGGGATTAAATTAATAACATGTCCACCCTACGTCCACAAATTGAATGGAGTAGCGGAAAGGTACAATAGATCTGCAATGGATATTGGTAGATGTTTAATGAGAGAAGCTAAAATAAATTTGAGATATTGGCTAGAGATTATTAATACAGTTGCTTATTTAAAGAATCGAACATTGGCCAACACTATTGAAAACAAATCACCTTATCAGATATTTTTTGGGAAAAAGCCTAATGTTAAACATTTGAAAATTTATGGGAATAGAGTATTTGTGAGAACATCAGAAGTTTTAAGAAAAAATAAGTGGCAAGATAAAAGCCAATTAGGAGTTTTAGTTGGGTATAATGATAATTGTTATAGAGTTTTGATTAAAGGCAGAATTATAAATTCCAGACATGTACAAGTCATTGAAGATAGAACCGAATTAATTTGTTTAGAAAGAATGGATGATAAAATTGATGAAAATTTAAATTCTAGAGGAAATTTTATAAATTTTGATTTAGAGAGTGAAAATAACGATAATGAAAGCGGTAATGATAGCGAAATTGAAATTAAAAATGGTAACGGGAATGAAATTAATAATGAAAATAGAATTGAAATTGATGAAAACAGTGAAATAAATAAGAACAAAGTAGTCTTAGAGTTAGAAATAAAATTGTGAAAAAAATTCAAACTACAGTTATCACCATGATAGAATATAAACATAAGATATATAAACATGAGCATATTCCTGGGTATGAGCTTAGTCTTAAAAAGCAGTATGTGCAACGGTAAGAACAAGGGTAGTTACAAGGGTTTGGAGTAAGATGAAAGGTAGGAACAAAGGTAGGCATAAAATAAGGTGCAGGTGTACTCACAAGCTATAAGAGTAGAAACAATGGTATGTATCACAGAAGGTACAGAGGTAAACACAAGGGTATGTGAATAAGTGTAGGTACAAGTGTAGATTCAAGCATAAAATTCTGGGGGGTTGGCGAGCGAAGCGAACAGGGTGGTACCCCCCTAGTACCGTGTTTTACCGAAAATAAGCCGCTGAGTACCGAAAAATCAGCCGCACTTAGTTTGCTGTGTGTAACGCTTCTCAGTAAGGAAGTATCAAATATAAATAGTCTGTTATGACGCTTTAATGAATTAGTATAAATTAGAATTTCAAAACGAATACATTAGTAGATTAGAGCAAGATGATGTTCATATTATAAATGAGTAAATACCTATTCTTTTGTATCAATTTTCGTTTCTAAATTTTGTAAATAATGACTGGTGCGGTATAATTTTAGTCTCTACTGTTTGTAAATAATGATTAGTGTGATAAATTTTCGTTTCTACCTACTGTTTGTAAACATTTTAATTAGCACATAAAGTATAAATTGACTCGAAAGATGACGGTATTATTTTATTTTTACCTGCTTCATGCCTTCAACATGAAAAAATATAAGACACAGTGCCGATAATAAGCCGCAGAGCGTTTTTCAGACAAAAAAAGAATATGTGATGTATCTGTGTACGTTGGATTGCTTGTATGGTGTGATTAGGTGTTGTAACATAACTCAAATTAATCGTTTGTATATCTATATTGAATTATTGATTATTATTAATCAATGGGACAGTAAGTAATATAAACGAGTGTAATTGCTCGCAGGCGACAGTCTGCCGTCACACTTCTGCTCGCAAACACTGCGTACAATTTATGTATAATAAAGAAGCTAATAAATAAAGATAATCAAAGTGAAATATAAACATTTCTTTTAAAAAACATAAATACCATAAAGATAGGTATTACATATTGGCGCCCAACGTACGTGGCCGAAAAATGAAAATCGGTTGTGTTTGATGTTTTGTGCATCAAATTTGTGAATAAGGACTGTGAACACTGTTCGGTGATAAATCGCCTCCTTCAGTTAAAGGACAACGTACTCCAGATAGGACAATTCAAAGCAGTTCAACGAAAAATGCTGATTAACGTTAGTTAAAACTATACACTTACCTTATGAATAAAAGCACAGGCTCAGACACAGATTCTAATTCAAATTTACAATCCGACGAAGAGATTGATAGATTTTACGAAGTACACGGTATACATAAACCTTTGATAGAAATAATTAGAGATAAAAAAATGAGTCACGAGCAGCAAACAATCGTACCACAAACTCAGACGGAAGAGATACTTTTAGAACAACTAAGAGTCATGCAGCAGGCGGTATCATCTTTACAGGCTGAAATAAATTCTTTAAAGGGAGAAAAATTGAGCCAACGGCGCCGCCGCCACCAACGACGATTTCCACAGATTCTCATCGGTTGGTTAGAGAATTATTGAATGAAATTAGAGTTTTTTATGGTAGTTCGAACGTTGAGTATTTTCTCGATCAATTAAGAAATGCACGGGACCAGCTAGAAAATGAAGCCGAAAGAAAGGCTCTGTTAAGAAAAGTAATAGCTTCGAGATTAATAGGAGAGGCTGCAAGAATAGGGGAAAGTACACAAGGTGCTGGCTATTCAGATTTAGCTAACGCGTTGCGAGCTAGTTTTGGGCAGGCCGATTTGACATACGAGCAAATATCGGAAATTCGTAATAATACTAGACAGGGCCAGAACGAATCTATAGATAATTATGTAAAAAGATATGAAGAACTACATCGACGTGTGCAAAAAACGATCGAGCAAATAAAGATTGAATATCGAGCTGGAATTCGGTACATCGAAGAGGACTCCCATGTCCGACGCTTTATTCAATCACTGAAACCAGAGCTAGAGGTAAGGCTTTTAAATTTAAAAATTGACTCTCTGCGTCACGCCATGCAGGAAGCACGGGCTATTGATAAAAGACTACGCGACGACGAAGTAATCCGAAGCCGAACACAAAGAAGAGGTGAGCCATTAAATAATACAAAGAGTAAACCCAGAGACGATAATAATAAGCAAGATGATAAAAATGAAATTAAAAATAATTATGTAAGTAATAGTAGAAACGAATTAAAAAGGTGTAAATTTTGCAATAAATTGAATCACACCGAAAATGAATGTTGGAGAAAAAATCCACAGCTTCGAAATTTTCAAAGAATTCCACAGATCGACAAAGGGCCCCGACGAAAATTTCTGATGACCGACGAGAACCAGCAAGATACTACATCGGATCTGGAGGAAAATATTATGACCTCTACATCCAATTCCAAGGAACAACAGGAGTTAACAAATTTCTGGTCGACACAGGAGCGCCAGAATCAATTGTAAAAAATTCAATATTAAAATTAGAAGACTGCAACCCAAAGAAAATACCACCGAGAGATAGAAGGAGATTCCAGATTGTAGATGGCTCACGAAATGATAGGTGAATGTACATTAAAAACTTTAGGTAGGTCGCATATTTTTCATGTAACCATGAATTAGTTTCCTTTAAATACACATAAAGGAATTTTAGGTAAGGACTGGCTCGAAAATTATGGAGACCTTATTGATTGTAAAAATTAAAATAATTACTCTGTCTGATATAAGTAAGAAAAAACACGATTTTAAATTAAATACAGAATTGTTTACAGAAGTAGAACTAAATTCTGTTAAACATTTGAAAGTACATACAAAACCAGGTACTCATGTGTTTTTCGGCTCTAACTGTGTCCCTGCTTTATACACAGGAGTCGAGGCTACTTTGTATTTAATGAAAGACTCTTATAAGAAAATCCGTGTTTACAAGTCAGACATTTGTCATGAATATTACGAGAATGATGAGTTAGGGGCACCATGTATGCAAACTCGAAGAAAGGAAAGAAAGTAAGAGTCCCTCGTGTCGGAAATTCTAGACAATAATATACCTCAAGAAAAAAGAAAACAGATGTTGAGAAATTCGTATGAAAGTAAGAATGAAACAAAAATTTTTACAATGAAAAAGTCTGAAGATGAAAGACGCATTGAACTGTTGAAAAATAAAACAAGATTATCTCACTTATCTGAAGATGAACAGAATGATTTGTGGGAAATTATAAAGAAATATAATGATATATTCAATTTGCCAGGTGACCCAATGCCTGTAGTAAGTGATGTAGAACATGAAATTCTACTAAAAACAGGTAAGCCAATATCTTCAAAAATTTATAGGCAACCTATTCATATACAAGAAAAAATTGATGCTCATATTAGAGAACTCGAGAGCAAAGGTTTAATACGGCCAAGTTCGTCACTTTACTCAGCAAATGTGCTGTTGGTACCAAAGAAGATGGATACTTCTGGAGAAGTAAAATGGAGGCCGGTTTTTGACTTCAGGAAGGTTAATTTTGAAACCGAGCAAGACAATTATCCTATTCCTTGAATCGAGGAAATACTTTGCTTATTGGGAAAGGCAAAATATATGAGTGCATTTGACTGCACTAATGGATTTCATCAGGTGGCAATGAAACCAAGAGACATCCCAAAGACGGCTTTAAGTACACACAAAGGACACTGGGAGTGGTTGAGAATGCCTTTTGGACTGAAGAATGCACCAGCAACCTTTCAACGGATGGTGAATTTTAAATTGAGAGGCTTGATAGGTAAGATATGCTTCGTATACCCAGATGACATCATAGTATTCTCTTCTACGTACGAAGAACATTTGAGAAATTTGGAAAATATTTCAAAGACTGAGAGAAACTAAATTATCTCTACAGCCAGATAAGTGTGAATATATAAAGCCGGAACTTGACTATTTAGGGCATCTCATTACACCAGAAGGTGTAAAACCTCAAGAGAAGCACGTTGAGAAGATGAAAAATTTTCCAGTTCCCAAGGACGTGAAAGAGATGGAAAGATTTTTGGCATTGATAAATTACGATAGAAAATTTATCCCAAAATGTGGCGAAATAACAGCCCCTCTTCATAAAATGAGAAGAAAAAATGAGAAATATGAAATCACAGATAAAGAATTGAAATGTATAAAGAAACTGAAGGAAATAATAACGAGTGATCCAGTATTGAAATATCCTGATATAAAAAACCCTTTATTTTAAATACAGATGCCTCTAATGAAAGTATTGGTTGTATATTATCGCAACTTGACGATAAAGGAGATGAACACCCGTGTGCTTTTGCTTCAAGGATACTGAATGCAGCTGAAAGAAGATATTCAACTACGGAGAAAGAATAGTATGGGGATCGAAAGTTTTTAGACCCTTCTTATAAAGAAGGAAATATACAGTTTATACAGATCATAAACCGTTAGAAGGAATAATAAAAAGTCAATCCCCAGACATAACTTCAAGATGTTTCAAATTTCTAGAAAAATTAACTGATTATCACCCAGAGATAAAATATAAAAAAGGTAAGAAAAATCAAAACGCTGATGCTTTTTCTCGGGCATTCGTTGCAGAAGACGAGGATGGTACTCCAATCGAAGAACTGTTGGATTATATGAACGAGATGGAAGCAGATGAATCAGAATACCCAAGCTGGATAGATGAGACAGTGGATAAAGAGGCAGCTGAAGAAAATTTACCTTGTGAGAAGGAAACGACAGATGAGTCCAAATTACAACCAGAAGTGACAATTTGTGATGAATTTGAAAATGTGGGATTGAGTAAAATAAGGCTGGTAACTGAGAAAACCAGTGGTGAGCAGATTGATCGATGGGTAAATATTAATAAATTTACACTCTTCTACAAGACAACGCGAGATTTTGAAAGAATCATAAAGGCAGGTAAACACCATCACTATAAATGCCTCCGACATGAAGAATTTTGAAATACACTTTGAGGTAAGGAAGAAGGCTGGACTAAAAGAAAAGTCTAGAGAAATAGAAAAATACAAATTAAAAGGTGATGAAAGAATTAATGGTGCACCATATTGTGAACCAGGTGACATCATCAGTCTGTTCTCATTATTGGATGATATAGAAGATGATGAAACCATCATTGAATTTACCCACGTTCAAGATAATCAGCATGAAAATTTATTACTTGGTACATATATTTATACAAAGATGACAGAAAGAACTTTATATATACGACAAAAATATCCAATTTATATAGAAGATTTAAATACAAGAAAGAACTTGATAGCAAGGGCTCACGAGCATGGACATCAAGCTTCAAAGAAGATTGTTATGCAACTCCGCCAACAGTACGTGTGGGAGAACTTACCTAGTGATGTGGAATAATATATAAAGATATGTCAGGTATGTAACAGGCTGAAAGATAACTCTAGAAAATATAATACTCCAGGCATGAATATAGAACCGCCAACTCAATCATTTAAGACAATAGCGATAGATTATTTAATGCTTGAACAAAGAAATTACTTACTTTTGGAAGACGTATTTTCTAGATATGCATGGTTAAAAGAAACAAGAGGAAAAAATCCTTACAAAGTGTTCGAAGAATTCATTCTTCAGCAGAGAATTCCGCAGAATTTAATAACCGATAATGAGTCTATATTTAAATCAGAATTGTTAAAAAAAATTGTAGAAAAATATGGAATCTACAAAATTAAAATTTCATCATATCATCCAGAATCCAACGGTGCATGCGAAAGACTTGTGAGAACAATTAAAAAGATAGAAAAGACAGAAGATGATAAAGCTAGTCCAGCTTTGAATTTGAAAATACTGAAGGCGGCTAATCATTATAATTCAATGATACATTCCAGCACTGGCTATAGTCCTTCCAGATTATTATATGGACTCGAGGAGAAGAATTACGAAACTTATGAGGAACGGCAAGAAGAAAGAATGAGGCAAATGACAGCAGTAAGAAGAAAAGCAGATGAAAACAACAGGGAATCAAAGGAGAGAAATAAGAAGATTATGGAAAGAAGACAAACAGGAAGCAAGACATATGAGGTTAGAGATTTAGTATTAATTATTTTAAATAATCAATGGTCGGAAAAACCCTATGTTATACGAAGAATACAGGGACATACTGCATATTTTATGATGAAGAATAAAGAAATAATGAGACATTTTAATCAAATTAAACATTTTTATGGCGAAAAAGTCCAATCAATTTTTTGTTTCAGATTCTACTTTTGGTAATTTGTATACATAAAACAAAAACTTTTGACAACAATACTGAAATTTATAAGATTATAAATGAAATACCAGATGTCGCAACGACCTTTTCGGGAGAAGTACATCTTTACTCTGAGCAGTGGAAAGTAATTCATACAACTGATCTCAACAAAATCTACAACCAAGGTCAAAACTTGAAATCACAGCTTGGAAAAATGAAGAATATATGTAATAATCCAAAAACAAAATGTAATTTACAGGGTCTAATTGAAACTATAAGTAGAGAATTAAACTCAATCGTTGACGTACCAATTAGAAAAAATAGAAGAAAAAGAGGTTTGTTAAATTTAGTAGGAAAAGGTTCTAAATATTTGTTTGGTACAACGGATAGTGCCGATGCTGAATATTATAATAAAGAAATAGATTTAATGCATAAAGAAGAAAATTATCTTTTAAAATTATTGCAAAAGCAAACTGCATTAGTTACTGAAAATATTAATAGTTCATCGATTCATTTAATGAATTATGAGAAAAATATTAAAGAATTAGAAAGTTGGAGTAATAATGTAAGTAGATATTTAACGAAATTAGAAGTTGATAAAATGTTAATGATATCACTGCAAAATTTTCAATTTGCACTATTTGAATATAAAGAAAGAGTAGAGACAATACATAATGCAATTGCTTTTGAAAAGTTAGGAGTAGTATTACCAACATTAGTTTTACCAGATACTTTTTTGAAAGCTTTGAGGGAGATTGGTAAAAATGAGACGATAGATTCATTTATAAAAATTGATAAAGATCATTACAATGATCTAATTAAAGTATCCTCTTCTATAGTATATATAGAAAATGATAAGTTAGTTTTTATTATAATAACACCTATTCCTGAAAAGACCCCTTACGATATAATGAATTTTGAAGTATTACCACATAGAGAAAGTAAACTTCTTTTAGTAAAATTTTTATTGAACAGAAAATAATATCTAAAGATAAGATGTATTATACATATCCAAGCAGTTGTTGTATTGAATATAAACCAAAAATAAAATTTTGTGAAAATAAGAATCATATTACAAATTTACTTTTAGAGTAAAATTGTTATACGCAATTAATATTTCAGTCAAAATTAAATAAATGTGAAAGAGTTCTATATCAGTATCACGGTAATTATATTACAAGAATGAGTGGGGAGGAAAATAATTGGATAATTTTACCCAAAGAGGAAATAAATTTTAATGTATTTTGTAAAAATAGTCATACTTTTTTGAAAATTGATACCGATACATTACTCCAAGTAAGTGATCCTACTTGTACATTTATGTCAGATAAAATAAAGTTAACTGCATTTAATACAAGAGAAATAGAAACTAAGGTAGAATATATATATTTAAATAATACAATAGACATTGAAAGGGAATATTTAGATAAAATAAATTTTTATGGTTTGGAAAATAATTTGCATGAGAAATTAGTAGAGTTGGAGGAAATCCAAAGTAAGATAAATCAATTTAAATATACAGAACGCACTACGACTTTAACACAAAAGATATTAAATTATTTAAGTACTGTAGGACAAATAACTTTGAAATGATTAATTTTATTCATTATTCATAAATGTAGAGGCTTTAATTTTCTATATAATATAGTTGGAAGAATTTATCGGAAAATATGTTGTTGTAAAATAAGTTATAAAAGAAATGTAAATGTGGTACACAACCCAAATAGTCCAGTGTATATAGCTTCTTATAATTCTGGAAATCAAGGAAATGAGAATATACCTAAAAATCCTAAAATAATATTTCGGAAAAAACTGTCTGATGAATTTAAAAAAAAAATGATGAACGAAAATTTTTCACTCTGAAAAATTTTCTAAGCTGGATAATGGGGGTGCAACATAACTCAAATTAATCGTTTGTATATCTATATTGAATTATTGATTATTATTAAACAATGTGACAGTAAGTAATATAAACGAATGTAATTGCTCGCAGGCAACAGTCTGCCGTCACACTTCTGCTCACAAACACTGCGTACAATTTATGTATAATAAAGAAACTAATAAATAAAGATAATAAAAGTGAAATATAAACATTTCTTTTAAAAAACATAAATACCATAAAGATAGGTTGTAACAGTGCTCGTCCGGGGAAAAACAACGACGATCAGCGTCCGTGCTAACGTTCTACACACGACTGGCGCGCTTACGTCTAACGGTCGGTCCGTTCCGGAATGGTCCGCCAGCTGCTGAGTGTCAGCTGCTGGCCCACGTCCACACGGATAATCAATATCGATCGTGTGGGCGGATGTTTTCACCGACCGCGACAACACGGAGAGACGTAGGCAGAGAGAATTACAGTGCACCGTGCACGCTCAGCGACGATGTGGTGCGCAGGCCGCAGTGCCTCGCTTGACATTACATATTTCGTGCGCTGATAAATAAAACATATTTTTATAAATTGATTGTTCCTTAAATTTTGAATTAGTTGAGCTTACTTTAAATATTCTTATTATTTACTTACCACGAATGCTTTTAAATTAAAATTTTCTTTAAAACGACTTCTAGAAGCCCTGAAAATTTCCCATAAATAGCTAACAATTTCAAAACAACTTTTTTTAAAAGATTTTTTAACATTTATTTTAATTCAAATTTTACGACACTTATTATATTGTAAAATAATTTTTCTTGTGTGTATGTTTAAAAGAACGCTAAAAAAGTTATGATGGTTCAAAGATTTAAAATAAAAGTAATTCAAAACGCACAAATAATGAAATAAAAATTTCACGATGTATAGTTATTATTACTCCGTATCTTTTGTTCAATTTAATTATTAAAAAAAAAAAAATTTCTTTTTTTTTTGTTTATAAATTTTGATTGACACATCAACCTGTTGCGATTAAAATTAAAAACAAAAGGTTAATTTATTCGCAACTGAATATACTCAATATCTTTTCACCAAAGGTCATTTCAAAGAATTTGTGCAAAGGTTTTGCTCAGTTAGAATTTATGTATTTACAAATACAGTTTATCATTCAATGGTATGACTCCAATGTAACATATATACGTCTAGTTAGTATTTATACTGTGTATGTATATATTTTTGGAGCAAGAAGAGAAGGAAAAGATCAAAAAGAAAAATGGAAGGGGTAAACTCAAATAAAACGGACACTCTGACACTCGCTCAGACAATAGCAACCGATGCTTACTCCGAAATGTCCGCTCTAGACTTTGCAGGTACGAAGTATAAACTTCATCCATGCAACTAAACTCGCTTACGGTTTTAAATTATTAACACGAATATTTTAGCTAAATGGTTTCAATTTTCTAAGTAGTGTAGTTTAAAAATAGTGATAAAATTTTAAGAAAATGCAGCACGAGCCCAGTACGAGTAACGCAAGTCCGAGTATCGTTCTAGAAGGTTAGTTGTTGTTTAAGTTAGTTAATGATGTAAGTAAAAGTGAAATGTGTTTTAATCTCAAGAGTATTTTCTCGCACAAAATGTTTTAAAAATTGAAGAAAAATAACGGAATTTTAGAAGAAATATCTGATGAGGAAGGAGATGGAAATACTCAAAGTTTAGTAAATTTACATAAGTACAGAAAATCTCCTAAATTTCAAGGTGGTACGGTAAAAAAAAATTTCAAACTTAGTTCTCTTAACAATTTTTTTTTTTTTTCATTTTTTTTTTTTCAAGCAGTAGTTTCCAATTAAGAATTGTTTATTTTGCTTGATAGTTCTTCCAATACAATCGGTAATTTGATTTTATCGTATTATGATGAGCATGAAAAAGTAGTGCTTAAAAAAGAGTTGGCTCACATAATAATGAATGATGCTTTATTAAGAGCTAAAGATGCTCATTTTAGGTATGAATGGTTTTTATATATATATTTGATTTTTATATTTCGTGTTAATTATTGGAATTAAAAACTAATGGTTTTTACTTTAAACTTTCGAATGTAAGCACTGGATAATTTTTTATTTAATTTTTATTGAATAAAATTTATAATCACATTTTTATAAACAGTATCGAGAAAAACGAACTGAATCGATTGGCCGATTCGATTGGCATTGTTTTTCCAAAGGAAAAAAAAAACATTGGACTTTATTATCGACTGCCTAGTAAAAATGTAGATGAGCAAAACGTAGAGCGACGACTGAATGCAGAAGGGCTACTACAAACCGAGTATCTCGATCTTCGTAAACTCTTAAGAGAAGCCAATATTATTTCCAAAAAAAAAAAAAAGGAAAATAATATTTTAACCGCTGGTAAAAATATTATCTTTACTTTAAATTTAACTATCGAAAAAAATATTTATTAATTTTAAAATAGTAAAAAGTTTTTTTTGAAAAAGTATTAAAAAAATTTAATTTTTTATTTTAGCGATCGTACCGGAAATAGACATAAGTTGCCTACTAAAAGATTATAAATCTTCTCACCTGAGTGAGTGTACCATAAATACTACAATTGAAACGTGGCAAAAATCGCAAAAATTTCGACAAACGTATGATTATGACAAGTTGAAAACTAGCGATGAAATTCTAAAAAAATACAAAGTATTAACTTTAGATATTGCTGCAGACTTGGTACGTGTTATTAAAAAAAAAATGTTTTTTATTTTCGGTAATATTTTTAATTTGAAAAGATATTTTACAGATTAGATCAGATTTTGAGTTTCATTACGATTCAGGAGAAAATAAGTCACAAAGTTTATTCAATGCATGGCCCAGTTTTTCTGAAAAATTGGTTTCTTTACTGTTTGTAGTAAATTATTCATCAGCAAAGGGTAAAAAAAAATTAACTTACTCTCTGCCTCAAAAATATGAGGGAATTTATCAAGGACCGCCATTTCCAAGCGTGTGTGGAGCTCCCACAGATTATCTAAATACTCAAGATGTGTTGGAAAATAATCAGCATATTTTATCTACAGGTAAAGTCTTAATAAATAAAAATTTGTTTTTAAATTATAATATGCTGAATAATATTAATGTAATAAATCAAAAACATTTGATTTCTCAGATCACCAAGAAGCATTAGCTTTTTTACTAATTTATCCTTTAATGAAATATTCTGTTAAAAATTCAGACAAACAAATCACAAAGCTACAAGGGACTACTTCAACAGATAAATTAAATTCGTTTATTCATCATATTGAGGTAACGTATTAAATTCGTTTTGGATGAATTCTTCAAATTTAATATTTATCAAAATAAATTTTATCTAAAATTGTAATTTGATAAAAAAAATAAAAGAAAAAAAAAAAATTACGAAAATTGTAAACAATGAAACATCAATGAATGATGTTAACTGAAAATTTTTTCTACGAAAACCAATTTTCAAAAATGTCTTAAAAATTTGAATCGCTAGATTTACTAATCAATAACTTTTTTTTTATGAAGCTGACATTTATTTCAAGTTAATATTTTTATAGTTTTCTTTTTTTTATGTCAAATTAAATTTGAATTAGTCTTGTAACATTAATATATATATTCATATTTGAAGAAGATTCTTTGAATCAATAAAAATTTAAAACACTTTAAATAATTAAATGTGTCGAATTTTCACTAAAACGCACACTGTGCTGAAAAATTGTCTCGGAAAGCACTGCTTTCTCCATTACACGAAAAAATAATTCAATAAAATATTTATATAATTCAATTAAATTATTTATATTGTTTTACACTTTAATTATTTAGTCATGTCGATGGTTCCAGCGAAGAAAAAACTAACCCCAAAATCTGCCATGAATAAAGTTACAATCGGCATACTTTTCAAGAACAAAATTGTCTCCAAACCACTTTATATATTATTATAGCTTGAAGAAACAATTTTAAAATCAAATGAAATGACTCCTTGCATTTTTTATAAGTTGAAAACTTAAGTCATGGTTTTCATGGCTAGCGTGTCGAAAAAAAAATTTTCGCTCTCGTGTAGCAAAGAACTGATAGTAAAACTCACTTTCTTCCAATTTACAAGACTTAAAGTCATGAATAAAGTGGATTAGAGACATTTTATTGGCAAAAAGTACCTTCGTTGTAACTTTATTTGAGGTAGATTTTTGGCTATGGTTTTTCCTCGGGTTTTTCTTCGCTGGGACTGTCGATGTAATATTTATGTAATGAAATTTTCAATTTGTTTTCTAAACAAAAATTAAATTAATTTTTTTACATATTTTATAAAAAGTTGATATTCAATATTTAAATTTCAGAACCATGAACTATTTCCAAAATTGATTGAAGATAAGTACGCAACTTTCAGCTCCCACGGAATAGCTAATCAAGCGTATTTAATTTTTTGTGGCAATCTGACCAACTTAAGCTGTTGTCACGTAATCTTGAATGAAAATGTTTGGGACTTTCAAAGCGCCGTTGAGTCTGTCAATTTTGGCTTTCAATTATTTCATTCATTACGATTAGAGTATCCTTTGTTATGTCCTCACATATGGTACTTTTTAGAAATTGAAATTTTTAAACTAAGAAAAAAATCGAAATCCGTTGCTTATAAAAAGATTGCAGAGTTGCGCGAACAACTTGATTACGTCGTTTTACCGAAAAAGATTTAATACAGCGATTACAGCGAGTTTTAGTTTTTATGTGTAAATACATTATATAATTAGCATAGCTGTATAAGTTTTATCTAAATAGAAGTAATTAAAAGCGAGAAAACCAAAAAAACATTTTATAAATAAGTTTATATTTAAATATTTTTTTTTTGTCATTAGTAAAAAAATTAATAGCAGTCTGCTGCCTTCAAAAGCTCAGTCTTAGTTTTTATGCATCAGTGCCTCAGTAAATATTTTATATTTCTTTTACTAGTAAAAGTATGAATCTATATATACGATTTAGATATTCATTATAAAAAACTTAAATTTAATTAATTGAATGAATAAAATTTTCAATTAAACAACTGCAAAAAACAATAAAAAATTACTATAATTTAATCTATAACTCAATTAAGGCTTAGTCGTCATTATCATTTGAAATGGAATTTTTACACACCGAAATATTGAGTAATATTTCTGATCTATACGGTCGTTCACATCTGACCCGCGATGATGTTCAATTCATAATTGAATTAATGCAAAAATTTATAAATAAACTTTATAATCCATTTCTACTTGAACAACTAAAAAAATATTTGAAAAATGCGATTAGTGAACAAGCAAGTGAACAATTAACGAGAACTTTTAATGAATACAGTAATCCATTTTTAAAATTTTCAACTGAAGGCAAAAGATTTAGATACTTTTAAAAATTAGGATTATATCGTGAACCAAATATGTACGTTGTTAATACAGTCTTTAAAGAAAAAAATTCTGCATCCAAAACTGTTGTTGATGAAAAACCCCAATACGCTGTTCATATACCTCTTAGCTTGTCACTAAAAAGGCGTGTGGAGAAACCAGGCCTTTTTGAGGCTATGATAAACTATACGAATTATTTGTACAGTAATAAAACTATTTTGCAAAATTTCATTCAAGCTGAATTGTGGCAAAAAGTTTTGGAAGCCTTAGCTGACTTAGATGGAACGATATTTCCATTACTCGTCAATTTTGACGATCTAGAAACAAAGCAAGCTCAAGGCCCACATGCAGGAAAATGTCAAGTTGGTGTTGTTAACGCGCACATACTTTGTGAACCGCCTAGTGAGGCCTCGAAATTAGATAGCATAATTCTTGCTGTACTTTTTTTAACAAAAAACCGAAAAGTACACGGAAATAAAGAGATTTTTATCCCATTAATTAAGGACCTAAGGAGTCTACGAGAAAAAGGTATTGTTACAGATTTACTGCTTTATTAATTTTATTTTGTTGCCGGATTAAAAGCTGGTGGGGGAGGGTTGTCAAATAACTGTTGAGACAGACTTTATTTAATACCAACAGTGTTAATTTATTTATTTTAACACAGCACTCTATTTACAACAATATTCAAATAATTCAAAATTACAATAAGTGAGTTTATACAGGTTAATAAAAATTATTTTTAATGAAAAAAAAAACTGAGAGGTGTGAATATTATAGTTTGAGTGGAGAATTTCCACCCTTAATTTTCATGTAAAGAAAATTAATTAATTAATTAATTTGAGAAACACCTAGTCAAAACTCTTTATGGACTTGATTATATTAATTAAAGCCATAAACATAAGTTTTGTTTGAGTATAGTTGATGTAAACAAGGCAACAGAAATGGCCTTGAAAAGTAAGAGAGAGAGAGAGATGCCCAAGAGAAATTAAAGCAGCAGCAGAGAATGACCTTGAACAGAATAGAAAAGAAAATGGCTGCTTGTAAGACAGCACAAAGAAAGGAGAGAGAGAGCAAGAGAATGCACAGTAAATTTTATTGATTTTCTGGCTGCGAAATGACGATGAGAAGCACCGGTAAATTATTGTTACCGGTACTGCGCAAAAATACCTGAGGATGCCTAGGATGATCTCCTTGCTGAGCTGCTAACCCAAGAATTGAAGTGAATCAAGCCGATCGAATTCAAGATGAGATGTCTCCAGAGTTGACTACCACCAGGTGAATTATTTGTTGAGATGACTGTGCAGATGAGACCACTGCGTTGATGACGAGAAAGAGTCGAGAAAAGTGCCAAGTGAAAAGAACCCAAGAGATAACACAAAATGGCGAAAGAAACGTCTATTCACGAGCGTTGCCGAGAAGAGAACTGGAGAGACGCCGCAGGCCCAGCAGCGTCAGCGACAGCAGCAACAGCGCGTAGCTTGAAGGCACGTGAAAGAGAGAGACAGAGCGAAAAATCAATACTCTGCGCAGGTGAGTCAGCGGTTTTGAACCGCTAACGATTAGCAGCGCTAATTTTCGAGAGACGCCGCGGCGACGAAATCAACTGCGGACATGGGCGCGAATATTTAAATTTGATAGATTCCGCAACATTCCGCCCGCCATCAACCAATGCGTTGATCACCATCAGTCGAATAAACTGGAAGCACCACCAGTTTTGTCACCGGTCTTTTGAGAGTTGCACAGGATGTCTTGAGAGTCACCACTCGAGTAAGTCCATCATTACCAGGGTGAAGTTGAATGACCCGTGCCATGGGCCACTTACTAGGCGGTGAATTCTCATTGGTGAGTAAGACCATCGAACCAACATTGATGTTAAAAAATGGATGTTTTCACTTAGACACAGTTTGCAAGTGATGAATGTATTGAGAAGACCATTGCTTCCAAAACCGTTGAATTTTTTGCTGTATAAGTTGCCATCGAGAGAGCCTGGACGAGTTGAGATCCAGAAGGCTTGGTTCTGGGACCGCATTGAGAGCTGTTCCAATGAGAAAGTGTCCAGGGGTGAGAAACTGAAGATCTTCAGGGTCATCACTGAGAGGTTCCAATGGACGCGAGTTGAGAATACCTTCTATTTGAGTGAGCAGTGTGGTGAGTTCCTCAAAGGTAAGTACGGTATCGCCAATTGTCCTTTTCAGGTGAAATTTTATTAATTTCACAACTGATTCCCATTTTCCACCCATGTGAGGGGCAGCAGGTGGATTGAAATTCCATTTCGTCCCATCTTGAGCCAAAACCCTAGCCAAAGTTGAGTCTTGAGATTGAGATTGCCTGAATAGAGTCCTCAACTCTTTGTCTGCACCCTGAAAATTGGTACCACAATCCGAGTACATGTGAGAAGGCTAGCCCCTCCTTGATGTAAACCTTCTATAGGCAGCGAGAAAACCGTCTGTTGAGTAATAACTGACTGTCTCCAAGTGTACAGCCGATGATGAAAAGCAAACAAACACGCACAGCCAACCTTTGTAAACTTTTGAACCTCGTCCTTTCCAAGAAGTGATGTTGAGAGGGCCAGCGTAATCTACACCAGAATGGGAAAAAGGACGAGAGGGAGTTACCCTGGCCAAGGGTAGTTGTCCCATGAGTTGCCGAGCTAGAGAACCCCTCTGTCTTGCGCAAACCACACAGTGCGACATGTGAGACTTGACAGTAGCTCGACCAACAATGATCCAATATTCCTGACGAACTTTCGACAGGGTAAGTTGAGTGCCTCCATGCAAAGTATCCAGGTGAGCTTGACCAATGATGAGTGCTGTGAGAGGTGCGTTTCTAGTGAGAATCGCTGGATGCTTGGTCGAATAACTCAAATTCGTTTGATTTAACCGACCACCAAGCCTCAAAATACCGTAAGCATCCACAAATGGTGTCAATTTATTGGGAGGGTGAGATTTTGGAAGCGTTGAGCTCGAAACCATTTTTATCTCATCAGAGAGATCTTGTTGTTGAGAGAAGCCAATCCAAAATTGTTTTGCTTTGTAAAGCAACTCAGACGAGATGACTGACGACTGCTGGAAATTTCTCTTGAATCGTTGTACTGCAACCATACAGAGAGCTGTGATTCTTAATAATTTGGTGAGAGATGAATACCTGCGTATGAGATTCCACTGTTCCTTGGCAAGAGCAACAGCCACTACTGGTGTAGACTTTCTTTGTTCTGGAAGAGCGTGTAGATCCAGGGGAGCAGCGGGGGCTGGCCAATATTCCTCTGGTTGAGAAAACCACGGTGGTCCATTCCACCAAAGCTGATGACTAACAAGTTGAGAGGTGAGAATACCACGAGAGGCACAGTCAGATGGATTACAGTGACCAGGTACATGCCTCCAGTGCGCTTGAGGGACCAACTCTTGAATTGAGTGTACCCTGTTGCGCACGAACTCTTTCCAGCGTGATGGGTGAGAGCTAATCCATGCGAGAGCAGTCTTGGAGTCAGTCCAAAGAATCACAGAGTTTATGTCCAATTTCGTGGTCGATAAGAAATGATGCACCAGTTTGCTGAGAATGTGGGCAGCTACTAATTCCAATCTTGGAATTGAAACTGGTTTGAGAGGGGCCACCTTTGTTTTTGAGCATAACCAAGAAACTGTTACGCCCTTAGTTGATTGAACTCTCGTGTAGATAACTGCAACCATAGCGAATTGAGAAGCATCCGAGAAACCATGAATATCGACCACTGAGTTTGAAAGTGTTCCAAGCCAACGGGGTAGTGAGATTTTTTCCAAATTTTTGAAATCTTCTCTGATTTCTAACCACTTTTTCTGGGTTGAAGCTGGCACTGCTTCATCCCAATTCAATTTCTGTAACCACAATTCCTGCAGTAGAATTTTGGCCTTGATAACGACTGGTGAGACCATCCCAATTGGGTCGAAGATTTGAGCCACCTCCGACAAGATGTTTCTTTTCGAGATAACTTTACTCACCTCTGGAAAGCAGAGCTTCACAATGATAATATCCCGTTGAGGAGACCAAGTTAATCCGAGGATTTTGGCAGTGCAATCACTAAATGAGATTGAGCTATTTGATTGTGGAGTCGAGCGGTCCAATTTTGAGAATTTCCGATTGTTTGAATTCCATTTGGCTAGTGGAAACCCGCCCGCCATGCACAATCCTTCTAATTGAGCAGCCTTTTCATTGAGAAGAGATAAAGAGTCAGCGCCACCAAAGATGTCATCCGCATACCTTCCAAATGTGAGAGAGTCGATTGCCAATGGAAAACGGGCACCTTCGTCCTTTATGAGTTGTAACAACACTCGGATAGCCAAGAATTGAGCTGCTCGAGTACCATACGTCACTGTTGTCAATTTGTAATGAATTTCCCTGAAAAGTTTGTCGACCCAAATGATTCTTTGTAAATCTTGATCATCTTGGTGGACCAAGATCTGCCTGTACATCTTTGTGACATCCGTAACGAACAAAAATTTGTAGACCCTGAGCCAATGGATAACGTCCAATATGTTGAGAAGCAAATTTTGCCCAGTATGCATGATGTCGTTCTCTCTCGAGTAACCAGATGAAGTAGCAGCCGAACCATTGAATACTACCCTCAGTTTTGTAGTGAGGCTATCCAGTTTGAGAACACCATGATGAGGTAGGTAGTAACAAGGGGTAACGTTGATTGAATCGGCTGGCACTTGAACCATGTGTCCCAATTTGAGATATTCCTCCATGAACTCAAAATACAATTTTTTGTAATCTTCGTCCTTTGATAATCGTCTCATGATTCCTCGAACACAAGCTTGAGCACGACCAAGAGAATGACCCAGCACGGAAGGATCTTGGATGAGAGGAAGCCGGACAACGTACCTTCCCTGTTGAGTTCGTGAGTGTGTGGTTGAAAAGTGTTCTTCACATTCCTTTTCACCAGCCGTCAAGGCTGCCAGTTGAGAATTTGGGGTTTCCTCCAATGTCCAGAATTTTGAGATAGCTTCATGTAAAGCGTCCAGATTGAGAGGTACTATTGATAATGATTGTTTTATTGAGCCAGATTCCAAGGAGCAAGGACCAAGTACCAACCAACCAAAGATTGAGAGTTGAGCAATAGGTTCGTGTGGAGCTCCTTTAATAATATTGGGTTTTATGATCAAGCCGTAATGATCAGATCCAAGAATAATATCGATTTTTCGAGGATGTCCAAATTGAGAATCGGCCAGACATAGATTATTGATGTAAGGCCAAGTCCCTTCATCGCATGGTTGAGAAGGTAAGGTCGAAGTGAGACAATTTAGAATATGAACGTGAAGTTTCACTTGAGTATTTCGATATGCAGATTTGAGAATAACCACTGCCTTTCCGTGAGTTTGACCAGCTTTTGAAGCGCCAATACCAAGTATTGAGACTGATGAATGAGTTCGAGGGATTTTGAGCAAGTCCACCAATGCAGATGAGATGAATGATAATTCTGAACCAGGGTCGATGAGAATTCTAACCATGTGAGATGCTGACCCAGTGATGAGAACAGCTACCGCTGTAGCCAAAAGAGAGGTATCCAGGGCGTGAGAAAATCCAAGAGTGATTGCGCCTGCCTCCTATTGTTGTTGTTGAGATGGAGCCAAGGGTAATGAGGGAGTACCAACTGCAGTTGAAGCGACGGATGGGTCCACGTGAATCATGGTGTGATGCATTTTATCGCAAGTCTTGCATCTCGTCTTCGATTGGCAATTTTTAAATGAATGCCTACCCAAACAATTATAACACAATGACTTTTGTGTGACTACCCGTCTACGATCTGCTGGTGAGAGTTCCCTGAATCCAGAACAGGAAACAATGAAGTGACCCTGTCCACAATGAGAGCAGGTGTGCTGCTGTTGCTGAGTGTTGGGCCTTTGCCCAGATGAGATACCCACGTGAGCTTTTACACTCTTTTGGAAAGGGTGCCCAGGTTGTTGAGATTTACCAGGTTGGGATGCCACAGTTCGGTGGGTGCTCTCTATGTTTTCTAAGGCTCGCACCCTGGCCATTAGAAACTTTTCCAATTCTTTGAAGAAGGGAAACTCTGAAGATGATGTGACCGAGGTCTCCCAAGCCTCTCTTGACGGTCGATCCAGGAGTTTCAACGTGTTTGCCGTAATGAGAACGTCCCCCAGCCGTTCTGTATCTACGTACGACGCCAATAACTTGAAAGTGTTTGAGGTTGACGTCACCAAAGTATTGAGGGACTTTGAGTCCTTAGGCTGCACCGACGGGACCTTAGTCAACTCATTGAAGAGCTCTTCAATTAAACGACGTTTGTTATCGTAGCGCTCGTTGAGTTTTTGCCAGCCAAGATTGAGACCTTCCAGGGTGAGGGGGTAGTTTTGAACCAAACTCACAGCTTCCCCAGTCAAGGACCTCTTCAAGTACATAACCTTGAAGGAATCCAAGATTTTAGTGTTGTTGAGCACCATCTCCTCAAACATTTTCTTGAACGACTGCCACTGAGAGTAGGATCCAGAAAGCGGTGGCAAATTGATATCCGGTAACTTCATGTTCTGAGGAGACGTTGACCTTGGGTGAGATGAGGTGACTGGTGGAGCTGGAGGTGTGAGATTTTCCCTGAGCGTTGCCAATTCCATGAGGATGTCCAGGTAAAGCATTTCCATTTTGTTGAGGCCAGCGGTGAAATATTCATCATTGACCATAGTGGCAGGACAAGATGACACCAATTGTCCATGGTCAGATCTAAATGAAAACATCAGTGACTCCACAGACTCACGCCACTGATTGACCACCATCAAACCAGCAGTAGCACCTTTCTCTTTAATTATGGTGCTGTAACCTTCTAAGCTGGTCGACCGCTCTCTTTGAGATCTGGTCCTGCAGATAAAGTCTGCAGGCACAGAGCCAGAGCTTGAGCGAGTCCTGGGCCTGGACCCACCATCCGACACATTCAAGAGATTTTCCTGCTCGGATATACCAGCAGGCTGTAAAAGTACCTTTGGTACGCATTTGAAATGCATACCTTTGGTATGCATTTCAAACGCCTTTGACGGTAGTGAAGACGATATTTTTTGGAATGATGACACTGAAGAAAGTGCAACGCTGAAAGTTGAAGATGAAACAGAAGAGTGGGATTCGTACTACGATACCCATGTTGATTATTCTTATTTAAATGATTACATGCAAAAGATAACTGATGAGTTGATATTTGAATAAATTTTATGTTGAAACTTGGTGTGTTAAAAATAATGAAACCTTTCATAAATGAAATGTTATGTATGAAAGAAATGATATACAAAACAAAAGTGTTTCTAAATTAAACATTTACCGAATTTACTAATAATTATCGTTTTTATTTGATTTTAGACTCAGCTCGAAATTTTATAAAATTGTGTACTTGGCGTAGAAGCTCCTTCCCCTCCCCCTCCCCCAATTTTCAGAGTCGATTTTGAGGGCTTTCAGGGGAGCTTGTATGCTAATCAATACGGTATTTCAAATAGTGTAACGGAATGATAGTTCCATTTAAACTTCAAATATTTACGTGATAATTTTCAGTATCAACGTAGTTGCAGCCGAGAGAATTGGTTGATTGTTAAGCTTTATTAGTTGTACAGTATGTAGAGGTAGCAAAGTTTATAACAGTTGAATGTATTAATAATTTGTTATGTTCACTTTTGTGAACACGAAAAAAAAATCTAATAAAGAAGGAAACGAATCAAATAAATGAAGAGTATGATGGGTCTGAGTTGTAAATGGTCAAGTAGGATTTCAAGTTCCTTCACCATGTACTTGGTTGGTTATTTATCATCCGAGCGCAAGTTGATTGCACAGGTATGTGGTGAAGAAACAGGAGAGGCTCGAGAAGACTCTGTCCTCAAGGCTTTCTTTTTCAAGCAATCGTCTAAGCGTAAGCATATTTCTACTTCACGCGTATTTCACGTATGTCAAGTTGGCGGGACCATTTCTCTGATCGACCTCGGACCAATCGGAAAATTTGCCGTTTTTTTTTCCTTTCCATGTCGTGAAAACCGTTTTTTTGTCGTGGACTTATTTTCCAAGATATCGTGTGGCCCGCTAACTTGCAAAATGATTAGCAGGATACAACATGAAAAAGCGATTTCCTGGTGCGTACGAATTTTCTAAATAGGCTCAGAATTTGCCGTTTTTTTGCCGTGAATGAATCTCCCACCTAAACACATAAAAAATCGTATTTTCCTTATTTTGCGAATTTTCTTTTTTTCGCAGGTGCGGCTCGCTAACTTGACTTACCGAATCAGCCTCTAAATAGGCCGCTTGGGCATATTTCGACCTCTACCTAAATTCCTACGACAGTTATTTTTCTTTTTTGGGTGTGTTATTATGCTTTCTGTTGTTTGATTGATACAATTATTTTTTCATTTTGCTGGTTCCTGACTGATAGCAGTTGATGAATATACAGATTTGTTTATGAGTTTGTATTGCACTGCACATAGGATGTCACACATGTCTCATAGTTGATTCGAATTATACTTTTTTTTTTTTAGACATTTGTTAGTATTATCGGGATTTATGAAGTTAGTTGGTATGAAGATCGTTTGATTTATTTTTATATATTTTCATATAGTTTTATTAGGATGAATTGAAAATTCAGCATTGGATCAATGGCTGATTAGGAGAAGTAGAAAACTATTGATCAAACAATCAAAGTACTTTGTCAACTTCGATTACATTTCTTAAGGGTATTTGTTTATCGATTGATTTTTTTTCAATTAACTTTGATAGTTGAGGCGACCAACAATTGAATCACCAGTACCCAAAATTGCAGTTCGGGGTGACCTTAGGAAAGTCACGATTGATTATCAAACGTAGTCGGGTAGTTCGTTGAGACCAAAAAGTACAATATCAACCTCAACCAACGCAACGTTTGATATTAAAATTAGAAGTTGAACCTAAAGTGCGACTGTGTTGTAAAAACAACAGTAGCAAATTAATACATTAATTATATAATGACCAATAATATACAATAAAAGAATATAATATGAAAACACATGATTAAGATAAAAATAAAGTTAAAGGCAAAAATTTTGTAACAAGTTGCGAACGTGATGAAAAAAAGAAAAAAAATTCTATAAGCTTACAGATTAGTTCAAATTCACTAGTAATAATTAAAACTCAATGCTCTTCTTTTGCGTCAAAAAGAAATAACTTAATGAGTTGTTAAAATGTGGTGACAGCGAATTTGACGCAGAATGTCTTACGGGTTGAAGTTGATATAGAATTCTATAGGCCAGTGGTAGAAATTTAAAATTAATTTCTTAGAGTTTCTGTGTGAAAGGGGGGAAGCCCGCAGGGTGACTGGATTCAACCCTCTAGAAAGGATGAGACACCCTCTCAAAGAAAACTCCTCCAGCTTTTAAAGAGTGTCGTCACAAAGAATCTTGTAAAACAAAAGACATATCTTACGGCGCTACTAAGTATTTATTGTATAACGATATTTTTTTCAGCCAAGATGTTGGAGTAGACGAAGGAACAATAATCTAGCCCTTCTCTTTAAGTGCAGATTCTGCTCTTTCTAATTTACTTTTGATTCTAGTTCTACACTTAGGCTACGTGCTGAGGAGATACATAATATTTCCCACAGATGGCTGGCAACTTCAGCATGATGTCGGTCTAATTTTTCACGGAACTCCTCGGGTTCGACACTTCCGAACTGATTTTTAAAATAAGTTTCACACAAAAAAAACACTTGCCAAGGATCAGTTTCCATGCTTGATAAGAAAATTAAGAACACTCAAAAATCGACTGAAGTAACACAAATTTTTCTTTTAAAATTAAAACTCAAGTATCAATTTCAAAAATGAATCGTAAGAAGTTATAAACATACAGGTTGCTTTTTTGAAAGTGGGCGAAGATCTTCTGGAGCCACCTGGTGGTGGTAAGATCAACTTCCCATTTATGTTATAAAAATACTTTTTAACTTAATAAAAAGTCATGCTAGCAGCATTTTTAAAAGCTTTTATGAAATTAAAAAAATTCGTCTTGAACCATAAAATGTATGTATATTAATTTAAATACGTATATTTTGATACTTTGAATGAAAAATATTTATGAGGCTACTATAATTATAAAATTTAATCCGAAATTTCCTCAAAAAATGCAAAAAATAATATATTTTAAGTGATAATTTAGTAAACTATTCCGAAAGAAAAAGTTAGAAGTGGTAATTTTCATCACATGTGTATTTTCATTTTTTTCATAAAATAGATAAAATTAAACAGATTATATAGGTTAATAAAATCATAGACAGATGAAAGTAGTTTTTAATTTTAAAAATATAAAAAGAAGCTTTCAAAATGGAAAAATTAACTTATTTATACGGTGGTTTATTTATTTTAGTATCACCATTTAAAGCCAAAAAGAGTCAAAGTCCAAAATCGCAATCTTTCAGGGCTTGGGAAAAAAATTATCAAAGATCGAGGATGTCGGACCGGTCGGACTTTGTTTTGGGTAACTTAAAGTAAATTCGAACGTTTTGAGTCGCATAGCAACTCGAATTGTAAGACTTACTCGATTCAGCTTTTGGGTTGGACCCGAGTCACTGCGGTGTATACCTATGTATGAGTATTCATGGGTATATTCATAGTAAACAAATAGTAATAGAACTATAACCGCAAATGTAAAATACAGCATTTTTATGGGTTGAAATTGAGCTGGGAAAAATAATCCAGCCGAATACCCCTCGTGCATCAAAATTTTAGATAATTTTGAAGCACTAGGGGTATTACGACTGAAAATAACGCATTTTTTTCATAGCACATGTATTGGGAAGGTTTCTTGGTTCCAAATTTCCAGCAAAATAGGCCCGAAAAGAATTGGGCCCGGGGCCTTATTTAGGGCCCCACGAGACCAAAGTCCGTTTTTTCAAATGGGAACCCCTATTTTTTACCTCGGATTCGATAAAAGCGGGAAATTTAACGATTTTTAGGTATTTTTTGGATTTTTTTGTGCCTTACTAAGGGAACGTTCATAAACCACGTGGTCATTTTTTCGAAGATTTTGAAGGGCCCTTCCACCCGTGAAGATCAGCGTAGTATTTTTATCAATTTTTCGACCCCCCCCCTAAAGTCACGTGGTTTTTTTTACGATTTCAACATGTCAATGTCACTGACCGATGATCATGGGGGTTTGTTTATGGCCTCCAACCTCGCTACCGCCGCATGGTGAACGCGGTATTTTGGTTTGGCTTTTCCTCAAGGTGCTACTCGTCAAGCTCCTCTCAACGCTCAATTGGTCTACTCTCAAAAGGATCTACTCATCTTTAACAATCACCCAAGCACTCTGCTCAACAACAAAGAGGTTTTATCATAACTGCAAGCTCATTGATCAAGGTGTACATCAACTCAACTGAGTTGATTGCAACTCTTTATTATTGTAAATATTCAAGTAAGGTGTACACTATTGTTTAACTCAACCCAGAAGGTCTGTAACTATTGTAAATAAATAATCAAAATTGTATATAATGGTAATAAAGTGTCTTGTTTAATTACTCACTCCCCTTCTACACCCATAAAATTATTTATGGCAGCAAAACTCAAGCTCAATATTTAACAGGCTTAAATGAAATAAACAAATTTCTATCTAGCGAAGATTCTAATTTAAGTTATAAATATTTTGGTTTACCTTTTGGTTTAGCTTAGAAAATATTTATAATATTTCTGAAAATTATAAATGCAAAATAAACTGAAAAGAAAAGTTGTTTGAAAAATTTAATAATTATCAAAAAAATATATTTAATACAATAACAAAAAGCAAAAATAATATGTGCTTTATAGATGGACCAGGTGGTACAGGTAAATTATTTTTCCCTTTTTGTCGTGTCGACACCAGCTCCCCTTTTTAATATTTAAATAGTTTTCAGATAATTCTTAAATTATTTACAAATTATTTAATTATTAGTTAAATAAGATGAATTAATAAGTATAAGTAAGAGAGAGAGAGAGAGAGAAAGAGAGAGAGAGAGAGAGAGAGAGAAAGAGAGAGAGAGAGAGAGAGAGAATAAAAAGAAGAAAAACAGAGAGGTAGAGAAAAAGCGAACAGGAGCTGGGAAAAGAAGAGAGGAAGAAGACAAGAGAAACGCGTCAGCACAGGACGCCTGGCTGAGGGAAGGAAAAACTAGCAGCGGACCGAAACAATAGAGCGTCACGGCAAGGAGGCTGGAGGCCATAAACAAACCCCCATGATCATCGGTCAGTGACATTGACATGTTGAAATCGTAAAAAAAACCACGTGACTTTAGGGGGGGGGGGTCGAAAAATTGATAAAAATACTACGCTGATCTTCACGGGTGGAAGGGCCCTTCAAAATCTTCGAAAAAATGACCACGTGGTTTATGAACGTTCCCTTAGTAAGGCACAAAAAAATCCAAAAAATACCTAAAAATCGTTAAATTTCCCGCTTTTATCGAATCCGAGGTAAAAAATAGGGGTTCCCATTTGAAAAAACGGACTTTGGTCTCGTGGGGCCCTAAATAAGGCCCCGGGCCCAATTCTTTTCGGGCCTATTTTGCTGGAAATTTGGAACCAAGAAACCTTCCCAATACATGTGCTATGAAAAAAATGCGTTATTTTCAGTCGTAATACCCCTAGTGCTTCAAAATTATCTAAAATTTTGATGCACGAGGGGTATTCGGCTGGATTATTTTTCCCAGCTCAATTTCAACCCATAAAAATGCTGTATTTTACATTTGCGGTTATAGTTCTATTACTATTTGTTTACTATGAATATACCCATGAATACTCATACATAGGTATACACCGCAGTGACTCGGGTCCAACCCAAAAGCTGAATCGAGTAAGTCTTACAATTCGAGTTGCTATGCGACTCAAAACGTTCGAATTTACTTTAAGTTACCCAAAACAAAGTCCGACCGGTCCGACATCCTCGATCTTTGATAATTTTTTTCCCAAGCCCTGAAAGATTGCGATTTTGGACTTTGACTCTTTTTGGCTTTAAATGGTGATACTAAAATAAATAAACCACCGTATAAATAAGTTAATTTTTCCATTTTGAAAGCTTCTTTTTATATTTTTAAAATTAAAAACTACTTTCATCTGTCTATGATTTTATTAACCTATATAATCTGTTTAATTTTATCTATTTTATGAAAAAAATGAAAATACACATGTGATGAAAATTACCACTTCTAACTTTTTCTTTCGGAATAGTTTACTAAATTATCACTTAAAATATATTATTTTTTGCATTTTTTGAGGAAATTTCGGATTAAATTTTATAATTATAGTAGCCTCATAAATATTTTTCATTCAAAGTATCAAAATATACGTATTTAAATTAATATACATACATTTTATGGTTCAAGACGAATTTTTTTAATTTCATAAAAGCTTTTAAAAATGCTGCTAGCATGACTTTTTATTAAGTTAAAAAGTATTTTTATAACATAAATGGGAAGTTGATCTTACCACCACCAGGTGGCTCCAGAAGATCTTCGCCCACTTTCAAAAAAGCAACCTGTATGTTTATAACTTCTTACGATTCATTTTTGAAATTGATACTTGAGTTTTAATTTTAAAAGAAAAATTTGTGTTACTTCAGTCGATTTTTGAGTGTTCTTAATTTTCTTATCAAGCATGGAAACTGATCCTTGGCAAGTGTTTTTTTTGTGTGAAACTTATTTTAAAAATCAGTTCGGAAGTGTCGAACCCGAGGAGTTCCGTGAAAAATTAGACCGACATCATGCTGAAGTTGCCAGCCATCTGTGGGAAATATTATGTATCTCCTCAGCACGTAGCCTAAGTGTAGAACTAGAATCAAAAGTAAATTAGAAGGAGCAGAATCTGCACTTAAAGAGAAGGGCTAGATTATTGTTCCTTCGTCTACTCCAACATCTTGGCTGAAAAAAATATCGTTATACAATAAATACTTAGTAGCGCCGTAAGATATGTCTTTTGTTTTACAAGATTCTTTGTGACGACACTCTTTAAAAGCTGGAGGAGTTTTCTTTGAGAGGGTGTCTCATCCTTTCTAGAGGGTTGAATCCAGTCACCCTGCGGGCTTCCCCCCTTTCACACAGAAACTCTAAGAAATTAATTTTAAATTTCTACCACTGGCCTATAGAATTCTATATCAACTTCAACCCGTAAGACATTCTGCGTCAAATTCGCTGTCACCACATTTTAACAACTCATTAAGTTATTTCTTTTTGACGCAAAAGAAGAGCATTGAGTTTTAATTATTACTAGTGAATTTGAACTAATCTGTAAGCTTATAGAATTTTTTTTCTTTTTTTCATCACGTTCGCAACTTGTTACAAAATTTTTGCCTTTAACTTTATTTTTATCTTAATCATGTGTTTTCATATTATATTCTTTTATTGTATATTATTGGTCATTATATAATTAATGTATTAATTTGCTACTGTTGTTTTTACAACACAGTCGCACTTTAGGTTCAACTTCTAATTTTAATATCAAACGTTGCGTTGGTTGAGGTTGATATTGTACTTTTTGGTCTCAACGAACTACCCGACTACGTTTGATAATCAATCGTGACTTTCCTAAGGTCACCCCGAACTGCAATTTTGGGTACTGGTGATTCAATTGTTGGTCGCCTCAACTATCAAAGTTAATTGAAAAAAAATCAATCGATAAACAAATACCCTTAAGAAATGTAATCGAAGTTGACAAAGTACTTTGATTGTTTGATCAATAGTTTTCTACTTCTCCTAATCAGCCATTGATCCAATGCTGAATTTTCAATTCATCCTAATAAAACTATATGAAAATATATAAAAATAAATCAAACGATCTTCATACCAACTAACTTCATAAATCCCGATAATACTAACAAATGTCTAAAAAAAAAAAAGTATAATTCGAATCAACTATGAGACATGTGTGACATCCTATGTGCAGTGCAATACAAACTCATAAACAAATCTGTATATTCATCAACTGCTATCAGTCAGGAACCAGCAAAATGAAAAAATAATTGTATCAATCAAACAACAGAAAGCATAATAACACACCCAAAAAAGAAAAATAACTGTCGTAGGAATTTAGGTAGAGGTCGAAATATGCCCAAGCGGCCTATTTAGAGGCTGATTCGGTAAGTCAAGTTAGCGAGCCGCACCTGCGAAAAAAAGAAAATTCGCAAAATAAGGAAAATACGATTTTTTATGTGTTTAGGTGGGAGATTCATTCACGGCAAAAAAACGGCAAATTCTGAGCCTATTTAGAAAATTCGTACGCACCAGGAAATCGCTTTTTCATGTTGTATCCTGCTAATCATTTTGCAAGTTAGCGGGCCACACGATATCTTGGAAAATAAGTCCACGACAAAAAAACGGTTTTCACGACATGGAAAGGAAAAAAAAACGGCAAATTTTCCGATTGGTCCGAGGTCGATCAGAGAAATGGTCCCGCCAACTTGACATACGTGAAATACGCGTGAAGTAGAAATATGCTTACGCTTAGACGATTGCTTGAAAAAGAAAGCCTTGAGGACAGAGTCTTCTCGAGCCTCTCCTGTTTCTTCACCACATACCTGTGCAATCAACTTGCGCTCGGATGATAAATAACCAACCAAGTACATGGTGAAGGAACTTGAAATCCTACTTGACCATTTACAACTCAGACCCATCATACTCTTCATTTATTTGATTCGTTTCCTTCTTTATTAGATTTTTTTTTCGTGTTCACAAAAGTGAACATAACAAATTATTAATACATTCAACTGTTATAAACTTTGCTACCTCTACATACTGTACAACTAATAAAGCTTAACAATCAACCAATTCTCTCGGCTGCAACTACGTTGATACTGAAAATTATCACGTAAATATTTGAAGTTTAAATGGAACTATCATTCCGTTACACTATTTGAAATACCGTATTGATTAGCATACAAGCTCCCCTGAAAGCCCTCAAAATCGACTCTGAAAATTGGGGGAGGGGGAGGGGAAGGAGCTTCTACGCCAAGTACACAATTTTATAAAATTTCGAGCTGAGTCTAAAATCAAATAAAAACGATAATTATTAGTAAATTCGGTAAATGTTTAATTTAGAAACACTTTTGTTTTGTATATCATTTCTTTCATACATAACATTTCATTTATGAAAGGTTTCATTATTTTTAACACACCAAGTTTCAACATAAAATTTATTCAAATATCAACTCATCAGTTATCTTTTGCATGTAATCATTTAAATAAGAATAATCAACATGGGTATCGTAGTACGAATCCCACTCTTCTGTTTCATCTTCAACTTTCAGCGTTGCACTTTCTTCAGTGTCATCATTCCAAAAAATATCGTCTTCACTACCGTCAAAGGCGTTTGAAATGCATAATTTCTTAAAAGACTTTATAACGCTTTCAGTTTCTACTTGATTCCGAGCTTTTATAATAAAAGTGCAATTTATTCAAAAGTGTAATTAAGTCTCTCTTATGTTTTTTATTCTGATAAAAGAGGGGGGGGGGGGCTTATTCGCCGAGTATACAAATATTCGAAATTCTCGATAACGGAATCAGAAGGGGGGCCTATACACTGGGGAGGCTTATACGCCGGACAACACAGTATTTGCATAACTCAATAAATAGTGACGCGAACTGTAATAAGTCAACATTAAAGTTTTTTACTTTAGGTGGTATATAATTATACAAAATAATAATATATATACAGAATACAACATTAAAGTTTTTTTACTTTGGGTGGTATATATTTAAGTAATAAATCACTATAGTCTTAAACACGTTATCTTTAATTCACAATTTGGCTTATGTAAGTTACTGTAAGAATATGTCTTTTCAACTGTACTAGTCACGATTAATAACTCTGTTAGAACCGCAGCAATTTACACTAAATAAAAATTATGACTCGAGTAAATTAGTGTAATCGTTTTCTTTATGCGCCTCTTTACTCAAAAATTCAATGTTGGACTAAAGGTTCAATTGTTACATTCAATTTTATTTCCAAAAAATCAACATTTATTGGATTCTATTTATAATACTTAAGGGGATTCCGGAGTCTGGAGAGCTTACTTATGTGCTCACTGCTTTACCGATGGTCTAGGGTTATAAAAAATATAGAGCAGCCACACACTCGCCCTTTTTGAATGATAGATGGCGCAACCGTTGGACGCGCAAACAAAGTGCATTCTACTTTGTATTCATTGAAAAATAAATGATTTTTCAAAAAAATTTTTACATATTTTTTCAAACATGAAAAATTTGCAAAGCACATAGCTTTGGAATTTTTATTATTTAAACAAATAAATTTTCATGTGTTGTATCACATGGCATTATATTTTCAAAGTGAATTCCACTTTGTTTTTATTGAAAAATAAATGATTTTTCAAAAAAAAATTTTACATGTTTTTTTAAACATGAAAAATTTTCAAAGCACACAGCTTTGGAATTTTTATTATTTGAACAAATAAATTTTCATGTGTTATATCACGAGGCATTATATTTTCAAAGTAAAGGATTTATTCCACTTTGTTTTTATTGAAAAATAAATGATTTTTCAAAATAAAATTTTTACATGTTTTTTCAAACATGAAAAATTTTCAAAGCACACAGCTTCGGAATTTTTTATTATTTAAATAAATAAATTTTCATGCATCCATCAAATGGCATTAATTTTTCAAAACGCATTTTATTTTGTATTTCCAAAATAAACTTGTTTTTCAATAATGTTTGGTCTTTGACTCTCTGTTGAGATGTGGCCTCTGATCCAATAGAGTTGTACTAATCAATTTCATTTTACCCACCACTTTTCCAAGATGATCTTTGACAGTCTTTGCAATTAGATACACTGGTATAAAACAAAAAAACAAAAAAATAATGTAGTTAGTCCGCTTGGTTAAATTCATCTTGGAAAAGTGATAATAGTAATAAGCTTCATCAGTAAAAAGGTATTGGCTCAGAAGCTAAACATTTCAACAATGATTCAAATGAAATTATAATTTTAAGTGCAGCATGCGTGCGGACATTGACATCATCTCCAGTATTTGTACTTACATTTTTACATGCTGGAACTAGAAAGGAAGGGTGAGTAATAATATGCAAACAAGTGTATATTGAAAAAGTTGTGACAACCAAGTTTAATCACTGGTTGTACGTCATAAATCACTAAGTACTTAGTAAGTGTATTTTTTTTTTTTAATTATAATTTAAGTAGAGCTGTACTAACAACTTTCATTATCAAATCAGCTGTATATAGTTTCATTTGCATCATTGTTGAAATTTTTAGTCGCTAAACTACACACTTGAACTGATAAAATTTATTATTCAATGAACTTTATTAGTGTAAGTGTATCGGTTCAAAGGCTCTCAACAAAGAGTCAAAACTACTACCATCATTAGTTGTAATAAAAATTTTAAAATATTGACTCTAGACCAGTGCATACAATTACTAATAAATTTCCCAAGATTTTTTTGCTGGCTGAGTAATAACTCAAATAGACTGTAGTAGTTTCAACTTTTTGTTTGTCAAGTCGGCTAATATTTATCTAAACTCTCTGCAAATGCTCAATTTTTTGAGCTGCTTTTGCTGACTGCAGGGTAGCAGTTGTAAGCCATGAACCATAGAAACCAAGAGAGTGAGATGCATATTGCATGGCCGATGGCCCGAAACATAAACATAACCTTGCATAGCTCGGACTCAAACCTCGAAATTGATAGCAATATTGTTTGAAGAATTATTGTAAAAAAACAATAAATTTTCATGAAAAATGAAGAGGATCAAATTTTGGGAGATTTACTTAGACATACTCGATTTCAACAGAATTTTTCCAAACTTTGTTCCCATTAATCTTTTTAAATGCAAGGTTTTTCTAGATTTAAAAAATTTCAAAAATAACTTCAAACTCTAACTTGATTGCCTCTTCTCTTCTTTTTTTGAATTTATGTATCATTTTTTGTTAATAAATTATTGAAAAAAAAAATCCACTTTTGCTCTTCGGAGACTCCGGAATCCTCTTAATAAAACTCTTTCAATTTGATTAGGTAACTATTGCTCAAACAATGACAATAAAGAATCAAAAAGGACGTTTTTGTTTGATTTGTACGAAAGACAGTTGAATATATTCAGTGAGCTTGAAAATATTTTTTTCTTGGCTCATCAAGATCACACGTATCATAAGTGTTCTAAGTTGAGGTTAAATGGAGCAGGCATGGGCGAATAAAAGAAAACACTTCAATTCATGTTAAAATAATGTTGATAGATTTATTATTAATGATAGCAACATTGAATAGGTTGCAATAATTAATAATGTTAATGAATATAATAACGCGTAACTTTGTGATACAATAAGTAAGACACAATCGTCGCACGTGGTATCCCGAACTCAAAGCAAGACCGGCGCGGTGCCGCCTTGTCACACATACGTGCGTAGCAAGCAGCGCAGCTGAGTGCTCTTGCTCGTTTATTTACATATATATGTATTGGTACTTGACCGCGTCGCTAGATGACGGTACTGGTACCATTGACTTTATTTTCATACAATTATTACAGTTATTCCAGCAATAAGAAAATTCTAAAATCAAAACTTATAACAAATTAGCGTTAAACGAAAAAATTTGTTGATCTTTTCTTTACATACTATCGATATTCATGACAAGTTTACGAGAGTTTAAAATATTTTTTACATTTTTTAAACATAAATAATGTTCAAACAATTAAAATCATGGAATACATTGTTTTGTGACGATACAGGTTTTGCTAACTAGCAGAAAATTTTATCAATTTGCTGCTTGTTTTTCTGCAAGTATCAGTGGATAAGTAAAAAAAAAAACAAATGAATTTTTTATAAATAAAAAGGAAAGTTAGAAGGGGATGAGTGCAAAAGTAAAAGTTAAATCCATAGTATGTAGTATGGTATATTTGATTATACATTTATTTGTAATACTTGTCTTTGCTTTTCATCTTACGTTATAGAATCAAAAACTTAAAGTGTTTCATAAATTTTTTCAGACATTTCCACTGTTTGTCGACAAAGTACTCTTTTCCTGGAATACCTGCAATCATGTCATCTCTTCTTGCAAACATTAATTCTTACTATGCACACACAGTTGCTGCGAGTACATCAGTATCAGCAAGTGACCGTTTCATTGCAAGTAATTTTGGGGTAAGTATTTATAAAATTAGAGAAAAGATTTTTTTCAAGTTGAACTTTTTTTGAAATCTATTTTAATGAATAACTTCTATTATCTCTTTGACCCATTACTGTCCAAGTGGACGTAATCATACATTTAAGTTCCCTGATGACTTTAATTGATGAATCTTTATGAACAGTATATTAACCCCGAGGAAAGCAAGTGTGCCGTGAAGGCCTGCTGTCATTGCAGGCAGAGACAAAGTCGCAGGCTGCAAATACGTGGGTCTCCTCAGCACACTTCCGTCCTGAATGATATATACACTTTTCTAACATCATTTATCACAAGCTTTAACTTGATTGACCTTCGATAAAAGCAAAAAAAAAATTATTGTGTTCCCATGCGTAGCCGGCCGTGTTGCAGCCTGAGCGTAAGAGAGAGCATGCAATATATATAGGCTGGCTACGCATTGGTTGATTGCGCAGGGAGTACATTCCGTTCTTTTGGCTTGCATGAAATTATAACTTGCGATCCACGAGGTTGGAAAACTGATTTCCTATTAAATTTTGCATTGTTCTTTCGATTTCTGAAATTAATGTTTGCCTCCAACCCTTAGAAAGTCTTGTGCGAAGGGTGCAAAGGAGGTGTTTTTTACCTCAGTTGGTCTAAAAAAAATTCTTTTATTTAACAATATATTATTGATGAAAAAAAAAGTTTTTTTTTAAGTTTTCTTTGAAGTTTCATTTATTTTTATAGAAATTCACACTCCAGGACCATTGCAAGTATTAATTCGAACTATCCATGGGGTAGGCCAAAATTTATGACCCACAAGTCGTAGAACTAGAACTTTGGGCGACTGAAGTAAATTGAGTGGAGTAGATCTTTTGCAAACTTACAGGATTTAAATATACAGTAAAAGAAGTAGGTTGGTTTAATTTAAGATAGTTGAAAAGCCTAGTTCTCGTTTGACAGAGTCAAATGTTAAGAAGTCTAGAAGTCCAACCAATACAGTTTTAATTTTCATCAGTCAGAGTTTAAAGTTTCAGTTCTACGACTCGCAAGAAGAAAAATAATCAAATACATTAGACTCGTAAGACTCCATAACTGTATTGATTAGATTTTTCCACCTCATAACCGAATTCGTTAGAATTCTACAACCCTATAACCGAAACTGTTAGATTCTTGAAACACCATAACCAAAAACGTATTTTTACAACCCCATACCTGTATTGGTTAAACTTATACACCTGATACATGAATTTGTTAGACTTTAACAACCCCATAACTAAAGTCATCAAATTCCATTAATTCTATAACCAAACTCATCAGACTCCACCAATCCAGACCAAGATGGCCACAGATGATGGTAGCATGGAATTTTAGAATTATTAAAGCAATTGAAATCATCATTGAATATAATAGCTTATGAGTCAGACATGGAATTCGCTGAACTATTTTTTATAGACCCATTCTCAGGCTTGTTGATTGCTCCTGCTTGGGGGTTGGATGCTAATGTTTCATATGTGAACAGATCCTAGGACAATTGAGGTTGAGTGCTTGGAGGATAATAAATTTATATTTATCAGACTCGGCCCCTTCAAGTATAAAGAGTTTCATATTTAGGGGATAATTAATCAAACATTCGTTCAATGATGATCAGAATCTTGGGGGTTCTAACCTATGGTGGTAGTTGGTTTTATATTTATCAGATACTACCCCCAGAGCTATGTGAGTTTCATGCTTAAAGTATTTTGAAATGATTCATTTTCTGTTTATATGCAAGTGTCCAAAGCTTCAATTCTTCTATTCAAATGAGCGAAAATGATGAAAGACTCGATTCTTATTACTGTCAAACGAAAACTGACTTTTGTTACTTTCTAATTGTCTGAAATTGAACCGACTTTCTTTTCGTGTTGTATATTTGAGCCCTGTAAGTTTGTAAAACCACTACGGCTCTTTATTTTCTTCAATCAATGTTCATAGTTTCAGTTCTATGACTTGTGGGTCGTAAACTTCGACCTGTACAGTTCGAATAAATATTTATAATGGTCCTGTAGTATGAATTTCTATCAAAATAAGTTATATATTTTAAAGAAAACCTCAACAAATACTTTTTTTCATCAATAACATGTTGGTAGATCCAAAAATGTAAGAATTTTTTCGAGACCAACTCATACGGAAACTCTCTTTGCACCCTTTGTCTTTGGTCGCTAAATATCGATTTTGAATCAAACTTCCTGAAGAAGTCGTCGCCAATGAGTTGTTTTGACCTGGTACACTTGGGTTCACGAGGTTGACGTCAACATCCCCTCGAGTAAGTGTGTTTGATTGCAAATATCGTTTTTTAATTAAACTCACTAAGGCCCCTCTTTACCTTGGTACAGGGATCTCTTTATTTTTAAATGACGATTTCATTTGACGCTTTCATGTGACGATTTCATCTGACTCTTTAATCTGCTGGTCATTTTTTTCATTTTACTCCGACTACGGTGCTGACTATTAGTATAGCTGTATATGTAAGGTGCAGAGTTAAATCATAACTATACAAGCTACGCTACAAAAAAAAGATTAGACCACGATGGCAGATACTTACGCGCGCGATGCTCCGATTTTTCTTCAAAGAGTTCTCCTGAAACGTTTATGATGGAGAGAACAGGATGATCGATATCACTTGTATATATAGAAAAAGCGCACCCGTCATGCGACGGTTGGTAAATGCGTACCTACAAGTTGTTCATCACAAGAAATAATTTTAAATTGAGTTTATTTTTTATTTTCAACTTTTTTAAAGATATGTTTATAAAAACAAATATATCATCAGCGTAACGGTGACTTCTCATTTTACTTCTATCTGCAGAGATTGAGTAATATAGGAAGTCGTGAGCTACTGCACCCAGGTCTACCTGGTTGACGTCAATTCCCCTCGGATACGTGTGTCTGATTGCGGACTAAAAGAGAGAAAGAGAGAGAGATTGATTTTGATTTATTTATTAATTGTACATTATCTTGTATAAAATTTCACAAATAGCAATTAGAACTGAGAAATATAATTTATAAAAATAAAGTAATAGTAAAGAAAGTAACGAAGAATATCATAAATTAAAATAATCGTATTGGTATAATGACTTAGGTTGTTTTAGTAAGAAGGCAAATGGTAATATATATAGTATTAATACGCTCAACGTCAGTCTTTACAATGAGGTAAATACCCATCAATATAATATACAAACATAAACATATAATTCAGTAACACATCTGTCAATCTAAAGCAAGAATATCACATCACAGTTACTTTCACAGGGTGACTGAATAATAATGAGATCAATAGCTGTTGGAGCGTTTTTGGAGAGAAGCCTGAATGGTGCACGCGCGAGAGTGGCAACGTCGCTGCTCATCTCCCCGTAAGTGGAGGGGAGGCTGCCGCTGAGCCGACCCACACGGTGTGTGTGTAGACACAGCACGCGCGCGCTTCTCTCCGGTGTCTCACGGGTAGAATATCCTTTTGGTAGTTTGTCCGATTAATCAAATTCTAGTTTTACGATAGCTCTCGCCTCATAAGTTGGAAATAAATAATCAATAAACAATTAAACAGTGTTGCTTAGTAAAGACAATGTTTTTGTGTTATTCCTCCCCTTTTTCCTTCCCGGCAAAACTCTTATCCAAGAGGTTATGGCCATCAGCTGCTGAAGTTTTCTTTGTGTGTTGAGTTACCGGTGAAGTGAGAAAGCTTGAAGAATCGAATACTGAAGAACAATAAGCAAGACAAGGAAAATTAAACAGTTGCTGCATAATGGCAGAGAACTATGAAGACAAACAGGTATGGAACAAAAGAAAGTTCATGTATCCTAAAGTGCGGTAGCACTTTGACGGCGAGTAGGTTTTTTTAACCGACTGCCGTTAAAGCGTACGCTTTATATACATTGAAATTCGGTTTTAGGTTAGGTCGTTCATGAAAAAAACACTATTAGGATGATTATTTTTCCTTGACCATATATTCTACGCATAGCCTAAGATCCCCTGAGAAGATTAAAAAAAAAATCATCCTGAAAAATTTCTGCGTAAAGAAGTTATGACCGTCTCAAAATTCGAAACGGTGATTTCCTTTAGAAATTTTTTCGTTTCCAGTCCCTGAGCATCCGGTTTCTCTACATGCGCTGCATGTGGCTTAGACCGGATCTTACGTAACGCTGTCTCACTCTTGCAGCCTGCAGCAAGGCATGCGAGCAGGCTGCGCAGGTGAGGTGCGCGCACGCAAGAGGCCGAGCCGCCGAGACCCGAGCAGCTGAGCAAAAGACAGCGGTCATAATTATTATTATTTTATTACATGATTTAGAAATAATTAAGTAATTAAAAAAGTAGGATATAATAAAATATACAGCGGCATCACGCTAAATTCACTATTAACATAATTTAATTAATAAATATTATGACCGTTAACCATCAATAATTATAGAAAAATATTTGGCTATAATTTTTCAAAACAAAATATCTAAAGTCTCCCTATGATAATCATCTATGAGTTAGAGTGAGTTGAACTTGTGAAACCTTCTGCTGGTGCTGTAGAGATTTATTTATCCAGTGAAAATTGCTGCAACAAATGTCAATGACCAAGTTGAGGTAGTTTAAATGTGAATGGTGATCAATGTCTCATGGGGTTATTCAAATTGTCAGACAAGTAAATACATTTAAATCATCATTGGAATTTATAAATTCTGAGTCAATACACCAACATGGATAAGGTTTACTGCTCTCAGTTTATTTTCCAAGATGAATTTGTCTGACTATCAAGTTTAATTTTAGTTTTATCCGCTATATACCAACTACCTTAACTTGCTGCAGCAAATGTCAATGACCAAGTTGAGGTAGTTTAAGTGTGATCAATGTCTCATGGAATTATTCAAATTGTCAGGCAAGTAAATACATTTAAATCATTACTGGAACTTATAAATTCTGAATCAATACACCAACACGGATAAGGTTTATTGTTCTCAGTTTATTTTCCAAGATAAATTTGTCTGACTATCATGACCAAGTTAAGGTAGTTTAAATGTGATCAATGTCTCATGAAATTATTCAAATTGTCAGACAAGTAAATACATTTAAATCATCATTGGAATTTATAAATTCTGAGTCAATACACCAACATGGATAAGGTTTACTGCTCTCAGTTTATTTTCCAAGATGAATTTGTCTGACTATCAAGTTTAATTTTAGTTTTATCCGCTATATACCAACTACCTTAACTTGCTGCAGCAAATGTCAATGACCAAGTTGAGGTAGTTTAAGTGTGATCAATGTCTCATGGAATTATTCAAATTGTCAGGCAAGTAAATACATTTAAATCATTACTGGAACTTATAAATTCTGAATCAATACACCAACACGGATAAGGTTTATTGTTCTCAGTTTATTTTCCAAGATAAATTTGTCTGACTATCATGACCAAGTTAAGGTAGTTTAAATGTGATCAATGTCTCATGAAATTATTCAAATTGTCAGACAAGTAAATACATTTAAATCATCATTGGAATTTATAAATTCTGAGTCAATACACCAACATGGATAAGGTTTACTGCTCTCAGTTTATTTTCCAAGATGAATTTGTCTGACTATCAAGTTTAATTTTAGTTTTATCCGCTATATACCAACTACCTTAACTTGCTGCAGCAAATGTCAATGACCAAGTTGAGGTAGTTTAAGTGTGATCAATGTCTCATGGAATTATTCAAATTGTCAGGCAAGTAAATACATTTAAATCATTACTGGAACTTATAAATTCTGAGTCAATACACCAACATGGATAAGGTTTACTGCTCTCAGTTTATTTTCCAAGATGAATTTGTCTGACTATCAAGTTTAATTTTAGTTTTATCCGCTATATACCAACTACCTTAACTTGCTGCAGCAAATGTCAATGACCAAGTTGAGGTAGTTTAAGTGTGATCAATGTCTCATGGAATTATGATCTCGACGGAGCCGCAGATTTATTAATTAGAATAATATTACTTTTCAAAGAATCAATTAAAAAAAAAAGCTCTTAGATTTTTAAGTCTTTTTATTTTTAGTTACCCTAATACAGTTTCTGCTTTTCGGTGATGCATGAATATCTTTGGTCGACTGTTAATCGTTAATCTGCGGCTCCGTCGAGTCCGAATGATTTTAACGATATTGAACGACACCTAAATTGAATAAATTGATAGTAAACTTTTACTAAAAAAAAATTGAATTCAAGTTTAAAAAAAAAAAAAGAAAAAAGATGCGTAAAAAAGAAAAGAAAAATTTACTTAAAACTCGTCTGGAAGATGATTCTTTGATTTCATCTCCTTCATCTGTTCATATTCCAAAAAAATATCAACAGAATCAGAGTAGGAATTTTAAATAATTTGAGTAAAAATTAATTAAAGAAATAAAACTGAAAAAAATTTATTAAAAACTCGTCCGGAAAATGATTTTTGATTTCATTTCATTCATCTGTTCGTATCCCCGAAAACATAATATCAAAATCAGAGTAGATACTCGAATTAATTTATAATTAAAGTTTAAAAAAATGAACAGAATTCACTGTAACTCTACTGAAAGATGGTTTTTTATTTTATTTTTTTATTTTATTCATCTGTTCGTATCTTTCGGGATAAATTCATTAATATTAACATAGATCTGAAAGTAACAACATATATACTTTTGTTTTAGTTCTGTCCAAAAAAAAACCACTCGCCGTAAATTCTTACCTTTTTAAAGGTCATATATACATAACGAATGTGCGTGCAACACGATGCCGTTTTTTTATATCCGACTAAAGTTGTTGATGAAGTAAATAGTGAAAAATTGCAAAGGTGAGAGAAAGATAATTGATTTTTTTTGTCCTGCCGTGGGAGTTTGTTGCGGCTGTTCGGACAGCAAGTTTAAACGCGTTTAACTCAGCCAGGCTGCAGCGCCAAGGTTTTTGAATTCGAGGAATCGGAAGGACGGTTGACAGTTTCTTTCTCTCTCTTTTTTTTTCCTCGTCCATGCAATCATTTTGTTTTTTCTTTCATTCTTCTTTCTATGGTTGAGTGGAGGATAGAGACTTTGAGAAACGTAATTCAGCCTGGCCAGTAGCATGCAGGACAAAATTTCTGTCTTTGTCTTTTTCTCTCGGCCGAGCGGCAAAGCTCAGACGGCAATTAAAGCACACATGATCGCGACATATTGGTGCGATGAACTCTGTGTCGGCCGACGGCGATGAGCCAGATGCCGTGCGTTTTCTTTTCTTGAGGTCAGTTTGAAAATTTGAACGACACAGAGCTTTCACTGAACCATCATGCTGTGAAAGCACTGTGAAACCGTGTTACGGTACTTTTAAAAAGGCGGATGTCCGGTACTCGCTCTAAAACTCTCGGTGGTAGACGCGCACGGCCACCTCAAAAGATTTGAGGGCGTGGTTGCCGTGGGGAGAGTGGGTTGCGTCGGTCACTCGGGTATCACGTTACTTAGATCGTTCTACTAACGAGTGATGAGGTATCCAAAATCTCGCCCGAAATCGGAGTGTATTGGTAGACTGAATTTGCATTAATTTTTATTCAGTCACAATCATGCGCTGTGGGCGAGGAAGATGGTTTTACCATGTTGACAAGGTCAGCATCGGTTGATAATCCACACTTGGTGGATGGCTATGGGCACAAACAGCTGATAGAAGTACTGGAGGAATTAAAAAATGGCAAGGTTTAGAACAAACAGTCAATCAGTAAAATAACAAATTACCTTTAAAATTTTTAAACAGGAAAAACCAAACATTCACCTAAATCTTTTTTCAATGTCAACTCCAAACGAAAAAAAATTTTTTTAACGAATATTATTCACAGATAAACAGACCGGGGTCAGCGAAGAGGGTGAAGATAAGTGGCAAGTAATCAACAAATGCAGTGCAACCGACAATCTGGACAGGTCGATAGGGTGCGAAAAAGAACGGTCATTGCTTGAAAATGGTGACCCCTGGGATAAGCAACCTTTGACGGGGCCATCAGTCGGACTGCCACCTCCACTTCAGCCAATGACACAGCCACCTCCTCTTCAAGCAACTGTACCCGAAAAGACTGGTAGTCGGACTAGGGATACACAACCAGATCGATCCGCCGAGGCAGAAAAATGGTATCGATTGACGATGCAAAAACAGAAAGAAGCCGAAAAATGGAAGAGCGCAATCAACAATTACAAAAAAAAAAAAAAAAAAAAAAAAAAAAAAAAAAAAAAAAAAAAAATTGGCCGAAAAGCAACAAGCGGACCAACGATGTCGGATAAACAAACAGGTGGAATACATCAAACAGGTGAATAAAAATAACCACTCTACCATCATTCAAACAGAAAATACATTATCGCAAGCACAAAATTCGAAAACTCCCTTGACGACGTCATCAACTGCTTTAAGAAATGAGGCTTCGGATTCAGAGTCAGGAAATTCATCCATGGGCAGCCGGGGGACTAGAGCACATCATCGGGAACGTTTTTATTTTCAATGATTTTAAGAAAATACAAATAGGAATAATCAGGAGTGCAAACAAGGGTGAGAAAGCAAACATGAAAATCGACGGAGAAGGAAACCTTGTGGTCAAAAACAAATCCGGAAAGACGATAGAAATCAAAAATGTTCTGGTATTCGGAAAGATTGCTGGAAACCTGCTATCACTGCGAAAATTCGTAGACCTTGGTTTCAGTGTACATCTAGACAACAAGATCATAAGAACTTACGACAAACAGACAAACGTGGATTACATAATTGGTAATTATGTAAAACCGCATTGGCAAATCAAGTTCGACATCTTGGAATCTGAAAACTTAGTAAAATGTCAACCATATGAATGCACAGCTCACATGATTTTGGTGGAAGATTTCATAAATCAATCCCAAGATGTGCATGACTTCTCAACGTCGGAGGGAGCAACAATCAACAGAAGCTCACAAACATCCGTCTGGGCTTGGGAGGGAGAATTCAGATGAAACTTCCCAAACAGAAAGAAAGGCAGATTTCTTTACAGACTCCGAATTGATTGAAATCAGTCTAAACATAAAAATACATGAATACAACAATCAGCTGAACTCAGATCAACCGGAATCGAAAGCCATCAAAAACAATGGTCGCAAGGACAGGAATCTTGGCAAAATGTCCGAGGGCATGAAGTAGCACCTACGGTTAGGACACCTCAGCATCGGATATCCTCGGAAAATCAAACAGCTGGTGGAAGAATTGAAAGATGTAAAATTTGGTGAAGAAATACTGGACTGTAGAATCTGTAAAATGACCAAGATAGTCAAGAAACCACATGACGAAAGCAGAGTAAAAGCAGCACGTCCGATGGAACGACTACACAGTGACATAATGGGGCCAATCCAACCGGTGTCATTTCCAGGTTCAAACAGATATTTAATAACGTTCACCGACGATTTCTCGAGATATGCCAAGGTATCCATCAAACAGAAAAGTCAGGCCAGAGATTGTTTGGAAGTCTTCTTGCGACAAGCGAGAAAGCTCATTGGTGAAGATGCAAAGGTGTGTTACATCCGAGCAGACAACGCCAAGGAGACCTAGGTGAAAATTCAATCTGGTCATGGAGGAAGAGAAGATAGATGAAAATTTCTCCCCTGCATACACGCTTCAGCTAAATGGAACAGCTGAAAGACTGGACAGAACTCTAGAGTACAGTATTCGTTCCATGTTGGAAGATTCCAGGATACCTCCATCGATGTGGGTGCTAGCAGCGGAAGCAGCCACTCATGTATACAACCGTTCAAGGCGAACGATTTTGAAATTCCACTCAGAAAATTTGCACCCAGAGTCAAACTGCACCTAAACAGATTGAGAAGATTCGGGTGTAAAGCCTATCTGCACAAACCAAATCCACCAAAAAAATTTTCGGCGACGGCAATCGAGACCATCTTGGTAGGATACACAAAAACCAGATACTCGTTATGGCACCCTCCAACTGGAAAATTCTACAAATCAAGAAACGTTGATTTCAACGAGAAGGTTCGAGACGAATATACTGCAAAGTCCGAAAACTTTGTGTCAGCAAACACGGAAGAAAGAAAACTCGACCAAACAGATGAACTGACTTGACTTCTCAGTGAAGAACTACCAACCAGAAATGGACGAGCCAAACAAACAGCCAGTTACTCAGCAACCGATAGATGTTTTGGAACAACAACCAAAAAAGAAAAGAAAAATCCAATCAGCAAGTCCATCGGAAGCCCAGACAGAAAACATGCCATTCAAACGCATTCAACCAGGCCGAACTGCAAACAGTCGTTTGGACTATAAGGAGCTAGTAAGACGGGTGAGAAAACCGCTTTGGTGAGAGACAACGCTTTTGCCAAGTTAGTAGCCGTTGAGACAGACGAGCTGGAAGTGTTCTTTGAATTCGAGGAGCAAAGACAGCCAAATCAACACCCAGACGAATACCAACTAAAGTGTGCTTTCTTGGCTGAAATAAACAGAGTCCCGACAACCTGTCAGAGAAGCAATGGCCTCCGCAGATGCAGAACGATGGCAAGAGGCCAAAAGACCAGAATTGGAGTCGATGGAACGCAACAATGTCTGGGACATAGTGGATCGACCTCTCAAGGATCAAGACGCACCTAAAGTCATCGATTCGAGATGGATTTTTGAAAAAAAAATTTCAAACAGTGGTGACCCTAATTACAAAACTAGGCTAGTCGTGAGAGGCTTCAAAGATGACATTCAGTAAGAGCTCTATGAGGTATATGCTTCGGTTTCCAGACTTCCTCTAATCAGGGCTTTTCCGTCGGTGGTGAACAAGTACGACTTGGAGCGTTCCTACACGATGAGCTTGAAGAAGAAAATTCATGGAAATTCCAGATGGTTTAGAAGTTTCCGTGAAAATCAAGAAAGGCAAAGTGTGCAAACTGAGGAAGGCAATCTACGGTTTAAAAGTTAGCTCCAAGCGGTGGTATGAGAAAATCACCTTGAAGATTCAGAAGCTTGGACTCAAAAACACTGAGTGAGCCTTGCCTACATACCAGGAGGTGCAAGGGAGAGGTCGATGTTATCCTTGTGTACGTAGATGACATGTTTGTGGCTTTAAACAGCAAACAGAGACTGGAAGAAATCAAAGCGAGCCTCTGTCTTGGAGAGCCTGGACATTTTCTAGGCTTAAGAATAAACAGTGACAGAAACAAGAAAATAGTCAAGATAGATCAAACAGAATACACGGAGAAAGTCTTAGAACGTTTTGGAATGGAAAATTGCCACCCCAAGAGGACCTAGATGGAAACACGGCAGGTGCAAAAGCAAAATAAAAAAAAATAAAAATTACCAAACAACGATGGTGAAAATCTAAACAGAGAGAAACTACCAGTGAAGACCGGAGTCCTTTACAGGAAGCTATCCGCTCCCTTTTGTATCTGGTGGGTGGTACTCGTCCAGATATAGCCTACTCAGTCAACGTATTGGCCAGAAGACAGGTCGCTCCAACGGTGAAAGATTGGGAGGATGTAAACAGAATCTTTAAATACCTGCGAGGAACAAGTCAGTATGGTTTGATATACACAGGACAAACGGAAACCCTGGAAGCTGCGACTGACACAAGCCACAACGATTGGACAGATTCGACATCAACCACCGGGTTTATGATCAACTTGCATGGCGATACAATTGCTTGGAAGAGTTACAAACAGAACTACGTCAGCAGATCAACTACGAAGGCCGAGTATGGTACGATGAGCGAGGCATGCCGTCATTTAATCTCCCTGGACAAGGCAGTAAGAGACATAACTGGAAACTGTTACTTTCCTTTTACTATCTGGTGTGACAACTCGGCCGCAAGAAAGAACACTCAGAAGGAAGGATGTCAGAAGCTCTGTGACTTCGATGATCCAGTGCCCAACATTCATGCTAATCTTCGCTTCAGGGAAGAATGTGGTGATCGTCCAGAGTTGTCTAATCTGCATGGAGACTACATCAAACAGAAGGTCAAGGAAGGAGTCGCTAAATTGAGATGGTTATCGACCAAGGAGAATCCTGCAGACATATTTACCAAACCACTCGATTTCAAAACCCATCAAAATCACACTGGGAAAATTTTTAAGCTAGGCTTATTTTGGAATGAAATTACAGACAGATAAGTTAAACAAAATCAAACAGAATTTGCTAGGTAAGAATTATTTAATAAATTGCTTTTTTTGTGTTATGCTTCAGGGAGCTGTACCGCGAGAAAATTGGTCTTCCAAACCAGAGGGACGAGTCAAACAGGACGGACTCAGAACCCGAGGGAGCAAGTAACAAGTTCAAATATGTCCCTTTGCGTAAACCTAAATGCGGGCCAGATTCTCCTGAACCTCCGGAGGAAGATACTGCACGTGACCAAATAATTTTTGATTAGATGTAAATTCTTGAGAGCTTTCATTTCGTGAATTCATTTTTTTTTAGGTAGAGTCGTTTGGGGCTACTCCCCACCTTTTATCACTCATAGTATTCAACATGAGATTTTGTACAAACAGAAACCGATCAAACAGATAAACGGAAAAGGCTTCACCCCAAAGGAGGAAGTGTTGGAGCATTTTTGGAGAGAAGCCTGAATGGTGCACGCGCGAGAGTGGCAACGTCGCTGCTCGTCTCCCCATAAGTGGAGGGGAGGCTGCCACTGAGCCGACACACACGGTGTGTGTGTAGACACAGCACGAGCGCGCTTCTCTCCAGTGTCTCACGAGTAGAATATCCTTTTGGTAGTTTGTCCGATTAATCAAATTCTAGTTTTACGATAGCTCTCGCCTCGTTGTAAGTTGGAAATAAATAATCAATAAACAGTTAAACATTGTTGCTTAATAAAGACAATGTTTTTGTGTTATTCCTCCCCTTTTTCCTTCCCGGCAAAACTCTTATCCAAGAATAGCAAACTTGTCACTCACAAGGAGAGGTCACACCCTCCGGGTCACCGATCTTGACGAAACTTTGGGGATCGTTTTCTTATACCAAAAGATGAAGAAATCTACCAGTCATCCCGTCTAATGGGCCTTTCATACCTAGTTCCTACATAGCTTATATCGCACTTTTAGCTCTTTTTGGGTTTTTTTGCGAATTTTCAAAAAATTCCTGCTCGAAGCCTATTGCACTTACAAAATTCTACAACCCTGCATTTTTTTTGTTTTTTCATCTTCTTTAGAGAAAAAATATTTTTAAATCTAATTTTGAAGAAATAGTCCATGTAAAATTAAGGTGATCGAAAGCATTTTTTTACTGTTTTTTTTGGTTTTATGAACTTAAACTGTACGTCGTCAGCCTTATAAAAAGTACGTCTAAAAATATTTTTTCTAAAAAATTCATAAAATAACAAGGAAAATGCAAGGTTGCAAAATTCTGTAAGTGCAGTAGGCTTTGAGCAGGAATTTTTTGAAAATCAGCTTGTTTTGACACTTTTAACAATTTGTGCGACTTTTGTGGTTATTTGTGCCAATTTTCAAAAAATTCCTGCTCAAAACCTATTGCACTTACAGAATTCTGCAACCCCGCATTTTCTTTGTTTTTTTATGAATTTTTTAGAAAAATATTTTTAGACATAATTTTGATAAGGCTGATGACGTACAGTTTAAGTTCATAAAACCAAAAAAACAGTAAAAAAATGCTTTTGATTACCTTAATTTTACATGGACTATTTCTTCAAAATTAGATTTAAAAATATTTTTTCTCGAAAGAAGATGAAAAAACGAAAAAAATGCGGGGTTGCAAAATTTTGTGAGTATAATAGGCTTCGAACAGGAATTTTTTGAAAATTCGCAAAAAAACCCAAAAAGAGCTAAAAATACGATATAAGCTATGTAGGAACTAGATATAAAAGGCCCATTAGACGGGATGATTGGTAGATTTCTTCATCTTTTGGTATAAGAAAACGATCCCCAAAGTTTCGTCAAGATCGGTGACCCGGAGGGTGTGACCTCTCCTTGTCAGTAGTATGTAATGAACTAGTGTATCACCAATCAAAGTTATGTACTAAAGTATCTGCTATCAAAATTGTTGATTCGTTGTCATGATCCAGGCAGCTGCATATCATCGACTTCTGTGGCAAAGATATGAGATTTTTGAAAGAGAAAAGAGAGGAAGCATTTTGAATATGTGGAGGTAGTGAATTCCAGAGATGAGTGGTAGAAACATGAAAGAAGAATTCGAGGCAATTGGTATTTGCCTCGACTCTAGTACTTTGCTAGGAAAAAGTTAGGAAGATAGGACGTATGTGCGTCTGCAAAATTTTATACAAAAGACAGGTCACGAAGTAATCCCTGCGATCTTTTGGGGTAAGCTAGCCCAGCTCACGCCTGTAGGGAGTGATATGATCACTCCTCTTAACCTCATAAATATATCTAACGCCCCTGTTGAGAACTCTCTGTATCTTCAGATCCAGCTCACCCGAGATATTGCAATAGACCAGAGAACAATAATCTACTATAGGAAAGAGGAGCGTTTGAACAAGGTGACATCTGAGTTCAAGGGTAGTGCTGCGTCTGAAATTTCAGATATAAACGTGCTCTTTCCAGTTCAGTTTTGAATCGAGCATCACCCCCAAGCTACGTATAGAGGAAACAAATGGGATACATGAGCGCCCAAAGTGCAAGCAATCAATACCTAGGTCAGCAAATCTGTTCACAAACCTTGATGTCCCAAGAATCATGGCCTTGGTTTTACTAACCTAGAACCCCAAGTAATTCTTAGAAGCCCAGTTTGCAACATGCCTTGCAGATCAGCAAAATGGCCCAGACGTAAATCTGCAGGTCATCATGACATATGCCAGGATCAAGGTCCTGAGCAATGTCTGCTATGAACAGAGTAAAGAGGGCCCAGCACTGACCCTTATTAAGAGGACAAAAAGAACGCTTACATCCCTACTCTTACTGCTAGCGACTGACCCAAGAGACGTGACGTGAATCCAACGCAAGACTCCATTGGAGAAACCAAATGAGCGAAGCTTGTTTAGCAAGGTAGTATGACAGACTGAGTAAAAGCCTTGGAGAAGTCGAACAGTAATAGGGCTGTGATTTCCTTCCTGTCCATGTCTCGACGAACGTCGTCTGTGAGTTTCAACAGAGCAGTCTGCGCACTGTGACCAGCCCTGAGACCCACCTGATATTGATCCATCAAGCTCTCAGCCTCAGCAAACGATGAAATTTGATCAAAGACTAATCTTTCTAGGATTTTAGACATGAAACAGAGGAGGGAGATGGGACGGAAGTCACCTAGACACGTTGGAGTCGGTGTTTTATTAAGTGCAATCACTAGATTGCTTCCAATGAACCAGGAATGTAGCAAATGTGAGTGACTCGTTAAAAATAGTTTGAATATGTGGAGCTATAGTTTGAAGTAATGATTTAATAAAGTTTTGCGGAAGATGGTCAATGCCCGTTGCCTGAGTCGTAGATTGTTCAACAGCTTGGATAACATTCTCAAGTGTAATAGGGGAAAAAGCAAAGCGATCATTACTCCCATCTTCTCCCAGAGTGTCTAGGAAATGAAAGAGTTCAGGTTCTGTAGAATCAAAGGATATTGGAGCAAAGTGGGCATTGAGCTCCTCCGCAGAGAGGCCAGCAAGATTAGTGTCAGGACTAGGTGATATGCCAAGGTGTCTAAGTTCCTTCCTGATTTGTTGAGGATCAGCCAGCCTTTTCAAACGGTGCCAACAGAAGTCCAACCTCGCAGTTTCAATCTGCTGATGTGCAAAGTTACGAGATTGCCTGTAAAGATAGAGTTCGAGGTCCAGTTTAGAACGTTTGTAACGTTTATATAAAAGGTCCCTTCCAGCAATGAGGGAACGATGGTAGGAGGTAAACCAGGAGTGCTGATTTCTCTTGGTGTTAATAGTTTTAAGAGAAGCAACATAGTCTAACTTTTGCTCCAAAGGAGGACTTAGCATCTGTGATCATCGACCAATCACATTTACCCAAGTACTCATTTAATACTTCCTGGTTGACAGACTTAAAGTCTCTAAAGGAAAATTCACGAGTCCTCGAAGAAAGAAGAAATCAGATTAAGCTCAGCGAATATAAGGTCATGCCCGGCTATGAAAGGAGTGTCAGACTTCCAGTTAGTCGCTTTATTATCAAGGGCATCAACCAGGCACAGGTCAAGCCAGGTATCTGAATGAGATTTGTGATGGGTAGCTCTAAAAGGCACTGAAAATAAGGAATTTTTGGAGACAAATCTGCGAATGAAGTCTGCATCTGGTCAGATAGTTGATCCGCATTAAAATCTCCCATGATCACCTTTATACCGTAATCATGCATCGTATCCCTGAGAGATTCAACAGAATCCGTGCACCAAAGAAATGGAGCATGCGATGGTCTGTAGACTACGCAGGGTGTAGCCTCTTCTTGTAAGTTATATACAAAACCTATCGGATTCTATGAAAAATTAGAATTTTTTCTTCATTAATGGTACTAATCAAACTTATAAAAACGTCTTTATTATTTAAACATTACGATATATAAATGTTACAGTTAAAACTCAAAATTAGTTGAAACTAGTATTTACTAGTCAAAACTAGTTTTTACAAATGGCTTGAGCTTGTAAAAACGAAATGAGAAGCTTATTTAAGTTAAAACTAGTTTTTACTGAAATGAGCGTAGTTACTACTAGCATTTACGAGTAAAAACAAGTTTAAAGTATAAAATTGTCATTTCAAGTTAAAATTAGTTTTAATTAGGAAAAACTAGAAGAATAAGAGAGTAGTATATGTACCGCTTTGGCGAAAGTAAACAAACATGATTCATTTACTTCGCCAGGCGCAGTGCTCGGCGGCGCAGTAGGGTTAGCGGTGTGGTCGGGGAGCACGTGACTGCTTCTCGCAGCCAATGATGACTCTGCATGAAAGAGAGCATCATCATATTTGCTTTTTCGAGGCGGCGGCTCGCAGTTGCTGCGGGAGGGGGTGCTCGGGGCCGCTCTGGAAGGAGGAGGAGGGCTTCCTGGTGCGGTGACGCGGTCGAGGCGGCGGCTCGCGGGTGCTGCGGGAGGTGGTGCTTGGGGTCGCTGAGGCGGCTGCGCTCGGACGTCGCGACTGCTGCTGACTCTGCAGGAGCTGCTGCTGCTGCGGCATCTGTATCTTGTTCTATTCTTCAAGAGATTATTTAATCCTGGATCGGTCATTTTTAAATTAATAAAATAGTTTAAAAAATCAAAAAAAATTAGAAATTAATAATAATAATTTTTAAACCATTGAAAAAAATACTTTGAATATACTTTGATACTAATTAATTTTACTTTTTAATAATTTTTATTCCTTTGAAAAATACTTTGATTTTACTTTAATACTAATCAATCTTACTTTTATAATAACTTTTAATCCTGATAAAAATGATTCAAGTCCGGAGGAGGATATTTAAAAACAAGTGAAGTATATATTTTTTAACTTTTTTTTCCATTTATTGAATGTTTACATTATTTCATAATATTTACATTTCATTACAAAACTTTTACTTTTTCACACTTTGTCATTGAAAGTAAAATCAAACTGAAAATTGCCCATGTAGGTGGCATGGAGGAGGATATTTAAAAACAAGTGAAGTATATATTTTTTAACTTTTTTTTCCATTTATTGAATGTTTACATTATTTCATTACATTTACATTTCATTACAAAACTTTTACTTTTTCACACTTTGTCATTGAAAGTAAAATCAAACTGAAAATTGCCCATGTAGGTGGCATAAAATTTTTCCTTTTCTACATTATCTTGCACTGTTTCCCAAAAGAAATTGTGCTCGGTCAGAGCATCCGAAATTTTTTGAGGCAGATAAATAGCAAATTCGTTATCAAAGGTAGCCAAAACTTTGCGTCCATATTTTTTTGTCGTCTTGTTTACAGATGTCACTTTGTATTTGAGATTTATGTCCAGCTGCTTTGAGTTTTTACGGGGTAAATCAGGTGCTTGAGATATACTGTTAAGCCAGTCGATGCCTACTTTTCTGCAGCCATATTTTTAAGCCTGGAACAAATTTTTTTGATTAATTTCAGAAAATTAATAAATAAAAAGTAAAAATAATAGAGGTCGCCAAATCTACTTACAAGTATTTTCAGGAAGATGACTTTCAAAAATCCAAAAGCTTGTTTATTGGCTTTTGTTCGGCTGGTAAAGAGTAGGTGGTCAGTTAAGTCGAGGGCTGTACAATTTGTGACTGATGGAAAGACTGACTTTCGTCGTGCAATTTATAGGTATAAATTATTTAAAATAAATATTGCAAGCCGTGCAAATGCAGCATTGGCGTTTTACAAAGTCCTGACAACGTGATTTTACAATAAAGACATTTTCGCACTACTACTTTGTAAACAATGTATGACACAGCCGCCGTTACCCGTAAATTGATAATTATCACGTGATTTGTGTTTAATAAAAGATCTTGCAATACAATCATTTTTTTTCAAGTCATCAGAAAAATTATTTAGAAAAGCTTCGAAACCTAATCCATTAGTCATATAATGTAAAAACATTAAACAATATTGACTACATACGTCGGATGTCTCACTCTGAAGTTGTTTAACATTCCATCTTAAATGCTTACAATTTTTGCGCAAAGTTTTAATATGATTGGGTATAAATGGGGGTATACCGTAGCTATCTAGATAATGCCCAAAACCGTGTGAATCTACATGTATAGCAACCCAATGCATACCAGGCTGAGTGTGATTATCAGTGTTAAATACAAAGGCCGTCGGTTTCATCCATACCCATGGAATCCGATCCGCAGGGGGCATCAGCGATAACTTGTTTAGAATCTGCAGGCTGTTCATTGTAAAATATTACAGGTGAACTAAAAGGGAAATCTTTATTTAAGCTTTGAGATTTAGATAGCAAGTATGCTTTAATTCGGTAGACGTTAGTTAAAGCACAAGCAAATTTTAAATAATTATTTTTTACAGGGTGATTTATACAGTACTTGTCGCTCCACGGTATGTTATTAAATGACGGACAGTTCGTATCGTACTCTAAATTAATAACTTCTCTAGTAGTCATTTTATGAAACATTAACCACTTTTCTTTACCCCTAAAATAAGTTTTATCGACACTTTTAAAAATATCGCTGAGCGTACGATTGAGCGTTTTCAAAGTCACACTCCCTTCTAAATAATCTATGCCGTGTTGATTCCTTGTCAACCAATTATTCTCTTTACGAACTTCACAAGGTAGCGAATCTACTCGATACACAGCGCTAACAATCCGATGCGCGACAAATTCATTTTTTAAAGATAACAAAGCTATTTCTTTAGGTACCAACTTGTTATTTTTATCTTTGAAAAATTGAACATCTGCAATGAGCTCCATTGTAGGACAGTATTTCGTTAACTAACTCATTTTTTAACGAGACTAACTTTATATACTTAAAAAGCGACATCTAGTGATTCAACCACTAAAGTCTACAAGAACCTGCCTCGACGCGTCAATTTCTAAAATATTTTCATATTCCGAATAAACTATACAATTTACTGTTTCGGTCAGAGGATCGTCAAATCTAACATCTATTATAACGCTACCGTGTTTAATTAAATTCCAATGAATACACTCGTTTGCAGATACGTCAGGCGTTAAATCGAAAGCAAAAAGGCAGTAGCCATCAGAGTAAGACTCGCGAGGTATGTTATTACCTTCGTCAAGAAAATGAACACCGGTACCCGAAAATAGAGAGTGATAACAATCTATATACGCACCGTATTTTTTTAAATCAGGCTGCAAAGATTTCGACGGTACCTGCACACCGTCAACATACAGACATAGAAAATGAATGTTAAAATTTTTAAAGTTGAAGGGATTAAGGCGACGATCACCGTTGAAAGCTTTATTATTAACAAAACCTAAAATTATTCTTTTTGGAAGTTGCCCTAAAATGACGTTATCTAAGGTTTCACCGTGAATACGGCTGTGCATCGTAATAGATTTTGTTTCTACGCGCGAAAGGGGATACTTACTAGTTGACTTTGAAAGCGCTCTAGCATGAGCTAACAAAACACTAGGACTGATTTTGACACGGCGCACTAATAAAGACGCTTCTTCGATATGAACAGAGTAGCATCCTGCAGGATCCATAAGACTAAAACATCTCTCGATTTTACCAAGCGAACTCTCACTTCGACGCCATTTATTAATAATTTTTCTTGATTGAAGACATCTCCGTGTAAATGACCAATCAGATCCACAGATTTTTTGTAGTTGAAAAGTTTTCTACGAGCTTCAAGGCCACTGTTTGCTGTTCCTAAGTCATCTATATTTTTAGCTGTATCGTCGTACCAAAGAACGCTTGTCAAATGAGATTTTTTGGCAGCGGGGCCGTAGTTGAGTAAAGTTTCTATGTACGCTCTATAAGCGTAAGCATGATTGGGTGGCGAAACAGCTTTTTGATTGAAAAAGACATCCACTTGGTTAAACAGGGAGTGCATAAAATTGTTAACCGGTCCAACTTTTTTTGCTTCTTCCTGTGAAGATTCTTTTGGAACTGTACCTTTTAAAGCTACTCTCTAACTCAACATCGTGTGGGTTAAATTGAGATATTCGTCTCCTGTACCAGTGATAACAAACTCTATAGGTGAATCGTCAGTGAGCGAAGATATTGGCTTATATTGAACGTACTTTGAACTTTCTATAGCTGTTAAGGTTGGAGGAATATCGAATAACAAGAGCTCCGATTTTAAACACTCGCACGATAAAAACGCCATTTTGCTGATTAATCAAAAATATCTCTTGCCTTTCTTTTCACAATTTTTTTCTTTGTTTTCTTTCCTTTATTATTTTTTGTACTTCTCTTAAGTGCTTTTTTTTATTTTTGATTTTCTCTTGCGCTTGCAAACAGTCTCAGAGTCGGTTAAGAACTGCAAAGTTCTCATGCCGCGAGGCCTTTTATAACCTGATCCTTCCATCATCATTGCATCTAATTTATCTTCGGCTTTACGCTTCAAGTTCATTCCAGACTCACGTATACGATTGCGCAGAGACTCTTTTACCGGAGTATTTTGAGTCACGTCGGTCACAACGTTCATACCAGCACGAAAAGCTTCTTTGCCAACGGCTCGAGCACCACTCGATAGTAAAGGTAGAACTCGCCAAAAGATGCTCACAAGAAAAGATCCTATGCCTCCATGACCTCTTTGATGGGGAGATCCGATAAAAATATACAACAGATACATAATCACCGCGTTCAATGCCAAACTCTAGATGATTTTTTGTACAAGCCAAATTATTGAGTTCGTGAATAAAAGTTTTTATATATTTATAAACCCCCGGCGATACAGTTGAAGTCGAAGCCGTAGTTTCTTGATCTTCTTCACCTGTGTCAGAGATTAAATTAGTTTCATAAGCAGCAGTCAAGGCCTGTGTTTTTTTTTCTGCGTCAAGTAACAAGTAATCTATCGTCGGTTTCTTTCGGTATCGTATAACAGAAATTAATCTCTCTTCGCGCTCAAGTGGAATGTGTTGAAAGGTCAATGGAATCCTTATCTCTGTTAAAGCGACTGCTGAGGTAGCTGCGTGACGAAGCCAGTTGTAGTATTGTCAGGGTATTAATGCATGCTACTGTTACTGGGAAGAACAATTTAAAATTGATCCTTCATTTTAGATTTTTCAATTGACTTGCTTTGATCCAAGAGCAAAATTTTTCTGGATACCCACGCCACCGAACAAAATATTCTTTCGAGCGACCACTGGTTCTAGTTTTTAAAATTTTTTCGACGTCAGAAAAAACCTTTTTTAAATCTTTTTTTACGCGACTAAGTTCTTCCTCGTAGAAAAATCCATCGATTTCTTCATCGGCTAAATCTTTTAGGTGATAAACAGGTGGATAACTAGTCAAGCATATCCGAGAAATCTTGAATAACTCCAAGGTCCAATGACTCTCGTAACCTTTCGCAAAAACGTTTCGAGCTCGACTGACGCGCACCAGGTCGTTCACGTTATATTTAGGAACTCTGACGATGGGGCGTTCGTAACGATGCTTGATGTTTCTACGAGCTTCGGCAGCGTTATCAAGGGTAACAGACGCCGGTGTCATTTTTGTAGCTGTGTGTTTAGTATGATTATAAGCTTCTACAATGTTAGGCAAAACATCTAAATATCTATGCGTGTTTTTATGCGTTAAATATCTGTAAATTCGCTCTTTCATCGATCTTATAAATCTCTCTACGGTCGCGGCTTTAACATCGGGACTACGGACAACGCGGTACAATATATTTTTGTTTTTCAGGTAAAGTTGAAACTCGCGATTTACAAACTCTTTACCTTTGTCGAATTGCATGGAAACGGGAACTCTGTTGTTAGCCTTTTTAAATATATTATCGAAAGCAAGAATTACGCTTTTTGCAGATTTGTCTTTTATCGGCTCAACCCATGAATATTTACTCACAACGTCTATAACGGTAAGAAGATAAGCGTAATTATTGTTGTAAGATTTTAGGGACCTCATGTCCATCAAATCAATTTCCCATACATCATCCATGTTACGAACGTTGTAATGGCGTCGAGGAAACCGTCTTCTCACCTGCTTATGTAAGTTATAGGTATCTTGACCTTCTAGCCAACTTAAAACCTTCGGTTTATTATATTGCTTTCGTGTAGAGTGTAAAAGATTGTTTGCACCCGCGTATGCCATGTTGCGAGGTAGGCCGTAATACAAGCTTTGCAGTCGTGTATGCATTTTTTTATCGCTCTTTTCATTATTCTTCTTCTTCTTCTGCAAAGGTTGACAGTTTACTGACTTTGTCTTCTTCTTGTCCTTCCTCTTGATAGCTTTTTTTATTCGATTGAAAAATTTTTAAAATGTAATCTTGCTGACCATGCTGCAGGCCGTCATCATTGCAACTGTTCTTTCATCGGAAGGAGTCTCACAGGCTAACAAGCGAGAAAACGCTTTTTCGGCAAGCACGCGATCAGCTTGACGGTGGTTGGCCTTTTTATTGGCGTATGCTATATCGTGTTCACGACACGCTTCGTCTAGAGGATTGATGCCTACGTCACCACGATTCAAACGCTCGGACAATTTTGTACCTGGACCGCAAAACTTATAACCTAGTGCATGCATTTCAAAAGGCATAAGGTCTATGACAGCATCCAAAGCACTTTTTCTTCCTCTTTGCTCTCAGTGAGAGTAGCGTTTTCCACAGAAACCTCCATCCTCCCTGGTTATTTAATTTTTGTTTTTTCGGAGTTGCGGAAGTGATGGAATTTTTTTCTGATGCCTTTTTAGCGTTTCTCTTTTGCCTTCTCGACAAACTTTTTTCAAAATTGTCACTTTTTTCGAAAGCACTACTTTGATCTTCGGTAATATCAGCTGGTGAAATCATGAGGTCGTCCCCCTCCTGAGTTGTAGCCATGAGCCAAAATATCCGAGGAAGGAGAAGAAGTAGCACTGGATGACTGACTATGAGCACTGGAAAAGAGTTTACTCCCACAGTTGATTATTTCCGATAAACTCGCGCGGTGTGTTCGCCTCTCGAAGAGCAGCAGCAAACTGTTTACGACCTGTAGGTGGAGCGCGTTTTCTGTGTCTCAGAGCATCGCCAACCAAGTCGACGATATTAGCCCCCGCCACAGAATTTCCGTTTATAGTTACAGCGCCACTCGGGGACCATGTGACGTTACCAGCCCGTTTCAAATGACGCACAAGGTTAGTAGCAGCGCTTTTAAAAGTCTTGGGTACTCCTGTGATGATGAAGCTGTCTTCCAAAAAGCTTAAACGTCCGTGAAGTAATGGCTAGAAGCCCAAGAGTGGTACTGGAGAAATTAAGATTAAGCTAAAACGACAGTAGCAAAATGGCTACAAGACCAAGACTGGTACCGGAGAAATTAAGATTAAATAGTGAGACGTCGTGTGTTATGTGTAATGAAAATTATGTGTCTGGAGAAGAATAAGAATGGTTTATGTGTCACCACGATTGTCGCGGGTGGCTGTGTCAATTATGTATTGCAGAGTGTGAGTGGTTATTTCCTCGTGGAAAAAAAATGACCGTTTGTAAAATCGTATTTTAAATAATTAATTACTATTGAATTGTAAGAGTGTAAACGTAAAAAAAATGTTTTATCTAAAGCAACATTTTAATGACTTTCGAAGACTAAGTGTGAAAAAGTTTTTATGTAGATTTACCAAATATATGCTTATTAAATAAATTGTAATGGGAATTTAACCGTGTATTTAAATGAAACAAAATATATGTATAGTTGTGAAAAAGCCAATTTTTTATTTTAACCCGTACCTCCAAAATTTATTCCTTGATAATTAAGTATTTTTTATTAAAAATTAAAATTTAAAACTTTCTAATTCACTTTTAAAAATATTTAAAAATTAAAAAATGTTAAAATAGTAAAAAAGTAATTAAATTTCCTATAAAAAATAGATACCAATTAATTTTAATGTTTTTAATTTAATTTAAAAATTTAATTTTAATTTAAAAGCTAACTATGATGATGCTCTCTCTCATGCAGAGTCAGCATCGGCGGCGAGAAGCAGTCACACGCTCCCCGACCACACCGCTAACCCTACTGCGCTCGCGACACACGAGGCATCCGCCGCCGAGCACTGCGCCTGGCAAAGTAAATGAATCATGTTTGTTTACTTTCGCCAAAGCGGTACATATACTACTTAAGAGTATACATTTATTACAGTAAAAAATATTTTTAATTTACACTTTTTATACTAATAATCAAATTCATGAATACTGACTTTGACAGCTCTGAAACCTAAAATATTATTTATTTTGACAATATAAACCATTATGGCACTTAGAGTTGCACAATATTCCTTTTTTTTTTTTTTTTACACAAATAGCGATTTGAATCACATGATTTTTTACAAAAGCACTTAACGAAGCCCTGTCTAGTACCAGTTGAAGCTTTGGTAGCAGCTGTACGAAGAGGTAGCTTAGTGTTTGGAACTTGGTCAGTATATAAAATAACTTCTTTACACGAACTGAACTCTGACCTAAAAATAGAAATAGTAGATGATTCTTCTAAATCAAGAGTACTCGAGCTTATACCTAAAAAATTTGCAAAGAATAAAACAATGTCATCAAGTTATTTTTTAATTTTTTTAATAAAAGATGTACCTGGTAAGTCAAGATCGATACTTTCTTCACTTACCACGTTTTTTTTTCTGACATGTTTCACACATTGATAAGAAAATATTATTCATTTCAATAGTTATACTAGCATATTTTTGTGAAGTTTCTTGTTTCATACGATCTCTACCTCCATGCCCAATAACGATTTGTGAAGACTCGATGACATCAAAAATTTCTTCTAGAGGTAAAAAGTATTTAATTTTCTCACCACATGTGATAAGCCGTTTAGTTTTACCGACTAGCAAAACATCAAATCGACTGACGCGTCTGTATTGGAGCGTAGTTTTATTACTCATTGACTTCGCTTCTTCAACCTCCTTAATTAAAGAACCATACGCATTTTTCTTCATAACATTTAAATGGTCATTTTTTTTTTTTCATTGATTCCTCAAGTTTTTTAAAAACTGTTTACGGTATCTCTCACGAGAACCTTCTTCCCAAACACTCATGATGATCCTTGAGTGTTATCAGGAACTGTGAGGTTTCTGAAGAAAACATGTGTACGATAAGCACAACTAAACTATGAGCCTGTGGTTCCATCTGATAACAAAAATAGAAACTTATTTAAATATTCATTTAAGTAAATACTAGTTTTAACTAGCTCATGAAATCAATTAGTTAATTCTGGTATTTACTAGTTAAAACTAGTTTCTAATCAAGCCATTTGTAAAAACTAGTTTTGACTAGTAAATACTAGTTTCAACTGATTTCGGGTTTTAACTGTAACATAAATATTATAAACTAACTAAATGTGGTAGTAATAAGTTCAATGTCATAACTTAATCAACTATGTAATAAGTAATTCAGAAGAGTTCTTGTATTTAGTTCCTCCTCCTTTTGCTTCATAGCAAGCTGAAACTCTTCGTTCTATTGACATTGAAAGATTTGAGCAATAAGTTTGACTAAAATTTTGCTTAGCGGCAGCTATTTCTACTTTCAGATCATTAAAATTTTTAATTGTTCTTCAACTTAAAAAATACATCCATCAATATATTTATATAAACCTTTATATATAAATAAAGTAAGTTATATATATATATATATATATATATATTAGGGGTTACCCCCTGCTCGCTTCGCTCGCCAACCCCCAGAAAAATTCATAAAAAAGTTAAATAATAAGTTAAAATACTTCTGCAAGCCCTTCAAGCATGTTAAATATAAGGTTTTTTGACGTTTTGAGGTGCTACTCCGGAAGGAACTTTGAAAATTACGGCGTCTCCGGGAGGGGCACCTCAAAACCTTCAATAAACCTTATATTTAACATGTTTTAAGACACTCCTGCTGGAGGAGCCAAAAAAAAAGAGCTCCTCCTGGATATGACTATATAATATAGGAAGATATATATATAACTTACTTTTTAATAGTTTTATTTTTTTCGTATGTTTATAATATACATTTTCCAAAGACTGAAAATGAGATATTTATAAACAAATTTAATAACATGTCAATATATTTGAACAATGTTGAATGATGTCTTTTGTTTATTCTTTACAAGGGTATAAGGCTGCATTAACTGTAGTTTTCTCATATAATTTAGCTTAAACATTAAATAAAAAATATTTGGAAGCAAAAAATCATTATTATTTTAGTATGAAATTGAAGTTATAATTCTTGGCTTTAAGATAAGCAGCATAAGTTGTTCAAAATTTTTAATTCAACCATGAAATTTCAAGTTGAAAAAAAAATTGTAAAAGGGCGCATTCCGGTTGACTGTTTCTATTACTGTAGTCGAATTACAGCGCCTGCCTCTTGTAGAGAAAATATACTTTTTCCAAAATTATCTTTAAAATATAACTAGTAGCGTTTGGTTAATCAAAATCCGCAGTAATTAAGCTCCTGCAATAATAGGTCCGCATAACCTATGTATTTAACTTTTTTAATGCCTTTTAGGAAATAACAAATATGTCCCAGCTGAAAAAATTCATATGGAAATCCATATGGGGATCCATGCAAGACCCCGTACGGAAATCCATAACAGAATCCATATGAAATTCCGTATGGAAAATTGAAACAGATTTCCATATGGATTTCCATATGAATTTTTAAAAGCAAAGAATTTTTTTTTTTTTTAATAATTGTTTTTTCCAAATGTTTTTTATAATTTAATAATAATTAAAAAAAAATTGGTTAGCATAATTATTTTTATGCCTTTTTCCAAAATAATATTTGTACATATCTTTTCTCTTTATCCAAATTTTTTTTTTTTTGAATTCAATTCTTTATATTTTGATTTTATTCTCATTGGTAAAAATTAATATTTTACAAACTTCATATTTTATTTTGATTATTGATAGTTATTGATACTTATATAATTTAATGTTTGAAGTCATGCGTTTTTCATTGTTTTTGTTTCGTTATCTCAAAAGTTAATACCGCTTGCTATATTTTTCTTTGTTCCTCACGATTCCTAACATCTTGCTTTATCAGAAAACCTGTTTTAAAAAAATATTATAAGAAAATTGAATATGCAATTCAAAAATAACCTTCAAATTTTTACGAATTTTTATGCTTGGCAGCACTTTCCCCTCGTGAAAATATATGATGCGTACTCACATGCGTACGCACGTGCTGTTAACGTACAGTAATTTTTTTTTTTTAAATAACAACAACTTTATTATTTTTAAAACAGTAAACAACAAGGTAACAGTTATAAACAATAAGTTTAACATCAAAACTTAACTTGTCTCTGCCCTCTGCTGGGCTTGCAACCTGCACGAACTCTATCATTGTGAACCTTTCTCCTGTTCTCGGCCATCACTGCTGCTGCTGATCATTTGCGACCATGTGTTAGCAGTATAAATATGGAAAATTTGTCGAAATTATAAATTGTTACTCAATTTATTTTTAAGTTAAAAATTTGAGATTGTTATTTCTTTGTGCTTTCTTTATTGCACAGGGGTGAGATTCTATAATCGTATTACGGTAAGGTAAGGTAAGGTAACGTAGTAAGGGAGCCACTGCCTGCGCGGATTGACGTTGACGGTGGCTCCCTCACTACATTACCTTACCTTATCTTACCGTTATACGATTATAGAATCTCACCCCAGATCTATGCTCATCGGAGGTTTTAGTGTGCCAGGCTCTGGACATTCAAAAAATGGATTTCAAATTTTTTAGTTGAGTTTTGATATTAACATTAAAAGAAAAAATTATAAAAACTTTTTCATTAAAAATATATAAAATTTTAAGATAATAGCAAACTAGTGGTAACATGTTTTTTTCTAATTCGAAAAATTTCAGGAACACGGATGTTTGGTTCAGTTCGCCATAAATTGAAAAATAAATTCTTTATTGTTGAACTTATTGTTTATAACTGTTACCTTGATGTTTACTGTTTTAAAAATAATAAAGTTGATGTTATTAAAATAAAAAAATTTACTGAACGTTAACAGCACGTGCGTACGTACATGTGTACGCATGTGAGTACGCATCATATATTTTCACTAGGGACATGCAATGAGTGGAAACTTCCGAGCTAAATATCTCAAAAATTAGCCCAGGTTGGGGTATAATATGTAAAATACCAACATGTAGGGGACACAAAAAACTAGCTCTGTGCAAAATTAGAAAAATTTTGTAAGAAACACAAAAAATATAGGGAGCCACCTCAAGGCTACATTTTTTAATCTTTTCATACCTTAAAAAAAATAATTAATCGAATTTGAAAAAATCACAATTAATTATGCTGTTTGGTGACATTAAATTATATAACTATCAATAACTATCAATAATCAAAATAAAATATGAAGATTGTAAAATATTAATTTTTAAAATATTAATAAAATCAAAATGAAAAGAACTGAATTAAAATAAAAAAAAAAATTTGGATAAAGAGAAAAATATATACGAATATTATTTTGGAAAAAAGCATAAAAATATTTATGCTCATTAAATTTTTTTAATTATTATTAAATAATAAAAAACATTTGGAAAAAAAAAAATTATTAAAAAAAAAAATTCATTGCTTTTGGAAATCCATATGGAAATCTGTTTCAATTTTCCATACGGAATTCCATATGGATTCCGTTATGGATTTCCGTATGGGGTCCTCCATGGATTTCCATATGGATTTTTTCAGCTGGGGTGTCAAAATTTAAGTTGGAACTTTACCTAAGTAGGAAGATGTAAGTAATTTGACATAACCTTACGGGGGAGAAAGGTCTGAAGTATATGAAATCATCCTTTCGTAATTAATGAATGGCCCCTAAGACCGATAAAAGTTTATATTAGTTGTTTAAAGTCAGTCAATACAAATATTATTTAAATTTAATGGTTATTTCATGAAACCATATTATGTCTTTTTTACAGAAAGAAAAGTTCATAAAACTTCTTGATCAATTGCATAACTCCTTACGCATTGATCTTTGTATGTATCGCAACAACTTTCCAGCATCTAGTCAAGAAAAACTTATGGATCTTAAATCTTCAGTGGATCTTTTAACAAGTATATCTTTTTTCCGAATGAAAGTGCAAGAATTATCATCACCCCCTAGAGCAAGTATTATTGTTAAAGACTGTATAGTTGCATGCGTTAAATCTACATATCAGTTTCTATTTCAAAATTGCCATGATCTTTACAATCGTGAGTTTGAACTAGATAAGTCTCAGCGTGAAGATGAAAATACACTAAATGGTCTTGAATTTTGGCATAAGCTCATAGCATTAATCGTTTCAGTCATAGAAGAAGATCGGAATAGCTATGGACCTGTACTGAATCAATTTACTCAGGAATTCAATGCTGGTGAAGTTTCGTCTGCAACTATTTGGTCTCTTTTTTCTATTGATATGAAAGATGCTCTTCTTGATCATAAACCATTATGCAAATCTTCAGCGTATATGAATCTTCATTTCAAGGTTAAGTGGCTATACACAAATTTTGTTCAAGACATTAAACCGTTCAAAGGACAAATACCAGAATATCCCAGCTGGTTTGAATCGTACGTAATGCAATGGTTAAATGAAAATGATGATGTTTCATTGGAGTATTTACATGGTGCTTTCAATAGAGATAAGAAAGATGGCGTAAGTAATATTAATTAACATATTTGATTGATGTTTTCTTCTCTGCATTTTTCATTGACTTTAATTTCATAAAAGTTATTATGAATCCCGAGCTTACTACCCCATAAGTTATCGGCTATAATTCAACTCATACAGCATGACACTCTGCAACTCATAACCTAATATCCTTAAGACATACGAATCTTAGACTAAAACCTAATAACTTCATGAAGCTAACACATCAGACTCTTTGTCAGACTTTTACACAGCAAAGCATTAATCTCCAAGTCCTAACAATTAAGATTCTTATATTATACTCTTACAATATCTCGAACACATCAGACTTATGTTGTAGTGACCAATATTTTGGCCTGGTAATATTTTGGCTTATGCAGTATTAAAGTCCGATATGTTAGGATATAGAGTTATTGTTTATCTTGTAAAATTTGATGTATAAGGGTTTTAGGATAATTGGTATCCACCGTATAAGAGTCTGATAGGTTTAGGATTTGGATGATATAAGCCTGCCTTACAAGAAACTAATGTGCTTGGGTTTGGAGGTTGTTGGTTTTACATATAGGGCCATTTACACTAAAAAAGCGAGATTTTTCCAACTTTTTTTTAATCTTCTGAGAATTTGAAAGTTAAGCTTGGATCCTCAAACTCTCAGTGTGGTCACATTTTTTCTTTTTCTCAATTTTTAAATTTTAATGGGCTTTTTTTAGATCTCTTCAATTTAATCGCCTTTCACGGCTTCTGAAGACTAACAAAGGGAGGACCACGTCTGTCAACCGCCTATATTTTCCAACCTTTGCAGGGAAGTTTCTTTAAATATAAAAATAAGCAAATTGCGTTACTAGATCCTAACGATGAGCCATTTTTGAGTACCATCGTTTTTTAAACTGTTTTTTTACGAATTTACAGTAAAAACGCAGATAAAATTTACTGTAATGACATTTTCTCGGAGAGAAAGGTAGAGATATTGGATTTTTTTTAAATCAAAAGCTGCGGCAAAAACCTATCTGAAATACTACTGATTTTTTAATTTCGTTTTTTTTCAACGATTTTAAAATGAGAAACATTTTGAGATTTTTATGCAGTTTACCACTCCCTTTGGCGCCCTCTGGTGGCCAGGAAAAGTGTCAGATTGTATTTTAAATTATTTTAATAGAAAGCTGAACTCAAGAGCTTTTCAATCATGTAAAACTTGTTACAGAAATTCTTATTTAAACTAAAGTTGTAAGCACTAAAAAAAAAAACTTTTGTTTACCCCGTAAACCACCAAATGAAGTAGCGTAGTGCCAACCAATTCTATTTTTTTTATTGTGCAGTTTATACAGAAAGAACTCATAATTTTGATAAAAATGGAAATTTCTATATAAAATTAGACGTATTTGAAAAGTTCTTGAGTTTATCTTTCTTTTTGTGTAATTTAAAATACAATTTGACACTTTTTCTGGCCACCAGAGGCCTCCAAAGGGAGTGGTAAACTGCTTAAAAATCTCAAAATGTCTTTCATTGTAAAAACGTTAAAAATAAACGAAATTGAAAAAAATCAGTAGTGTTTCAGATAGGTTTTTGCCGCAGCTTTTGAATGAAGAAAACCGAATACCTCCATGTATCTTCCTGTCCGAGTAAACACGGATAGAACGTTTCGGTCGTTTCTACCGAACTAGTTTAGCAGTTTCCACTAAACGAGTTTAGCGCTACGGTTTCGGTAGTAATCCCTAAAAAAGTTGAGCAGAAACTACAAAAAACATTTTAGCTGAAACTGCAGAATTCAGCAATGATTGCTAAAAATTGTCATAGAGATGATATCCCATGAAAGTTCTTGTACGAATATCTTTTGTTTATTATCAAGAGTTCATACCAGGTGACCAGGTCGAACTTAACTTTCAGGAGATGATTTTCCCTGGAAGTTTTCACGAATATTTACGGCTTATTATCCGGGGCTCGTACCTCGTGCATCAGGTCGACGGAATCGTCCTGGAGATAATTTTCCCTGGAAGTTTTAACGAATATCTACGACTTGTTATTCAGGGCTCGTACCTGGTGCACCAGGTTGACTGAATCTCCCCAGAGACGATTTTCCGTAAAAATTTTTACGAATATCTATGGCTTTTTATCCAGGGTTCGTATCTGGTGTACCAGGTCGATCGAATCTCCCCGGAGATAATTTTCCCTGGAAAATTTTACGAATATCTGCGGCTTTTATCCAGGGTTCGTACCTGGTGCATCGTAAAAACTTCCAGGGAAAATTATCTCCAGGACGATTCTGTTGACTTGGTGCACCAGGTACGAGCCCTGGATAATAAGCCGTAAATATTCGTGAAAACTTCCAGGGAAAATCATCTCCGGGGAGATTCCACCCACCTGGTGCACCAGGTACGAACCCTGGACAATAGATATTCGTAAAAACATTCAGAGGGAATCATCTCCTGAAAGTTAAGTTCGACCTGGTCACCTGGTATGAACTCTGGATAATAAATAAAAGATATTCGTATAAGAACTTTCACGGGATATCATATCCATGACAATTTTTAGCATTTATTGCTAAAAAAATTCTGCCGTTTCAGCTAAAATTTTTTTTTGTAGTTTCTGCTCAACTTTTTTAGCGATTACCACCAAAACCGTAGCGCTAAACTTGTTTAGTGGAAACTGCTAAACTAGTTCGGTAGAAACGACCGAAACGTTCTCTCCATGAATATCATCACAGTAAATTTGTATAAAAACAGTTTAAAAAACGATTGTATTCAAAAATGGCTAAGCGGTAGGATCTAGCAATGCATGATTCTCATATTTATATGTAAAAAGGTTTCTATTACTTGTAACAAAGGGTATCTGTGTGAATCCTACATAATTGTTATACTTTCAAACTTCTGTGCGAATACGCCATAATATTTGTAAGGCATGTACCCGATGATGTGCTGGGGGGGGGGGGGGGGTTGCGGGAATTACAGGGTTTTTTTCCAGATTGAGTAAAGGATAAAAATTTGAACAAGCAGAGAGGTGAACTGGTTGCCTCCATGGTGCTATTGGTAGCACTCCAAGCTGGAAACTCTGAGTTCAAATCCCGGTGGAGTCACATTTTTTTGGAATCACAATCCCTAACTAAAATAGAAAACTATACTAAAAATTTATCCAAATAAGAGGGGAAGAAAGAGAATGTAAAAGAAAAATTAGACAATGCTCAAGGAGTGTAATATTGGATCGTCAAAACGTTTTTCGTAAAAATTGAAAAACAATCACTAATTGATGTAATAATCAAACTGCAACTGTGATCAGCAAAAACAATATTTCATAATCATTAAGTTTCCTATGAATGAACCGCGTTTCTCTAGCCCTCTTAGATTTCGAGATATAAATTAAAGTTGAAAAATCACTAGTTTGGACCGCGCATATGTAGTGGTAGGAAAAAAAAAATTGATGATCAGTAACAGCCATATACGCTGAATATATTTCTATTAGTTTACCCTTAAAAAGCTTGTTGATACTGCCATCTAGTGGATGATTCTGTGATATTTAAATTAATTTTCAGGATTTTTTTTATGGGTGTTGAAAGTCATTTTTTGAAAATATTGCCGTTTGAAGTTAACACGTGCTCTTATGGAAGTCGAGCGAGCAACTCGAAAAAACAGTAGTTATAACTACTCAAAAAAATTTGAGTAATTAGCTAAACGCATAAAGTATCGATTAAGTTATAAACAAAAACATAGGGTAAAAGCTATTTTAGAAAGAAATAAATCAAAATCTGCAAAAAACTCATGTATATAGTTGTACTACGAGGCACTAAGCTAGCAGTCAACGTAACCTCCAAAGGTTTTCGACTCATTGATTTAGGCCGATTCTCCTCTATGCGCTTGCGCGAATCAACAAAGGTGTGAGCATCCTTAAATGCAGCTGGATGTGAATGTCGTTTTAGAGTTTCCATTTCAAATATAATTTTGCTTGTTATTGTATTGAGGCAGTGAGAGTCATAATAGAGTCCGGCAGGGAGGGCTCAGTAATAACCGAGGTCAAAACAAAATTAAGACTCAATATATAAGCCACACGTATTTTAAGAAACCAAAAATTGATTTTTTTGGTGAGGCTTATAAATGGGTAAATACGGTATGTATATATGTATGCTCCTAAAATAGTTCCGGTACAATGACGCCATCATTCCGAAATTACTAGTAAGGTTAAAAGATAACAAGATTTGGACATTACAAATCAAGGCTGATCGTGTTGGTACTGTGCAAAGTTTCACTCCTCTATGAATATGTGTACTGTGCCAAGTCTCTATCGACTACTGGAAGTTTTGTACTGATACAGAAGCCCCAAAAAAAGACAAAATATATCGATGAAGATGCTTACACTAAGCGGAAATAAGTTAACCAGATGTCTATGAAACTAATCATGTTGATCAGACGTGAACTCTGGGTGACTCCAAAGTACATACGACAGTAGTTAGTACTGCAAGATTGAAAATGTACTAGTCTCTCTGGGCACGTCATTTTTAACTAGGCAAACATAATTAATATTCATAAATAGTGATTATCAATAACTGATGAAAACAAATTTTTTAAACCTATATTATAAGTTTGAAAAATTATAATATACAGGGTGTAGAAACAGTAGCGGAAGCCCTTATTTACTTGAGAACAATTTATTTTTTGTACAGCACATGTAATGTAAAAGTTTCCTGAAATAAAATTTACGATTTAGTGGGCCCTATAAATAAGGACCCAGGCCCTTATTTAGGGCTCTAAGGACTCAAACTTCGTTTTTTCAAATGGGAACCCCAATTTTCGAACCTGGATTCGAAAAGAATGAAAAATTTTACGATTTTTAGGTATTTTTTGAAAAATTTTTGGGCCTTTCCCTTTAGCCTCTATTATCTCCGAAAATACGCAATTTTCGTACATCACATGTAATATTAAAGTTTCCTGAAATAAGGCCTTGAAGGCCCTAATAATATATTATTTTTCGGTCACCAACCAATTATCGGTGCTTTATGCGTGCTGTTTTGTGACCAAATAACAGGTGCATACATGGTCTGTTTTCCAATGTTTGGTTTGTTTCCAGTCGCCATCTATCGGATCGGCAAAAAACATACTCAAAAATGAAAACGACCTTTTTCGAGCCCGAAAAAGTATATATTTGGACATGTTCGATTATGGGGGCGTGTGTTTCTGGACGGTGCCGCAAGCTTTGCCACGTTCTTACCTCAAAGTCTGGCACCTTGGTCGTTTTCATCTTTGAGTAAGTTTTTGACGACCCGATTGGTAGGAAAAAGAAAGGTTATGCCCAGGAAATTTTAATACAAATTCACGGGAAAAAAAATGAATACATGACAAAAAAATCTTTATACGGGAAAAAAGTGATTGAGCGAGAAATAAAGTTATTGAACGAGAATTAAATTCATTAAATGGGAAAAAAATACATGAAGTGACTAAAAAATATATTTTAAACCGAAAAAAAAGTTAAAAAACGACAATCATAATATTTTTTGAGTGGGAAAATTTTTCATTGTCTATTTATTTTCACATTTTTATAAGAGCAGTAATAGTTCTTTAAACATTTAAATGATACACTATAATTTATAATTGAATATTAAACTTGAAAGTTAGATCATTAATGCTTCTGTTGCTTTGGAAGGTAGATCTCGCTTTTGTTTCTATCCAAGGGGTACATTTTTTGCTTGTTCCGGCACTTCTTCCTCCTTACGTTTGATCAACATACCAAGAGAGTGTTTGCACTGATTTTTTTTTATGAAGTTTGTGCAAGTACATGTAACGTGATTTGAATAAACTGAATTTTTCCATAATTTAATAAACCAATCACTGTTGTTCTCAAACGTTTTTCCACTTTCCCTCTTCACGTGCATAAGCGTTCACAATTTTTGCTGTCATTAGCGTCTGTGATTTAGAAGAACAAGCAAAATATTGAACACAATCACTGTTCTGACGTTGAATCATGGCAATTTTCTGAATGGTCCACTGAAAAGCTTGCGTCCTTACTTGCAGAGCACGAGAACATGTCTCGTCAAAATGTACACAATTTATCGATTCTAGATTTCAGCTTCTGCTGCAGATGAAAATGTTCGAAGTTCACGCTATTTTCGTATTATCCGTCTACGTTTATTAACTGGTTCAATCGTCTCATCTTCTTCGGACAAACTTTCGTCTTCAGAAGAATCATTAAAAAATGTTAGTTGCTCGGTAGCCATTGCAAATAGAAAACCACAAAAACAGACTGTAAAACCGTCGTCTCAGTTCAAACTGAAGTAATTTGTCTGCCGACGCTACTGTCCTAAGATACTTTAGTAGGAGGGGTAACTACTGGGGAGCTGACGAAGCATCACACAGCCTTAAAATATTTTTTCCCGTGCAAATTTTGTTTTTTTTTCCGTGCTTACTTTTTTTTTCCTGTGCATTGACATGACATTAATATAGGAACTTTTTTCCTATGCATTTAAATACTTCCCTAAATAAAGTGAAAATATTTTATTCTCTATTTTTAAGTAATTTTTAAGATGATTGCTTACTTTCATTTATGTTTATAATTGCGTCAGTGCATTAAACATAGCTTAACATTTAAAAACTACTCATTTTTATGTTGACTTAAGGTAAATGTCCAGGATTATTGGACACTTTTCAAGGGGAGATTTTTGGTTCACACTAAATTATTACAGTAATACTGTATGAAAATCTATTATTTTTTTCCAGTGTTGAGTCACGAAAGACACATTTTGCAAACTAAGCATTTTTATGCTATAAGACAACAAGTAATGAGGCCAGCTTCAGTCTTTCTTGGTCAGTCGTTAGCTGCCGGACTCCGAAGCTGGCCCCTTCGTAAGTTGAGTTATATCTCTTTTAAAATTCCGTGAATCGGTTTGGAGTCATATCTCCCTAAACATAAATCCAATAAAATAAAGAGTTACATCTCTATCTATAAAATACGCGTTATATCTTTCTTAATTAATGTAGTTAATAAATTATGTATAAGATTAAGTTATATATTATTTAATATTATACTATTTAAATTATAATAAATCATATTAATACTAGACTATATTTCGTTAATTACAACTAGATACATAACAAATGGTTCCGATACAATTGAATTTCGAGTGCAATAAATAATAATTAATCGTGTGAGAGACGGTTGAATCTATAAAGAATCTAAAGTTATAATTAATCGTGTAAGAGACGGTTAAATCTGTGAAAAATCTAAAGTTATAATTAATCGTGTGAGAGACGGTTAAATCTAAAGTGATAGTTAATAGTGTAAAACACGGTCATCGATGAAAAATTTTAATAATAATAAAATATAGTAAAATAATAATAATTAGTCATCGTGTGAAAGACGGAGAAAGGATAAATTTATATTTTGAAAATTGTTACCAAATATGAAAATAAATGTATCGTACGCCGGAAAAAAGCTGCGAATAATACAACCAAGGCTAAGACAATGACTAGAAGCGCGGTAAAAAATAACCTGGAATTACTTGAGAAGATCTTACCGGGATTAAACAACGTAAGTAAAAAACGAGACCAATCCAAACGGTTCAATTTAAATAAGTGTACTGATGAAAACGCGTCGAGTACAACAATAGATCTAGAGTCAGGGTCATTCATCGCAAATTTCCCTGCGTGTGAATCTAAATACTTCGGGTCTTTATGAAAAAAAATCAGATTCGGAAAAAAACGAGATAGAATTAAATATATTAAACCAAGAGAAGGAGTATTTTGTAAATTCTAAAGATTCAATAAAAAATATAGAAAATCTTATACCAGATAAAACGAATCAAATACCAAACGTTAATAATACACAAAAAATAACGTCGGAAAATAATTCGCTAATAGATCTCGAAGAAAGCTTCGAAGAAAAAGAGGTAAATAAATTATTAGATTCTATAAAGTTCACAAAAATGTCTAAATTTAAAATCACGGATCTTGTCAATGAAAGTCCATTTTTTGACGGTTCGCAAAAATCGGCGGAAGAGATAATTAAATACGTGACAGAAGTAGAATCATTAATTGCAAACGATGACATCGCAAACTTTTTAAAATATCTAATTTTGAGAAATATGTTGAATCTGTGGAAGAATGGTTTACGGATGAAAAACAAACAACAATTAGAGAATTCATAACAAGTATTAAAAATTCATTCCCGACAACAGAAAACTACTATTCTTATTATAACGATTTATTAACAATAGCGAAGAAAGAAGACGAAGATGTACGTAACTATACAACGCGGTTGAAAAAATTAGTAAAAAAAATTGAAGAACTAAAAAAATTGACCCCAAACTAAGAGAATACAGAGTATCAAACTTTTGAAACTAAATTAGAAGCTGACGCGCTGAAAAGTTTTGCTGATGGTTTCAAATTTAAAATTAATGTTCAGTTAGACAAGACGGGAGATTTTTCAGCAATATTAAATAACGCACTAATCTTAGAGATGAAACTAAATTTAACTGAAAATCAAAATAACATACAAATAAATCATTGTGCTAATAATATGATGAAGAAAAATATACCGATTGTCAAATTTGTGCAGAATGCAATCACGAAGCTTTATTTTGTCCATCCGCGGCGTGTGTATACTGCAAGTCGCAGAATCATAGATCTTTTGATTGTAATAGAGCAACAAAAAAATTAAACTACAGTGTAATTTATGCAGTAATTACGGTCATTCAATTAGCGCATGTGAATTTAATAAAATCGGAAGTAAAAAATTGTCAATTTTGTCAAATAGCAGGTCACCAAGTAGATCAATGCGAGAACATAAAATAATTTGAACTTTGTTGGAAATGTTTTAAACACGGACACACTCCGTATTTGTGCCCAATTAAGGAAGAAAATCGCGAAAACTGCGAAAATTGCAAAAAAACGCGTCATACGGTTAATGAATGCCCCGAAGTGATTTGTCAAAAATGTAACAAGAAAGGTCATACAGTGAAAATTGCAATATTCAAGAAAATAAAAACAGATATCGTTTCTGTACTTATTGTGGAAATATTGATCATGAATTCAATGACTGCATTCAAGTAAAAACTTTACTAACGCATCAGAAAAATAAAAACTCAGTAATTTGTCAAATTTGCGATAAATTGGGTCGCAACGCTAAAGATGGCTTTAAATTTTTAAATATTACCAAAAATAAACAGCAAAACACTCAAACTAATACCTATTATAATAAACGGGATCAAAATAGAAATAACGTATCACAAAAAATATGCGAATATTGCAATTATAGAGGTCATGATATCGATACGTGTACTAAATATAAAGCCTTAAAAAATTACACAAGTAACAATCCTTAAATTTGCCAACACTGTAACTCTCCGGGACATTCGTTGCAAAATTGCTTAAACCTGCAAAATTTACAAAAGTTAACCAGAAGTTTTTGCTCAAATTGTAAAAATATCGGGCATACTGTTTAAAATTGTAGACGTGCACAATATTCGGCGGGAGCAAATTATTTTTTTACAGACGTAAAATCTAGTGAGAAGATGAACCAATTATTAAACGTTAACGCTGATAATTCCTTAAATGATACTTGTGAAAATTTGATAGAATTAACAGACGTAAAAGACTATACGTGTGACGAAAATATTACGATATTCGAGTCGAGAACGTGAATCCGAAAAATTCATACGAATTTTTGGTAGACAGCGGTGCTCAATTAAATATAATCAAAAATTATAAAGTTAGACAGATAGATATTGATTCGAGACGTCAAATCATGTTATCAGGAATATCGAATAAAGTAATGAAACGGTAGGTACTACAAATATACTTATTAATGGTTTATTTTATGAATTTCATGTAGCTTCTGATGCATTTAATTTACCATACGATGGTATTTTGGGTATAGAATTACTAACTGAGGGCAAATTAAGATTAGACAAGGGCTATTTAGAAATAAATACTGTAAAATTCAAGCTGCTAATGAATAAGAAAAGGCTGGTCGAAAGACAATCGGTACCCAGGTCAGGCTGACGGAGATCACTTCCACGTCGAACTCTACAAGCTCGTTGCTTCGCCCCACGCCGCCCAGGCTATCCTCCAGGACGTCAGCGAACATCATCTCCAGGACGACAACGCACCAGCCCTTCAAAAACATTGTGTGTGTGTGTGAATTGTGTGTCCAGTGTGAGTACGGATCTAGTGTGCAGAGTGCAAAGTAAGCCGCTCGTGCGTGCTTGCTTTACCGCGTATTCCCCCAGTTCCGCGAATCGGCGACGGTTACGCGCGCTCACATTGGAATTGCTCGTTCGGTGTTTACAAACATTGCGGCGTATCTTATACGAAACGTCGCGAACAGTTTCACATTTCCTAGGTAGTATAAACAACTTCTTGCAGTCAGGTAAAACTAAAGAATTGTTTTTTCTATTTTTCACCGATATCTGTCACGCGACTATTTTCTCGCAGGGCATAAATTCACTCGCGTACGCGGCGGCGTGTGCTGGACAAAGACAGTTGTTTTGTATTAGGGCCTTCTGAGCCACGCACACGCATCGGCGTTTTAGCTCGTGGGTCCACTGCCTGACTCCCCGGACCATTCCCCTCGGTAGGGTTTTCATTTTTTCTCGTCATGGTGATCGAGACCGACGAGGAGCGGCACGCGCGTGAGTTGGCGGAGGTCCAGCGGAGGCTGGAAGCCGCTCAAGCCCAGATCGAGAGCTTGCGCCAAGCTCAGGCGACCACGACGGCCGGACCGACGGACACCGCAAATACATCGGCGGCAACTACCGCGGTGGTTGCAATCTCGGGCCCGCTTCCGACGCAGCCCACGGTCGGCGCGATCTATCGCCAGCCCAAGATCCCACCGTTTTTGCGTGACAACCCTAGGGTTTGGCTGGGCCAGGCGGAGATTACGTTTCGCAACGCCGGTATCACTAATTCCGCTACGAAGGCGGATTTTATCGCCAAGAAGCTTGACGTCGAGGCACTGGGCCATGTGTTGCCTCTCCTCGAGCTTGACCCTCGTCCCCCGGACCTTTACGAGCAGGTCAAGGTGGCCTTGATCTCTGCTTTTGGGGCATCCCCGGAGGCACGTTTGCGCGATTTGGTCAGGGGCCGGATTTCCATGGTGGGCAAACCATCGCTGATGGTCTCGAGAATGCGTCAGCTGGACACGAGCGCCAATGACGACATTATCCGCGTCCTTTTTCTCGAGAACCTCCTCGCTGACTGCCGTGGCGTCCTCGCGTCCTCCCGCGTTACGGACCTCTCCACGTTGGGCGATATGGCGAACTCGTATATGGAAGCCACTGGGCCTAACCGCGGAGTCGTTTCCACAGTTGGCGCCTCACATCCGGTTACCCCCATTGCCACTCCGCTTGTCGCACCCCCCGCTGGCGGCGCGCACGGCATCGCCGCCGTCGGCGGCTCACATACCACGAGGCTAGAAGGCCAAATCGCGAAGCTCATGGCTGAACTCGCCGCCCTCAGGACGCGCATCAATCGCAATAATCGCGGTCGGTCCCGGTCACGGCCTCGTGACCCTCAGGGCAACGGCCAAGGGCAACAGCCCCACAACGCCGCCCCTGCCACCGGTATTTGTCGCATTCATCAAAAATACGGCCATGAAGCTCGCAAGTGCATCCAGCCGTGCCCGTTCGCCCCGGGAAACTAAGTCCCCCTCCCCGCGTGGAAGCCGTGGGTGGGGACGATCTCTCGACTCGCTTCCATATTCACGATCGCGCTTCAGGGTTGGGTTTCCTCGTCGATACCGGCGCGGAGATATCTCTCATACTCGCACTCGACTTCCGCTTGAAACGTCCGATTGAATGGAACTTTTGCGTTGCAGCAGTTCCCTGCCCTATAATCGGAGCCGACTTGCTCAGTCACTACGGCCTCATCGTCGACGTTCGACACCGTAGATTGATTGAGCCTAGCACGGGCTTGTCGATAAAGGGCTATTTTAAGTCGTCCGACGCCCCGTCGGTTAGTCTGCTCGATCGCAATAATCGTTTTTCCGAGATTGTTGCCGAGTTTCCTGAAGTCACGGCTTCGAAACCTGCCAACCCAATCACTTCCCACGATGTTTTTCACCATATTGAAACCCACGGCCCCCCCCCCCGTCTCCCAGCGGTCCAGGCGCTTAGACCCAGAGCGGTATTAGGCCACGCAGGCCGAATTTGACGAACTGATCAGGCGAGGCATATGCCGCCGATCGAAAAGTTCGTGGGCTAGCCCCATTCATATGGTGCGCAAGAAGGACGGCAAGTGGCGAATCTGCGGAGATTACCGCCTCGTCAACGCGGTTACTGAACCCGACAGTTCAGCATTCCGCACATTCACAATTTTTCCATTAACCTCGATGGTTCGACTGTCTTCTCGAAACTCGATCTTCACCGTACGTACTACCAAATCCCTGTCGCTCCGGTCGACGTAATCAAAACAGTGGTGACCACTCCCTTTGGCCTCTTCGAGTACGTATTCATGCCCTTCGGACTTCGGAACGCCGGTCAGTCATTCATGCGGTATATGCGGAGAGTCCTCGAAGGCCTGGATTTCGTCTTTTGCTATCTGGATGACATTCTCATTTTCTCGGCTAATGCAGAGGAACACGAGAGGCATCTGCGCATTGTGATGGAACGCGTGAGAGCTTTCGGCTTGAAACTTAATCTCGCCAAGTGCGAACTTGGAAAAAGCGAGATCGTGTTTCTCTCTCAGCTGATCAACAGCCAGGGTTCTCGCCCAACCACTGAGATGGTTCGAGCGATCCTCGATTTTCCTAAGTCCAAGACCGTTTCGTCTCTTCGCTCTTTCCTGAGCCTCATCAACTTCTATCGGCGTAATATTCCACATGCGGCGGAAGCGCAAGCCCCGCTTTACGAACTGACTCACGGCGCAGTTAAGAACGATCAGACTCCCGTTGTCTGGACTCCCGTGACCGAGCAAGCCTTCGAACTTGCCAAAACCGCCCTCGCCGATGCCGCTCTTCTGAGCCATCCTTCCGAGGATGCCGAGACACGCCTCGTCACCGATGCTTCGGACTTTGCGATGGGCGCCGCCCTCGAGCAGCGAATCGACGGGTCTTGGAAGCCACTGGCGTTTTTCTCTCGCAGATTTAGCAAGACACAGCTGAATTACGATACGTACGATCGTGAGCTGACTGAAATGTACGAGGCGGTCAAGTACTTTCGATACTTCCTTGAAGCGAGGGAATTCGAAATAATGACCGACCACAAAGCGCTCACCTACGCATTTGGTCAGCGCTGTGATAGTTTTACTCAGCGGCGGCAACGTCAACTCGGGTATATCTCGCAGTTTACCACCAGGATCGTACATTTGCCAGGCAGGGAGAACGTCGTGGCCGATTGCCTCTCGAGGGTGGACGCAGTTCGTCTGCCGCTCGAATTCGACGTCCTGGAGCTTGCGAAAGCTCAGGCTGAGGACCCTGAGCTTACGGAACTTCGCAAGTCGACTGGTCACTCGCTGAAACTCATTTTTCTCGAGTAGGGTCCCGACCTCTGTCGCATTTGCGTCGACCAGACCGACAACGTTCTCCGACCATACATTCCTAAGCCCCTGCGTAAGCGTGTCTTCGATATGTTCCATTCTCTCGCCCATGGTGGTGCGAAAGTTACGGACCAGACTATCAGGCGACGCAACGTATGGCCAGGCATCCACAAAGATATTAAACTTTGGTGCAAGACCTGCCTTGATTGTCAACAATCGAAAGTGTCGCGGCACGTGAAGAACAACCCTGCGCCCTTCGTCGCCCCGGATGGCCGATTTCTGCATGTTCACGTGGACATCGTTGGGGCACTAGTCCCGTCCGAAGGCTATAGCTATTGCCTCACGATGATCGATCGCTTTTCTCGTTGGACCGAGGCCGTTCCTCTCCGCGACATCACAGCGCAGACCGTGTGCCGCGCTTTTTACGATGGATGGATGTCCCGTTTCAAGTCTGGTCACGACAGACCAGGGAGCTCAGTTCGATTCGCAACTCCACAAAGCACTCATGTCGTTTATCGGGATCAACCGTAAATGCACGACCGCTTACCACCCGAAAGCGAACGGGATGATCGAGCGATGGCACCGGGTCGTGAAGGCTGCTATAATGTGCCATAATACCCCTGAATGGACCAGGACGCTGTCCACCGTACTCCTTGGCCTGCGAACGCACGTGCGGACCGACACGAATGTGTCCCCTGCCGACTACGTATACGGGACAGCCCTGCGGGTCACCGGCGAGTTCTTCCTCGAGGGAGAATTCCCCGTCAACCCGCAGATATTCATTGAGGAGTTTCGTGAATATATGCGCCAGGTCAGGCCAATACCAGTCGCTCAAAGGTACAATCCTCGCGCATTCTTCTTCAAGGACTTGCGGACCTGCACGCATGTATTCATGCGAACTATGGCCGTGAAGAAGCCACTCGAGCGTCCATACACCGGACCGCACAAGGTGCTCGAGCGCATCAGTGACCTCGACTACAAGATCGAAGTCAACGGTGCGCCTCGCGTAGTCACTACCGAAAGGCTCAAGCCGGCATATTTCATGCTAGGCGCCCGAACCACAGCTCGTTGCACAACCTTCGCAGCAAGCTGCGAGCGCCGAAGCTACTCCTCAATGTCCTCCAGACCGACTCCCACAGCCCAAGCGGAGCGCGCCACGGCCACCTGCGAACGATTCCCCCGGGCAAGGCTCCATCGAGAACCTGGGCCGTTCGGTTGTGATAGACTTCGCGCCCGCGAGGGAGATCGTCCTTACGCCATTGCGCCCGGCCTTAAAGACTCACGCCGGCCCGAGAGTCCCCGGCAGGAGCGTCAGCATAGACTTGTCACGGAACGAAGTTCGATACCTACCGAGGAGCGACAATTTGTAAAGTTAGATATAAGTATTGTAAGCCTAGATTTAAGTTTCATTTTTGTAAGCGCTTAACGCATGATTTTTTCAAATCGCAAATCTAGCGATTTACTAGGGGGGGAGTGTGTAGGGATCTGCACGATCGACTCGTGCTAACTCGATCCCGCGTGACTGCTGCGCCAGGCAGTACCGCTCGATCCGCCTCGATGGTCGGATGCTCCGTGTGTGTATCCACAGCAGCCAATAAAGAAATCTTGAAATTATACTGAGTGCCTTCGATTTATTAATTTTCCTCAGCAACACGAAAAGCAGGAGATAGCCCTGCGGTCTACTCTGAACCCCAAACGCTACACACCGATGTCACAATTCCCAGACTTTACAAGACCATTTATAATCTCAACTGATTCAAGTAATTGGGCCATCGCAGCTATTTTTTCTCAAGGTAAAGTACCTGACGATAAACCAGTGTCATACGCAAGTAGACTGTTAAAAGGGTCGGAATTCAGATTTCACACTTATGAAAAAGAAGCTTTAGCCATATTTTGAGGAATAACTTTCTTTAAAAATTATGTTTATGGAAATAAATTTACAGTATATTCAGATCATAAGCCATTATTGAAATTTAGGTCAGCCGATAAAAAAACCAGAGTCAAAAACTGGAGTTTAAAATTAGCATCATATGATTTTGACATAATTTATAAACCGGGATCAAAAAATACGAACGCAGGCGCGCTCAGTAGAGGAATTGATGACTTGAGTGAAATTTTTGTAATAACGCGCGTACAAGCAAAAAAATATATAACTACGCAGACCATGAGTAAAGACATTGATACAAAATCAAAAGAAAACAATTCTGAAAAAATAAATAGATAAAAAAAAAATAAAAAGAAATGTAACGATAAAATAAATAAAAAACTAACTGACAATATTGTAAAAGTAAAAGATAAAATAAATCTAAGACAAGATAATATAATGTATTTCATGACAAAAAATAAAATACCACTGGACTCTAAAACATATGAAATTGTAAAATCAAATAACTTACTGATCGACAGTGAAATACAACCGAAAGAGATTGAAATATATCGAAAGTAAGGATAGAGATACAATATTTAATGAAATGCACACAAGTCCTATAGGAGGACATGCAGGCGTGCATAGAACTTACTTGAAAATTAAAAATAATTACTATTGGAAAAATCTAAAAAGAGACATACAGAAAAGAATCAAAAATTGTGATGCCTATCAGAAAAATAAAATTAAACTTAGAAAAACGAAACAACCATTAGTCATAACAGATACTCCTTTGAGAACATTTGATAAAATTGCCATAGAAGTTGTTGGCCCACTCAATGTAACAAAAAAAGACTATAAATATATTTTAACTATACAAGACAATTTGTCAAAATTTTTAATAATAACGCCACTTAAAGATCAAACAGCAGAGAGAATTGCTGACGCATTTTTAAAGAAATTTATTTGTATTTTTGCTAGTCCCAAAATTGTTTTATCAGATAGAGGACAAAATTTTTGTTCAAAATTAATGAAGGCACTGTAACGTAGATTCAAAATACAAAAAATAGAAACCACAAGTTTTTTACCATGTGTTAATGGGTCGTTAGAAAGACAACATGCACCATTAATAACTTTTTTTAAGAAATTTTTCAAATAAAAACATAGAATGGGATCAGTTTCTTGAACTTGCTCGGTTAAATCTAAATTGTTCAGTTAACTCTTCTCATAAGTTCACACCATATGAAGTTGTTTTTGCATATCCACCTAGATGACTATCTAGTGAACCTTTGAAAAAGTCAGAACAATTGCCAACATTTAATGACTATTTCGAAAAATTACTGAATAACATGAAAAATATAGCCAATTTGGCAAGAGAAAATCTAATTATATCGAAACATAAATCAAAGAAATACTATGACGAAACTGCTAATCCAGTAAATTTTGAGGTAGGCGACAAAGTGTACTGGCAAATGCAGCCAAAGCCAGGGGCCTGATCACGTAACGTATCATTTTTGTTGTATCCTATGCCAATTAATTTTGTCGGTCGTATCTTATGCCTTCAAATTTTTTGGTCGTATCCTTTAAAATTATTTTAACTATAACGTCACAAGAGCAGTTTGCATAGAATCCAGTGGTACGTCACGAGATCCGATTGCTTGAAACAACCTTAATAATTACAATGATAATAATAATAACGATATTGTAACTTGTTATTTCAACTACTTATAGTTAAAATGACCTCACAGGATACGATCAAAATAATTCGTTAGCGGATACGACCGAAAAAATTCATAGGCATAGGATACGATCGACATGATACGTTACGTGATCAGGCCCCAGGAAAATTAGAGAATGACCAAAATTTAGGTCCATTTGAAATAAAAAATATTACGGATAAAGGTGATATTATATTTTTATACAAAGGAAAGCAAAAACAAGTTCATCCTAACAAATTATCTTTACATGAGAAAAAACTAATATAATTTTTGTTTTAGGAACAAAAAAGAAAAAAAAAAAAACAAACAAAATAACATGCATTTCATACTAATCACATTCTCATTAATCATACAATCATATGCACAAATTATTGGATATGAGTGTGGCTCTACCACACCAAACATCACAACGTTCTCATTATTGGACACGGGCGAATGCGACTTCCACGAAATAAAACCAACTTCGACAAATATCACAATCGAGCTGGTGCAACTTGCGGAATTTCAAGACGTGAACACGATTCACTGTAAAATAATCATCGATCGCACGGTTAATAACTGCGGCATTTTTGGACATCTATTACCTGCGGAGAACGGTGAACAAGAGTACCTTTACGACTTATCTCATGAAAAATGCAAACTACTACATGACACAGGCATCTTTAAATACGATGATACGCATATCATAGCCAATATCAAAGTCAACGCAACACCAATGACAGTAGGAGTGGACTTCGCGGGTAGTGCAGCAGACAAATCCTGTTCCGGAGCATCGTATGCGGACAAATTCAACACATATACAAAGGTTTTTGTACATGGCACCATACAAATCTTACTCATACAAACTATAGCTAAAGTAAGTCTTGATACAGATAAAATTAGATTAAGTGCGGGTACAATATGTACATTTTCAAATAAACACTGTATAGATTTAGAATACGGGCGTACTTTTTGGGATATCTTACCTGTAAACGAATGTTTTAAAAATTCTTTTGATATAGTATATTAGGGAATAGCTACTAAATTTACAAACGACATTGATCATCAGATTACTTATGCGGTAGATTCTAATGATATAACTTTTGCCTTATCCTCAAAAAGCGCGATAACTCAATGCAATAGACAATTTATTACAACCGAACATTCTAAACTACTAATTTTCGAATCACAACTAGGACTAAATAATTTGTATTATGATAATGATATTGTCAAAGAGAATACTATAAATCTAGATATTTTTACATATATAAATTCTAAGTTCATTTATGTAGAAAAACATCTAAGGATAGAATTAAATGACTTATATATTAATTTAATCACGGAAAAGTGTAATTTTGAGAGAGAAACAATCCAAAACTCCCTAGCCCTTGCTACTTCATCGCCAGACGAATTTGCATACACCGTAATGAAACAACCAGGATACACTTCCTTGATAGCGGGTGAAGCTGTGCATTTTATAAAATGTACGCCAAGACCGGTAAAAATAAAGCACATGGAAGAATGTTATGAACAGCTTCCAGTGACATTACAAAATGAGACGTGGTTTTTAACACCAAAAACGCACATTCTTATTAAGACAGGCAAACAAGTTACTTGTAATACAATCTTATCGAGATACTATAAAATAGGAGACAAATGGATCAAACTAGATCCAAATCCAACTTATGACGTATAATCTCCACCATATTTCAACCAACAACAAAAATTCATTGGAATTATAAATTGATAGAAGCTTTGGCCACGTCCGGGGTATTCTCATCATCTCAGCTGCAGCGAGCTCAACAACAGAGCATATTTCCTCTGGAACAACCAGCCTTACTCAATATTTTAACAAGGCAAATGGCCGGGGAACACAACTATAACAAAGAATCCATAAGTAAATTGTTCACAAGTACGACTATAAAAGGAAGAACTTGGCAGATCTGTGGTCAAGTATTATCGTCAATTTAGTTAAAGGTGGATCAATTTCATCTGCAATAATTATGATAATTTTCCTGCTACATCTGATAAAAATAACTATAGATACTATAATAAACGCCTATCTATTACAACAATTATACGGCTGAAGTTCACATCTCCTGGCTGCAGTGTCAAGTTCAGTAATGCATTTTTTTATCATCCTGGCCAAGGAACAAACAAAAACTAAAGAGACGGCAGAACACTTGGAACTGCAAGGAATAAAAGTAGATCCTATCACAATCACACCTAAAATTCCTCCACCAATATCATCCACACTTCCTAATCTAAATAAAACTAAAATCAAACAAGAGACACCTTCCGTAAAGAAAATTAAGAATGAAAATTACGGTTTATTTAGTTTATAATTATTTTTTTTATCTTTGATTGACTAGTTCCTTAAAGTTTTTCAAAAATCTTTTTTAGCAGGCAAGGAAATCTGTGTAATATTCATTTGTGTACCGATAAATTAATTATATTACCACTAACAATACGTTATTTAATTTTTAAAATTTATATACTATTTACAAACTCAAGTAATTTTTGCTGTAAAACTCACAGATTACTTTGTTATTGCTTATTTTTATTCACATTATTTTATAAAAACTAACAAGAAAGGGATAACAACAGTATAGTCTAAATAAACACTTAAAGAGGAGAGATGTTGTGTTATATAAGACAAAGTTAAATACAAAAAATAAATAAATTTATATACTACCTTGTATTAGATGACTAAAAATATACTAATCATAACTACATGTAATTATTTATCGACAAAAATTAGTTATTTGTTTCTTATTAAATTATGTATCTTATTGCAAAAAAAAAAAAAAAAAAAAACAAAACAAAAACGTAGAGATGAACATCTAAAGGGGGGAGGTGTTGTATCACGAAAGACACATTTTGCAACCTAAGCATTTTTATGCTATAAGACAACAAGTAATGAGGCCAGCTTCAGTCTTTCTTGGTCAGTCGTTAGCTGCCGGACTCTGAAGCTGGTCCCTTCGTAAGTTGAGTTATATCTCTTTTAAAATTCCGTAAATCGGTTTGGAGTCATATCTCCCTAAACATAAATCCAATAAAATAAAGAGTTACATCTCTATCTATAAAATACGCGTTATATCTTTCTAAATTAATGTAATTGATAAATTATGTATATGATTAAGTTATATTTTATTTAATATTATACTATTTAAATTATAATAAATCATACTAAAACTAGACTATATTTCGTTAATTACAACTAGATACATAACAACAGGATGCTCACAAAATAAGTCAGGAATAGTGTTTAATCATTTTTTTCATCATTTATTCATTGAAAAACTGCTTAATTTACTATAAAATATCACCAAAGTCATGTCCACGAAATTAGCACCACCCAAAAAAGAATTTTCAGAAATGTCCCACCTAACCGTCGCCCAGAATGGTACCCCTAAATTTCGCATTTTACGCATATTTTTCGTATTGAACTCACTAACTTTGATTGAAAATTGATCAAAATCACTTGTGTACCGCTGTGGATGATTAAAATCATTTGATTTTAGTTCAATATCACTAAATTCTACACTCAACATCAGCTCCTCAGCAGAAGATCATGAACGAAACACTCAACCGTTATTTTCGCCAGCCTGGCTGTCGAGTGGTTTTTCGTAAAAATTTGGTTTACTTTAAAAGCTCAGATATAAAAATTCTGCACCAATAAACTCACCAAACTTTTTTGAAACTGTGTGAAGATGTTATTCAAACATTTTTATGCGTAAACACCGGTCAAATTATCAAGGTAAACACGAAAAAACAGTAAATAAAGAAGGTGCCATATAAGGGGCAAACGTAAAACTTGAACTTGTCCGGGTGCCATTGAGGCCACGAGTAGTCTCAATTGTCCCCCAGAGCGGAATCCCCTCAATAAGTTAATAAAAGAGATAAATTCATGATAAAACTTGACGTAAATATTTTGTTCAAGGTCTTAAGTAATAGAAAAAAAAGTTTTTAAGTTTTTCAAACAATTGTACTCTTTGCGATCGATAAAACAAAAGTGCACCTTTTGATGATAATTCGAGATTTTCCTGGGGGTGCCAAACAACTTTTGGAGGTTTTTAAGGGCTCACTTAAAAGTGATTTTTAAGCTAGTTTTAAAGTTATAATCCAAGTTTTTTTTATACTACAGTAAAGTTTAGTGGTTAAACTAAATTTAGAATATTTTTTCAGGTTCTAAAGTGTGATTTTATAATAAATGAGAGGGGGTGCCACTGTGGTGGACAATTGTGGTACTGTCTAATAATCCTGGACATTTACCTTATTTAAAATAAATGAATAAATGAGTTCATGATTCAAGATTGGTGTATTAGAGAGGAAAAATAATAGAGAAAATTTGAAAAAGTCTTTAAGGGAAAAAAGCAGATTTGTTTAAAGTTTTGTGACTAAAGCTGTCTTGAAGAAAATTCATTTTTCATTCCATCAAGTCAAGTTAAAAAAAAAAATTACTTAGACTCGAGCGCTCTATAAGCCATTTATAATTTTGAATTCATTAGAAAAGTTGTTCAACTTTGTCCAAATAAAATTATAAGTAATTCTTCGAGGCCTGTAAAATTACTGAATTTAATTTTAGTTAATTCTTTATAAATGATATTCTTAGTGGTATAATTCTTTGATTCCCAAAAAATATTTTATTTGAATCCTTAGAACGAACTCTTGACAATGCTACGTACTTATAATTGTACATGACTGAGAACCTCTGGCTTATTCATTAAGCTCTTCCACATCGATGTTTTGAGCTGATAAAAATAACAAATATGATGAATATAAATATAAAATATGACACATGATGAAAATAATGATGTAAATAATAATGATGTAAAATAATATATGATGAAGATGAATATAAAAACGCTTTTATATTAATCATAATTTGTTGAAAAATATTTGTGACCATTTTCCTGGGTTAGGGAATTGTAAGACCAGCAAGCGATGCAAGTGATTCCTCGGACTGAGTATGGGCCACCCGAAATTAATATTTGCCTAATTTTTGTGTACTCAGAGGAGCTCTTGGATAGAATCCAGACCGACCTTTGGTTGTTTAGCGACGACATGGTTATTTACTGGCGTAGGTAGGCGTAGAAAATTAATACTAGCAGCTCAAAAGGCTTGTAGGACCTTGTTAGCCACTAAGTACGAGTATATGTACTTGTATGTACATATATCTATATTTCAGTGAGTTGAATATTTTATTATTTAATTTTTTTATTTATTATATAATTTTAATTTTGTCTGATAGGATTATCTTTTGACTTTCATTGTTTAGCTTAATGGTGAATTTAATAGCATGTAATTATAGTTGAATTGATTAATCTCACACAGAGAGGAGAAGTACATGAAACACCTATTTCTAGGACTTTTGTGAAAAATCAAAAATAGGTGTTTTTTTTTTTGTTTGAAGGTTAAACCAAGTTTCCGCATAAACCTAGGAGGGTTATTTTAGATGGTTAATTGATTTAAAGGTTAAACCAAGGTTCTACATAAACCTAGGAAGGTTATTTGGAATGGGTTTAGTTTAGAGGTTAGTAGTATAGTAACACTATGGCGAATGTAAACAAAGATGATTCACCGCTGCGAGCAGCCTCGCGGTCGAGGCGGTGGCTCGCGGGTGCTGCGGGAGGAGGTCGCTCGGGACCGCTCGGGAAGGAGTAGGAGGGCTTCCTGGATCTGCGAGCAGCCTCGCGCGGTGTCGGTGGCCGGTGACGTGGTCGAGGCGGTGGCTCGCGGGCGCTGCGGGAGGGGGTGCTCGGGTCTGCTCGGGAAGGAGGAGGAGGGCTTCCTGGCGACGGCCACGAGGCTGACTCCGTGGAAGCGAAGGTCGCTGAGGCGGCTCCTGACGCCGACGACGGTGCTGACTCCGCAGAAGTGAAGTCGTTGCGATTGCGTTTAGATTACGTATTCTTCAAGAGATTATTATATTCTGGATCAGGGTTTTTTTTTTAAATTAATAAAATATTTTAAGAAATCAAAAAATGAGAAATTAATAATAATGATTTTTAATCCATTGAAAAAATACTTTGAATATACTTTGATATTAATTAATTTTACTTTTTTTTTTTTTTAAAGAAAATATGATTTAAGTGAGGAGGAGGATAGTTAAAAAACAATTCAAGTATATATTTTTTTTAAATTTTATTTTTAATTTTTTAAAGATTTACCTACACAAAACTTTTTACAATGAATCATTGAAAATAAACGCAAATTATAAATTACCAATATACGTCGCATAAAATTTATTTTTATCAGTCTTCTCCAATATTTTTTCCCAAAAAGACTCATGTTTCGTCATGGCATCCGAAATTTTCTGGGGCAGATAAATAGCAAATTCGTTGTCAAAGGTAGCTAAAACTTTCAGTCCATATTTTGTTGTCGTTTTGTTTACAGATGTCACTTTGTATTTGTGATTTATGTCCAGCTGCTTTAAGTTTTTATGGGGTAAGTCAGGTGCTTGAGATATATTGTTGAGCCAGTCGATGCCTACTTCTTCTGCAGCCATATTTTCAAGCCTGGAACAAATTTGTTGATTAATTTAAGAAAAGTGATAAATAAAGTGTGAAAATAATAGAGGTCGACAAATCTACTTACAAGTATTTTCAGGAAGATGACTTTCAAAAATCCAAAAGCTTGTTTATTGGCTTTTGTTCGGCTGGTAAAGAGGAGGTGGTCAGTTAAGTCGAGGGCTGTACCTTTGTGACTGATGGAAAGACTGACTTTTGTCGTGCAATTCATAGGTATAAATTATTTAAAATGAATATTGCAAGCCTCACAAATTCAGCATTAGCGTCTTACAAAGTCATGACAACGTGCTTTTACACTAAAGACATTTTCGCACTGCTACTTTGTAAATAATGTATGACACAGCCGCCGTCACCCGTGAATTGATAATTATCACGTGATTTGTGTTTAACAAAAGATCTTGCAATACAATCATTTCTTTTTTGTCATCAGAAAAATTATTTAGAAAAGCTTCAAAACCCAATCCGTTAGTCATATAATGTAATAACATTAAACAATATTAACCACATACGTCGGATGTCTTACTCAGAAGTTGTTTAACATTTCATCTTAAATGCTTACAATTTTTGCGCAAAGTTTTAATATGATTGGGTATAAATGGGGGTATAGTAGCTATCTAGATAATGCCCAAAACCGTGTGAATCTACATGTATAGAAACCCAATGCATACCAGGCTGAGTGTGATTATCAGTGTTAAATACAAAGGCCATCGGTTTCATCCACACCCATGGAATCCGATCCGCAGGGAACACACCGATAGTATGTGCGGGAATCAGAGATAACTTGTTTAGAATCTGCAGGCTGTTCATTGTAAAATAGGACAGGTGAACTTAAAGGGAAATCGTTATTCAAGCTTTGAGATTTCGACAGCAAGTATGCTTTAATTCAGTAGATGTTATTTAAAGCACAAGCAAATTTTACATAATTATTTTTAACATCGTGATTTATACAGTACTTGTCGCTCCACGGTAGGTTATTAAATGACGGACAGTTCGTATCGTACTCTAAATTAATAACTTTTCTAGTGATCATTTTATGAAACTGTAACGGGGTATTTCTTAAGAAAAGGGCCTCCCTTAAATAATTAAGAGAGTTTCCCGGGCCCTCCCGTTACAAGGAAAATCTTTCCAAAAATAATACGGGGAACCTCTCCTTAATCTGGGGTCAGGGTTTCCACGGAGAGAAAACCTCCGGGAATGGTTGGTAAGCTAGAGAGAGAAGAAATAAATTATTACAAAAATTTAAGGTTAAATTCATTTTATTCTTGTCTACGGAAAATCAAGTCTACAATTACAAACAAATTTTATTTGAGAACAAAGGAATATAATTGAAAATTTTGTCTACAAAATGGCGGGATGCCACGTAAAGGAAAATCGCATTTATTTATTGTTTAAGTGTACGCGAATAAATTTTTATTTATAAAAACCGCAACCAAAAAAAAAAACAAGAAAAAACCATGCTTTTCCATTTCCATTAAATAATGTAGGGAACCTTACTTTAGCAAATTTTTTTTATTCCAAAATGGCCACTTCAATTACTCTCTTTTTTTTTAATTTTGCTTTCCAACTCTCAAGGTGAAATGAATTAACCCAAGTTTTTTTGTTTTTTTTTTTTAATCTGATATCAACCTAGCTGCAAATAAATAAAAAAAAATAATGTCTACAACTCAAAAAAAAGAAAAAGAAAAAACTTAAACAAGTCTACAGAAAGAAGAACTTAGAAATTTTAAATCACACTCTCAAAAACACTACCTCACACTGTGGCTAATGAGAACAGAGTGACGCTCCCCGCGTCTCTCTGACTCGACTTCCTTCTTCACCATCGCCTCCAAACACTCTCCGCCAATCAACACAAATCAATCCAATTAAGCCTCATTCATACTCGAGGAACAGTCATTTGTCCACCAATCAGACACATTCACGCCACAACACCCAATCACGCTCCCGTCTACGATCTTCCGGTGGCGATCGCCATGCCACCTATATTACGCGCGAAAATCCAAATAAGAATAAAAATAATGCACACGAGGCACTCACTGCGTTAACCTATCCCTTGCGCACATACTCTCTCTCTCGCTCTCCCCCATAGCACACATTGTTCGCACAACGTACACAATACAAAAAAAAATAAAATCTCACTCACGCCCGTGTCTACTGTGGTGAGCGTGCGCGCACGTGCTTGGCGACGCAGTTGCGTCGTCTGCCGACACGCGCCGCGCACCTCCTCCGTCGCCGAAAACTCCCCGACGGAGAATCGGAACCCGTGTGTGGTGTATGTGTGTGTACGTGCGCGCCCTGGGCCGGGAGAGCCTTCCCGGGTGGTGAACATGTGTGTGTGTGTGTGTATGTGTCGTGCGCGCGCCGGTTGCTCGTGCTGCTGCAGCAGCGTCCAGCCGACGGCGATCGTCGCCACGTGGTCGGCTTCTGCTGCGCGAGAAAGTGGCATGGTTATCACCTGGGAAAGTAAACAAACAAATTAAATATTTCATTGTTTCCCAGGTGACCTGACACTGCCAGGTAAGAAAAATAATTTACGAGGGATTCACTCCCTTGCAACTCCCCCTGCCAAGCCGAAACATACCCGTTATGTTTCGCCTTACAAAACACCTGGCAATGTCCAGTCACCTCTGGAAACCACAAAGAACAAGATTGGTGGTATACTCACTGCTCAGTCTACCCAATTTTTCTCGCAATGGTCTACTCGTCTACAGTCCGTCAGTCTACAAATTGTCTACAAAAAAAAATAACAACAAAAAAAACAAAATAATAATAATAATAATAATAATATAAGTCTACAAAAAAAAATTTCTTTCTTACTTGAGTCGCCGACGTTTCAGTCGCTCGTTCTCCCGCCATACCTGACGAATAACATCGGGTCTGACATCGTCCGGGAGCCGCTGAGCCATGAGCAAAATCTCCATGGCACTTAATATTCTTGGCTCAACCAGATTCATCGGCTCCAGGCGATGCCAGACCGAAGCGTCTACCAGGTTGGCCGGGGAAGGAGCGACCGGAACCTCGACGACTTCCGCAAGCTCGTCCCCACCGCTGTCCCGGGCGCGTTTCCCCGAGACCGATCCTTCCGCCACTGGTCCAGAACCCGGCGCGCCCACCTCGTGGACAACCCCGGTCACAGAGCTCGGCGTGTCCCACCGAGTCCTTCTTCTGGCCCGGGACATGGCCGCAAATTGCTCGACGGGAAGGACCGCCCACGCTTCGTCGCGTTCCCGATTACGCAGGCGTAATCGGTACGCCGAACTACAGCGAGGGCACTCCTCCACCCGAACACCCCTGCGACCGCAGTTATCGCAGAAGGGCCTCACTAGGTAACGGGGGCAGCGGCGAGTCTCATGACTCAGGGACCAGCACCCGAAACAACAATTGGGGGGTGGGTCTATGTGGGGGTCTGTGGCCACGATAGCCAGACCCCCGAACAATCGACCCTCAAGCTTGGCTGGAAGGCCTCGGTTGAAAAAGGGTAGGTACCCGTTGGGGGGCGGGTCGTCGACGTCCATCCTAGCAGGAGCCCTAGTCACCCCCGTGGTCTCTATGGCAGTCGAAACTGGCACGGAGGTCGCGGGAGCGACCGGACTCGAACCCCGGACGGTACGCTTGACGGCCCCTCGCCCAACGGGAACCTGGGCCGGTCCGTCCGTCTTCGTCGTGGTCGTCGGAGTCTGGTCTACTACGGGTAGAGTGACTGGGGAAAGAGGGCGAGGTGAAGAACGGCGAGGAGAAGGGTTGGAACCCCCCGAGACGTAGTCGTCCAGGGTAAATTGTCGTCGGGGGTTGTTCTTCTTCTAATTCTTCTTCCTTCGCGGTGCCGTCTCTTCCCTCTCCCTTTGTGCCTCCTCCCTAAGATCGTCCTCGTAGCCAGCTGGATAAATGTTTAGGGCCGCGTAGGCCACCGGGACTCCGTCGACCACCGTAGTCGAGACGAGCGGCTGGTCTCGGATGTCCTCCCACGGGATGGGCGACCCACTGGCAAGGTTGGAGGGGGGGGGGGCTCCTCTATGAATTCCATGCCCTCTCCCCCTTCCGGCAAGACCCGGCCCGCGTTCCGCCGCTCGTAGGCCCTCAGTTCTTCCTCGGCGGCACGGCTCTCGGCCACCGGGTCGAATCCCGCCTCCGACTCGGCGACCACCTCGTCGATGACGCGCCATGGTCCCTCACTCTCCTCCTGCAAGAGGAGGACTTCCACCCCCTGCAGCACCTCATTAAAGGAGGGAGTCTCCCGGTTCTCGTCCAGGGAGAGGGGGACAAGGTCTTCTGGCAGGTCACTCGGTGGGGCGATCACCACCTGTGTTCGGGTCTCTTCACCCTCTGGGGCTTGTCGTTGCTCCGACGGCAAGGAAGCCGCGCATTCCTTGGCCACTAGCTCATCCAACATGTCGTGGAAGTGATCCTCCACGAACATGTCGGTGAGTTGCTCGGACCAGTCGTTCGCCGTGTCTACCGCTCCTGCCATCCTGTGAACAAATTTCATAACAAACAAAATAAGAATACGTCTACAATTCATTTTGATCCTTACCTTCCCCGGACTACACAGGACAGCACAGTCTACTACATTACAAACTTTACGTTGACCTGCTATCCCTAATCTAAAAATAAAATAAACAAACAAAATACCCAGACGACACAATGTTAGTCTACATATACCTGAAAGGAAAAAGAAAACATAAGTATACTTGCGACTCGCCGTATCCATGGGAATTTGAAAATACGCCTGTATTAAGTCTATCCTACATATATACCTGCATTTACGCAACTTGTCTAACACCGTGTCTACACTGGATAAGGCATACGCGTCCTTGCGAGATACCTTATTTACATCTCTGCAGTCGATGCAAAACCTGCTATCTCCATCGCCTTTCTGAGGCAAAGTTTCCTTGGCTAGGTCTTCTATCAGTCCTTCCTCTCCTGGTGTTTCCTTCACCACTGCACATTCTGCCATTAAGGTTACACCGTACTCTCCATCAGCCCTCGTGAACTGGTGCCGTATGCCACTTGAAACACTTTTCCACGAGCCATCCGCATAGTTACAACAAATTCCGAACGCCTGGATGAAATCCTGCCCCAGGATTATATCATTAGAAATGCCTTTCACCGCTCTGGGCGAAATCTTCTCTACCCGGCCATCTATATTGATATTTAGGTCTAGTTGACCTAATACCGTCAGATAGTCATTACCTACTTGTTTGAGACTTGTACCGCAAGGTTTTATTTTCGCTTCAAAATGCTCGGCTACTGACTCCCCAACAATGAACACCGTGGCACCAGTGTCGTGTAATGCTTGAAATGGTTTCCCATCCAACAAGACCTTAAAGAAAAACCTGTTATCTCTCACCAAACCACTTACTTCATCGTCTACTTCCTCAACTGGGCTTCGCACAGTTCCACTCCCCCCCCCCTCCCCTTGACGTGAACTAGTCTGAAAACCTTCAGCTTGTTCACTCAACTTTTTAGTAGGGGTTTTATAAAACTTTCGATTTGGAGACCAGTCGATTTGTTCCACAAATTTCTGCATTGCAACATTTATCTGTGTTAGTTGCTCATCATTTATATTATCCCCACTTGCCAACCTTTCCATTATCTGTACTATCTCTTCCCCATTAACCTCTATATCACCTTCCCTCCCCATTTCCACATTTTCCAACTCATCCTTTTGTCTACACTCAACGCCGATTTCACCACTAATTTCACCAGCTTTTTCACCGGTAGTTACTTTTGTCTTGTCTACTTTGTCGCTAATACTTTCGTTTACCTCCCTGTATACGATTTCTGTAGGAATTTCACAAAAATTTTCACTTGCAGTTACTCCTGACCTCGTTACTCTACTGCTAATACTTATGTCTACCTCCTTGTCTACATTTTCTTTAGCATTTTCACAGGTCTTTTCACTTCCGTTTACTCTTGCTTCTGTTACTTTATTACCATGATTATTCTCTTTCTGCGTTGGTGTTAGTTCTTCCTCACTCCATTTTATCCCACTCTGACTCTTAGGAATTGCTCCTGTTCTCCCGGCCTGAAAATCATTCACCACTTTCCACACATCCCATTTTTCACTCTCCCCACTCTCACTTTCTGTCTCCCTAAACTCCTCTACCTCCTCACTTTCCTCCTCACCCGTCCAATTTTCCTCCCACATTTCTTCCACTTGTTGTTCCACGTCCATCTCCTTCTCCCCGTCTACTTCATTATTGTTGTCTACTGTTGTTGTGGCCCCTGTTTGTTGTTTGGGAGTATTGGGCCACCCGACGCTCCCGCCTTCGCGTTTCCCAGCAAGGCTAACAGCTTTGAGCAATTTCCACATTTTCTCACTGTAACACCCTTTGCACCACAAACTTGACAACTTGTTGCCTGGGCATTCAATGGGAAACTATTTGCAAAATGTCCAGTCCGTCTGCATTTATAGCAGCATAGATCTGGGCATTCCCAAATCCGATGACCAGGTCTACCACAACTACGACAGTTACCCATCGGTCTACCTTCACTTTGAGTTTCTTGTTGTCGTGATTGTTGTTGTTGAGTTTGTCTATTTTCTCGTTCTAATTGTTGTCTAGCTTGCTGAGGTTGTTGGTCTAGTTGTTGTTGTATTTGTGGACGTGGTTGTTGTTGTGAATTTTGTTGTGTTTGTATTTGAGGACCTAGTTGTGGTGGCCTCATTTGTTTATTGACGTTTTGTTGGTTATACTGGTTGTTCTGCCAGCCATTTCGGTTATTTCCGTTGTTTTGTCTATTTTTCCAGTTTGGTTGATTACCTAACTGGTTACTTTGCACCTGAATACTTGCTACTTCATTTCCCTGTCCTTGAATTGGGCTGTCTACGTTTTTGTTCTTTTTGTTTTTCTTTTTCGCTTTCTTTTCCTCACCACTAACCATCGCAACTTCATTTACTGCAGCCACTTTACTTTTGTGTTCGTAAATGCTGCTATAGGTATTCAGCATTTGTCTTTGGTTGGTGGTCCTACAAATCTGTTACAATCCTCCTTCTGTCTTTCGTATTTTCTTCCGTAGTGTTCCAAATCGTCTACCGTTTCTACTCTTTTATTATCCAAATACCACTTGTATTCAGGCTGCAACCCTCTTTTTATTATATCCATCTGTTCGTCTTCTTCCAGAGGATGCTTTAAATATTTAGATAGGACTCCCAGACAAGTGATGTAGTTTGAGATCGTTTCTCCTTTGCCTTGAGTCCTATTCCTTATTTCATCCATAACCTCATACTGTGAGTATTGGCCAATAAAATTCCTCTGGAACGACTTTTTCAATTCATGCCACGTTTCAATCTTCAAAATCGCCGTGTCGTACCATCTTAGTGCACGATCCTCCATCACACTCGCCACTGCGTTTTATTTGAGTGTCCGACATGTTACTATTTCGTCTACACCTGTCTAGCTTGTTCAGGAATTGTTCTGGGTTTTCTTTTCCCTCATCCCCTGAGAATTTTAAATTCCAATCTTTTAAGATTCTCACACAATTGATATTGCCAGATTGTGTATACCCGTGTCTACGATGTCTTACTGGTGATCGGCTGTCTGATGATGAAATACTGCGATTTCGTCTTGAGACATGTCTATATTCTCTTGAACTGGATCTACTGCGATTATTTCGTCTACGTCTACTATGTTCTCTATCACATCTATGGCCTCGGATCCACGACCCATGACGACGTTCCTCCGATGAAGAAGACGATCGGTGTCGGTGGCCTCGTAGTATACTATTGACTCTTCTATGACTCCTTTCTCGTGACGATGAATCCCTTCTCTTACGAGACGGGGATCCATGACGACTGTGTCGAGTTATGGAAGTTCGTAGTTTACTACCATGTGAATGTCCATGATGTAGTTCTTTGGACCTTGATCTTCGATCTCTTCTTTCAAGAGAACTGTGATCGGGATCCCGAGATTTAATGTTGACGTGACGTCTTTCCCGTGATGTAGATTTATATCTCTTATGACCAGGTGTCGATTTGTAGTGGTTCTCCCTAGAGGAGGATCTATTACGTTGTCCACGATGACGAGAGGACTCATTCTTTTCATTGTTATGAAACTTGTTATTCTCACGCTGTCTAGTTATCTCATCGTCGTTTGTTTCACTACCACTACTTGTACATTGTCTGTTTTGTCTTCTTTCATTGTACAATTTCTTTTCTTTTCCGAATCTTTTCATCTCTTCCTGTCTACTTTCCATTTTTCCATTTCTAGTACTTCTCTTTACTAGCCGTTTTCTTCGTTTCTCTATCCTACTATCACCTGAATCTCCACTCTCATAGTTTTTCTCTGACTCATTAGCATATCCACCAATCATTCTATTCTCTTCTTTTCTTCGGTCCTTTGACTTTTCCATGTGTCTACTTGTGTCTACTCCTTGTTTTCTCAAACCCAAGTTTAATTGCTTGTTTTCCCACTCCGAGTGAACACCGTGTGAAGGAGACATAAACAAGTTTCTCACATCCAGAGGTGGTTGAATTATGGTTTTTCTTAAACCCGTTTCATTCAATCTCTTCCTTGTGCCATCGTTCTCTGGAATTGAGTAACTTGTCTTAGATTCTTGCTCTTTATTGTTAGCCACATTTCTCTCCAATTTATTTTTCTCTCTGTCCTGCGAATCATTCTCGTCTCCATCTGTCCGATATTCACTCCCGCTATCGTCTGTCAACAATTTGTCTTCTCTCGTTCCCCGTTTTTGATTCGTTTGCCTCGATTTTCTCTGTCTGTGTAGTCTCGTGTCCAGCACGTATTCTTTCGCTGGTTGTTCTTTCGGATCCATTCCTTCATTGTCTACGGATGGTATCCACGGGATGTCCAACCTCTTTCCTTCCTGGATTAACTCAACTCGTAACAGTCTTTCACAGTTTGTCTCAAAAGAGCCCGTCGTGCTTACCTTCGCTTTCACCAACTCTTCCTTCACTTGATTTTCACTCATAGATCTGATTTCATTCAACCTTTTCCTAATGTCACGAGAATTTGTTAATAATCTTCTCATGCTATCTACATATGTCCGGTATTCCATCTTCTCTGCCATTTCTCACGAGAACACAACCACAAGAAAAAGAGAGTGAGAAAAATTTCACTATGTATTTAAGAGAAAATTAAAAAAAATTTCACTGTCTACTCAATCTTGAATCTGGAAAAACAAAAAAAAAAAAAATTTTGTGTCTACACTTAATCTTGGACCTGAAAAGAAAATTATCACTGTCTCCAATACTCTTGAACCTGAAAGAAAATTTTCACTGACTCTAATTTTCTTTATTCATACAAAAAAAAAAATTTCTGTCTACAATGTTCTTGAACCTGAAAATTTTCACTGACTAATTTTCTTTATTCACACAAAAAAAAATTCTGTCTACAATGTTCTTGAACCTGAAAGAAAATTTTCACTGACTCTAATTTTCTTCATTCACACAAAAAAAAAATTTTCTGTCTACAATGTTCTTGAACCTGAAAGAAAATTTTCACTGACTCTAATTTTCTTAATTCACAAAAAAAATTTCCTGTCTACAATGTTCTTGAACCTGTTTCTCAGTAGCTGTTATTTTTATTTTATTAGCTCTTCTCTTTTGTACTACAAATAAATCTTCCTAAAACCTGGTAAAATCCAAAAAATAAAATAAATATTTCAGTTGGACACTAGCCAACAATTAAATAACTATATTGGTTGGACACTAGCCAACAATAAATCATAATATTTTCTCGGTCACTAGCCAACAATAAAAATATAAAAATCACATAAATATTCCCAAATATCCATCACCAATTGTTAATTTCCATAAATTTACACTCATCCGTTTAAAGTTCCACCTTTCGAAATTTTCCTATGTACCACCTTGGAAAATTCTATTAAGTCCAACTGTCGCGAAAGAAGAAAAAATTCTAATTTCTATCACCGAGAAATTTTCTAAGTCCAACTTTTCGAAATTTTTCAATGTTCCACCTATGAAAAATTCTACTTAGTCCAACTTTCATGAAGAGAAAAAAAAAATTTTTTTTTTAATTTCTATCAACTAAAAATTTTCTAAGTCCAACTTTTCGAAATTTTTCAATGTTCCACCTATGAAAAATTCTACTAAGTCCAATTGCTAAGAAAAAATTCTAAGTTCTCTCGCCGAAAAATTTTTTCTAAGTTCAACCCTTCCGAAATTATTCTAAGTCCCTAGCCTGTCTACAAAATTTCCTAAGTCCCTTTGTTCTCGAAAAAAAAAAAAAAACCAAACAAAAAAAAACAAAAAAAACAAACAAAAACACCTCTAGTCAAAACTAAAACAAAATAAATAAAAAAAATTGCAATAACCGAAAAAAAACAAAATATTTCCTCTCTCCTCACCAACTCTCCGTGGATTAGTTTTTTTAAAAAAAATTGACAAAAAAAATTTTGTTTGGGCGCCATTTGTAACGGGGTATATCTTGAGAAAAGGGCCTACCTTAAATAATTAAGAGAGTTTCCCGGGCCGTCCCGTTACAAGGAAAATCTTTCCAAAAATAATACGGGGAACCTCTCCTTAATCTGGGGTCAGGATTTCCACGGAGAGAAAACCTCCGGGAATGGTTGGTGAGCTAGAGAGAGAAGAAATAAATTATTGCAAAAATTTTAGGTTCAATTCATTTTATTCTTGTCTACGGAAAATCAAGTCTACAATTACAAACAAATTTTATTTGAGAACAAAGGAATATAATTGAAAATTTTGTCTACAAAATGGCGGGATGCTACGTAAAGGAAAATCGCATTTATTTATTGTTTAAGTGTACGCGAATAAATTTTTATTTATAAAAATCGCAACCAAAAAAAACAACAAGAAAAAACGTTGCTTTTCCATTTCCATTAAATAATGTAGGGAACCTTACTTTACCAAATTTTTTTTATTCCAAAATGGCCACTTCAATTACTCTCTTTTTTTTTAATTTTGCTTTCCAACTCTCAGGTTGAAATGAATTAACCCTAGTTTTTTTTTTTTTTTTTTTTAATCTGATATCAACTTAGCTGCAAATAAATAAAAAAAAATAATGTCTACAACTCAAAAAAAAGAAAAAGAAAAAACTTAAACAAGTCTACGGAAAGAAGAACTTTTTAAAACTTTTTAAAGAAATTTTAAATCACACTCTCAAAAACACTACCTCACATTGTAGCTACTGAGAACAGAGTGACGCTCCCCGCGTCTCTCTGACTCGACTTCCTTCTTCACCATCCCCAAACACTCTCCGCCAATCAACACAAATCAATCCAATTAAGCCTCATTCATACTCGAGGAACAGTCATTTGTCCACCAATCAGACACATTCACGCCACAACACCCAATCACGCTCCCGTCTACAATCTTCCGGTGGCGATCGCCACGCCACCTATATTACGCGCGAAAATCCAAATAAAGAATAAAAATAATGCACACGAGGCACTCACTGCGTTAACTTATCCCTCGCGCACATACTCTCTCTCTCGCTCTCCCCCATACGCACACATTGTTCGCGCAACGTACACAATACAAAAAAAAAAAAAATCTCACTCACGCCCGTGTCTACTGTGGTGAGCGTGCGCGCACGCGCTTGGCGACGCAGTTGCGTCGTCTGCCGACACGCGCCGCGCACCTCCTCCGTCGCCGAAAACTCTCCGACGGAGAATCGAAACCCGTGTGTGGTGTATGTGGGCGTGCGCGCCCTGGGCCGGGAGAGCCTTCCCGGGTGGTGAACATGTGTGTGTGTGTATGTGTCGTGCGCGCGCCGGGTGCTCGTGCTGCTGCAACAGCAGCGTTCAGCCGACGGCGATCGTCGCGGTCGGCTTCTGCTGCGCGAGAAAGTGGCATGGTTATCACCTGGGGAAGTTAACAAACAAATTATTTATTTCATTGTTTCCCAGGTGACCTGACACTGCCAGGTAAGAAAAATAATTTACGAGGGATTCACTCCCTCGCAAAGCATTTACCACTTTTGTTTACCCCTAACATAAGTTTTATCGACACTTTTAAAAATATCGCTGAGCATACGATTGAGCGTTTTCAAAGTCACACTCCCTTATAAATAATCTATGCCGTGTTGATTACTTGTCAACCAATTATTCTCTTTACGAACTTCACAAGGTAGCGAATCTACTCGATGCACAGCGCTCACAATCCAATGTGCGACAAATTCATTTTTTAAAGATAACAAAGCTATTTCTTTAGGTACCAACTTGTTATTTTTATCTTTGAAAAATTGAACATCTGCAATGAGCTCCATTGTAGGACACTATTTCGTTAACTAACTCATTTTTTAACGAGACTAACTTTATATACTTAAAAAGCGACATCTATTGATTCAGCCGCTAAAGTCTACAAGCACCTGCCTCGACGCGTCAATTTCTAAAATATTTTCATATTCCGAATAAACTATACAATTGATTTTGATTGATTTTTATACGGTGCACTAATAAAGACGCTTCTTCGATACGAACAGAGTAGCATCCTACAGGATCCATAAGACTAAAAGCATCTCTCGATTTTACCAAGCGAACTCTCACTTCAACGCCATTTATTAATCATTTTTCTTGATTGAAGACATCTCCGTGTAAATGGCCAATTAGATCCACAGATTTTTTGTAGTTGAAAAGTTTTCTAATAGCTTCGAGGCCACTGTTTGCTGTTCCCAGGTCATCCATATTTTTAGCTGCATCGTCTTACCAAAGAACACTTGTCAAATGAGATTTTTTGGCAGTGGGGCCATAATTGAGTAAAGTTTCTATGTACGCTCTATAAGCGTAAGCATGATTGGATAGCGAAACAGCTTTTTGATTGAAAAAGACATCCACTTGGTTAAACAGGGAGTGCATAAAATTGTAAACAGGTCTAACTTTTTTTGCTTCTTCCTCTGAAGATTCTTTAGGAACTGTACCTTTTAAGCTACTCTCAAACTCAACATCGTGTGGGTTGAATCGAGATATTCGTCTCCTGTACCAGTGATAACAAACTCCATAGGTGAATCGTCAGTGAGAGAAGATATTGGCTTATATTGAATGTACTTTGAACTTTCGATAGCTGTTAAGGTTGAAGAAATATCAAATAACAAGAGCTCCGATTTTAAACACTCGCACGATTGAGTGTGTAGAAACGCCATTTTGCTGATTAATCAAAAATATCTCTTGCACTTCTTTTCACAATTTTTTTCTTTGTTTTCTTTGATTTATTATCATTATTTTTTTTTTGTACTTCTCTTAAGGACTTTTTTTTTATTTTTGATATTCTCTTGCGCTTGAAAACAGTCTCTCAGAGTCTGCTAACAACTGCAAAGCGCTCATGCCACGAGGTCTTTTATAACCTGATCCTTCCATCATCATTGCATCCAATTTATCTTCGGCTTTACGCTTCAAATTCATTCCCGACTCACGTATGCGATTGCGCATTGACTCTTTAACCGGAGTATTTTGAGGCATGTCGGTCAGGACGTTCATACCAGCACGAAATGCTTCTTTGCCAACGGATTGAGCACCACTCGATAGTAAAGGTAGAACTCACCGAAAGATTCCCGCAAGAAAAGATCTTATGCCTCTATGACCTCTTTGATAGGGAGATCTGATAAAAATATGATCAACACCTTTTCCAGCACCTCCGCTATTTTGAAGGATAAAAAATTCGTCGTAGCACTCCATATCCTTTTTTTTTTTTTAAGTTTAATCCGGACGCTTGAAATGTAGTGTCACTGCCAATGTACAAAAATCAAATGGTATTGGTTCACCGTGTTCATCTCTTACATCGATTTTGATAGTCTCAAAAAAATTAAATGGTAGATCCAAATACATAGGTGGGGAGAAACTTTTGATTCAAAGACCCCTGTAAGTGCATTCATCGATACCCAGTGAGACAACGCGTAGCAATCGAATTTGCACGTCACCTGTAAAATATGGCTCACAAATGTATGAGTAAAACCATCAACATCGATGGTAGACAATTTGAAAGATTAGCAGGACGAATTCCAACAATCGCCTCGTTTGATTCAAATATATTAACACTGTAACACCAAGCCAAGAATAGTTTTTATTCCCGCAGAGAGATTGACTTTATGGTTGAAACCTGCACACTCGGCTTTAGTGCAGAGACGTTCAACAGATACATAATCACTGCGTTCAATGCCAAACTCTAGATGATTTTTTGTACAAGCCAAATTATTGAGTTCGTGAATGAAAGTTTTTATATCTTTTGTAAACATCCGGCGATGCAGTTGAAGTTGAAGACGTAGTTTCTAGATCTTCTTCACCGGTGTCAGAGGTTAAATTAGTTTCATAAGCAGCAGTCAAAGCCTGTGTTTTTTCTGCGTCGAGTAACAAGAAATCTATCGTCGGTTTCTTTCGGTATCGTATTACAGAAATTAATCTCTCTTCGCGCTCAAGTGGAATGTGTTGAAAGGTCAATGGAATCCTTATCTCTGTTAAAGCGACTGCTGAGGTAGCTGCGTGACGAAGCCAGTTGTAGTATTGTCAGGGTATTAATGCATGCTACTGTTACTGGGAAGAACAATATAAAATTGATCCTTCATTTTAGATTTTTCAATTGACTTGCTTTGATCCAAGAGCAAAATTTTTCTGGATACCCACGCCACCGAACAAAATATTCTTTCGAGCGACCAGTGGTTCTAGTTTTCAAAATTCATTTGACGTCAGAAAATACCTTTTTTAAATCTTTTTTTACGCGGCTTGGCTCTTCCTCGTAGAAAAATCCATCGATTTCTTCATCGTCCATGTCTTTTAGGTGATAAACAGGAGGATAACTAGTCAAGGATATCCAAGAAATCTTGAATAACTCCAAGGTCCAACCACTCTCGTAACCTTTCGCAAAAACGTTTCGAGCTTGACTGATCCGCACCAGGTAGTTCACGTTATATTTAGGATTTCTGACGATGGGGCGTTTGTAACGATGCTTGAAGTTTCTACGAGCTTCAGCAGCTTTATCAAAGGTAACGGACGCCGGTGTCATTTTTATAGCTGTGTGTTTAGTATGATTATAAGCTTCTACAATGTTAGACAAAACATATAAATATCTATGTGTTAAATATCTGTAAGTTCGCTCTTTTATTGATCTTATAAATCTCTCTACGATCGCGGCTTTAACATCGGGACTATTGACAACGCGGTACAATATATTTTTGTTTTTCAGTTAGAGTTAAAACTCGCGATTTACAAACTCTTTACCTTTGTCGAATTGTATGGAAACGGGAACTCTGTTGTTAGACTTTTTAAATATATTATCGAAAGCAAGAATTACGCTTTTTGCAGATTTGTCTTTTATCGGCTCAACCCGTGAATATTTACTCACAACGTCTATAACAGTAAGAAGATAAGCGTAATTATTGTTGTAAAATTTTAAGGACCTCACCTCCATCAAATCAATTTCCCATACATCATCAATGTTACGAACGTTGTAATGGCATCAAGGAAACCATCTTCTCACCTGCTTATGTAAGTTATAGGTATCTTCACCTTGTGAGGGAGTGAATCCCTCGTAAATTTATTTTCTACCCAGCAGTGTCGAGTCACCTGAGAAAACAACAAATTGATTTAATTTTTTGTTTACTTCTTCCAGGTGATATCCACGCCACGTCCACTCGCAGCTGAGGCCAACCACGTGGTGATGGCCGCCGTCAGCTGAATGCTGCTTCAGCAGCGTGGACACACGGCGCGCGCACGGCACACACACACACATGATCAACACCCGGGAGCGCTCTCACGGCCAAGGTCGCCCACGAACGGTACAAACACACACACACGCGGGTCACGACTCTCTGTCCGGGAAACTCCGGCGACGGAGGAGAGGCGCGGCGTTTTTTTCTGGCAGACGACGCGAGACTGGACGGCGTCTGCAGGCGCGTGCTTGCACCACACGCGAGAGACATAGACGCGAGTGTAAGTTTAACTATTGAGTGTGCGTGAACTGGTTATGCGTATAGGACAGATTGTATGTTGAGCGCACTTATAAAGTGGCGTGCCGATCGCCGCCGGAAATATTGTTGAAGCGAGTGTGATTGGATAGTGTGGCGTGAATGAATGTGATTGGTGGACATTTTACTGTTCCACTTGTGTGGATGAAACTTGCTTATATAGAATTGTGTTGATTGGCTGAGAGTCTTGGGGAAGAATGGTGAGGAAGGAAGTTGAGTTAGCGAGACATGGAGAGCGTCACTCTGTTCTCGGTAGCCGTAGAGCAAGTTTGTATTTGAGAGTGTAAATTTTTCTTTCTAAGTCTCTTTCCAGTTTCTTTTGAGATTTGTAGACATTTTTTTTTGTTTTTTACTTAGAGCTAGGTGATCGAGAGAATAAGAAAAAACTTGGGTTATTTTGCCAAACACTAGCGAGTTGGAAAGCCAAATTCAAAAAAAAAAAAAAAATGAGAGTATTCAATAAATGGCCATTTTTGGATTAAGTCTAAGCCAATAACTTATAGGTATAAATCTGATAAACCGTAAGATTTTTGTTTAATAAATTTTTGTAAAGCATGTTCTTTATTTCTTTCGGTGTATGGTGCGTGAGGAATGAAAATCCGTTTGCGTACGTTTAAAATTTTTGTTGTATAAATTAGACTAGGGTTTTCTTTGCGTGGCATCGTCACCCGCCATTTTGTAGACTTACTTTATAGTTTCTTTTCTTTGTTACCAAGATAAGATTTTTTGTGAATATAGACTGATTTTTTTTGGTTTCTAGTAGACAAGAATAAAACTTAATTAAATCAAAATTTGCAATTACTTTATTTCTTCTCTGTAGCTCACCAACCAGTCCCGGAGGTTTTCTTTCCGTGGAAACCCTAACTCCCAGAATTAAAGAGTTTTTGTCTCCGATTTTTCATGTGTGAATTTTATTGTGATTGGAGGGCCCGGGAAACTCCTTTGAATAATTAAGGGAGGCTCTTGTTACGAAATTACACCATGACAACCTTCAAGCCAACTTAAAACCTTCGGTTTATTATATTGCTTTCGTGTAGAGTGTAAAAGATTGTTTGCATCCACGTATGCCGTGTCGCGAGGTAGGCCGTAATACAAGCTTTGCAGTCGTCTTTGCATTTTTTTTATAACTCTTTTTATTCTTCTTCTTCTTCTTCTTCTGCGAAGGTTGGCAGTTTACTGACTTTGTCTTCTTCTTGTCCTTCCTCTTGATAGCATTTTTTATTCGATTGAAAAATTTTTCAAATGTTATCGTGCTGACCATGCAGCAGGCCGTCATCATTACAACTGTTCTTTCATCGAGAGGAGTCTCACCGGCTAACAAACGAGAAAACGCTTTTTCGGCAAGCACGCGATCAGATTGACGGTGGTTGACCTTTTTATCAGCGTATGCTATATCATGTTCACGACACGCTTCGTCTAGAGAATTGATGCCTACGTCAACACGATTCAAACGTTTGGACAATTTTGTACCTGGACCGCAAAACTTATAACCTGGTACATGCATTTCAAAAGGCATAAGGTCTATGACAGCATCCAAAGCACTTTTTCTTCCTCTTTGCTCTCAGTGAGAGTAGCGTTTTCCACAGAAACCTCCATCCTCCCTGGTTATTTAATTTTTGTTTTTTCGGAGTTGCGGAAGTGATGGAATTTTTTTCTGATGCCTTTTTAGCGTTTCTCTTTTGCCTTCTCGACAAACTTTTTTCAAAATTGTCACTTTTTTCGAAAGCACTACTTCGGTCTTCGGTAATATCAGCTGGGGAAATCAAATGAGGTCGTTCCCCTCCTGAGTTGTAGTCATGAGCGAAAATATCCGAGGAAGGAGAAGAAGTAGCACTGGATGACTGACTTTGAGCACTGGAAACGATTTGCTCCCGCAGTTGATAATTTCCGATAAACTCACGCGGTGTGTTCGCCTCTCGAAGAGCAGCAGCAAACTGTTTACGAGCTGTAGGTGGAGCGCGTTTTCTGTGTCTCAGGGCATCGCCAACCAAGTCAACGATACTAGCCCCAGCCATTGAATTTCTGTTTATAGTTACAGCGCCAATCGGGGATCATGTGACGTTACCGGACCGTTTCAAATGAAGCACAAGATTAGTAGCAGCGCTTTTAGAAGTCTTGAATACTCCTGCGATGATGAAGCTGTCTTCCAAAAAAGATTTTTTTTTTTTCTCTTCATTTTCATCGGTCGAGCGATGTTGAGATAATTTATCAGGGGCCGAGACAATTTTTTTCCGTCTTATCGTTAAAAAGAAGAAATCTCTGCATGACTATAATCGAGCCACTTTTCCCGATCGTCTTTTCCTCTTTTAGCTGAGTTTAAAATATCGCTTAAAAACATGTTCACGTACCCCGCACTTGTCGCATTTAGCCGTGATATCGTTTTCTTGTAAGCAAAAGTTGCAAACTTGATGAACCCCTCACAAGTTTGGTTTATGAATTTTTTCGTCTTCATCTCCAAGCACGTGTACGTTTTTTTGAGTCTCAAAGTCGTAAAAAAAAATATTACCCTGTTTGATTTTTCAGATTCTTTTATTGGTTGCATAAAACACTCGTGATCAGACATGTACTTGCAGCAAATTGTACAAAAACTTTTTCCGCACTCGTGCTTGTCATCGGAAACTTTGAAACATATTTGACAAATTTTAATACTCGAACACACGCTAGATTTTTTGAAAGAATTAATTTTTAAATGATTTTGATAACACTCTTCTCCGTAAAAATATCTATTACACAGCTGACATAAAGTCATTGGCTGTTGCTCGTCGCACACAGGATATTGTAAACACTTTGAACATCTGTTCGTGCATCTATGGCTGAGAAACCTTGAATGACTTTTATTGCATGGAATGCAATAACCTATACTTCCTGATACACCAACCAAATGAAGTATCGGTTCAAAATGATTTAAAGAGGCATAATACATTATACGTAAAATATACTTGATGCTTTTGTACTTGTAAATAACTAAATTTGATCCATCGTAAAGAGGTTTTTCACCTCGTGCGAAATCTCTTAAAGAGTTAACTACTATAGCTACCCTTTGCTGCAAAATATTGTTGAAATTTTTCGATTTCTCTCATTCCACAACCTTCTGCAGTTACATCAACTCGAGCTAATTACATTAAATCAAGAGCTGCTTTTTTGAGTAGATCCATTGATTTGACGGACGCTGTTCCAATAGGCATGAAAAACACCTGAGCGTATCTGTCCTCTGATACTGTAAGCGCATGCAGCAACGAGAGAGCGAGGTGGGCAAAGATTATCGTCGTTTCTAATAGTAAGTATTGACTTTTTTTTTACAGCTTCTTCGGTGAGCTTTACGCAACCGCAACCTGTTACATTTTGAACTATGTTGCAAGTTATATTCAAAGGATCTTCAATGTTGTGCTCGTTTGAGCTCTGAGATATACTAAAAAGTAGTTGCCACAACTCTTCTACATTAAAATCGCGCAATGGTTGAAATGAGAGCCATACTGGACCGTGAGTGAGTCTTTCTGTATTTATTGTCAGACCGATAAAATCAGAAGAAGTTGAGTCTTTAATAAGGGCAGCGTGCAGATTGCTTAAAGCTTCTCCTAGCCACCGAAAAACGTCTGATTCAGTACGAGGTTGCAGTATCCTTACATTTATTTCACGCCCTTCCACTCCGAATCTCAGCAAAAATGACGGTCTGGTACTGAAATATCCAACTCTCGTGGAATCGCCACTGTTCACGTGCTTATACAGGAATATACTATTCTATTATTCATTAAAGTTTTTGTTTTTGTTTTTGTTTTTTTTTCTTATTATTTTCTTTTTTCTTTTTCTTATTTAAACAGTACTGAAATGTGTGGATTTGGTCAAATTTGTTCTGATCATCTAAATTTGATTTTTGAAAGTGGAACACAACATTTTTTGAAAAGATATTGTAAATGGTAAAAATATGATATTTTTAATATTTCCATACTTAAATTAAAAATTATTAAAATAATATAATTATAGTTAATTTTTAGTGCTCCTGATAACCAACCTAATCTAAACTCTTCTTCCGGTCCTACATCTAAATTTATATCAGATCAACTTTCTAATTTGTCTGAGTTTTTACTAAAATTAGAGCTGAAACAACTAAATCTAAGTAATAATTTAATTTAATTAATAAAAATATGTTCATATCCATTAAAATTTTATTATTCAGATCTGATTCCACTGTAACTATATCAAACTGTCTTTCAACATATATATCGTTTAACAAGTCTACATATTTCTTAAAATTTTTTCATTTATCTCAATATAGTTTAAAATTTTCAAATACAAATTTTAAAATAAATTTTAAGGGTCCTGCTTACCTTGCTTAAGAATTGTAACCTATTAATACATTAATATTCAACCAACAATATTTAAATAAACAATTTTACATGGTCAGCGATTTGTTCTTGACGAAATATGGAAAAAAATCTTAAAATATTCCTTGTATCGTTTTACACTTTCCTTACTATCTAAATTTTTCTTTTTAAATGTTTCTTTTTATTTTTGTCTATCTAATTTTGCTAAAATTATTATTAATTTCCGAAGATAGGATAGTATATTCATTTATTTAAAATTATTATCATTATTTTCAATTATTTAATTATTAATTTATTTTATTATTATTATTATTTGTTTTTTTTTTTTCTTCTATTTTACTTGTTCATTTATTTATTTGTTTACTTATTTATATATATATATTTTTTTCAAATTTTTTTTTTTTCAATGTTTTGTTTTGTTTTTTATGGCTCTGCGACGTGAAGTGGTGGTTTTGTATTGGAGTCTGGTGCTTTTGGAGAGGTTGTGGGTATAGTCGAGATTTGTAGAGGCGAGTCCACGTGGATTACGATGTCTGATGTCTTTTGAGTGATCCGCTTCGTGATAGTTAGCTCCTGGGTCGAAATTTTCGAGGAGTTTTTCCCATTTTCCAGAGTCCCACCACAAAGAATTAAATCCTTCGATAAACTCTTCTTTCTCCTTAGAGTTGAAGTTGGAAGGTTTGAGCTGAGCTTGGAGTTCCAAATTTGATTTTTCAGGAGTAGTCTCGTAGAGTTTTTCTTCATCAGAAGATGAGGAGTCATCATCATTTGCTGGAGGTTTCACTTTTTTTGATCGAGAATCAAAGAATGCCTTTCTTGATGCGAGTTTTTGGAAATGGGCGACTACGTCTTCAAAACTATCTGATGGTACCATGGTTTCATCGAACTCGCTTATGCCAGAAATCTCATCTTGTTCTTGGTTGCTGACTTCAGACTCGGTGGCAGGCAATGTGGTTGTTGTATTGAGTGGTTCTACCAAACTAGGTATTAAGTATATTTTTTTTTAACTGTTTCATATATTTTGATTACTGGTATTATTTTGTTATTTTTATTTTATGAAATATAAGTTTTTTTTAGTATTTCAATAGTAACTTTTTAAATTTTCTATAATTATATAAGTAATAACATATCAAAAATAGGAGGTTTAGGTAAAAGTAATAACATACAGGGTGATCGAAAATGGTTGGATACAACAAAAAAACTCGAAAAATATGCATTTTTTGTATAGCAAAAATACGCATCGGGAAAGTTTCTTGAAAAAAAATTTTTTACCAAATGGGCCCAATGGACCCAAACTTGGTTTTTTAAAATGAGAACCCCTACTGTTTGACCTCAAATTCTGAAAATGCGGAAAATTTTATGATTTTTAAGTATTTAAAAAAATTTTTTTGGGCTTTACTGGGAGCCTTGGAGGGCTCTGGTAAGTCCCAATTTTCTAAATCGCTGTTATCTCGAAAAATACGCACTTTTTGAACAGCACATGCATTGGGAAAGGTCCTGAAAAGAATTTTTTTTACTATCCGTCAACACTCAGGAATCAGATGGATGTTTTAATTTTTTTTCAGAACAAACAATAATTGATTGATAACAAATCTGAAAGTATTTACTTTTTAATGCACCTCGATGAGTTGAAGAATTGCGATAATAATCCTTGTAAACTAACCATACTGCGAGTTCAACTAGCTCTCCGATCGACGTAGTACCGGCTGGAGCACCTACTGAATGCACCAGTAACAGCACATTTATCAAAACCGGCAACATAGCATGATATAATTTGATGAGCGCACCACTGCAACGTCACCGTTTGCACCTAGTTGCAATATACTCTTGCGTGTAACCGTCGATCTGCCAACCAACCGATTCCAAAAACAACGATACAGCAGCATTCGCATCAAGAACAGAAGCAGCTTCACCAGTAAAATATAAACTTTTCTCATACAATTTTTGTGTACTAAATTGATAGTATTTTCAGAATTTAAATTTTAATTAATAATCAGAAATTATCTTAGATTTAACAAAACTCTCCCGACTACTCGACAATGATTTTTTTTTTTTTCTTTTTTTTTTCTTTTTTATGATACTTAAATATTGTTAACATGTGGTAAAAACTTTGGCTCAAGCTAATTAAACTTCATTATCAATTTTTAAATTTTTTTATATTGTTGTAATATTAATTTTTAATATTTATTGTACAAACTATACGAATCATAATTCAAGATAGGCTTTATTTGTAAATTTCTCCATACTCACAAACACGCCGAAGCCCTAAGTAAAGAATTTTTTTTTACTATCCGTTGACACTCAGGTATCAGATGGATGTTTTAGTTCTTTTTATAAGAACAATTAAGCACTTTGTTAGCTGACGCCTCCACTGTGCTGGAACAGGTAGAGCGATGCAGCTTTCTTCCACTGTTTAGCCGCGCTGCCAAACTACTCTCGTCCCGGACACTCGAGTGGTTTGATCGCGTAGCCAAGTGATCTAAAACCACGTGAAGCACACCTGGACCAGTAGAGCAGGAGCAGGCAAGGATCCGTCAGTGCAATATCACCTTCGCCACTACAGTAGGATAAGGAGCCGGAAGGCCTAGACAACCTTCTGCGAACATCGAACCACTCGGACACTCCGGTAATTTATAAGGTATTTTATTGTAATCTTTAACTCTGTTGGAGGACATTAAACTCATCAAATTGTAAACTTTCACTTTTTACATTTCTAATAAACAATACTTCTAAAACCATTATATTATCTTTTACTCTACTTTATTTTGTTCACCCATTAAGAGTCAGATAATAAGGAGACGGGACAACTACGTAAGTAGTTGTTCCAAAAAGACGAAGATCTCATTCCTTTAAAAATAATGACGTTAAGGATAATAAATCCATGACATAAATGGCATCCCTTGTAATCCTAAACCTTGTTGCCTGACTATCTTTATTGTTTCGCTCTTAATAATTACAATTAAAAACAAAAAAACAAAAAAAAACCTAGTTAAAATTGTTAATATACTTTCAAAACAAAAATTAATCAATTATTTTTCCTTTCAAAATTTATAATACTTAAAATTAACATACAAAAAAAGAAAGGAAAAAGCTTTTATTATCTGATACTGGTCACTTTTGACGAATGGTTGAAAGAAAAATTTGTTTTAAAGACTAATTGTGACACTTTTTTTTGGCCGACCTCGACCATTTTTAGCTAATTTAACGACACACTTACACACATAAACGCTTTCGGAATCTGACCTGCTCATCGCGCTGAATTTGACCTGCTTATAGTGCATACATTTCACGTTTTATTACCTGGAGTTTCGCGAATAGTCGCGACGTTAAATTAGTTTTTTTTTCTCTTTTTTCAGTATAAAATTTTTACTTCTATTCAACGACGTTATTCCTTTAATTTATCAGTATTCAATATGGCTAATCTGGTGAATCTTACTTTGGACGATATTGATGCCCTTGCAGACAAAGACCAAAAGAAGGTTGCTGAATTACATCACGCCCACCGGATGGCCAAAAATATGTCTTCAATGGCAGCTACGTTAAACGAGTCACGAACCGCGTTCGCGAACGTTCAAGCATCAGCATTGATGCAAAGCGCTCTTGCTGCAATCCCTTTTTACACTGGTTCCACACCCCTGCGCTCATGGCTGCAGGATGTGGAAAGCTTCGACCAACGAATTACAGACGCAACCCTGAAAGAACTTTTCCTTCAAGGATTTATTTCTCGATCGCAGGGTCGATCGCGATCTCCTAGCCCTTACGGACGACCTGAGACACCCGAAAGAGCTCATGACCGCCATAACGTTAAATTCTCTGATTTTAACGACCCCCGAAACTTTGATAGAAACATCTCATATTCTTATGACCCTCACGATATAAAAATGCCTAGAACAATGACCTATACAGCAGTAGGTAAACTGGATGCTCACCCTTCTCTGCGTTACGAAAAACCTTCGAGTATCCGGAAAAACCCAGAAAGACAGAGCCGATCCGATTAATCCGGATCATCGGATCGTTACTCCCGCCCTAGGTCTGAGAGCCCTAGAGGTCGATATCCTAATAGGTCGACAAGCCCCTTTTCCTCTCCCTTCCCTTACCCAAATTTTCATTCTTATATGCCCTATTATCCTCCTATGACCTACTACTACCCCCCAACGCCTATGCCCCCTTTTCACTCGCCCTATCCTAATTCCACAACACCAGCTTACTTCCCTAACAACTATTACGAAAAGCAGCCTGGTAGACCCGGATCCCGAGGTCCTTACACCCCTACTCCGCGAGCCCCGGCTCCAACCAATATTCCCACAAATATCTCCTAACGAGAATTTAAACTGGAGACAAGCTCGTCCGGACCCTGAAAGAACTTTTCCTTCAAGGAGTTATTTCTCGCTGGACCATCAAGGCTAAAACAAGTCTTGACGGAAATGTTTTTGACACTTTAGACCAGCTCCGGAAACATCTTCAGGACCGTTTTTCTCAAAAACGATCCCCATCTTATTACATTAACCTTATTTCAGACTCTTATATGAGACAGAACGAATCTGTTTTAAATTTTCACGATAGACTCTCAGCTATAGTCCACGCTGCTACGAAACTAAAAAACGAGGGAGTAGATGACGTCAAGAGGACATCAAGAGACTTAATAAGGCCCTTTTCAAAGACCTTGCTACCGAATATTTCATTCGTGGATTACCTTCTGTTATCCGTAATCAAATGTCTAACCCTAGCCCTGTTAATTTTTTTGAAGCCCTAAACGCAGCTCTGAATGCGGAGGAATCGGTTAACATCGGAGCACCCAACCGTGCCGACGCAGAGTATTCCTCCACCCAAAACCGCTTCCACGATCGCGATCTCCTAGCCCTTACGGACGACCTGAGACACCCGAAAGAGCTCATGACCGCCATAACGTTAAATTCTCTGATTCTAACGACCCCCGAAACTTCGATAGAAACATCTCATATTCTTATGACCCTCACGATATAAAAATGCCTAGAACAATGACCTATACAGCAGTAGGTAAACTGGATGCTCACCCTTCTCTGCGTTACGAAAAACCTTCGAGTATCCGGAAAAACCCAGAAAGACAGAGCCGATCCGATCAATCTGGATCATCGGATCGTTACTCCCGCCCCACAGTGAACGGATCCGAAAATCGTTGGAAAGAATCTATTTAAATGAAGGAAAATAAAGCTAGAGAGAAGCGGTCAACGACAATCAAAAGCTAATTTAATAACAATCATAGGAAAAATATAAGTTATAGGTTTTCCATTCCTAACCTGAAAAAAATGCAGAAAAAAAAATCACTAATGTGTAATTTTCGTCCAAAATCTGAAAAGAACGAATACGATTGTAAAATCAATTTTTTTTTTAGTTTATGGCAAAAATAAATAATTTTATAAACATTTCTTCTACTGATTTTAATTAAACATGTTAAAATCGTAATTATCGATAAAACAAAATATTTTTTAAACATAAAATTCCTGTAACTTCATAAAATATACTATGTAATTATAATATATTCCGTAAAAAATGATAAAAAATCATACAACCCCATAACTGAATTCGTCAGACCTCTACAACCCAATAACCGAAATCATCAGGCTCTTCCAACTCCATAACCAAATTCGTCAATTTCCTACAACCCTATAACTTAATTCATCAACCTTCTATCCTTTAAACATACAACTCCATAACCGAATTGATCAGATTCTTACAACCCCATAACCGAATTGATCAGACTCCTACAATCCATAACTGAATTCGTCAAATACTTACAATCCTATAACCATATTCGTCAAACTCCTACACTACTCCATAATAGAATTTGTCATACTTCTACAACCCTAACTTCGAAATCATCAGACTTTTATAACCTATAAAAGAATTCATTAGACTTCTACAACCCCATAACCGAATAAATAAAGCTTCTGAAACCAATAATCAAACTTGTTAGACTTCTACACACTCATAACTAAATTCTTTAGACTTCTATTTATTCTTCAAGCCTACAACTCCTTAACCGAATTCGTCAGACTTTTACAACCCATAATTAAATTCATGAGACTTCTGCATATTCCTTAAGCCTAAAACCCTATAACCAGGACTTCTAAAACACCATATCTTAATTCGTTAGATTTCTAAGTATTCCTCAAGTCTACAACCGCGTTAACTGAAATAGTTTTAATTTTACAACCATATTCATCAAGCCCCTACAACCCTGCAACCAAATTTATCAGACTTTTACAACCCTATACTTGTACTTATCGTACTTGTAGAACCTAACAGAATTCCCTTTATTTCTACAACCCCATAACCGAACTCATCTGACAAAAAAAAAATTGATTGAAATCAACAAAATTCGTAAAACAACGATGTCTCATGTCATTTTGATTGTTGTGCACTTTGTATTACTATTGCATTCTTTTTGCACTTTATCGTGGAATTCATTCAACTTTTTTTTTATAATTATTTGCTGTGTAACAAGAATTATCAATGATCCACCAAATCATAGATTTTTAGACTTAATGAAAATGTGACCAATATACTTCTAGGGTTATATAGTTCTGACGAATTCATTTATGGGATTATAGGCATGAGAATTACATATAAAGGACGTATTTGGTTATAAGATTTTGAGCGTTCAACAAATTCAGTTATGTAGTTGTAGGAATCTGATCAATTAAGTTATGAGGTTGTAAGAGCCTGATCAAAATGGTAATGGGATTGCAAGTTTGAGGAATAAAAGGCTGATGAATTCGGTTATGGAGTTAAAGGAATTCGGCTAATTCAGTTATGGGGTTGTAGAAGTCTGACGAATTCTTTTATAGGTTGTAGAAGTTAGATAAGTTTGAGTATAGGGTTGAAGAAGTCAGACAAATTCTATGATGGGGTTGTGTAGGAATCTGATGAATATGATTATAGGGTTGTAGGTGTTTGACGATTTTAATTATGGAGTTATAGGAGCTTGATGAATTTGGATATGTAGTTGTAAAGGTCTAACGAATCTAGTTATGGGGTTGCAAAGGCATATAAAGTTAATTATGAGATTGCAGGAGCTAGACGGGTTGTAAGAGTCTGATGAATTCGGCTATAGGGTTGTTAGAGTAGAATTAGAGTTCAAAGAATTCGGTCATGGGGTTGCAGAAGTTCAACTAATTCTGCTTGGTTGTAGAAGTATTACAAAATCAAGTATAGGGTTATCAAAGTCTGATGAATTTGATTGCGGGGTTGTAGGAGTATATCAAAAATTTCTATAGGGTTGTAAAATTATGACAAATCCATTCAACAGGGTTGTAGGATTGAGGAATACATAGAAGTCTAACGAATTAAGCTATGGGGTTTTAGAAGTCCTATTTAGACTTCTATTCCTAAAGTCTGCAAACCCATAACCAAATTCGTCAGAATTCTACAACCCCATATCTGAGTCCGTCAATATTCTACAACCCTATAAGTGATCGCAAATCCAACAACAATCCATTCTTCAAGCCTACAACCTCATAATTGAATTTTTTATACTCCTGCTACTCTATAAGGAGTCATCCATTAATGATGTCACACTAATTTGGTATAGTCTCGTAGCGCTACAGTATTAGCAGACTATATCATAAAAACGTGACATCATTAATGGATGGCCCCTAACCGAATTGATCAGACTTCAACAACTTTATAACTCGACTCAGCAAACTCCAATTACATGCCTGAATTCACTAACCTTCTATTCCTCAAGCTAAAAACTCTATAACCTAATTCGTTTTATTTCTACAATTTATTTCGATTATATTTTTACAATCATCTTCTTTATCAGATTTAACGCGTCCACAAGTTCAATAATTTCCGAGTATGCCATACTTTTCGTAACAAAAGATGGTCAGGACAAGCTAAATCACTTCGAATTAAAGTGGTTAAAAATTGTCCTTAAGAATTTTTGAAATGTTTCCAAGTATTGAAAACTTCCAACAATCGAAATTTCAATTGCCGAATATATTTTACATAGAGAGAAAATAAATTTTCTTTCGGTAGACAAAAAAAATTCCAATGATAGAAAACTTCCATTTATTGCTGATTCTAATTATAAAGTTTACGCAGTAAAAATTTATTTAAAAGATAATAGCAATGAACAATTATTTTAGAAAGATAATACATGGAAAACAAAGTTTTGATCCTAGTTGATAATTGTACGAATTATTTTAAAAGATTGTGAAATTTTTGGAATGATCCGATGAATTTGTGAGTATCACGAAATGATCCTTATAATCATTTTTAAAGATCTCAAAGATTCATAAAATGATCATAAGGCTCATTTTTATCTTTTTTTTTTTTTTTTTTTTACCATAAGTCCAAAAACCGATGATTTGGATCATTGATAATTCTTTACGAATTTTGTTGATTTTAATCAATTTTTTTTGTCAGATGAGTTCGGTTATGGGGTTGTAGAAGTAAAGGGAAATCCGTTAGGTTCTACAAATACGACAAATTCAAGTATGGGGTTGTAGAAGTCTGATAAATTTGGTTGCAAGATTGTAGGGGCTTGATGAATATGGTTGTAAAATTAAAACTATTTCAGTTAACGCGGTTGTAGACTTGAGAAATACTGAGAAATCTAACGAATAAAGATATGGAGTTTTGGAAGTCCTGGTTATAGGGTTTTAGGCTTAAGGAATATGCAGAAGTCTCATGAATTTAATTATGGGTTGTAAAAGTCTGACGAATTCGGTTAAGGAGTTGTAGGCTTGAAGAATAAATAGAAGTCTAAAGAATTTAGTTATGAGTGTGTAGAAGTCTAACAAGTTTGCTTATTGATTTCAGAAGCTTTATTAATTCGTTTATGGGGTTGTAGAAGTCTAATGAATTCTTTTATAGGTTATAGAAGTCTGATGATTTCTAAGTTAGGGTTGTAGAAGTATGACAAATTCTATTATGGGGTTGTGTAGGAGTTTGACGAACATGGTTATAGGATTGTGGGTATTTGACGAATTCAGTTATGGGTTGTAGGAGTCTGATCAATTTGGTTATGGGGTTGTAAGAATCTGATCAATTTGGTTATGGAGTTGTATGTTTGAAGGATTGAAGGTTGATGAATTAAGTTATAGGGTTGTAGGAAATTGACGAATTTCGTAATGGAGTTGGAAGAGCCTGATGAATTCGGTTATTGGGTTGTAGAAGTCTGACGAATTCAGTTATAGGGTTGTAAGAGCCTGATGAATTCGGTTATTGGGTTGTAGAAGTCTGACGAATTCAGTTATAGGGTTGTAAGAGCCTGACTATTTCGATTATTGGGTTGTAGAAGTCTGACGAATTCAGTTATGGGGTTGTATGATTTTTTACATTTTTCACGTAATATATTTTAATTACATAGTATATTTTATGAAGTTACATGAATTTTATGATTAAAAAATAGTTTGTTTTATCGATAATTACGATTTAAACATGTTTAATTAAAAACAGTAGAAGAAATGTTTATAAAATAATTTATTTTTGCCATAAACTAAAAAAAAATTGATTTTATAATCGTATTCGTTCTTTTCAGATTTTGGACGAAAATTACACATTCGTGATTTTTTTTTTCTGCATTTTTTTCAGGTTAGGAATGGAAAACCTATAATTTTTATATTTTTCCTATGATTGTTATTAAATTAGCTTTTGATTGTCGTTGACCACATCTCTCTAGCTTTATTTTCCTTCATTTAAATAGATTCTTTCCAACGATTTTCGGATCCGTTCACTGTGCGCCCTAGGTCTGAGAGCCCTAGAGGTCGATATCCTAATAGGTCGACAAGCCCCTTTTCCTCTCCCTTCCCTTACCCAAATTTTCATTCTTATATGCCCTATTATCCTCCTATGACCTACTACTACCCCCCAACGCCTATGCCCCCTTTTCACTCGCCCTATCCTAATTCCACAACACCAGCTTACTTCCCTAACAACTATTACGAAAAGCAGCCTGGTAGACCCGGATCCCCAGGTCCTTACACCCCTACTCCGCGAGCCCCGACTCCAACCAATATTCCCACAAATATCTCCTAACGAGAATTTAAACTGGAGACAAGCTCGTCCGGACGGCGCGCCTGCGAGCTTCCCGCGCTCTCAAAGCCCCGAGCGCCGATCGGTGAAAACATTCATAATGCGGGAGTATGGAAAGTCTGCGGTGAGAAAACCGTACCAACCATAACAATTAAAAATTACCTATTCAAAAAGGGCGTCGGAACATGTTCCGCTGCACAAACCAATGAAGTGAATGTCATCAAAGCTTCTGTTCTTAAAGACTCGGTTTTCTACTATCCTCACCCTCCCATTACAATCTAGGGAGAAAAAAATAGTCAAGTTGACGCTCATGGTAAAATCACGATTCGTATTTGTAAACAAAAACATTTATTTCATCTAATTCACGACAATGCCCTTTTCTTACAAGATGGTATTATCAGCAAAAGAACTCTGAAGAAACTCCGGAGACTTAAGCAAGCCGGGAAGATGAAAAATCTTCCTGATTCTTTTTTTGAAGGCCTATCCTCAGACTCCGATTGCTCTGAATCAGAATCCTCTTGTTAGAAACCTTTTCCGGAAATTCAACCGCCCAGAGTAGCAACACCCCAATAAAGATAAACCTACTAACGATTTCGACACGTATTCACCTCAAATTTACAATTCTAGAAACCAAAGAGAAAGAAAGAAAATTTCGTACGGCTCACCTAAGATCGAAATTATTAATGCCATATTTAAAGGGAGGTTCTGGTGGATTGACTTTTTTTTTTTTTTCTAAGATTTTTATTTCATAGTAAAAATAATATGAGACATCCAAATTTTTTACACCTTAAAGAATAAATATAAAACAGTTCAAAAAAATTTTTTTTTTTTTTTTTTTTTTTTTTCGTTGCCTAATGATGGCCTCAAAATTGTCCTCTTTTTCGGTCAGGGAAGTGATAACTCCCGAATGATGAGCCTGAAATCAAAAAGTCAAACATTTTCTGAATCTGTATAGATTTGGCTATGGCAGGAACTAGAACGAGTAATTTAAGAGTAAAAAAAACAAAATGGCGGCCGTGTAAATTTTTTTGCAATATTTTTGCAACTTCAATTGTTTATAACTTCGGTAAAAATTTTTTTTTTTTTTTTTTCTAGTTCCTGCCATAGCGACATAATAGAGGAATATGCTGTGAAAATTTTGAGTTGATTCATGCAATAGTTTTTTTTTTATCACTTCCCTAAGGTCAAAAAATGCAGTTTTGAGAAAAATCGTTTTAAGTTTTTTTTTTTGTTAAAATCATAAAAAACAGGGATTTACTTTTAATCAGCGATGCCAGCTCCATACATAACTCCTTCTTCTTGCTCAAACATATCATTTTCCATTATCCTGGCATTCCTAGCAGCTGTTCTATATTCCTTGGAAGTTGTAGAAGTTTGGTACTCAGCGCGACAAATGCGTCTTTCGTTTACGTTTCGAGCATGTGCGATTGAGTTTGAACCAAGTTTCACGCCCATGGTCTCCATAATTTTTAAAATAAGTTCAAGTCCTTCGTTGAATATGCAAGCAGCACTGTATGCAGCAATTTCAATAACATTCTTCCCTGCAAACATGTGTTTTGGAGCAATGCTCCACACGCAAGCATTGAAGCTTTCATTGTTGTTTTGGGTATTTGCACCCAAACATCTTTCTAAAAGATCATCAGATGTTAAATCCTCGTAGATATTTTTTAATACTTGTTGAGTCTCTTCATCAAACGCTGGTGGGTGCTCATAATCTTTTAATTTATCTTCAGCTGCAGCCTTTTGATAAGCACACCAAGATTCTGCTCCAGCTCCTCTTTAGCTGCTTTTTTCAAAACAACTTCACAAACTGCACTTACTGCAAGATGAATCTGTTTTATGCAGTCATAGTAACCAGAAATACTTAAACTTGTACTTGAAATATCCATAAGGCCACAAAAATTTTTAAAACCATTGAATCCGACTCCTAGTAAACGAAGTACATATATTAGTCTTCGATTTATTTCGTAGCCAGCAGATATTTTTGGTGACGAAGGAACTTTTTCACTCCTTTTACATTTACACGAAACTTGTAACTCAAATCCTAAACCTTTCATATTACTTTGACCAAAAATAACTTTATTTTTGCAATTTTTGCAAATTGGCAAATGTATGAAACAGTAAACTGACGATGGATACTCAATAACCTCAAAATCTGGACCACTTTCTTTTATTTTTTTTGCTGCTGTGCTTGTATATTCTAAATCTGCATCAGATGAGAATCGATTGCCGTGAAAAGTTCTTCTTTTACTTCCATGATTCGGTCTTCGATTTCCACCACTATTTGCAACTCCAAGTTTCTTGTCACTCATGGTGTATCGTTAATTTTGATCCGACTCCAACAAGAAGAGAGTGTATACTGCTCTCCTAAACTGGGTTGAGACCTACACAGACCTTCTGAAAAAGGAGGGGGCCTTATAATACAATAGGCGGGACCGTGGAGTACTAAGACGGGTCGACGCCGCACGATGGGGCAGCTGCTGTTTCGGAGCGCTCGAACGCTGCATCTGCTCTTTCTCTATTTTAAACCGGTTTTCGACCTCGGAGGCCTATGAAATCAATTTTACTACATTTTTAGAAGTATTTTCTACACAAAAAAGGAAAAAAAAAAAATTTCGATTTTTTGAAAAAAATCCACCAGAACCTCCCCTTAAAGCCGGAAAAGGGGTTTCTTGACCTATTTTAGGGTATGAATTTTTAGGGCTCTCAGACCTAGGGCGGGAGTAACGATCAGATGATCCGGATTGAACACGAATGAAATATTCGGTAGCAAGGTCTTTGAAAAGGGCCTTATTATGTCTCTTAATGTCCTCTTGACGTCATCTACTCCCTCGTTTTTTTAGTTTCGTGGCAGCGCGGACTATAGCTGAGAGTCTATCGTGAAAATTTAAAACAGATTCGTTCTGTCTCATATAAGAGTCTGAAATAAGGTTAATGTAATAAGATGGGGATCGTTTTTGAGAAAAACGGTCCTGAAGATGTTTCCGGAGCTGGTCTAAAGTGTCAAAAACATTTCCGTCAAGACTTGTTTTAGCCTTGATGGTCCAGCGAGAAATAACTCCTTGAAGGAAAAGTTCTTTCAGGGTCCGGACGAGCTTGTCTCCAGTTTAAATTCTCGTTAGGAGATATTTGTGGGAATATTGGTTGGAGCCGGGGCTCGCGGAGTAGGGGTGTAAGGACCTCGGGATCCGGGTCTACCAGGCTGCTTTTCGTAATAGTTGTTAGGGAAGTAAGCTGGTGTTGTGGAATTAGGATAGGGCGAGTGAAAAGGGGGCATAGGCGTTGGGGGGTAGTAGTAGGTCATAGGAGGATAATAGGGCATATAAGAATGAAAATTTGGGTAAGGGAAGGGAGAGGAAAAGGGGCTTGTCGACCTATTAGGATATCGACCTCTAGGGCTCTCAGACCTAGGGCGGGAGTAACGATCCGATGATCCGGATTAATCGGATCGGCTCTGTCTTTCTGGGTTTTTCCGGATACTCGAAGGTTTTTCGTAACGCAGAGAAGGGTGAGCATCCAGTTTACCTACTGCTGTATAGGTCATTGTTCTAGGCATTTTTATATCGTGAGGGTCATAAGAATATGAGATGTTTCTATCAAAGTTTCGGGGGTCGTTAAAATCAGAGAATTTAACGTTATGGCGGTCATGAGCTCTTTCGGGTGTCTCAGGTCGTCCGTAAGGGCTAGGAGATCGCGATCGACCCTGCGATCGAGAAATAAATCCTTGAAGGAAAAGTTCTTTCAGGGTTGCGTCTGTAATTCGTTGGTCGAAGCTTTCCACATCCTGCAGCCATGAGCGCAGGGGTGTGGAACCAGTGTAAAAAGGGATTGCAGCAAGAGCGCTTTGCATCAATGCTGATGCTTGAACGTTCGCGAACGCGGTTCGTGACTCGTTTAACGTAGCTGCCATTGAAGACATATTTTTGGCCATCCGGTGGGCGTGATGTAATTCAGCAACCTTCTTTTGGTCTTTGTCTGCAAGGGCATCAATATCGTCCAAAGTAAGATTCACCAGATTAGCCATATTGAATACTGATAAATTAAAGGAATAACGTCGTTGAATAGAAGTAAAAATTTTATACTGAAAAAAGAGAAAAAAAAACGAATCTAACGTCGCGACTATTCGCGAAACTCCAGGTAATAAAACGTGAAATGTATGCACTATAAGCGGGTCAAATTCAGCGCGATGAGCAGGTCAGATTCCGAAAGCGTTTATGTGTGTAAGTGTGTCGTTAAATTAGCTAAAAATGGTCGAGGTCGGCCAAAAAAAAGTGTCACAATTAGTCTTTAAAACAAATTTTTCTTTCAACCATTCGTCAAAAGTGACCAGTATCAGATAATAAAAGCTTTTTCCTTTCTTTTTTTGTATGTTAATTTTAAGTATTATAAATTTTGAAAGGAAAAATAATTGATTAATTTTTGTTTTGAAAGTATATTAACAATTTTAACTAGGTTTTTTTTTGTTTTTTTGTTTTTAATTGTAATTATTAAGAGCGAAACAATAAAGATAGTCAGGCAACAAGGTTTAGGATTACAAGGGATGCCATTTATGTCATGGATTTATTATCCTTAACGTCATTATTTTTAAAGGAATGAGATCTTCGTCTTTCGTCTTCAACTACTTACGTAGTTGTCCCGTCTCCTTGTTATCTGACTCTTAATGGGTGAATAAAATGAAGTAGAGTAAAAGATAATAGAATGGTTTGAGAATTATTGTTTATTAGAAATGTAAAAAGTGAAAGTTTACAATTTGATGATTTTAATGTCCTCCAACAGAGTTAAAGATTATAATAAAATACCTTAGAAAGTACCGGAGTGTCCGGGTGGTTCGATGTTCGCAGAAGGTTGTCTAGGGCTTCCGGCTCCTTATCCTACTGTAGTGGCGAAGGCGATATTGCACTGACGGATCCTTGCCTGCTCCTGCTCTACTGGTCCAGGTGTGCTTCACGTGGTTTTAGATCACTTGGCTACGCGATCAAACCACTCGAGTGTCCGGGACGAGAGTAGTTTGGCAGCGCGGCTAAGCAGTGGAAGGAAGCTGCATCGCCCTACCTGTTCCAGCACAGCGGAGGCGTCAGCTAACAAAGTGCTTAGTTGCAGTACGCGCGGCCCCTTTCCTAACTCCTTTTAGACGGATTATAAGTAAATCTGTTTCAATTTGGGAATGTGGGATTGTTATGGAGATCAATACATGACAACACCACACGCTTAGAACAATTACCCTGGGAAAAAAGATAGTCAAAGAAGACAGTCTTGTCCTTGATAACCATTGCATTAAATCATTTCTCAACTAGAGGAACTGGAAGAAAATTAGAAAACCATCCACCGGCATACTGGACTTAAAATAAGCAGTCTCGTTTTGACTGCACTGGTTACTATCGTTATTGGGCTGGAATTATATACGCACCACCCGATCGAGAAAACCCCAAAATCGTTCCCAAGACTACTCGGAGACTTGAGAAAATATTCCCCTGGAAGTACAGCACTGCTGCAGTGCTAGATGAACTTCTGGGCATATTCGTATCATGAACAAATATGTGAATGACAGGACCAATACATCCAAGAAATGGAGAAGACAACCAACGTGATCGATTTCAAGATGAGTACCCCCAGTTAGGTCGATCTTGCGTCAAACTGAAAGACCCCGACTAAACCGGGATCGAATAGGAACTCTCATACTGAATCTCGTGTACTTCAACAAAAGGTGGTTGGACATTTTTTTAAATCTGCAAACCTCAACAACGGAAGATTCAGTAAGAGTGCCGACTTCAAAACCAGGAGACTATAACCAAAGATAAAGTTATGTTCTGAGACTATAATCTGAGCCTTTCAAACTAACTTACCATATTTACCCATGTAAAAGAAGCCCCAGTAGATAAGACGCACCCCAAGTTTTCAACGGAGAAAACTAGAAAAAAATAAACACCCGAAGATAAGACGCACCCCATAGATAAGACGCACCTCGGTTTCTAGATGAATAGCAGAAAAAAAACGAATCAAATTAACGTGCATGCTTTTTTATTAAAAAAATTTTTGATTCATACTAAATTTTTATTATATTTATTATAATTTTTATTCATCTTCACTTGAATCATCGCTCTCTTCTTCAAAATCGCTGAATTCTTCAACAGGTTCATTTGGCCCTTGCCAAAGTATGTAGCCATAAAAACGGAATAAAATTCTTTGACTCATTTTTAAACGGCTTTTTAACGCTGACATCTAATGGTTGCAGAATGCTTGTTAAACCACCAGGTATGATAGCTAGATCGGTTTTATTTTCATCTAACTGGGTTTTAGTGTTTTTAGTTAAATGTCCACGATATGAATCTAAAACTAACATTCATCGTTTTTGTAAGAGGGCTCCAAGTCTGCTTTTCCACACTACTTTGATCCATTCTTCGATCAAATTGTGACTCATCCACTCTTTTGGCTGTGCACGAACAAAAACATTAGAAGGAAAATTCACATTTTTGGAAGTGTTTTTTTTTTTTAAATAATAAAAGGAGAAAGCTTGTGTCCATCGGCAGTTGCAGAAAGCATTACTGTGCATCGTTGTTTATCATTTCCACCACTTAAAATAGAAACAGACTTGGCTCCTTTTTCTTTTACAGTAGTATTTTCGGGCATCTCGAAGTAAACGGGTATTCTATCTGCGCTCCCTATCTGATTGAGAGCCTATTTATGTTTTTGTCGTAAACCAATACCAATAACAAATCGTTGAAACTGAATGAGTTTTGCCTCGTAATCTTTTGGGAGTCGTTGACAAATCGTTGTACGTCTGCGAATAACAAGATTATTCCTATTCATAAATCTTTGCACCCAATTTCTGCTTGATTTAAATTTTGAGTTTAGAATCATTTCTTTTTTTAGCTTCATAGCCTCAGTTTGTATCATCCTAGTTGAAACAGCGTAATTTTTATTATCTCGAAAATCTACCACATACGCTTTTAATCTAATTTCTAATTCAGGATACGACGCAGCTTTTTTCCTAAACGATTTTCTAGATCTTTATGAACAATTTTTCTTTTGCATCACGCCACTTGCGTACGCACGCTTCAGAGATATCATTTATTCTTCCTGCTTTTCGGTTTCCAACAACTTCTGCTTGGCGAATAACCTTTAACTTAAAAAACTACCGGATACGAATTTCTTTTCACTTTATTCATTTTAATTAAAACTTACTGTTGTCAAGTCGAATGATCAATGCAAACTGAGCTGATAACAGAGAGAAAATTTTCCAAGTTATTTCAATCAGCTATTATTGTGATTATCTCATCGTTATATTGTTGTGATTATTATGATTACACTAATAGCAAATTTTCGATTTGACACATCAACTAACAATATAGATAAGCACCTGTAGATAAGACGAACTCTGGAAAAAAATAAGCACCCGTAGATAAGACGCATCCCGGTTGTTGACTTGAAAAAATCGATTTTTTGTGCGTCTTATACATGGGTAGATACAGTAGGTATTTTAGTAATTAACCTATCAAGTGTGTAGCGGAGTGTAAAAGCGAGAAATTGGTGTCAAAAAAAAAAAAGAGAGAGAGGAAATGAATGAATTAGCTTGTGCGTTAATTACTATAAGAAAAAAACTTTTATATATTAAGACCTAGTATGAACCATCTTTTCGTTATTCAAAGTAGTCAGTCCCAAGTGTGCCAGTAAAATGAGAAGGAAATGTATGTATTTGCGTGAGAGGATAATTGGCATAAATAAAAAAATAATAATAGAAAAAATAATAATAAATTAATAAATAAATAAATAATAAGTAAGAAAAATGTCTGGAAGTATGCAGTAGATTGATAAGAGAATGCGTATGTATGCTGGATTGACTTAAACTAAGTATAACGCGATAGACGACTAATTGTAACACGTTAGGTCATCGTCCTTACCATGTACCGTAAAGCTCCATTTCCTAACCTAACAATAACTTTGACACCACACCTTTTCCCATGACCACCCCAACAGCATATGGCCTTAATTTAACTCCCTCCCAATCAAGCTTCTATTACACATCATAGAACGATGTCACTTAGAAACTTGAAGAACTCCGAAAGAACCTACTCAATGATTATTAAGTAAAATACCTATTGAGAGAAACCGTATCCTTAAATGAAAACAAAAAAATGCGTTTAAGGGCCTGCTGAATGTTAATTAGTGCACGGACTCTGACACTAATGATCAGCAATTGAAAAAAAAGAAACCTATCATCAAATTTTCCTGAAAATCCAAACTGGGGCTGACGCTGGTGGTAACGCTAAAGAAAGCATAAAATTAAACTCAGGACGATACCGATACCATGTTACATTAACTGTTGACCAACTGAAAAAATATTTTTACAAAATATTATTAAGTTCATAATTTTTCGCTGATTATAATTACTATCATAGTATATTTTATTTTTAATTTATTTTTTTTAATGAGCGACTGAAAATAATAATTAATTAATAATAAAATAATAATAAAATATATAAAATAAAATAATAAAATAATTCAAAAGTGAAGTTCATAAAGAAAGAATGACGCGACCTCCCAAAAAAAAAAAAAAAACTATCTGCATGTATCATATACATAACCATTAAAAGTGCGGTGGACACGTGTGATCAATATTCAAAATTCGAGTTCGAAAAGACACTATGTTTTTTTGTTGTTGTTTTTTTTACGTCGAAATTTAGACATTAGGTTCGATGCCACCGGGGCACTCCCATAGGCCAGGTGACGTCAACTCTGACGTTTGCTTGCGAAGACAGAAAAGGGAGTGTGGACGGGGGTGATCATGATAATATAAATAACTACATAATTTCAATTTAATAATTGAATTTCTGATAAGCACGGTAAAAAGGTGTATTATAAATAAAACATACCCCTGTAAAAAATGTGAATTGGGTTATTCATTTAATTGCTATAAAATCGCTAGTTACTAGCAAAATAATAGGTTAACTATTAAAAACAGTTAATAAATGGGTATTTACTGGGTAACCTAATTCACACTTCTTACAGGGACACTATCAAAATTAAAAAAATATTAATTATGTAACGACCCACAGTGAAAAGAAATAAGATCTTATAATAGGAATCTGATTAATTAAATTTTTTTTTAACTTCACGTTCCTTATTATAAGCCTGCTAATATCGAGATTTGGTCTAAGCCTGAAATACATAACCTAAATGATGTATCAATTTTCATTATATTCTCTTATAGTTGCAAATTGATTGACAAATGATATTTTCGGGGCAAAAACTATAAAATTGATTAAAAAATAATAAAAAATTATCAAGATCTTGCTTGAGCCCGGAATACATAACCTATGTGCAGTATCAATTTTTAAAAATGCTCTTGTACTTGAGAAATGGTACTCGACTAACGACTTTTTACTTCAAATACTTAGAAAATACGTCAGAACCTAGAAAGTTTAAGTGAGATAAGGTTTTTACCTAGGATACATAACCTATCTCAGGTATGAGTTTTCAATGAAAGCTCTAAAAGTTGAAAATAAACTGACAAACGAACTTTTTACAGAAAAAACTTAAAAATTAACCACTAAATAGTGAGAAATCTTCAAGACCTAGTTTGAGCCCAGAATACATAACGTGCTGTATCAATTTGAGAAACAAACCTGTTTAGTTGGGAATCAATTAACAATCATCTAATGCACTACAAACGCTTAGAACTAAAATCTGAACCTATAAAGGAGGAGTGATACATGGTTTTCACCTGATATACATAACCTAGCTCTTGTATGAGTTTTCAATGAACGCCCTAAGAGTTAAAAATCTATTAGCAAATGATTTTTTCACGGCAAAAACTTTAAAATCAATTGAAAAATAATCACTGATTATTAAGATCTAGTTTGAGCCAGGGATCCCTTACCTATGTGCAGAATCAATTTTCATTCAATTCTGTTGTATCTAAGAATCAATTGGCGAATGATTTTTTCACGGCAAAAAATTCAAAATCAATTGAAAAATCATGAAAAATTATCAAGATCTAGTTTGATCCCGGCAAACCTAACCTATGTGCAGTATCAATTTGAGAAACAAACCTGTTTAGTTGGGACTCAATTGACAATCGTCTGAATACTTACAAACACATAGAAATTAAGTGTGAACCTATAAAGGAGCAGTCAGACATGATTTTCATATAATATACATAACCTAGCTTAGTTAAGAGTTTTCAATCAACGCTCTAAGAGTCGAAAAACTATTGGCAAATGATTTTTTCACGACAAAAACTTTAAAATAAATTGAAAAATAATCAAGAAATTTAAAGATCTGGTTTGAGCCTGGAATCCCTATCCTATGTGCAGTATCAAATTTAAAATAACGCCCTTGTAATAAAAAATGAACTGACAAATGATTCTCTCACGGCAAAAACTTTAAAATTGACTGTGAAATAGTGAGAAATTATCAAGTCCTTGTTCGAGCGGGAATACCTAACATATGTGCAGTATCAACTCAAAAAAATGCCATTGTCATCGAAAATTAATTGAAAAATGATATTTTAATAGCAAAAACTTAAAAATTGACTATTAAATAGTGAGAAATTATCAAGACCTGGTTTCAGCCAGGAATACCTAACCTATGCGCAGTATAAAATTTTTAAAATGCTCTTGTAGTAGAAAATAAATTGACAAATGATTCTTACACGGCAAAACTATTTCAATTGAGGAAGGTATAATCGAAAATCATCAATACCTAGTTTGAGTCCGGAATACCTAACCTATGTGCAGCATCAGTTTTCATTAATTTCTTTTGTAGTTGAAAATCATTTGATAAGTGATTCTTTTACGGCAAAAACTTCAAAATAGATATAAAAGAATCACAAATCATCAAGACCTAGTTTGAGCCCGGAATACCTAATCTATGTGCATTATTAATTTTTAATTAACACCGTTGTAGTTGAGAATTAATTGACAAATGATTCTTTCACGGCAAAACTTAAAAAATTAACTATAAAATAGTGAGAAATTATCAAGACCTGGTTTGAGCCCGGAATACCTAAACTATGTGCACTATCAACTTCAAAAGAACCTCCTTGTGATTGAAAATCAATTGACAAATGGTTTTTTAAAAGCAAAAACTTTGAAATTGACTATAAAATAGTGACAAATCATCAAGACCTGGTTTGAGCCTGGAGTACCTAACCTATGTGCAGTATTAATTTTAAAATAACGCCCTTGTAAAAAAGAATCGATTGAAAAACCAGGTCTTGATAATTACTCACTATTTTATAGTCAATTCAAATAGTTTTGCCGTGAAAGATGATTTGTCAGTTTATTTGTAACTTTTAGAGCTTTCATTTGAAACTCATACCTGAGATAGATTATGTATCCCAGGTGAAAACTTTATCTCACTCCTACTTTATAGGTTTTGACTTCGTTTTTAAGCCTTTGTAGTGCATTAGACAATTGTTAGTTGATTCTCAACTACAAGGGCGGAATTTTAAAATTAATACTGGATATAGGTTAGATACTCCAGGTTCTAACCAGGTCTTGATAGTTTCTCACGATTTTACAGTCAATTTTAAAATTTTTGCCGTGCATGAAATATTTGTCCCTTCATTTTTGATTACAAAAACATTATTCGAAATTTGATACTGCACATAGGTTAGGTATTCCAGGCTTAAACCAGGACTTGATGATTTTTCACGACTTGACAATCAATTTCAAAGTTTTTGCCGTGAAAAAATCATTTGCTAATTGATTCTTCGATACAACAGAATTGAATAAAAATTGATACTGCATAGGTAAGGTATTCCGGGCTCAAACTAGATATTGATAATTGGTGATGATTTTTCAATTGATTTTGAATTTTTTGTCGTGAAAAAATCATTTGCCAATAGATTTTCGACTCTTAGAGCGTTCATTGAAAACTTTTACCTCAGCTAGGTTATGTATATCAGGTGAAAACCATGTCTCACTGCTCCTTTATAGGTTCAGACTTCATTTCTAAGAGTTTGCAGTGCATTAGACGGTTGTCCATTCATTCCCAACTAAACTGAGAAATTATCAAGATCTTGACAATTTTTTGTTATTTTTTAATAAATTTTAAAGTTTTTGCCCCGAAAATATCATTTGTCAATTAACTTTCAACTACAAGAGAATATAATGAAAATTGATACTTTATATAGGTTACTTCGGGCTTAAACCAAATCTCGATATTAGTAGGCTTATAATAAGAAACGTGAAGTTAAAAAAAAAATGTTTTTATTGATCAGATTCCTATTATAAGATCTTATTTCTTTTCGCTATGGGTCGTTACATAATTGATGTTTTTTTAAAATTATAGTGTATGTTTTATTTATAATACACCTTTTTACCATGTTTATCAGAAATTCAATTATTAAATTGAAATTACGTAATAATTTATATTATCATGATCACCCCCGTCCCCACTCCCATTTCTTCCTTCGCAAGCAAACGTCAGAGTGGACGTCACCTGGCCCACGGCAGTGCCCTGGTGGCATCCAACCTAATGTCCAAATTTTGACGTAAAAAAACATAGTGTCTTTTCGAACTCGAATTTAGAATATCGATCACACGTGTACACCGCACTTTTAATGGTCATGTATACGATAAATACAGATAGTTTTTTTTTTTTTCGGGAGGTCGCGTCTTTCTTTACGAATCATCATTCTTTCTTTACGAACTTCACTTTTGAATTATTTTCATACTTTCAGTCGCTCATTAAAAAAAAATAAATTAAAAATAAAATATACTATGATAGTTGCGAGGGAGTGAATCCCTCGTAAATTATTTTTTTTTACCTGGCAGTGTCAGGTCACCTGGGAAACAAAGAAATAATTAATTTGTTTGTTTACCTTCCCAGGTGATAACCATGCCACTTTCTCGCGCAGCAGAAGCCGACCACGTGGCGACGATCGCCGTCGGTTGGACGCTGCTGTTGCAGCAGCACGAGCACCCGGCGCGCGCACGACACATACACACACACACATGTTCACCACCCGGGAAGGCTCTCCCGGCCCAGGGCGCGCACGTACACACACATACACCACACAACGGGTTCCGATTCTCCGTCGAGGAGTTTTCGGCGACGGAGGAGGTGCCCGGCGCGTATCGGCAGACGACGCAACTGCGTCGCCAAGCACGTGCGCGCACGCTCACCACAGTAGACACGGGCGTGAGTGAGATTTTATTTTTTTTGTATTGTGTACGTTGCGCGAACAATGTGTGCGTATGGGGAAGAGCGAGAGGAATAGGTTAACGTGGTGAGTGCCTCGTGTGCATTATTTTTATTCTTTATTTCGGATTTTCACGCGTACTATAGGTGGCGTGGCGATCGCCACCGGAAGATTGTAGACGGGAGCGTGATTGGGTGTTGTGGCGTGAATGTGTCTGATTGGTGGGCTTCAGGGTTCCTCAAGTATGGATGGTTCCTCGAGTATGAATGAGGCGTAATTAGATTAATTTGTGTTGATTGGCGGAGAGTGTTTGGAGGGGATGGTGAAGAAGGAAGTCGAGTCAGAGAGACGCGGGGAGCGTCACTCTGTTCTCAGTAGTCACAGTGTGAGGTAGTGTTTTTGAGAGTGTGATTTAAAATTTCTAAGTTCTCCTTTTGTAGACTTGTTTTAAGTTTTCTTTTTTTTTCTTTTTGAGTTGTAGAAATTTTTTTTTATTTATTTACAGCCAGGTTGATACCAGATTAATAAAAAAAAAAACTTGGGTTAATCCACCATTGAGAGTTGGAAAGCAAATTAAAAAAAAAAAAGAGAGTAATTGAAGTGGCCATTTTGGAAATAAGAATTTTGTGTAAAAGTAAGGTTTTCTATATTATTTTAATGGAAAGTTGGAAAAGCATGTTCTTTTTTTTGGTGTTTTTTTTTGGTTGCGGTTTTTATAAATAAAAATTTATTCGCGTACACTTAAACAATAAAAAATTGCGATTTACGTGGCATCCCGCCATTTTTGTAGACAAAATTCTCAATTATATTCCTTTGTTCTCAAATTAAATTTTATTTGTAAATGTAGACAATGATTTCTTGGTAGACAAGAATAAATGAAATTTAACTAAAATTTTTGTAATAATTTATTTCTTCTCTCTCTAGCTCACCAACTATTCCCGGAGGTTTTCTCTCCGTGGAAACCCTGACCCCAGATTAAGAAGTGTTTCCCCGTATTATTTTTGGAAAGAATTTCCTTGTAACGGGAGGGCCCGGGAAACTCTCTTAATTATTTAAGGGAGGCCCTTTTCTCAAGAAATACCCCGTTACATAGTAATTATAATCAGCAAAAAATTATGAACCTAATAATATTTTGTAAAAATATTTTTTCAGTTGGTCAACAGTTAATGTGTTTGACCTAGTTTGCGCCCAGAGTTCTTTCAGGGCAAAAACTTTTAAATTGATTGCAAAATAGTGAGAAATCATCAAGATCTAGTTTGAGCCCGGAATACATAACCTATGTGCTGTATCAACTTGAGAAACAAACCTGTTCAGTTGGAAATCAATTGATATGTCATGTATCGATCCCCATAAAGATCCCATATTCCCAAGTTGCAACAGACTTACTTATAATCCGCCTAAAAGGAGTTAGGGAGGGGGCCACGGAAATTGCAATTAAGCATTTTGCTAGCCGGCACCTCCGCTCTGCTGGAACAGGTGGGGCGAAGTAGCTTCCCTCGCTGCTTAGCCGCGCTCCCAAACCACTCTCGTCCCCGACACTCGAGTGGTTCGACCGAAAGCTAGCAGCGATCGAAGACCACGTGCAGCACACCTGGACAAGCAGAGCCGGATCAGGCAAGGATCCGTCAGTGCAATATCGCCTCGCCATCACCATTGGATAAGGTCCCGGAAGGTCCAGAGAACCTCCCGTGACGATCAACTGCCCGGATACTCCGGTAATTTTAAGGTAGATTATTGTAATATTCAACTCTGTCGTTAAACTCTGTCATTAAATTGTAACCTTTCACCATTTGTTTTTCAATTAAACAATATCACCTTACCTTACTTTATTTCATTTTATTAACCTAATCAAAAGCCAGACAACAAGGGGACGGGACAACTACGTAAGTAGTTGTTCCAAAAAGACGAAGATCCTACCCCTTTTAAAATAATAACGTCAAGGATTATAAATCCGTGACAGATACTCGCCCTATGTACTACAAAGGCTTAGAAATGAAGTGTGAACCTTTTAAAGGAGTAGTCAGACATGGTTTTTACATAAGATACATAACCTAGCTCAGGTATGAGTTTTCAAAGAACGCCCTAAGAGTTGAAAATCTATTGGCAAATGATTTTTTCACAGCAAAAAATTTGAAATCAATCAAGAAATCATCAAAAATTATAAAGATGTAGTTTGAGCCCAGCAAACCTAACCTGTGTGCAAGATCAATTTGAAAAGCAAACCTGTCTAGTTGGTAATCAATTGACACTTGTCTAATGACTTACAAACACTACGTTACAAACCTGAAAAACCTCTCTCCTTCTAGCACGCCTTATACCTTCACCGAGGACGGTGAAAAATTTAGAAAGGGGGTAGTATTATGTGTCATCTTTTATTTAATTAAAATTAGTTCACAAAGCAGATTTCAACTCAGCGATCTCCCTAAGCAGTATATTGTCTCCCCCACGGTCTACCCTCTCATATACGGGAATCACCATCACTCCCTGTATTTAAAGGACTCATCAAAGCTCATATTTTTGCCGCAGAGGTTATGGATTAGTTGCCTGAACAGTGAGATAATATCCATCATTGTAGTGATACACGGACTTTAAGTAGTTAATTAATACGATGCATCTTCGTGACTGATAGTAATTGTTAAGTTATCTCACAGTGGTGATTAAGTATACCATTAAAAACTGTTTACTTTTTATTATTTTATTTTTTATGTTTATAATATTATTTTTATTCATATTATTTATTGTTTTTATTATCATTTATATTATTCATATCATATTTATTTGTTTGATCTACTTGTTATTTATCAACCTATGTAAAAGCTGTTGTTTTTGTACAACATAATGTACAATTAATAAAGTCATTCAATTCAATTCAATTCAATTCCCAGGCTACTTAATTTAGAGAGCTGTTAAGTGTCACTGAAGACACTTAACACTTTGATATGTGATTATCATTTAAAAGCTTAGTTGACTTATTACATTAGTAGAAAAACATGTTTTGATCCATGGAGTACTCATTCTCGGCCTTTAATGAACAGGCTTTTTGAAGTTGGTTTGGAGCTCGCAAAAAAAGCTTATAATGATCTGAAAACTACTTTACCTGTAGGTCATGAACTTTGTAGGGAGTGTTCCACGAAGTTGAGAAGTGAAATTGAGACTTTGAGAAATGATATATTGTTATACATGGGAGGCAAGCACCACATTGACGTCGAGAGAGGTCTGTGGCGCTTAACTCCCATGTATAACATCATATTTTGTTTTACTGCGGCATTCAATAGGTACTTTGAGAAACAGAAGAAAATACTATACGATTTTTGAAGTCCTGAAAATTTTGTTACTTGAAACTGCCCTTGAAATCGCCAGCGTTGCTGCGCTGTGTTTACGGCTTTTCCTAGAAAAACGCACACGTGTTAAAAAGGTTAACGTTTTTCTCTAGCGCATTTTTCCAACTTACTTTAAATCTATTTTAGTTTACAGTTTTTGTTACGAAACAAAAAAAATAAAAATAAAATAATAATAAAAACAAACAAATTATTTTTGTTTAGTTATTAACAACTACAGTTCGGGATTATTATCCAGCGTGTGTGTTTTTTTTTTCGCGCGCGAAGCGCGCGGGTGTCTTTTTATTTTGACTCCCTCCGCTGCTGGTAGGATATCTCGATGAGGGACTTTTTTACTTTGAATCCCACTACAGCGGGATTCAAAGTAACTTTGACTCCTGCAAAAGCGGGAGTCAAAATACGGAGAGTAGTATCTCGAAGGGGGCGTCAATGTTGCACTTTGCTCCCAGAGAGGGCGCCTCGAAAAGTACCTATTGAATGCCGCTGTGAAACAAATGTATTTGTTGTGTCAACCCATTTAAGAAGCGGTGTCACAATCAAATTTCTACAGATTCAAGCTATTCAAAAGAACCTTTTATTGATGATATAAAAAAAATTTTTAATTTGGTACGTATAGTATTTAACATAAAATTTGTTTAACTTGAAGTAACCAGCTAAGACCACTTGCTCTTGAGGAATTTGAAAATAGAAAAGAAAATTGAAATGATGTCTGAAGAAAATTCAGAACAGCATGACTGACAAAAATTTTCTGTAGAAAAAGAAGACATCTGAATCTGATTTTATTACCCCTAGATCTGTGGTCTTCTATTACCCCTCAATCTAACTATTCCAATTTTTTCTTATCTTCAAATACACGTAAGTTGAGCTCAAGATCACTTAGAGGCCTCAAAAATATCCTAAATTGAAGTTTCTTACGGCTTTTTTTGAATTTATGTACTGATGTAGTGCTATAACTTTTGCTTATAAAGTTTACTTTAATCATCTATTCAACTCTCAGCAGGGGCAAATTCTCGAGATAATGTCATTGCCATAAGGATGCTGCATTACAACTTTACTGAATCATTATAGAAATGTAAATGCTCAATAATATAATTAAATATTTATTTAAAACAAATGTCAAAATTTTATTCTATTTTTGTTTCAGTTTCAAAAAAGTAGTGAGCATGTTTTATTTACCGTATCTGTGACAGATATATTCACGCAATTAACACAGTGTCAAGATGTAATAACGAGACTAGATTGTCCGGATCTGGAGATTCAAAATAAATACATGAGACGATTTTCTAGTACAATTGTGAGAGTATTAAACGAATATGCTGATATTGTAGAAAATGAGTTTTTAAATTGCTTGAATAACGAAGGCACTGTAAGTAGATTTATCTGTTCTTAAGACTAAATTAATTTATTTGTGGTAAAATTGCATTTTAAAGTATATAAAAATGTAATAAGTTGAGTAGATTGGTTTTCGTTCGTGGTATCAAATATCAAATAAATATTTCCGGTTTTTGGTCAAACGAACAGATTTATTATGACAGTAGATTGTCTTTACAATTTTCGCCAACGTTTCGTCATCGTTTTTTGATGACTTCTTCAGGGCTAAGATTTAAAAAGATCACAAAAGTTTAAATACAATATAACAGTTTAACAATAAAAAGAAGTCATCAAAAAACGATGACGAAACGTTGGCGAAAATTGTAAAGACAATCTACTGTCATAATAAATCTGTTCGTTTGACCAAAAACCAGAAATATTTATTTGATATATAAAAATGTGTTAAAAATGTTTAACATGAAAGAGTGCTCTACTATTTTAAAGACTCTTGTCATGTTAAAAACAAACATTATGTAGCAATTTTTTGGCCAATATTGATTTTGGGAAAAAATATTTTTTCTTTATCCTTCTATAGTAGTCAAGAAATGACAATTTTTGGCCAATTATAATTGCAAAGTCCACGAATCGGCCGCGTGGCTGAGGAGGGCAGCATCTCTCGGTAGCTGCCGGTGAGTAAGCTGCAACCTAGCGCGAGCTGGTCTGAGCGCAGAAGTGGGGTCTCGAGCACCTATGGTGTGGCCATGCCCATGGCTCACGCTCATTGGCGGAAAACAGCCAATAACTGTTATCGGGACTAGCAACTAATTAGACTAATAACCGCTTAATTGGATGTCACAGTGGCAGTGAGTGGCACCGTGACCCGCGTACATAGCGTCATGCGTATAAATTAGTTGAAGCCTTAATTTTAATTAAGATTTACTCTACACATACTGGCATATTTATTTATTTTCTTCATTTTTTATGTACTTATGTGAAATCTCAATTTGATATACACAAGGAATAGTTATAATTAAAATTTTAGTAAATAGTAACGATATTAACTATTGGAAATATCTTACCAAAAAATTAAATTCTTTGTTTATGGCATATATTTAAATTTTCCATTTTATTATCAGTAAATGATAATTGTAAGAAATTAACGGGGTGCCTGAAAGTAAATTTTTGATTCACTGACGCGCGCGCATTCTAACAATCAGTCAGGTGCGATAATTTCTATTGCTCAAAATTTTGAAGTATTAAGGACATTTTTGTTGATAATAATTTATCAACAACCGAAGCAGCAGTGTTAACTAAGCGCAGTCTCTTTTTGTGCCACTATCCGCTTATCGCCGTTTCACTTTATTCTCTTCTTCCATGCGTCAAATCGATTAGGTGAATACAAAAGGGTCTTACGGCAGTGAATTAAGTTCGATTGACCTTATTATTTCAATAATTAGAAATTTTGTGACCGATTTTCTCTTAGGGGGACCACCGTATAGCTGAAACTTAACGAGGCGTTAAGTTTCTGCTACCAACCCGAGATTGGAGCTCGTCTAGTTTTCATGGCTACCGAGGAGAAGTCAACTGATGCTCGAATCTTTATGCTATTTTTGGACGACATAATTATTTATCGGCAAGAAAGATCGCTCTGAGTGGAAGAAGTTCTCTCGAAAGCTCCTGAACTGTCTAAACTACTCAAAAGAATTGTCTCCGCTCAATTAACTAACTTCACAACCCGGCACAACCTAATAGATCCATATCAATACACCTACAGGCCCAATCACTCGACAACTATACTCGGCATCCTTGAAGACACCCATCGAGGAATCGATCGCACAAAGGTCACACCCCATATCTCCTTCAATTTCTCGAAGCCCTTTGAAACCATTCTTCATCGTCTCCTCCAATACAAATTACGCCAGCTATATAGGTTGTTCGTAGAAAACTTTGTAACTTCGTAACTTTGGCGGAGTAGAATTTATGACTTTCTACTCCGCCGGTTGTTCGTTTTCCGGCCGTTCAGGACAACTAAACCTTATGTGCCCTCTTTGCCCGCATTCCCAGCACTTAACTGGAGAACCTTTGCCAGGACTTCTATTACTTCCATCACTCTTACTCGATCCTGGAGATGAGCTTCTAGCCTCTTCGTCATCCGTCGACTTACGTCTTGCTTTGGTCCTTCTGGCCTTGTATGAACCTTGGTGCCTTGGATCCGTAGGCTTTCCAAACGACATACAATTAGTTTCGAGTTTGTTAAGCACAGTCTCGAGACGGCTAATAACCGAAGTCTCGGCAGACCTGCCTTCTACAGCCGTTGCGGCTATGTTAACTTTCGGTATTCTATTAGCTCGATCATCTCTATAAGCCAGATTAGGCCATACTGACGTAGACGGTGATGGAGGTGGCTTATACACCAATTCCATATTGGTAATTCTCTCGACCTCGACCGCTTGGCTTAATAAGCCCTTAATTGACTTAACCTCTTCACGCCTGATCTGTCTACGCAATCGAGGCAACATGTTCGTCAACATAAAGTCAATCTGTTCTTTCTCAATCGGTACCAGTCTAATTTTCAGCAAATATGACTGCAAGCAAGTCATGAAATTCCGCACTGACTCATGTTCACCCTGAGTCCGGGTAGTCGCTTCCATCCTTGCGGTCTGCTGGTAGTCTCCGACTCCGTGCCACTCACGGGCTTTCTGACAAAATGTCTCTCATGAGTTGATTGTGCTCCGCACGTTACGGAACCACGTAGCCGCTATACCGGTCAACATCATTGGTAAGGCATCCAATAACTGAGAACCGGTCAAACCAGCGAGTTTATTGTATTCCTCTATTTACAATAAAAATTGTTCAATACTAGTTCACTATCGCCGTTGAATCTAATATTCCATCTTTGAACAATTATGCCAACGTCGATTGGCTTCATCGGATTGCCTTGCGTCTGGATTGACTCCTGAGTTAAATCATCCGTCCGTCTCTGGCTTCTCAATTGTTCGAGCTCGGCCTGCAAGCCTTTATCTGCTCTTCCAACTTCTGTGCTCTGTTCTGCCTCAAAACTAGAGGACTTGAGCTATCTCTCGCGTCCCGCACTGACGTCTCACAGAAATTGACTCTATTGTGCGGTAACTGACCATCGGTCGAAATACTGCAGTCCTTCAACGAGGTCTGCAGTTCCGGCCTTATTGTCGAGGAAACGGGACCTCCCGTTCCTCGATTCCGATCTGGCTGACAGCAATTGTTAGCCTCTACCGTTGCCAATCTGGCTCTGGTGTCCTCACTTGCCCTTTTCAGCACCTTAAGCTCTTCCGCCACCGATCTTATGGCTTGGAGCACCTCGCTGTTAATATCGTCAACCTGGCCTGGTTATCCATGTCCAGCCAAATTCCCACCTTCCGGGTTGCTATCATGCGTCCGACTGCTCAAGTATTCCTCCTGAATTCTCGAAGCTGCCTCCCGGACCATTTCCTCTTCCATGAGGACAGCCAAGGGGTGTGTGCCACTCGTGGTGTAATTTGGATCTATTATTGTCGATCCAGATTTTTCCCACATTGTCGTTGCTATGAAAGTAGCTCTCAGACTTTCTCGCTTAACTTTAACTTCGTCCGCATTCTCGGACTCGGTTGCGATAAAGTCTTCTGCTGAATAATCACCCAACAGCCATTTCAGCAACCTACCACTTTTCTCTATCAACGAACCTCTGGGCTTGATGAGCTCAAGCTCATCTAAAGCCTCAGACACGACATCTGCCCCTTCGGCCATGATCCACGAAAAGATCAAGTCTTCCTTTGTAAGTTCCTGCATCATAACTGCGTCCGATGTCACCTAGCTTACAAAGAAAACAGTACCCTAACCCACGTGACAGTTTCAACACACTCTAATTTATTAATATTTTACACAAAATATATATCTCGCAATTCTGAAATAGACGACAAAATTCCAATTATATTTCTGAGTTATGTAAGAAAACAAAAAAAAAACAAAATCGATCCACTGATCTCAACAGCAATAATCCGAAATGACCAAAAAGTCCACCAACCACGCTTGGTTTTAACAAAAACTCCCGGTTGGCTAAAAAAACGAATTACCCGTTGAAGCCAATATAGAATCAACTACAAGTGTCAAAACCCGATTTTTCAACTCAGAAATATAAATCACAGTTGTTAACGAACGTTAGTCGATAACAGCCTGTATGCAAAATAATATTTCACAATAATCATACAATAAATTAATATTATTCAGCGCTCTACTCTCGCTACTGTCACGTATAGGTTCTGCTTGGTGGAGTACTTGCTCTAAAAAAAAAAACCAAAAAAAACAAGTAAAAATCGAAAAACGCAGCTCGAAATATCCGCGTCGGAGTTAAATTACCAGGCTATGCCTAAACAAACACCTTACCGTATGACAGCATGGTTTAATCAAAACAACTCCGATGTGAATTCAACTTCGAGTTGCAAAACTCTCAAACCCGAGAAAAGAAAAAAAAAAAAAAAATTAACGATTTTAACTAAAATCCAGCAAGCACCCGCACTCCACCGAGCAATTAACTTGAAAAAAAATTCCTCGACTTGCTGTGTTACACTATAGCAGCAGCAAGCTCTTTGCCTTTTTTTTATCCTAACATCAGGGCTTCACGAATTTTGTGAAATATCTATATTGTATCGGCATAACTGAATGATTATCGTATCGATTATCGTATCGACGATATTAGGTTTTAAAAATATCGTCATCGTCTCGTTATCGTTTAAATATCGGCGATATTTTATCGAATATCGAAAAAAAAAATTTTTTTTCACTGTTGGGAAATTATGAACAAATTTTAAATTTTACTCGTTAAAGTAACGCATTTATTAATTTTTTTACACGACAAATTAAAAGTTTTTCATAAATATTTAATTAAATAGCATGAAATATTTACATTAACTATGTATTATTTATTTCTACTTAACAAATTTCTTGTTTTAAATAATTATATAATTATTTATTTATATTATTATAATTATAATTATTATACGTTATTATATGTTTCTTTTTTCTAAGAAAAATTAAAAATGCTGTAAAAATTAAAACATTTTGTTTGTTCTATTTTATCCACAGTCTGCGAACGACAGAATATTGAGGACAAAAATTTGAATATAAAAGTAACTCCAAATCAAAAATTTTTAATTTTTACACAATTTTGGTTATCTTATAAAAATAACATTACATATGTCAACTTTGTTATATTATATTTCTTAAAATATTATAGCGAAAGTCTTTTTATGTTTTTTTTATTACATAACAAAAGTCAATTCTGTTATTTCAGCGTCAACAAAAATATTCCATAAAAGTAACAAAACGCTCCATTTTTACTGGACAAACAAACTAAACAATTTTTTAGTTCTAAACTAATTTTTACTGCAACAAACTAAAATATTCATAAATCAATTACATAAATTTACATGAACTATGTATACTTAACAAACTTCTTTTTTTAAGGATTTTTTCATCCTTATGTCAAATCTTAATTATGTTATTTTGCTCGTTATTTTGTTACATTATTCAAAATAATAACTAAAATTGAATTATTGTATATTATTCTTTGCTGAAACAGAAATTTAAAATGCTGTAAAAATTAAAACATTTTTATTTGTCATATTTTATCCACAGTCTGTGGACGATAAAATATCAAGAACAAATCTTGGATTTGAAAGCAACTCCAAAACAAAATTTTTTAATTTTTACACAATTTTTGTTATCAAAGAAAATAACATTACAAAATTCAATGTTACTATTTTGTTCAACATAATATATAAAAATTATAAATAAAAGCAACAAAACTTTTCTAAGCATTAAATCTTTTTGTAAATATAAATATGAATAACATAACTTATAAGAAAAAATTTACATCAACTATAAATGTACTCGACAAATTTCTTTTCTTAAACTACTTTTCATCTACATATTTATGCAAACCAACGCTTGAATTTTTTCATCAAGTAACGAACACCTCAAATCTGTAATTACATGAGCCGCTTCAGAAAAAAATCTTTCCACCGGCACTGACGTAGCTTGAATGCAGAGTATGTCTGTGGCTATTCTTGATATAATTGGGTATGTGCTTTGATGATTTTTCCACCACAACAATACGTCAACATCGGCTTTGCAAGGGGAAGAATGTAAATAACTATTAATTTCAGATTCCCAATCTGGGAAATCGTCATCTGCAGCAAACAGAATATTGAAATTAATATTGCATTTTGTACTTATTTTGCGTTTTTTTTTTTTTTTATGTTGAACGTCTGAGTTTTCATTACAAGATAGAATATCTTCAATTTATTCTTGATGCGATTGGTTGAGAGCGTTTAATTCAAAATTAGAATTGTGTTGAAGTTGAAAAATAAATATTTGGTTATTAAGAGTTGCTTCTGAATAGTTATTCAAATAATTGAATATTGCGTTTAAATTAATAGAAAAATTTTCTTTGTAAAATTTCGGTAAAATAAAATAATAATTTAATTATTTCAAACACAATTTTTTTACGCTATAACCACGAAAATATTGAACTGCAAAGTGAGTAGCAAAATGCAATGAATTTAGTGTTATTATTTTTCATAGATTAATTTAAAAAAGGCTCAGAAAAGTTTTTGAAGGTTAACTTTAAAAATTTGATGGTGCATTAAAAACTAAGCACGCTTGCGCGCAGAGAGAGACTGGTAATAAATAAAAAAGGGAAAAATACTCACTTCTTTAATGTACTTATCGAGGGTATTTTGGGACTTCGGAATTTTTCTAATTGCGTTTTTATCTGGGTAAAGTTTCTCGTATACTTTCAAATGGTGTACCCTGAGATGAGACGACAACCCAGATGTATTCCAACCTAACATTTTAATTTGAGGTTTAATTTTTTTTGTTATTTTCTTCGGGCCGTACAGTTTGCATTTTCCATACTTTACAGCGATCACTCACACTAACCAATAACCTTTGTATTGGTTACCTAATTACCTACACGTTGTTGGGCGCCAATTGTCACAGGGCTCGAATTGAGGAATTTAATTCCTCGGAGGATCGTGATTGATCACGAGAACCCGCGGCGATCGTCGTCCGCACTCCTCCGACCTGCTGACAAAATGCACTTTCTGTGCACACGACAATCCGTCTATTTTTCTTCAATCCTGAAAATTGGGGGGAAGACGTGTACGCGAACTAATGATATTATTACGCGGCGCGGCTGCTCTCCCTCGTCGGTAGTGGCGTGAGTTTACGTGGACCGATCGCAGGAACACGGGTAAACATAATTAATAATCAAATGTAATTTTTAATAATTTTAATTAACAATAAAAATAAAAAAATCAAAAGTTACATGATATCTCAAATTAATTCTACCCGATTGTTTACAAACAAGTAAACCCGAATGACTCAAAGTCTTAAGTCAACGAAAATTGATTTTACAAAAATAAAGTTCGTCGTCTGTATTGTGGTCGCTACTAACACACCGACGCACACACACACTCTCGCGCTCGTCTGCTTGCTGCAGCGCGCCAAAAGAACAAAGGCGTGGACTAACTCCGATACAAAATGTAAGTACTTACTGTACTTCACACACACACTCTGACTCTAACCATCACACGAACAAATACTCAATGATTAACCGCTACGCGGACTTACTTTTCTAGCAGGTGCACCTTCGCTTGATTAAACAATAATAATGATAATTACTACCAGCCCGAATGGCTTCACACAAGACGACAATGCCTTCCAAGGCCGCACGCTGACTTTCCGTGAGATGTTCGCCTTCCCCGCTCCGATCCAATGACAACTGGATCACAGGAAAATCTACACAACTTCTCACCGATAACTTTATCTAACACAACCTCGATAATGTTATCTAACAACACAAAAAAGTAAATAAGTATATTCGCTCACTGACACACGTGTGATCACGCCAAGTGCCGAAATTAGAGTAATGCTGATCGGTAGATCTCGTCATCATCTGACTTACCGATCCGCATCTGCGTTCCATAACAGTTAGCGCCGAATTCGAATTTAATCAACGCGCTAGCTGTTACAATATAGAAAAAAAAAACACCAGAGAAAGAAATAAAAGGAAATAAATTAAAAAAAGACGATGTTAAAATCGATTTAACTTAACGAATTATAATGAAATTCTTGATCAGCATTGCTTCTCACTAAGGAGAAGTAAAAGTATTAAATTTTATCTTATATTAACATTATTTTTGTGCTACTCCTGACGTTGAAAATATTTTTTCATCTATTCAAAATTACATTATTTTCCTACAATTTTGATTTTTTCTTGACTGCCTCATCATTTATCATAAAAAGCTCGTTTTTCTGAATATTTACTAATTTACCAAAACAACTAACTTATTCATTACCTACATGTACAGGGAGAGACATTTTAATCAATCCACTTAAAGAACTCAAACAAACTGTGGTGACCGAAGTTGCTTTTTTTTTTTAAGGGCCAGATATATGAATTTAACAAAATTTGGGCTTAAGCTTGAGTTTTAGCCCTATAGGCCCTTACTTTTGATCTAGAGTTCGAAAAAAGCGGAAAACTTTATTATTACATGTGTAAGATGGAACATTTTGATCAATTCACCTCAATAACTCCAGTAACAAGGTCTAAATCTAAAAAAACTGTTGTGACAAAAGTTTCTTCATTTTTAATGACCAGTATATTGGTATAACGAAATTAGTCCTTAAGGTTGTTGGGTCGGTACTCGAATGAAAAAGACGATTTGCTTGAGACTTCGCCAAAACGTAGTTAATCATTAGTCATTCACTCAGTTAAATTTTTAGACCATAGTGACGTACAGGAAAAAAGATAACGCAATCATATAGAAAATCACTCAATTTGACGGTTTTCATTTAAATTCATTCAAACGAAAAAAACGATTGTAATAAAAAAAAATTTCAATGATGAAACAAAAAAAAATTCACGTTTTCCTTCGTTAATGATTATTGATAAACATATGTAAGTTATATTAAAAAATCAGTGAACGCTTAAATCTTAGGTTAGTTACTATGTTTTACACGAGTGCGAGAGAGACACGGAGTACCGTGACTACTCACAATTGTATAGCGTTCTCTCTCACACCGATTCAACAACCTTAAGCATAATTTAGGCTCTATAGGCTCTAACTGTTCATTTTTAAATGGAAAACCTTACGTACGACAAAGGATTCGGATAAAACGAAAATATTTATTATTTTTAAGAGTGTAAGCTTGTTGTGAAAGCTTTTTATACAATTTTTTTTATGTTAAAAGCAATAAGAAATATGAATTCAATATTTTAAAATATAAAAAATTTTAAATTTATTTGAAGTTTTGTCAACTTATTTCAAGTATCAAAAAATAAATTTCATGTTTTGGATAAACGAAAACCACTCATGTAAAAAAAAAAAAAGAAATATTTCTTTTAAATTAAAAATTTTGCTATATTGCTATAAAAAAAGAAGTATTTCTTTTTTTTTTTCTTTTTTTTTGGAAAAAAAATTATTTTTACTAATGTTAGCAACTGCAAAAGAAGCAAACTTAACTATTTTATTTTACGTATGAAAAAGAAAATGTATTTAATGTTTGCATTTAATTATAAATGATAAGTTGGATCTATTAAGAAAAAGAATACTCAACAATAAAAAATTGATCATTTTATAATCCGGAAAAAAATCGCTCCTTACACCAGTATAAATCTTATATTATTTAAATGGTATCAGGAAAAGGAAGCTTTCTACGTGAACCGCACCCCTTCATATTGCCCTTTTACCTGCTCTCACGTGGTTCAAAAGACGTCTACTGAACTTGATCATTTTGAAATCAGTAAAAAATCGGACTTACCACTCTTGCACTACCTGGAAATTTTTTTATTTGATAAACCGATAAAAATCTTATATCGTTGAAAAGGTATTGAAAGAAGTAATCTTTCAGAGAAATCCGCGAATCTGTATCATCAAAATTGCTCGCACGTGGTTCACGTAAACAAACGAAAAATCGATTATTTTGTAATCCATGAAAAATCTAAATCGGAAGGTAACCTCTAAAATGTATAAAAGATAGGTGAAATCCAGGTTATGAAGAGCAAACGAATCGTTGTTTCAATTAAACGTTGTTCTGAATATTCTCTTAAAAATCAATTTCACTCGCGAGTGAAGTCTTTTTTTGGATCGATCCCAAGGATAGACACACGTGATGTGTTTTGGAGTGACACGTGCCAGTTGATTTATCGAACACGTGAATAGTGAACTAAAGTCGTAATTTACAGAAGCTTACCGGTGAATTGTTCGTTCTCTTGCTATTTTTTGTTCACTAAGATTATGAATTAATTCTACAATCGGTAAGGTATCATGAATTTCAATCAACGTCGTTTATTGCGACCGATAGTCATTCGCCACGACTACTATGAAACGAAACCTTCTTCATTCAACGCATGAATTTCCGATAACTCGCACGTTGAAATTTGCATTAAATTCTCGATCTGCATATGTAGTGACTCACCCTTCGAGGGGAGCACTTTTATGTCTGCCTGAATTTTAGCAAAAAGTGTACGAGAAGGAGGGCGAGCACGACCTCCGTCGACGAGAGGAACTGCAATTAGGGCGACAAGATTACTGTACACCAGTAACTGGCCATCACTTGATGATCGGGTAACCAGGACACGTAGCCACGGTCTATTCCGGGTCCCAACGACACAATCACACTCACACACACGCAACATGTACCTTTCCAATTTCCTGTCAGGCAACCTTGCGGCTGGTACATTACCACGCCGATGGTATTCAGCATGACGAGTATATGTTAGGAAAATTTCTGAGTGAGTTTATTTTAATCTCAGATAATAGAAAAAAAAATTAAAAAAAAAAAATTTCCTTATCATTTCAATTACTAACTAAATATCGGGAGATATTTATATAATTTGAGTCTTACGGTGAAAATAGCTGAGAGCTATTCCCTCAACTGCTCCATGGTTGAAAAGGAGGAAAAGAACACCTTTATTGATGAGAATTATATTTCTTTTATTTATGTGTGTTTTTGATATTATTTGATTGTAGAATTGCGCTTACCAGATAAACCATTGAATGGTTTCCGGGACTCGATGGCCAAATTCAACCACGAGTTTAAAAAATTAAGTAGGAATCTGATTTTGATTACGTTTTGAATAATTTACTATGTATTCATAATCATGATTTATTTTTTTGAATCAATCTTGGATTAGTAATTAGCGCCACAAATAAAATTATTTAGTCAGCTCTGATTATTAACTTAGAATAACAACTTTTTTTTTTTATCTTTATTTTTTTTATTTATTGATTTACCTGATTTGATTTGATTTTAACTCTGATAAGTTTATTAATTGTACATTATATTATACAAAGTACAGTAGTTGATCAGGTAATTTATTCTAGATTATCATTTTAAATTAAACATATAGAGTATAAATAAGATAGAGTGTATTTAATAGTATGTAATGTAGCAACAAAAATAATAATAAAAATAAGAATAATAATAAAATAATGGAAATAGAGGCGTACATCAAGATATAACAATTTTTGGTAATCTGATTTAATCTGTGCCTGCAAAAAGACGTTGTAAAGCAGCCACTATTAGAACTACACATTCTCACACAGTTCAAGCATAAGATGTTCTGTAGCATTGAGTACTTAACCTTCTTCCTCGGTAGTAAAGATGTGTGATTTAATGAGTTGTTTCAAGCTTGCCATAGATGATGCCTGGCGAGCATGAGGGAGTAAACTATTCCAAATATTAGCGGTTGATACATGAAAGAAGCGTCTTAAGGGCTCTGTACGGAAGGGAGGAATAATCAACGCATCCAAAGCCTGCGGACTCGCTACCCTCCTCAGACGTGAGCTGTGCTTCTCAATAAAAAATTTACCAAATAAGACGGAACGCTCGAGTTCATGATTTGATAGAGCAAGCAGGCTGCAAAGTAGTCTCTGCAACCTGATTCTCAAAGCCAGTCAAGCTCATATCTAAAAGGATTAACGTGATCACTTTTCCCAATCTTAAGTATATATTTGATCCCACAATTGAGCACGCAATGCAGCATAAGGTCCTGTTCATCCAAGATATTCCGATGCACAAGACAGCAACGATGGGAAAAAGCAGGGTCAGTGTAAGATGCTCTACAGTTCAAGGGTGGTGATGCGTCTGAAGTGGTTAAGAGTAAATGTCCCAATTCGGAGGTACAATCTAATTCGGTGATACCATCTACGTTGTTTAAAAAAAAAAATCATATTAAATAAATAAATTTGTACTGTTGTATAAAAATTATACCATAAATTATCATAAATGTTCTCGAAGTAAATTAGTTAAAGAAACATCATGTAGATTGTTTCTGTTTTTTTATTTTAATTTAAATAAACCGCCGAATTAGGGTATAACATGAATTTTACCTAATTCGGAGGGTATCCGTAATTAAAATAATTTTTAAAAAGCAAATAAATACGAAGTATCATATAAGACTTACATTATAAATTGTTATTGATATTTATGTTAATAATACACAAAAGAACCTTAAGGTAGCATGACTCTTTTTTTTATTTTAATTTAAATATCCCACTTAATTAGGGCGTATTGGTATGTTCCCCTAATAGGTGCGTCACATAACCTTCGCATCTTACCTGCCTCGGTAATATTTTATCAAACACAATGTCAGATTATTTCAAAAAATTGCTTTTAGATTTCACTGGCTAGTTCTTGCAGCCACGTTAAAAAGGCCCAAGACTATCCTACTTATAAAAGTTAGGTTCATATGCAGGTTAAAAATACTCCCACTGAATAAGGGATGTCGAATTAGGAAACGCCGCTGATTTAGGAACACCGAATTAAGTTCGCCGTATTTTTTTTTCAAATAATATTTTGATTTATTTAAATAGAGTTTTATTGAGTTGTAAATTTTTTTTCGAACTTAGGAAGAGTTAATCTTAAAAAAAAAAACATTCTATTGACACAAAATCCATTTTTTTCTGCTCCGCTAAATTCAACTTTTCTTCAATACATTCGAATTGGGACCTTTACCCTACATCAGAAGATTAGCTCTGCCACAAACATATCGAACGTGATCCATCCAAGTCAGCTTGGAATTCAGTACCACCCCTAGACTACGAAACAAACAGGACAATGCAGTCACCAAACTGGGGTGCGAATACCTAATTTGTCAAAGTCATAGCTTTAGTCTTAACAGCATTCAACATCAGCCCATTCGCAGCAGCCCAGTCTGCAACATGCTCAGCACCTCGGCTAAGTCTTTCCAGAATAGCATATTTGTCCTCGACTTGGCCTCGCACATAAATCTGAAGGTCATCTGCATAAATTATGTGACTAATACCAGGGCCAAGATCCAAAGAAATGTCAGCAAAAAACAGAGTGAAAAGAAGCAATCTGGTCATGGACCAGTCTCTCAAGGGCTTCCGACAAAAAACAAAACAAGGAGATAGGATGGAAATCATTCAGGCAACAGGAAGAGGGAAATTCATTAAGATTAATGTGGATAAGGAAATTTTGAAGATATTGTAGATTACAGAGCCAATGGATAGGAATGCTGATTGAATGAAGCTCAGTGGAAGAGAATCAGCGCCCACTGTTTGAGACGCCGACTGGCTAACAGCACTAGCGATTTCATTCATCTTCATAGCTGTTAAATCAAAGACACCGTCATCTCTCTCTTTTCCCAAGTTATTTTGAAAATGAGAGATATTCAGTGCCGCAAAATCAAAAGAAACAGAAGCAAGGTCAGCGTTTAGATTCTCACCAGAGAAACCACCCAAGTTGGAAGCAGGGCTAGAGGAGATGCCAAGGTGTTAAAGTTTCCTCCAGAGCTGTTTAGAGTCAGAGATGTCCTTGAGCCTGTGGTAGTAAAAGGTGAGTCTTGCAGACTCAATCTGCTCATGAGCAAAATCACTGTAGCGTCTGTAGAGTCTATCTCTCTCAAATATTAATGAGCAATGATAGGTGGTGAACCATGGATGGCGATTCTTCCTATGTTTGAGAGTTTTCAGTGGAGCAAATACGTCAAAAGCAGCATAAAAATTAGCATATAATCAATCAAACCTCACACTAAGTTAGCTCGTCCCATCCATGACTGACCAATCACATTTGAGTAAGTAACCATTTAAAGCCTCAGAATTCACAGATTTAAAGTCACAGTAGGTAAAATCATTAGTCATTTGTTGCGGTGTTTGAAAGTCAAGAAAAGCAGTCAGTAAGTCATGTCAAGCGATAAATGGAGTATCTTCCAGTATTCAGTCCCAGTATCAAGAGCATCAAAAAGATATAAGTCAAGTTAGGTATCCGAGTGAGAGGTGTGGTGTGTAGCTCCGTATGGCACTGAGAACAAAGAGTTCTCATAGATAAATCTACGAATAAAAGCCGCGGTCTGAATCAGACAGTTCAGAGGATGCCTTTGGAACCATACTCGTGCATAGTACCATGCAGATCAGACACAAAGTTGGTGCCAACAACAAACGGCAGCTTGGGGGTCTATACAATACACCGACAAATATAGGGTCACTTCTTTTAGTAAGAACCTCAACAAACAGATACTCAGGATGACCTGGCTTACCATCTCACTTCCTATTAGACGAGCACAGGTGCTTGACCGAAAGCGACTCATTCACAAAGAGAGCCACCCCACCGCCCTGAATAGCCATCCAGTGCTACAAACGCTCTCAGTCAAGACACCTAGCCAGGTCTGGGCAACAGCTATCAGCTGTATCAAGGGTTGCATGAGAAGAAAAATCCTTACCTCTCGAATATGGCCCAGTATAAAGTTCACATTAGAATAACAGACCTGAAATTTATCCCCTTCCCTCCGCACAGGTTTCTGAGAGATGTGAGGTATGTTGTTTGAAGGCAAGCAGGGGATTGTATAATTCGAAGAAGGTCCTTGTTGAATTATGTGAATATTCCGACATCATTTATACTATTATTTGAATACACGCGGTATAAGTACGTGTCCGTAACTGCTATGCACATGCGTGTGTTCTGGAGATACTGACGAAGACCCACGGCGAAGACACTCTCTCTTCGTTCTGGTACTCACGCGTACGGTTACGCGATGTAAGGCTTATCGAAGCCAAGTATTTATTTCATCCAATAAACTTATAATAACTATTTTAACCATACTGAATCTTTATTTCACGATCCACGATCCCTTTATTTACAACATGGTAGCCGCGAGCGTAGTTAAGTGAAAAATAAGGGCAGTTAAAAAGTAAGAAAAGGTTCGATTAGTAAAAACATGTGCTTGAAAATCTTTCTCTTTCCATGCCACCTTTTTAAGGAGCATGGAAAATATTTTTACGAATAATTAGAATTTACTGAGCTTCGAAGCTAAGTAAGTGAGAGGCGTGAAAAGCCTGTAGAAAAAATCCGTGCAAAAGGGAGATGCACGAGGATTTAATTTTGTGAAACTGCATAGCGCGTTGCTAGGTTAAGCAAGCCCATGGCGAAAACAGAGGTTAAGCACATATTGAGATTTTTTGAAAATCGAGTTTTGAATTAAATGAACATAGCAAATGTTTAATTGGATAAAAGACAAAATAAATAACAGTGAAGAGTCGAAATTTTACGGAAAGGGTATAGCCAGTTGGGGGGGGGGGGGGCTAACTTTACCCCCCCGGGTAAAGTGCCCCCGGTGCAAACCCCTACAAAACCTATACCATTCGAAAGAACATAAAAAAAGAAAATTTTTGGTGCCAACCAGAAATTTTTTTCCCCCTATAGTGCGCATGCGTGGTCCAAAATAGCGATTTTTCAACTTTTATTTATTACTCAGAATCTAAGAGGACTAGCGAGATGCGGTTTACGGGAAAATTTTGTTTGAAAAAAATGTAGTTCAGAAAAAAAAATTTCAAAAATTTCTGGCGCCAAACTCATATTGTTAAAGTGGTTTTAAACTTTTAAATGGCGATTTAAAAATATCTTGGATAGGTGGTGGTCCAAAAAATTTTTTTTTATTTGTATTTTAACGTACATTTTTCGTGGAAATTTTTTCAAATTTTTTAAAGGGGTGGGAAGTATGAAAACACTCAACAAACCACTTTTTTCCAACTTTTGTAACGGGCGCGTGAGGAAATATGCTGAATTCAAATTTTATTTGAATTACAGCACGCGACCGTTAGAAACGCGTAGACGCACGGTCGGTAATGAGGCGACAGCGCCACCGGCCGAGTTGCGTCACTCTAGTCTTAACCGCGCGAGACAACACACGTATGTTGAGAATCCGTTGTGCGTTTGATAAAGAAAATTAATTTGTTAAAGATCGCGAAGTTGTTCAACGTCGCGATTGTTGGTATCGGTGCAGTGTTGTTTGTGGAGTTTGGGTTGTCTCGTCCTCGAGTTGTCACTCGAGCCGGACGAGGTAGTCGTCCAGGAAAAACTCGCAGCAACCGGCGTTCGGCCTTCGAAGGCATTCTTGGCCCAGTGGGGCACACGGGATTGTGTAGTTCAATCGAGCGCAGGTGCACCTGATTAACTAAAGTAAGTCCGTTAAGCGTCTTATTATAAATTAATTGTATCACGCGCGAGAGTGTGTATGTCGGAGTACCGCAGTACTCATAGAATCTTCGCCTTTGTTGTTTTGGCGCGCTGCAGCTAGCAGCCGAGCGAGAGAGAGAGTGTGTGCGTGCGTCGGTGTGTTAGAAGCGACCACAACACAACCGGCGAACTTTATTTTTGTAAAATTAAATTTTGTCGTATCAAGACTTAGAGTCATTCGGGTTAAATTGTTTGTAAACAATAGTGAATAATTAATTTAGAATGTTATGTAATTTTTGATTTCTTTTATTTTAGGATTAATTAAAATTATTAAAAATTTACATTTAACATTTGATTTAATTAACCCGTGTTCCTGCGATCGGTCCTCGTAGACTCACGCCACTACCGACGAAGGAGAGCAGCCGCGCCGCGTAATAAAAATATCAGTTCGCGTACGCGTCTTCCCCCCCTCTTTTCAGGTATTGAGAGAAAATCGACAAATTGTCGTGTGCACGAGAAGTGCATTTTTGTCAGCAAGGCGGAGGAGTGCAGAGAATGAACTTCGTGGGTTCTCGTGCAAATCACGATCCTCGTAAGAATTAAATTCCTTAATTCGAGCCCTGTGACACTTTTTAGGCCAAATTTTTTTATGCAGAAACTACAATATGTATATCATTTGAAAGGTCTTGAAAAAAGGAAGCTTTTGGCGCAAACCGCTATTTTTTATTCCCTGAACTGCACATGCACGGGGCGAAAGAGTGATTTTTCAACTATAATATTTATCTCGAAATCTAAGAGGGCTAGAAAAACGCGGTTTGCGGTAAAATTTTGTTTACAAAAAATGTAGTTCAGCTATATAAATGTTGTTATATTTTAACGCAGTATGTAGCCGCTAGCAAGTATTTCAACGATTTTGATGTTTGAATGAGGCATTTGTACCTTTATTATAGGCAAAAAAAATCTTAAAAATCGATTTTATAGTCTTTAAAAAGCCTAAAACAGTACTTTAACATCGTATCTTGTATATTTTCATGTAAAGTTGTAGAAACTATGAAATTTTATTGTTTTATTAATTTTCAAACCAAATATCAGTAGTAAAAAGGCCAAAAAAGTTGGAAAAAAGTGGTTTTTTGAGTATTTTCATACTTTCCACCCCTTTAAAAAATTTGAAAAAATTTCCACGAAAAATGTACGTTAAAATACAAATAAACAAAAATTGTTTGGACACCACCACCTATCCAAGATATTTTTAAATCGCAATTTAAAAGTTTAAAACCACTTTAACAATATGAATTTGGCGCCAAAAATTTTTGAGTATTCTTTGAGTATTTCTAGAATAAGTGAATCTGGCTCTATTGTGATTAAAAATAAAAATGCAAAAATTTACAACAATGATAGAAAATTGAAAGCTATTGCAAATAAAATTGATAATTTATACGTTTGAGATAGTTTTGTTAATAAACATAATGATGAAAATATTTATGCAAATACTTTGAAATTGACAGATAAAGAAAAATGGCATTGGACTTTAAATTTTAAGGCCATGTAAATTTTCAATATGTAAATAAATTAGTTAAAATAAAAATAAATCAGTTAAAAATAAACTGCTTGAAGGTTTGCCAGATAAGCTAGAAAGTGATATTTTGAAATGCGCGAACTGTATGCAGAGTAAAATGGCAAATGTACCATTTGATAATGAGAGAACTGAATCGTCGGAGATTTTAGAATTGATCCATACCGATTCGAATGGTCCACAGAAAACTACTAGTCATTGTGGAGAAAAATATTTTTTGACTTTTATAGATGATTACAGTTAGTGTACGAGGACTTACTGCATTAAGAGTAAAAATGAAACAGCAGGTTGTTTCGTAGAATACGTGAATTTAGTCGAGAATCTTTTCAGTAAAAAAGAAAAGAAATTACGTTGTGTTAACGGGAAAGAATATTTAAATCGCGAAATTTATAGTTTTGGCAAATATAAGGGCATTGAGTTGTCACCATGCCCAAGCTACGTACACGAACTGAACGGTGTAGCAGAACGATACAACAGATCCGCAATGGATATCGGTCGTTGTTTAGCCCGTGAAGCGGGAATTGATAACAGGTATTGGCCTGAATTTATAAAAACAGTCTCGTATTTAAAAAATCGTACGTTACAGTTAATACTCGGGAGAATAAAAATCCTTTTGAAATATTCTTTGGCAAAAAACCTAATGTAAAACATTTAAAGATTTATGGCCGTAAAGTTTTTGTGAGAATCCCTGAAGTTTTAAGGAAAGGTAAATGGGATGATAAAGCTAAAGTAGGTACTTTAGTAGGTAATAAAAATGATAGCTGTAGAGTTTTGTTAAATAACAAAGTAATTAATGCCAGACACGTCAAAGTAATCGAGAATGAGAAAAAATTAATTTGCATGAAAAGAATGAATATGAGCGAGAATGAAAATGTTGATGAGGAAAATTGTATTAATTTAGGTTAGAGAATAAGGATGATTCTGAGAGAGATAATGATGATGATGAGTATGAATCAGATGAAAATATTTCAAACGAGCGTGATAATGTTGAGAATATTGATGAGATGATTAATGAAAATTTGACTATTCCTAAAAGATCGAGTAGAAAAAGAAGTCCCATTCAAAGATACGGTAATCTTATAACACATTGTGTTTATGTCAACTACGTAAATGGCAAATGTACCGAATACATTCGAGGAGGCGCTAAACTCCAGCGAATCGAGAAATTGGCAAAAGGCAATGAACTCTGAGACTGAAAGTTTAAATAAAAATAAAACATGGATAGTTGTTGACAAACCTAAAGATAAAAAAATAATTGATGTTAAATGGGTTTATAGAAAGAAAAATGATAATACTTACAAAGCTAGACTAGTAGTTAGAGGTTTTCAACAGAAAGAATGTTTAGAAAATGTTTATTCACCTGTCGGTAAAATGCAAACTTTAAAAATTCTATTCAGTTACAGTTGTGCAAATAATTTATTTGCTGAGCAAATGGACGTTGAGACATCATTTTAAAATGGCAACATAAAATCCGAAGTTTACATTTATGAACCTAAATGACTTTAAGTCAAACAAAATATATTGAATCTTTGGCTGAAAAATATAATCTTGAGAATGCGAAATTATATGAACCTCCTATGGAGAGTAATTTGAAATTAAATCAAGCGACAGAAGTTGATGAAAGAATAAAATATCGAAGTTTAGTTGGCAACCTATTATATATTAGCACAGACACTAGACCTGATATTACTTATAGTGTTAATTATTTAAGTAGATTTCAAAGTTGTTATGATCAAACACATTATAAATATGCTTTAAGAGTTTTAAAATGTCTGTATAAAACTAAGGATTTAAAATTAACATACAGGGTGGGGAAAAAGTAGCGGAACCCCTGATTTACTCGAAAACAATGCAATTTTTGTATAGCACATGTAACGTAAAAGTTTTCTGAAAAAAAATTTGCAATTTAGTAGGCCCTATGAAAAAGGGCCCGGGCCCTTATTTTGGGCCCAACGGACCCAAACTTTATTTTTTCAAATGGGAAAAACAAACCCCTCTTTGTGACCCCAGATTCGAAAAGAACGGAAAATTTTACGATTTTTAGGTATTTTTTGAAAATTTTTTTGTCCCTTCAACCCCTATTTCCTTTAGCCCCTATTATCTCCGAAAATATGCAATTTACGTTAGCACATATAATGTAAAAGTTTCCTGAAATAAAATTTACGATTTAGTGGGCCCTATGAAAAAGGGCCCGGGCCCTTATCTTGGGCCCTACGGACCCAAACTTCATTTTTTCAATCGGGAACCCCTCTTTTTGACCCCAGCTTCGAAAAAACGGAAAATTTTACGATTTTTAGGTATTTTTTGAAAATTTTTTTGGCTCTTATTAGGGCCCTGAAGGGCCCTTTAAGAGGAGGGTATATGGCTCGTCTGGGTATGCCGGTAACTCTGATTGCAGTTTTGCCACGAAAACATAAACCTAGATAGTCTCCCATACACAATCGCGTGGTCGTGTCTGCGCCGCCTTGCGGCGACAAACCGAAACCAGCGGCAAATTTAAAAATAGAATAAGCAACATTTTTTTTATGACTGTCATAGTTGTGAATATTATTTTTTTTTATTTGCCATCAAATTGATAATTATACCATCGTCAATTATTTATTCATTCTGAAAAAGTAATAAGCTTATAAAGCAGTTTATTGATTTCTTTTAACACTTATAATATATCATAAGATTTATTATTACAATTTGATTTTATTGTTTTATTTATTTTATTTGCAGTTTATTTATCATTTTCAGAAAAAAAAAACTTTGATAGCCATTTAGTCATTCTATCGTTTTTTTGTATTGTTTTTTTTCCAATTTTACTTTAATCTTATCATTTTTAAGTTTCTATTTTTGACAGAATAAGTACAATACTTTTTCACTCTTTTTACTTTTTGTTATTTATTTTAAATCTTTTGATTTGAATATTATTGTTTTTTTTTTTTTAATTTTAGCAGTGTAATTAATACACATTTTTTATAATTATTTTTCATCTTATTCTTTTTTCGGTAAAAATTTGATTACATGTGATCCAATTTTTTTTCTCAGCATATGTAGACTAAAAAGATTCTTTTTAAATTAATTTTCTTTTTGTTTATTTGTTTGTTTTTTTTTGTTTTTTTTCTTTTAGAAGCAACTTTTTTAATTTTTTTCATTTTTATTCATAATAATGAAATTTTTTTTTTTTTTTTTTTTCAAGTTGTGATACAATAGTTTCATGTAACTCATTAAAACTTTAAAATTCTTTAGAATATCAATATTTGAATAAATTTTCTTTTGATCAATTTATTATTAATTTCTTTAATTATTTATCAATCAAGCATTATTTTTTTATCAATGTTAATTTTTTCATTTTTTTATAAATAACTTATTTTTTCAAATTTTTCAAAACTTAATTTGAATCAATATAATATTTTTTATTTCATGTTAAATTATATCGATATTCGTTTCAATCAAATTTTTCACTGGTATTTCATTTATTATTTTAATTTTTTTTATTTTTTTTATTCATAGTTTCATAATCAAACATTTTTTAAAATTATACTATAATTTGAAAATTTCAACTTTCATTGATTTCGAATAAGTTTTTATTTTTATTTTTTTAGACCATCATTCTATCAAGAATTTCTTTTTTCTTTTTTTATTATTTATTTTTTTTTTTCATGTCACTTTTTTGTAATATTAAATGTTTTGCAACATAAATATATTTTGGTAAATTATTGTATTTCTGTAATACGATTTGAATACCCCAAATATTTATCCAGCTACAGCAAATAGTACAAGAGCAGTCAAAGAATGCTCACTGCACTGTACACTGCAGCAAGATTTAAATCATATCATGAAATGTAAATGCCTGCTGGTAGTGTGCAGCAAGAGCAATGCATCTTCATTTGAGTCAAATCACTAAAATATGTCAGAACTGAGTCAGTAAAAATCTTTAAGAAAAATCAATAAAAACAAAAAGTTGGTTCTAATAAGTAAACAGTGACTCCAATATCATTTAAGTGTCAACTTTTATTTGTGTAGTTAGGTATTATTGCTTTCAAAACTTTTATTTATCCGGCTGAACCAAGAAGTATAAGAGCCAGAGCAGATGTCAAAGACTGCACTGCACACTGCGGCTACATTTAAATCATATCATGAAATGTAAATGCCTGCTGGCAGTGTGCAGCAAGAGCAATGCATCTTCATTTGAGTCGAATCACTAAAATATGTCAGAACTGAGTCAGTAAAAATCTTTAAGAAAAATCAATAATAACAAAAAGTTGGTTCTAATAAGTAAACAGTGACTCAAATATCATTTATGTGTCAACTTTTATTTGTGTAGTTAGGTACTATTGGTTTACAACTTTTATTTATCCGGCTGAACCAAGTAGTGTAAGAGCCAGAGCAGATGTCAAAGACTGCACTGCACACTGCAGCTACATTTAAATCATATCATGAAATGTAAATGCCTGCTGGCAGTGTGCAGCAAGAGCAATGCAGCTTCACTTGAGTCAAATCAGTAAAATATGTCAGCACTGAGTGAGTAAAAATCTTTAAGAAAAATCAATAATAACAAAAAGTTGGTTCTAATAAGTAAACAGTGACTCAAAAATCATTTATGTGTCAACTTTTTTTGTGTAGTTAGGTATTATTGCTTTCAAAACTTTTATTTAACCGGCTGAACCAAGAAGTATAAGAGCCAGAGCAGATGTCAAAGACTGCACTGCACACTGCAGCTACATTTAAATCATATCATGAAATGTAAATGCCTGCTGGCAGTGTGCAGCAAGAGCAATGCAGCTTCATTTGAGTCAAATCATCATAATATGCCAGCACTGAGTCAGTAAAAATCTTTTAAAAAAATCAATAAAAACAAAAAGTTGGTTCTAATAAGTAAACAGTGGCTCCAATATCATTTAAGTGTCAACTTTTATTTGTATAGTTAGGTATTATTGCTTTCAAAACTTTTATTTAAGGGGAGGTTCTGGTGGATTTTTTTCAAAAAATCGAAATTTTTTTTTTTCCTTTTTTGAGTAGAAAATACTTCTAAAAATGTAGTAAAATTGATTTCATAGGCCTCCGAAGTCGAAAACCGGTTTAAAATAGAGAAAGAGCAGATGCAGCGTTCGAGCGCTCCGAAACAGCAGCTGCCCTGCCGTGCGGCGTCGACCCGTCTTAGTACTCCACGGTCCCGCCTATTGTATTATAGGGCCCCCTCCTTTTTCAGAAGGTCTGTGTAGGTCTCAACCTAGTTTAGGAGAGCAGTATACACTCTCTTCTTGTTGGAGTCGGATCAAAATTAACGATACACCATGAGTGACAAGAAACTTGGAGTTGCAAATAGTGGTGGAAATCGAAGACCGAATCATGGAAGTAAAAGAAGAACTTTTCACGGCAATCGATTCTCATCTGATGCAGATTTAGAATATACAAGCACAGCAGCAAAAAAAATAAAAGAAAGTGGTCCAGATTTTGAGGTTATTGAGTATCCATCGTCAGTTTACTGTTTCATACATTTGCCAATTTGCAAAAATTGCAAAAATAAAGTTATTTTTGGTCAAAGTAATATGAAAGGTTTAGGATTTGAGTTACAAGTTTCGTGTAAATGTAAAAGGAGTGAAAAAGTTCCTTCGTCACCAAAAATATCTGCTGGCTACGAAATAAATCGAAGACTAATATATGTACTTCGTTTACTAGGAGTCGGATTCAATGGTTTTAAAAATTTTTGTGGCCTTATGGATATTTCAAGTACAAGTTTAAGTATTTCTGGTTACTATGACTGCATAAAACAGATTCATCTTGCAGTAAGTGCAGTTTGTGAAGTTGTTTTGAAAAAAGCAGCTAAAGAGGAGCTGGAGCAGAATCTTGGTGTGCTTATCAAAAGGCTGCAGCTGAAGATAAATTAAAAGATTATGAGCACCCACCAGCGTTTGATGAAGAGACTCAACAAGTATTAAAAAATATCTACGAGGATTTAACATCTGATGATCTTTTAGAAAGATGTTTGGGTGCAAATACCCAAAACAACAATGAAAGCTTCAATGCTTGCGTCTGGAGCATTGCTCCAAAACACATGTTTGCAGGGAAGAATGTTATTGAAATTGCTGCATACAGTGCTGCTTGCATATTCAACGAAGGACTTGCACCTATTTTAAAAATTATGGAGACCATGGGCGTGAAACTTGGTTCAAACTCAATCGCACATGCTCGAAACGTAAACGAAAGACGCATTTGTCGCGCTGAGTACCAAACTTCTACAACTTCCAAGGAATATAGAACAGCTGCTAGGAATGCCAGGATAATGGAAAATGATATGTTTGAGCAAGAAGAAGGAGTTATGTATGGAGCTGGCATCGCTGATTAAAAGTAAGTCCCTGTTTTTTATGATTTTAACAAAAAAAAAACTTAAAACGATTTTTCTCAAAACTGCATTTTTTGACCTTAGGGAAGTGATAAAAAAAAAACTATTGCATGAATCAATTTAAAATTTTCACAGCATATTCCTCTATTATGTCGCTATGGCAGGAACTAGAAAAAAAAAAAAAAAAAAAATTTTTACCGAAGTTATAAACAATTGAAGTTGCAAAAATATTGCAAAAAAATTTACACGGCCGCCATTTTGTTTTTTTTACTCTTAAATTACTCGTTCTAGTTCCTGCCATAGCCAAATCTATACAGATTCAGAAAATGTTTGATTTTTTGATTTCAGGCTCATCATTCGGGAGTTATCACTTCCCTGACCGAAAAAGAGGACAATTTTGAGGCCATCATTAGGCAACGAAAAAAAAAAAAAAAAAAAAAAAAAAATTTTTTTCAATTGTTTTATATTTATTCTTTAAGGTGTAAAAAATTTGGATGTCTCATATTATTTTTACTATGAAATAAAAATCTTAGAAAAAAAAAAAAAAGTCAATCCACCAGAACCTCCCCTTAACCGGCTGAACCAAGAAGTATAAGAGCCAGAGCAGATGTCAAAGACTGCACTGCACACTGCAGCTACATTTAAATCATATCATGAAATGTAAATGCCTGCTGGCAGTGTGCAGAAAGAGCAATGCAGCTTCATTTGAGTCAAATCACTAAAATATGTCAGAACTGAGTCTGTAAAAATCTTTAAGAAAAATCAATAACAAAAAGTTGGTGCTAAAAAGTAAACAGTGACTCAAAAATCATTTATGTGTCAACTTTTATTTGTGTAGTTAGGTACTATTGGTTTTACAACTTCTATTTATCCGGCTGAACCAAGTAGTGCAAGAGCCGGAGCAGATGTCAAAGACTGCACTGCACACTGCAGCTTCATTTAAATCATATCATGAAATGTAAATGCCTGCTGGCAGTGTGCAGCAAGAGCAATGCAGCTTCATTTGAGTCAAATCATCAAAATATGCCAGCACTGAGTCAGTAAAAATCTTTAAGAAAAATCAATAAAAACAAAAAGTTGGTTCTAATAAGTAAACAGTAATTTGATAATCATTGAAATGTCATTGTTACAATTTAATTATCATTGAGATACCAACTTTTAGTTATCAAGTTCACTCTTACTATTCATCCTGTCTAGGTTAAATGTATAACTGCAGGAGACAATTCCTATGACTGCTGGCAGTCTGCAGTAGGAGCATTGCAACTTGATTCGAGTCATCATTGAAATGTATACTACTTGCACCATTTATTAATCCTACAACTTTTTTAAGTCTGAATGTTTAATCTTGAGTGAAGTTGATAATTATAAGAGATATAAAAAAAATGCTCGGCTTACTTACCAATTCTATTGGTGCCCTTTGACTCATGATTTATAAATTATTTCAAGTAACCACTAAGCTCTTATTAAATTTAGTAATGTTTATAATTGAAAATTGGTAAATAAAAAATTCACTGCTTTGCAGCAGTCAGCAGTGTCAGCTGTCAGCTGACAGTACTGCATGCCAATTGCCACACCATGCTGCAGCCTGCACTCTACCACACTCTACTAGCTAACGACGTAACCTCAATAAGTTATTTGTACTTTTCAAATAACTTTTTTTTTACAATATGGATTTTGAAAAAAATTAATAGTATTTTACAAAATATTATTTTTAATAGTTGTAACTTCTTTTTAACTTTAAAAGAAAAAAAAATTACTCATCAATTTTGCAAAGAAGCTGCGTGTGAGTTCACCATCTACATGGTATGTTTCATGGTACAAGACAACTTCTCATGAATCTGTTTTACCTCTTTACACCTTAGATCGTACTTTTCATGTGAAATCTTCAATTTTTCTTTAAAATAAAAATTATCGACATGAATAGATTCTGTGAAATAGCCTCCATGGTGCTTACTATTTGTTTTTACGATTAATACTACAATTTTTTTTTACGGGAGAAATTAAGTCGGTGATGGGCGTTTAGGCGTCATTTAGTGTCATCTGCTACGGTGAGTGAATTTTAAATAAAAAATAAAGCACTATACAAAACCATATTTCAAATACGTGTATAAGATTTTATTAACTTTTGTATTGTAAAAAAAAAGTTATTTGAAAAGTACGAAACTTACACTAGGGGGCGCTGATTGTCGCTATAAATCCTCCTCTCAACCCCTACATCCTTTAGCCCCTATTATCTCCGAAAATATGCAATTTTCGTATAGCACATATAATGTAAAAGTTTCCTAAAATTAAATTTATGATTTAGTGGGCCCTATGAAAAAGGGCCCGGGCCCTTACTTTAGGCCCTACGGATGTGCTTTACGAAAATTTGGCCCCCTGGCCAAATGTGCTATACGAAAATAGCATATTTTCAGAGATAATAGAGGCTAAAGGGCAATCGGCCCTGCAGGGCCCTAATAAGGGCCAAAAAAAAATTTCAAAAAATACTTAAAAATCGTAAAATTTTCCGTCCTTTCCATACTAAATCGTTAATTTTATTTCAGGAAACTTTTACATTACATGTGCTAATTGCATATTTTCGGAGATAATAGGGGCTAAAGGAAATAGGGGTTAAAGGGCCCCTCAGGGCCTTAATAAGGGCCAAAAATTTTTTTTTAAAAATACCTAAAAATCGTAAAATTTTCCGTTCTTTTCGAATCTTGGGTCAAAAATAGGGGTTCCCACTTGAAAAAACAAAGTTAGGGTCCGTAGGGCCCAAAAGAAGGACCCGGGCCCTTTTTCCTAGGGCGCACTAAATTGCAAATTTTTTTTCAGAAAACTTTCACGTTGCATGTGGTATATAAAAATTTCATTGTTTTTGAGTAAATCAAGGGTTCCGCTACTTTTTCTCCACCCTGTATAATGATAAGAATGTAAGTAGAGTAAAATTAGATTGTATGGTTGATTCAGATTTTGCGGGTGATAATTTAGATAGAAAATCAACAACTGGTTTTGTAATTAGACTTTTTGGTTATTTAATTTACTGGAAAACGTGAAAACAGAATGTAAAAATTTGTTGAATGAATCGTTTAATTTGAGAATAGAAAAACCGATAAAAATTAATGAAAATAATTCTTGTGCGTTAGCAATTGCAAAGTACGGTAATTTTACAAAAAATGCGAAGCACATTGAAGTGCAATATCATTATGTTAATGAGAATTATGAGTATGGCGTGATTGATATTATAAAGATAGATTCTAAATTTAATTTGGCTGATTAATTTACTAAAAGTTTAGATAAAACAAAATTTGTTGAGATTAGAAATGTGTTAAGATTAATTTGAAACAATTAGATTGTAAGAACAGTTACTAAGACAAAAGTGAAATGTCGTAAATTCAAGGAGGCGAGTTGAATTATGTGAATATTCTGACATCATTTATATTATTATTTGAATACACGCGGTATAAGTGTCATGTGCATAACTGCTATGCGCATGCGTGTGTTCTGAAGCTACTGACGAAGACAGACGGCGAAGACACTCTCTCTTCGTTCTGGGACTCGCGCGTACGGTCACGCGATGTAAGGCTTATCGAAGCCAAGTATTTATTTTATCCAATAAACTTATGATAACTATTTTAACCATACTGAACCTTTATTTCACGATCCACGATCCCTTTATTTACAACAGTTCATAAGATAAAGTGTTGATAAAACGGTAATGATATGATGTATATGATATGTTGAGAGAGAAGGTGTAAAGGTATACCTATTATGATAAAAACTGGTCGAGATCTTGCTCAGAGTTGATTGATACCTGGAGAAAGAGGAAGAGACGCTTTAAACGGAATTGATTAGAATCGGTATGTTCGTTTTGTAAACAGATTTTTTACTTTAAGGCTTTGATATTGTACACTGCTACCCGAGGTAATAGATAGATTACAATAATATTTTCTTGAATCTCCTTTCTACGAAGGTGATCCGTAAATTAAGGTCTCCAACGAGCTCCCGTCGTTTGGGTAGAAGATACTTTAAATCGAATGGCAGCACTATCTAGCTGAATTTCTTCTCTACATTTTTGGACAAACCGCACCTCTCTACGATGCTTCATTTCAATTTGACTGCTAGTATTGGAAAAAACTTGAAGTGATCACCAAGTACAAAATGCGATTTTTATGGTGTAGAACTACACCACGTACGCACATTTTTTACGTCCATACACACAGTGACCTTACGCCATAAAAATCTAATGACTGATCGCATTTCACACTTGGAGGGCACTTCAATTTTTTTTTTCCATTTTTATCAGCTTTATTGTTGATTATTGTATTTTTGCACCTGAACCAGATTTGTTCCAGTTTGAGACCGAAGCTGCAGGCTAAGGCAGCTAGTGGTGAGAAAAAAAGAAAAGGTTTGTACCTCAAATTACGAATCGTGTCAAGATGAAGTGGTTAATTCTAACAGAGTTAATATGGGAAGATTCTTTGTTTGTTTTTTTTTTTTTTATTTATCGATTGTGGGACAAAAGCTTGTCATCATGATGGCCTAGGAAACCAACAGTCAGCAGACAAGCTTACAAGGCTATATTCGTAAGCTGTGTATTCATCAGGGGTCAGTAACAGGGAAGAAAATACAGACGTAGCCAGTAGAAAACAACCTTGTACAGCTTGAAGTTAACGACAAGGAGAAGTAAAAATTTGAACGTCACAAAGTACAATGTTTTATTTTTGTGTTTAATTTGATATATAATCTGTAATGTATGAAAATAGAGATGTGCAAACGTTAGCACTTTTCGGGTGTGAGCCTCGGCGCACCTGCGGACGCGGCAGTCGCACTACGGCCGCGCTCAAAGTAACATGTATTCAATGATGTTTGATTAATAAATATAATTTAAAAAGGTACTTATTCATTTCCTTCAACTACCCACTTACAAATATTACAATGGCGACGAGGATTATCGGATCTAGTTGAAAGGAAAGTGGAGTAAATTGCTACGGGAGCGCAACTCAAGTAGGAAATGTTAGTGACTGACCCAAGAATTACTAATAGTGCATGGATAAGTAAGGCAAAAAAAACAGATTTAGTAGAATTCTTGTGCGAATTCTGAATTCTGAAAACGACGGTGAAATGGGATCCAGAGTAGAATTTGTGCTGCATGAAGATGACTGGGAAACGTTTGTCGAGCAAATGGAGATGTTTTTTGAAGCAAAAGACATAAAACCAGAAAAGAAGAAAGCACAATTATTGGTACAAGTAGATACAGAAGCGTTTAAATTAATAAAACAACTGTTATCACCATCCAAAATAAGTGAAAAATCGTACGAGGACATTGTCAAAGTGATGAGTGAACATTTAAACCCTAAACCCTCAGAAGTTATGGAAAGATGCAAATTTAATAAGGCAAAACAGGAAGCATCTGAAACAGTAGCAGAGTTTGCAGCTAAACTGAAAAAATTAGCGCTAAACTGCAATTTTGAGACTAATTTGAGCTCGGCATTACGAGATCAGTTTGTATGTGGACTTCAAAATAATGATACAAGAATAGCACTTTTTAAAAATGAAAAGTTGACATTTGAGACGGCTTATAAAGAAGCAGTCGCTCAAGAATCAGCGGAGAAGGATGCACTCGGTACGCAAAAAATTCTACAAAATAAAGAGACAAAAAGTGAAGTATTTGCAATTGTAATTTCAAATAGCTCTTTGCGGCCAGGTGAAAGGAGGATTATGAAATCAAAGCTAGAACAAAAAACGTGCAAGCTACTAATGGTAATAATTTTCAAGTCAAAAATCAACAAGGAAGGGTATGCTTTCGTTGCGCATCCCCCTACCATTTAGCCAACAGGTGCAGGTATATCGATTTTGAGTGTGATTTTTGTCATAAAAAAGGACATTTAAAAAGAGTTAGCCGAAACCGCAAGGAACCAACGGGTGGACAGCAACAAGTGCAGCGGATGCAGTACGATTATGACGGGGAGGCAACGAGCAGCAGCGGCAGCGGTATCAGCGAGGTCAACGGCAGAAACGCTGGACAAACGCAGGAGTGGGCAGCGAAAAGTGAGTTTCTGTACATGAACGGCGGTGATGAGAGAAAGTTCATAGGTAAGGTAATTAATGATAAGGATATGGAAGGAAATCCAATGTTTGAAAATGTGAAAATAAACGGTTCTACGGTTAAAATGGAGATTGATACGGGTACTTATGCGACTGTAATATCGGAGAAATGTTACGATGAAAATTTTAAAAAATTTAGAATTGTTAAAACAGAGTGAAAATTGAAAACGTATGATGATAGTGTTTTGCAACCGATGGGAATTATGCAATTTAACTGTAGAGTTTCGGGGGAAAACTTGCGTATTGGAGTGTTTTGTATTGCCGGGGAGAGGACCGTTGTTAATGGGTCGACAATGGTTAGCAGCTTTTGAATTATGGCCGTTAAAATTTGACGTTAAAAACGAGAATGAAATTAATAAATTGAATGTTGAAAATGTGGCAGTAAATATTAAAGAAAAATTTAAAGAGTTGTTTAGTGACTCAGTTGGTAATTACAATAAAAGCAAAGCCAAAATCTATTTGAAAGAAAACGCAAAGACGGTTGCATTAAAATGTAGAAATGTAGCGCATGCTTTAAGACCATTAATTGAGAGAGAAATTGAGAGGTTAATTAATTTAGGGCATTTGAAGCCAATGGACGTGAGCGAGTGGGTTACACCAATCGTGCCAGTCTTTAAAGAAGACGGGAATATTTGAATCTGTGGTGATTTTAAAATGACCACTAACCCACATGTTATTGTTGATAATTATCCTTTGCATACGATAGATGATATTTTTGCAGAACTACAGGGTGGTAATACCTTTACTGAACTGGACTTAACACATGCGTACATGCAATTTCTGGGAGATGAAGAAAGTTCGAAATTATTAACTATTATTACTCACCAAGGTTTATTTAGATATACAAAAATACCGGAAGGGGTATCGCCTGCACCATCAGACGTGCAGAAAAAAATGGATGAGTGTTTAAGAGGGATTGATGGTACAGAACCGGTAGAGGCAGATTTTTCACAGGTAAATTTTTTTGAAGAAGGTATAACTACTTTTAATTATAAAATGTTAGCTGAACTAAGCCAAAAAGATGAATTGATTAGCACAACAATCAAACGAGTTTTGGGGGTATGGCCTCATAATAGTAAAAATTTGACTAATGAAGAAAAAAGCCTGTACAATAGAAGGTTAGAATTAACGGTAGAGAAAGGGTGTCTATTCTGGGGACTAAGAGCAGTGATTCCAGAAAAAATGAGAAGTGTAATTTTGCGCGAATTGCATGCTACGCACTTAGGAATTGTAAAAATCAAAATGTTTGCGCGCTCATATGTTTGGTGGCCGAACATTGATCGCGATATAGAAAATTTAGTTAGTAATTGTAAAATCTGTTTAATAGAGAGAAAAAAGCCCGCAAAAACACTTTAATCATCTCCAAGGCGTTACTATAACCAAGTGCACCAGTTGTCTATTCTGACTCCTGTGGAGTCAAAACTTCCTGGGAAAATTATCTCCAAGGCGTAATCGTCACCAAGTGCACCAGGTATACACCCTGACTCCTATTGAGTCAAAACTTCCTGGGAAAATCATCTCCAAGGCGTTACTATTACCAAGTGCACCAGTTGTCTATTCTGACCCGTCTGGAGTTAAAACATCCTGGGGAAATCATCTCTAAGGCGTTACTATAACCAAGTGCTCCAGGTGTCTGTCCTGACCTCTCTGGAGTCAAAACGTCCTGGGGAAATCATCTCCAAGGTGTAACTGTCACCAAGTACACCAGGTATACACCCTAACTCCTATGGAGTCAAAGCTTCCCGGGAAAATCATCTCCAAGGCGTTACCATTATCAAGGGCTTCAGGTGTCTATTCTGACTCCAATGGAGTCAAAACTTCCTAGGAAAATCATCTCCAAGGCGTAACTACTACCAAGTGCACCAGGTGTCCGTCCTGACTCCTCTGGAGTCAAAACTTCCTGGGAAAATCATCTCCAAGGTTTAACTGTCACCAAGTGCACTAGATATACACCCTAACTCCTATGGAGTCAAAGCTTCCCGGGAAAATCACAAGGCGTTACCATTATCAAGGGCTTCAGGTGTCTATTCTGACTCCAATGGAGTCAAAGCTTCCCGGGAAAATCACAAGGCGTTACCATTATCAAGGGCTTCAGGTGTCTATTCTGACTCCAATGGAGTCAAAACTTCCTAGGAAAATCATCTCCAAGGCGTAACTACTACCAAGTGCACCAGGTGTCCGTCCTGACTCCTCTGGAGTCAAAACTTCCTGGGAAAATCATCTCCAAGGCGTTACTATTACCAAGTGTACCTGGTGTCGGTCCTGACACCTCTGGAGTCAAAACTTCCTGGGACAATCATCTCCAAGACGTAACTACTACCAAGTGCACCAGGTTTCTGTCCTGACACCTCCAGAGTCAAAACTTCCTGGGACAATCATCTCCAAGACGTAACTACTACCAAGTGCACCAGGTGTCTGTCCTGACTCCTCTAGAGTCAAAACATCCTGGGGAAATCATCTCCAAGGCGTTACTATTACCAAGGGCTTCAGGTGTCCATTCTGACTTCTCCGGAGTCAAAACTTCCTGGGAAAATATCTATTTGATGTTATAACAAAAAGAAACTATATGTGGGACCCTTTGCCAGTAGCCGTATAAACCACATATAATTCATTTTAAAAAACTTTTCTTGATAATAATTTTTAATTCTATTTTCTTAAAAAAAAAAAAATGTTCACAATGATCTTCCGTGAAAATTTTTTTTTCAATAATATCTTCAATATCAAAAAATCTTCCGTTTGAATAATTCAATAATTTTTCATAAAAATCTGTCGTGTTTATAATTGTTTGTATGGCAGGAGCCTTAACGTTTATTTTTAAATTTGTATTTTAAAATGTGAAACTATATTGAGATTAATGAAAATGCCGTATTTGCTGGCCATGTTAAATTGTTTATTTAAATATTGTTAGTTGAATATTGTTTCAAAAATTGTTAAAAAAACTTCGTGCACTTTTTACGGGTAAAGTGTAACGTTGGGGTAATTGACGATTAAGATATTTTTTTTCCAGGTAAAAAGTAACAAGGCCATTGCCAACTTATTTGAAACAGACTAAGGGAGCTTTTCCCGTGGAAAATGTTACGTTAAAACTTTTTTCCTGGTAAACTGTAATGTTGAAGTTATCAACGGTTAAGGTATTATTTTTCCAAGTTAAAATTTACAATATCCATGCTTACTTATTCAAACCAAACTTGGGAGCTTTTCCCGAGGAAAGCGTAACGTTAAAACTTTTTCCGGGTGAAATGTAACGTTTAGGTGATTAACGATTAAAATAATATTTTTCTATGTGAGAATCTACAAGATCAATGCTAACTTGTTTAAAGCAGGCCAGGGAGCTTTTCCCGAGGGAATCGTAACGTGAGGACTTTTTTCCAGGTAAAGTGTAACGTTGAGATTATCAATGATAAAAAGTAATATTTTTCCAAGCAAAAAGTGACAATAGTAATTCCAACTTACTTCAACCAGACCAGAGAGCTTTTCCCGAGGAAATCGTAACGTTGACACGTTTTTTCCGGGTAAAATGTAACGTTGAGTTGATCAATAATAAAATTATATCTTTTTAAGTCAGAGTTTCATTCATAATCAAAATGTCTTCTACTTAATTATTTTTTTCCCTAAAGATTATATTTTTGAATAGTTTAAAAATCACATTGTAATGAATTAAAGATTTTATCAGATTAATTAATCTAAAAAGGAAAAAAGGATATATATCTTTATTAGTTTAAACGAAATGGACTAAAGACTGAAAGTTATAAATAAACCTATGATACAGTGTAACTATTTTTTCTCAGTCTATTCACAGGCTTGATAATACTAAAATCAACAAAACTTTCCAAAAATATCAATCATTTATTTTCTAGACATACATTGAGAAAACTATTTGGTCTTGATCCAATAAACTAAATCTCAAAATTAAAAAATGGTTTTTTCCGTACTTCGGCCAGGAAGCGCTACTTCCCAGCCGCTTCCGCTACAGTCGTCAGTAGCACTTCCCGGTGCCGTCGAAAAATAGTATACTCAACTAAGCAGCTGAATGAGAAGGCCTAAAATCACATGAAGTTGTCGTCCGAGGCGAAGCCGAGGTTGACAAACATGTGATTAGCCACCTAATTAAATAATATACTAATTTGTTTATTCTTATTTTTATTTTTTTTATCGATCATTTTTTGCTTCTACCATAATCAATTTTTTCCTTCATAAAATTTATCAATCTCTATTATATTTCAAAATTTTCTAACGTAGAGAAACTTATTTTATGAATAGCGAAATTCTTACAATTTTCATAGGTCGAATTTTCGTGGGCTTATTTTAAAGTTATGACCACAAATAATTTACTCAAACCCCGCAAGAAGCGTTTGATTATAGTTAGAGTTAGCCCAGAAAAACATCTCATCGTTACGATTTCTTGAGAAAAACTCTCAGGTCCGCCTTTAACAAGTTGACATGGAGATTGAAAATTTTTATTTAGAAAAATTTTATTTCAATTTTTTATTGACTCAATGTTACAATTTACTCGTAAGAAACATCAACATTACGATTGACTTTGGGAAAGCTTCCTTGTATATTTTAATTAATTTGGGATTGCTACTGTAAGTTTTGACCAAAAAATATATTACCATCGGGAAAAGCTCCCTGGCCTGCTTAAAATAAGTTGTCATTGTTCTTGTTGCTTTTTACCTGGAAAAATATTATTTTAATCGTTGATCACCAATACGTTACACTTTACCTGGAAAAAGTTGTGCAGGTTACTTTTTTCCCGGGATATATTTTCGTCTTGAATAAACGTAATTGTTTCTCGGATGAAAGCACACTGGTAACACTTTCCTCGGGGAATATTGTCTTCCGACCCGCAGCCATTTAACATGATACTTTTCTCGGAAAAATTATACATCATGACAGTTTTCTTGGAAAAAATTGCAACGTTACATTATACGCGCAAAATTTTTTTATTGTTATTCTTTCCCCGGAAAATCACGTAATGGTACTTTTTTCACGGATAAATTTTACATCATGACAATTTTCTTGGAAAAAATTGCAACGTTACATTATACGCGCAAAATTTTTTTATTGTTATTCTTTCCCCGTAAATCACGTAATGGTACTTTTTTCACGGATAAATTTTACATCATGACAATTTTCTTGGAAAAAATTGCAACGTTACATTAATCGCGTAAAATTTTTTTTTTTGTTATTCTTTCCCCGGAAAATCACGTAATGGTACTTTTTTCACGGATTCTCGGTCTCAGGTGTTTCTTTTCGTACGGGTCAACGATATATATGGGTCAAAATAATACTTTTTTAAAAAAACCATCTGCACGAGGTTGATGGATCTTTCTAAAATTTTTGACGTTAAAGTACCATTCAAAACAAGACTTTTTACGTAAACTAGAGGTTGCTATCATTCTTCTACTGCGTGCGGCGTCGTTTTAAAATACGAAAAAAGACCTATTTTAGTGGTATTTTAAAGCTTTCTTTGAAAAATCGTAACTTTAGTTTAAAACAAAATAATGACATGCAGTTTGCGTCAAAATTTTGTCTAAAGCAAACACTTTCAGTAAAAAATATAGTAACGAACTGTTAAGCTTGTTTTCCTGTGTACAGAATACCTTGATCAAATGTTATTTTTAGTCGTTTTTGTCCTATCTTCACTTGAATGTAGCTTCATTTAGGTAAATATTTTTGGCATCTCTAAAAGTTGCAAAAAATTTTTCATAACAAGACCAAAATTTTGCGACCTTACAAGACTCTGTGGGACCTTCCACTTCCAAGATACAGCCGTTTGAAAATTTTAAAAAACTCAAAAAACGCGTTCTTTGCGATTTTTAAGGGCTGTTTTGCACTGATTCTCCGATAAATTTTTTTTTTTAACTGTATGAAAAGATATTTCAAAGGATCCTTAATAAGAACCAGCAGTTTTTTTTACTTATTGGGCCTTTTTTTTATTGGGAAGCAATTGTATATTACGTTATTTTCTTTAAAAAATAAGCTTTTCGACCCAATAAGCAGCTGCAATAATAGATTATAACAGCAATTAATGAAGTTATGGTTCCGATATTTAAGAAAGACTTCAGTATTTTAGAAAATATTTATTCATTTTTAGGTTTTTATACGAAATTTTTAATGATTCAATGATGAGTAGTAAAATTTAGTTTTCTTTGTTTCAGTTAAGTGACGATAAATTTTAATATTAGCTTCAAATACTGTTCCAATCTGTTTGGACTCAACTTTTTTTTACCAGACGTACTGTTATTTTATAGATATTTTATCAAAGAATTTTAAGTAAAAAAAAACTTAAAAAGTTTTTTTTAATACAAAACTATGAATGTTATTGTAGTTGATTAAAATTTAATGTTAGCCTAACTTTGTTTTATGGTAGTAGGTATGGTTCTCTAATAAAAGATCAAAAGGGCTTGGTAAAATCATTGCTAGTATTGTAATATTGATACCCTTAAATTTTTAGAGCATGATAGACTCTAATAAAAAAGTTCTGACAAATTTAAATTTTGCACGATTTAACTCGTGCTCTTATAGAGAAATCATAACTTTTTATACACAACCTCGAAATTAAACTTAAAAGAAAGACTGGAATTTAATTTAAAAAAATTGAGTCATAGTAAAATATTCAATACACGTTTTCCGACCAGAATGAATTTTTCGTAGACTGCGTAAGTTGGTTAAAAAAATCATCATACACTAAAATATTAGGTTAGCTGCCATATTTTACACGAGTGTGAGAGAGACGGAAAGCTCCGTGACGCCCTCTGTCTTACTTGCACACCTATGGCGTTCTCTCGCATCGTACATACTTCCTCAAAATAAAATTCATACTGTATTTTAAATAAATTACGAACACGCAGAAGATTTGGCTGGAAGAAACGGTTGGTAAGACCGTCCGATTATTTTGGAGCACCACCATTCGCCGAGAAATGTGCTTGGTCTATTGTTGCCCTCAACAATGTAGGACTGTGTGATTACAAAGAGAGTAGTCCGTTTATTGAAGATATGAATGTATCCGTTACATGCAAAGTCCGAAATTGTGCATTTCGGGAAATGCACAGCGGTTTTTGTGCACTTTGCAAAGGGAACAGGTACTTTTGTGCAATGACCGAATTGTCGAACTTTGCACAAACAAAAATTGTGCAATTCTAAAAATGAACAAATTATTTGTTCAAAGTTTAAAAAAATTCAAAGTTTTTATCAAGATGGAAGGCTAATAAAAATAAAAATAAAGCAACACAGATTAAAAGACATGCAAAAATTTAGAAACCCTTCACCGAGCCAGTTAGGAGGCCGATTGAGACCCACCTCTTTTGCAGTCAGCAGCATTGTTCAAACCAAAGAAAGGTCATTCTGACCTGCACGTCTGTATGAAGCTTTGTTTTATTCATCTCTGAAAGCATTTGGACTTAGTTTTTTTTTTTTATCAAAATCTCAAATATAATTCAGTGTTTTAAAGTTTAGTTTTTTGATATTAATATTATTTATTTTCAAATAAAAATGGAGAATATACAGTGTTCTTCGAGAGATAACGTCAATGCAGAAGAAAGTTTGAAACAAGTACATAAAGAAGCTTTTGAAAGTTTGTTAAATGAAGTAAAAATTAAAAAAATTCAATGTTGATCGAAAGTAGTAAAGATCACAATAATTTAATTACTTCAGTTATTGAAGCCAAAGCAAAATCAAAGAAGACTTCTCTTGACTACCATCGACTAAAAAGATATGATGTTCTGACTATTGGTGGTATTACAAAACTTATTCGCCCTATAGTACATGAAGAGCCAGAAAATAATAGTGTAAAATACTTTGTTCATAATGACGAAATTTTTGATACTTTATGCGAAGCTCATAATAACACTGGACACGGTGGACTTTATCAAATTGACAACTCAATGAAAACCAAGTAAGGTGGTGGACCCAGTTTGGGATCATGTACCTATTTGGGATCACTCTGTACAAACTGCACGGGAGATGCAAGTATATAGTTATACAAATCCATGGCTGATCCCAAATAAGTACGTGATCCCAAATGGAGTCCACCACTTTATGCCAATATTTCTTGGCCAGTCATATTAGCATTTTTAAAGACTTGTGAAACCTGCGTCAAGAAAAAAGCACACCCAAGAAAAGGGCTCGTCGTGAAACCTATTATTTCCAAAGAGGCCAAGGCTCGAGATCAAGTTGACTTAATTGATATGCAAAATTGTAAAAATAATGACTACTGTTTTATAATGAATTATCAAGATCATCTCACAAAATTTTCCGTGTTACGACCTTTAAAAACTAAAACCACAGCTGAGGTAACTTATGTTTTAATTGATATTTTTTCATTATTTGGAGCCCCGTCTATTCTACAAAGTGATAACGGAAGAGAATTTGTTAATTAAATTATTAATGAGTTAAGGTTGATGTGGCCTGGTTTGAAAATAGTGCACGGTAAAGTAAGACAATCTCAAAGCCAAGGAAGTGTTGAACGTTCTAATAGAGACGTAGAAAGTATTATCACCGCATGGATGAATGATAATAACTCGAAACAGTGGAGCGAAGAGTCACGTTTTTGTCAGTTCCGGAATTTTCTCACAGTTGAATAGTCGAAATCAAGTAGCCGCTACCGACACAAGTTTTTTAAAAATTGAACAAGTCCCTGAAAAAACAATTACTCTCAGAGCAGCTAATTCTAATGTTTCAATTGTGGTAGGACAAGGTTTTGTACGTTGCGGTTGTAAGAAAAAATGTTCAACTAAAACGTGTGCTGGTAGAAAAAAGGCCTTCTACGTAGTTCCTGGTGTCATGATTCCATGCCATGTACAAAAAAATAAAATGTAATGCTTTTAATCATTTACATAAAATAAAAATATACTTTTGCATGTCTTCTCATCTGTGTTGCTAAAATTTTATTTTGATTAGCCTTCCATCTTGATGAAAACTTTGAATTTTAAACTTTGAACAAATAATTTGTTCATTTTTAGAAATGCACAATTTTTGTTTGTGCAAAGTACGACAATTCGGACTTTGCACAAAAGTACCTGTTCACAAAAATCGCTGTGCATTTCCCGAAATGCACAATTTCGAACTTTGCATGTAACATATCGATCTGATTATTATTCGTTGATTTAAGTTTTTGAAATTAAGTGTAGATAAAGTTACAGGTAGATTTTCATTGATCTTACTTGCTTGAATGACCTCTGCATATGAAAAGGATTGAGAGTAAACCAACAGTGTATGTGTCTTACGTCAGGGTAGCTTGAGAAAGGTATAAATTGTAATCAGAAGGTTATGTGACCTTATTCGACCAGTTTCAACTAAACGTTGTAGAAGTCGAAAATATTGAATTTTTAAAGTAGGTATCTCTCAAAACAACGTTCGGATTTCGGAATTAGAATTTATTAAATAAGTCTGGGTGGTAACGTAGATTTTCAAAGGTCCCTCAATAGTGTGAAATGTACGATAAATCATATTATCAGTTTCTTTCTCTTTTATTTTGAAAGTATACGTTGGAATAATAACACTGAAAATGCTGACTTGCCATTGCGACAAAAAGGGGGGAAAGATCTACGTGCTTTGACTGGTGTAATATTGAGGACAATAAGTGAGTCGTATGGGAGATTGCGCCAAAAAAAAAAAAAAATCATTAATTAATCATTGTAAAATGCTAAAAATAAGAGAGGTTCACATATATCTCGCGATGACGTCAAATTTACATTTTAAGATTCGTATTTTATAAAAAAAATTAAAAAACCTAACTCTGTTAATTTGCAAATAAAATTCTGTTGTTAATAATAATAAAAAAAAAATATATTGAAAATAAAATTTTTACAATGGACGCCAAAGGTTAAGTTATTGATAAAAAAAAAGTTTTTTTATCTAATTATTGAATTATTTCAATTTGTTAATTTAATTTGTAAAATTTCATTTACACAATGAAGAAATATTTTGCTAAATAATAAATAAATTTAAATTCTGTAGCAATAAGTTCATATTTTCTCGGTAATCTCGAGCAATAATTACTCCGGAGATTTTCACGAAGCTTAAATGTAAAATTGATACGAACATCTCAAAATAAAAAAGATTATTTAATTTTTTATTAAAAAAAAGAAAATTTTACGAAGTTGAAAGCTCGTTCCGACTGTTTCTAATGTTTATTTTGAATAATTCCCAGAAATAATTTCCAAAATAACGCAAATAAATTTTTAAACATTAATTTCAATAGTTCCATTTTGATTTGTAGATTTGTTTTCAGTTATTGTTATTCAGATCAAATTTGCGTCTTCGCAAGATAAAATTTTTATCTGAGTGAAGTCTGTGAAACAGAGTTATTTTTGGTTTAAGTTTGGATTCCTTTAATTTTCGAACTTTTAGATAATTATCATGGAGTGGCGCCCTGAGCTTCAAGTTTGAGAGCGAAGGTAGCTCGCTGTCACGCCGTCTCAACGAACTTGCGTCCAGTTTAAATCCTCGCTAGAAGAAATATCCGCAGGAATATTTGTTGAGTTTGGGTCGAGTGATTGATATTGCGGTATAGAAATTAAGTGATAATAATAGGGCATAAAAGGGTGAATATTTGGATAAGGCATTTGAGAAGAAGAACTAATTGTTCCATTAGGCTGTTGACCTTTAGGGCATTCAGATTTTTCACAAGAAAAAAGATGATCGGGGGGTTCAGGGGAGTTTAGCGTAATTTTGACCCATTCTTTTGCAGAACGTGCATCAGTTAGGACTTCAGCAAAGTTAACAGAAGTGTGGTTTGACATTTGATAACGAATAACAGAAGGTAGTCCGCGAATAAAATATTCGGTAGCAAGGTCTACAAAAAGAGTTTGATTCTGCTTTTCGATGTTACCGTCGTTGACTCCCTCATTTTTGAGTTTTGTAGCAGCTCGTACTATGGTTGAGAATCTGTCGTGAAAATTCAAAACAGACTCGTTCTGCTTCATAAAAGAGTCTGAAATAAGGTCAAGGTAATAAGATAGAGATCGTTTTTGAGAAAAACTGTCCTGAAGATGTTTTCAAAATTGGTCTAAAAAGTCAAAGATTTTTCCGTCATGACTTGTTTTAGCTTTGCCCATAAAGCTAGAAATAACATCTTGAAGAAAGAGTTTTTTCAGGGTTGAATCTGTGATTCGTTGGTCGTAACTTTCTACATCTTGCAACCATGGACTTAGGGGTGTAGATCCCGTGTAGAAAGGGACCGCGGCAAGAGCGTTTTGCATCAATGCTGATGCTTGTACGTTCGCGAATGCAGTCTGTGATTCGTTTAACGTCACAGCCATGACAGACTTTTCGTTACTATCAGTAAGGGCTCCAATTCTATCGGGTGAGATTTGCTAGATGTGCGAGGGAGTGAATCCCTCGTAAATTATATTTCTTACCTGGCAGTGTCAGGTCACCTGGGAAACAATGAAATAATTTGTTTGTTTACTTTCCCAGGTGATAACCATGCCACTTTCTCGCGCAGCAGAAGCCGACCACGTGGCGACGATCGCCGTCGGCTGGACGCTGCTGTTGCAGCAGCACGAGCACCCGGCGCGCGCACGACACATATACATACACACATGTTCACCACCCGGGAAGGCTCTCCCGGCCCAGGGCGCGCACGTACACACACATACACCACACACGGGTTTGATTTCTCCGTCGGGGAGTTTTCGGCGACGGAGGAGGTGCGCGGCGCGTGTCGGCAGACGACGCAACTGCGTCGCCAAGCGCGTGCGCGCACGCTCACCACAGTAGACACGGGCGTGAGTGAGATTTATTTTTTTTTTTGGTATTATGTACGTTGCGCGAACAATGTGTGCGTATGGGGGAGAGCGAGAGAGAGAGTATGTGCGCGAGAGATAGATTAACGCAGTGAGTGCCTCGTGTGCATTAAGTTTATTCTTTATTTTGGGTTTTCGCGCGTATTATAGGTGGCGTGGCGATCGCCACCGGAAGATTGTAGACGGTAGCGTGATTGGGTGTTGTGGCGTGAATGTGTATGATTGGTGGACAAATGACTGTTCCTCGAGTGTGCATCACAGGTGCATCATAGAGGAGTGGGACAGGCAATATGCTGCAACCAGCAAAGCCGCCACCACGAAGCTCTATTTTCCGACCGTACAGGATCGGATGCAGGCAAAGTGGTTTATGCCTGACCACCACGTTACGCAGTTCGTGACCGGACACGGAGATTTCAGGTCCAAGCTCAACCTCATGAAACTCTCCGAATCCGCAGTATGCGAGTGCGGGGAGATCGACACACCGGACCATCTGCTACTGGAATGCCCGGATTACGACGCGGTCAGGGCACCACTCGCCCAGCACTTCGAGACATGGCCACCTACACACCAGGAACTCGTCAAGAAGGAGTCTTTTGGAACCTTCGCCAAGACGGCAAAGCAACTCCTGAAGGCGAGGGGCACCAGGAGGAAACCTAGACACCTCATGCCCAACAACAACAATGACGGACACAATCCCCAGGCTGAAGGACAGCCAAGGGCCCGCCAACACACGCGGGGGGAGGAAGGTCAGGAAGGACACGGAGAGAGGGAGGAATGACACACACACACACACACACTCACACACATACACACCAGGCAGGGAGAGGGATCCAGGAGCGACCAATCGGCCACTCCGGGATCCGTCTTTGGGCCCAGCGACCCCACGCACCCGAGCTAACACACACACACACACACACACACACACACACACACACACACACACACACACACACACACACACACACACACACACACACACACACACACACACACACACACACACACAGGAAACACATACACACAAACCATAGGCACACACATTACACAAAGTTTACTACAGGCAGTTCGGCAGAATGACAGGGACTTCTGCTTCAGCATTGCTGACGACGCCACCGCCACGAGGTTCCCCGCGGTAACACAGCGGGTCTCGCAGGAGGGTTCATCCCTCCTGAAAGACGCGCTGTGGCTAACGGCGTCGCCCCCCAGAGGGGGGGGGGCACTTCCACTCCAATGATCAAGCGACATGCATGGCGCGGGGTAAACCCCGACGTCATGAATGCACGCTTGGGAGGGTGGTGATTTTTCCAACCCACCTTGCCGGTGTTTTCGCTAAATAAGGTAAATACTGTGGTCCGGTTAAATTCCGGACAAATAAGCGTATTAAGCTGTGCAGACAGCTGAGGAACGCGTGACGCCAGGAAGTCCTGTGCGCCACATAAGACTCAATGTTCCTCGAGTATGAATGAGGCTTAACTTGATTAATTTGTGTTGATTGGCGGAGAGTGTTTGGAGGGGATGGTGAAGAAGGAAGTCGAGTCAGAGAGACGCCGGGAGCGTCACTCTGTTCTCAGTAGCCACAGCGTGAGGTAGTGTTTGAGAGTGTGATTTTTTTTAGTTTCTTTGAGTAGACTTTTTCCTAAGTTCCCTTTTCCTAATTTTCTTTAGTTGAGTTGTAGACAATTTTTTTTATTATTTACAGCTAGGTACAAGAAGAATTCGAAGACTTGGGTTATTTCCTTCTTGCAATATCGAGAGTTGAAACCCCAGAGAGTAGCCATTTTGGGGCAATCAGAGAATTTTGGTCGAAATTTTTGTAACGTAAGGGTTTTGTTTTATTTTATTGGAAACTTTATAAAGCATGGTTTTTCCGGAAATTTTGTACATTGCACGATAAATGAGAATTCTGTTCGGCTATTATTAAAAGTTTATTAAATTCGATAGAGTTTTTTTTTGTCTTGGCGCGGCGTCGTTACCCGCCATTTTGTAGTCTATTTTACAGTTCGTTTAATTCCTTTGTTCTCAAATTAAATTTTAACTTTTTGTAATTGTAGACTTGATTTTTTTTAGTAGACAAGAATAAAGTCAAATTTAACCTAAAATTTTGTAATAATTTATTTTCTCTCTCTCTAGCTCACCAACCGTTCCCGGAGGTTTTCTCTCCGTGGAAACCCTAGATTAAGGAGTTTTCCCCTAGAGTTTTTTTTGAAAGAGATTTTTCTTGTAACGGGAGGGCCCGGGAAACTCCGTTAATTATTTAAGGCAGGCCCTTTTCATTAGAAATACCCCGTTACAGATGAGACATATGGAAATAATGACAATAATCCTTACTTACGAGATTTACATATTTACGAAATCAGACATGTGAATGAATAGAGTAGATAAATTTTGAAAATGTCAAAATGTGTTGTATAAGCAGAATATCGTGGTTGAGGGGATAGTATGGTCAAACGAGCGAAAAAAATGCTTTTTTTGACGATTTTTAAAATAAAATCAAGCAAACCAAGTTTATTGTTAAATATAGTACTTTATTAAGTAACATTCAAAGAAGCTTTTGTTCAATTTTAAGGTAAAAATATTAAGATTTGAGTCTCTGGCAGGCAATTTTCGGCGAGACTTTTCGAAAAAAGTTTTTTGCGGTGGCCACTCGTACTTGGCACTGGCTTATCTGAAACACAATTTGAAAGAAGATTTAGTTAAAGGATAATTTTTTCTAGGTACTGTCAAGCCACTTTTTTAAATTTCTTATTTTTAACAAAATGGCGGCCCTAAAATGGCGTCATTTCGAGGTAAAAATTTTCAAACTGCTGGTAAAAATGTAAAAATTGAAAAAAAAAACACCCTGACAGTACCTAGAAAAACTTATCCTTTAACTAAATCTTCTTTTAAATTGTGTTTCAGATAAGCCAGTGCCAAGTACGAGTGGCCACCGCAAAAAACTTTTTTCGAAAGGTCTCACTAAAAATTGCCTGCCAGAGACTCAAATCTTAATATTTTTACCTCAAAATTGGACAAAAGCTTCTTTAAATGTTACTTAATAAAGTACTTTATTTTACAATAAACTTGGTTTGCTTGATTTCATTTTAAAAATCGTCAAAAAAAGTATTTTTTTTCGCTCGTTTGACCATACTATCCCCTTAATGAACGGGCTTAGGGTAAGTGTTTTGGAAAGAGAACAAGAAAGACGCGCGAATAATGTACTTGAGCAAGCAGAATCTATACGAAATAAAAATTTTTAATGATTTTGATTTTAGGTCTCCAGAAATTATTAGCCAGAACTTTAAGGGAAAACTTTCTCACATAGAATTCATTTTTGATCACTATTCACACAAACTTCCTAAGCAAGCAAAATGAATTAAAATTTTTTATCTTTATACGAAATAAAAAAAATTTTCTTTTGTAAGATTCTGAATATTAAATTAAATTAAATTCTTCACAAAAAATGCAATAGAAAGAAGTAGCTAGAAGTCCCCACCAGGAATGTCATTATATGGGCAAAACTCAAAAGTCAAAAAGTCTGTGTCACATCTTTTCATTGATTTCTGCAGAAAAAAGGTACTTATGAATGAGATATGATTCTAAAATACCTATTTTTTCTGCAGAATAACATGACATGACACAACGAAAAAGTGGCCGACTTTTTGACTTTCGCCCATATATATATCCTTCTATATTATATAGTAGTTTTCCTTCTTTCTTGCCCCCATGTCCTTCCCAAGTCCTTCCCATGCCATTTTTTTTCATTAAAAAAAATGCTTAAGGACGTTCAACTTTGACTACTCAAGTCAAGTCTTCTCGTATGACAATTTTTCCGATATAGCAACACGCTGGTTGGTTGCTCGAGTCTAACCTAACCCCAAAAGGACTATTTTTTTTCTTTGACAATTTTTTTCTATTATTAATATTCTCCTAATCGTCTCCGTAAACATATTTAAATAATCCTCAAATGCTTTTTTAACTCATCAAAAAATCTGTACTTGATGTCATCATGCATTATTGAGAGACTGTGTTAAGAAGAACGAAAAAGTTCGATTTCCCATATGACACTGTGTTAATCGATCAAAACCATAATCATTGATATCTTTGTTATTTGACTCCTAATCGCTTCCAGATTTTAACAGAGGATTTCATATCATTCAATCAAAATATCTCTAAATTTTCATCATTTATTCATCATGATTTATTTTTCGAGTTGAAAGTCCTTAAGTAACAGTCAAACTGTCTCAAAAAATCCTCATTTTCTTGTTTTTTTATTTTTCTTATAATTATCTTCTCATGCCCCTTAATTAGTAAAAACTTAAAGGAAAAAAGGAAGGTACAAGGATAGAAACTAGGGCATGCACAGAGATAGATACAATAGTAGGCACAGGTATAGAGTATGCAATTATGATAAAAATAGTTTTGTTACGAGGTTAAGCACACGAGTAGGAACGAAGATAATAACAAAGGTAGTCACGAGAGTAGGTACAGGTGTAGCTACAAGAGTTGGTAAAGGGTAGAAACAATGATAGGCACAAGGTAAATGCAAAGATGGCCTCAAGGTTAGGTAAAAAATTGATTGCTGTTAGAAATAGAATTGAAAATCGTTTAGGGCGCATCATGATGCAGAAGCAAGAGTAGAAATATGTGGAAAAAATGTAGAAGCATGCATAGAACCCTAAGTAAATAAAGGTGAATGTACTAGGTCAACAACAACGATAGGAACAATAGTAGGCATGATTGTTATTACAGGGGTAGTTAGAAAGTTACATTGGTAGAAACAAGAGTAGGCAAGAGGGTACGTGTAGGAGGAACTGTAATTGTAGATACAAACGTAGAGCAAAGGTTAAGAACAAGGGTAGGGTGTGTACATGGGTATGCACGAAAGTAGGTACAAGAGTTAGGCACAGTGGTAGACTCAAGGTTAGGCAAGAGAGTAGGTACATGGATAGATTTAAGATTGGGCCAGTTGGTAGGTACAAAAGTTGGCACAGGATCAGACACAATTGTACGGTAGATGATAGGTTTAGGGTTAGATGTTAAGTAGAAAAAAAGGTAGCAAAAGAGTAAGCATAGAAGCACGAATAGATGTAAAAACAAGAAAAAGTGAATCAGTCGTAACCTAAGTAGAAAATATGGAAAGTACAAGTATAAAAATTCGCGAACTCATAGAGACAGCTACAAAAGTGAGCAAAACTAAAGGAACAGTTGTTGTGTGACTAGGTATGCCTCGAAATAAATTGGCGATGCATTATTGAAGTTAATCGATTCTATTGAAATGTATTCATGCTCCAAAATTGAGAAAGAAAAATCAAATTGAAGTGACATTTTCAATCGATTTGGTAGATCCAAGATAACTTATAAATTATTTGAGAAATGGAGCATTGAAACTTTATTTTTTTAAAAAGGTCGTTGTAATAGTATTTTAATGTCTTAATAACTTCAATAATATTCAATAATGATTATAAATGCTATTTCAAAATTTTCACCTCGATAGTTATGTTGGATAAACATACGAATTAAATTACGTTATAGATGAAATGGCAAGAAGTACATTAAGGTATTTAATATTTTTTGCAAATGTGATGACTGGTATACATCTAGATGTCAATCATTTTCACAACAACTTCTGTTAAATCTTTTGTTTTGTCATAATGGTCGGAAAAAAATTTCAGTAATAAGCGAAATCGACTGACTAGAATTAAAAAATCATTGAAACGATTAATTAATATCTTATTCAGAACTATGTCTTAAGGGGACTCGCAAAGATTTTTTTTTTTCATTCTTGACTGACAGTAGTAACTTAAAAGGTCATAAAAAATTTGCGTGAAAGATCACAATGCTATAAATGTTAAACTGTCTGCGACATCAGATGATTCGGTCATGCTCTTGAATCGTCGTAATTGTGGCTCAATATCGAATATCTTCGATAGTTTTTTCCAAGTAGCTCGATTTTGTATCAAAATTTTAATAGTAATCTTCAAAAAAGATAAAAATTAAATTAAGTTCAGAAAAATAATTCTACAAAATTGAAGCTATGAACAACACTTCGTGATTTATGTTTTCATTTAGTCGTCATCATGGTATTTTGATCTCTTATACCTTCAATAGTATGATCCAAAAGAATGGTTGTCGTATAAAAATTTGAACTTAGATGGTCATCCTTAATGAACAAAAAGATATGATAAGGTTCAGAAAAATAAAGAAAGGTTAACATTAAGATACATGCAGTTTCTTGCAGAATCTAAAAAATCGTGAATCAAACATTCCAGATTATGAATTGTATAATATCAAAAGCTCTGAAATGATGTGACTGATATATTTCCAAAAATCAATCATGTTCACAACAAAAATTTTCAATATTTTGTTTTGTCAAGGTGGTCGGAGAAAGTTTCAGTGACGACAAGAGGTTCAACTGACTAGAATTGAAAAAACTCCAAAAGATTAAGCTTGTATCTTCTTCAGAAATATATCTTAAAGGGACTTGAAAAGATAATCTTTTTTCATTCTCGATTGATAAAGAACTTTACAGTCACTCATAAAAGAATCTTTGGAAATATCACAATTCTACTAAATTGAAACTGGCAACAATATTTTGTGATTCAAGTTTGGCATTAAGTCATCGTTATGGTATTTTGATATCTCATACCTTCGATAGTTTGATTCAAGAGGATGGTTGTCGTAAGAGAATTTGAACTTCAATTGTCATTCTAGATGAAAAAAAATCTGATTATGTTCAGAAAAGTACAGAATAATGAAAATTAAGGAATGAAAATTTTCTCACAGAATCTGAGAGATCGAGAGTCAAACATTATAAATTATGAATTGTATCATATCAAATGCCCTGAAATGATGTGACAGAAAACTATCCAAAAATCAATCGTGTTTACAGCAAATTTCTTTTGAAGTATTCTCTTTGTCAAAGTTGTCAGAAGAGAGTTGTAGTGACAACAAAAGGTTGGTTTGACTAAAAATAAAAAGTCGTCGAAAGGTAGAACTTGTATCTTATTCAGAATTAAATCTTAAAGGCACTTGCAACGACGATTTTATTTCATTCTCGCTTAATATGTAACTTTACGGTTATTCCTAAGAAATTATTTGGAAAAATCACAATTCTACAAAATTGAAACTGGAAATGACAATTCGTGATTCAAGATTGGTATTAGGTCGTAATGGTATTTTGATATCTCATACCTTCGATAGATTGATCCAAGAGGATGGTTGTCGTAAGAGAATTTGAACTTCAATAGTCATTCTAAATTAAAAAAAAAGTCTAATTAAGTTCAGAAAAGTACAGAATAATGAACATTAAGGTATGTTGCGGATTTACGGTTTCATTAATTTTATTTTTATTTGCCGGATTAAAAGCTGGTAAGGGAGGGTTGTCAAATAAATTGAGTAGACCATTAATTAAGTTTATTTGAATTTTATTCTCTAAGAATATATTATTATTAACAAAAAAAGGTTCAAGTTTAATAACTTTTATTAAATCTCTTAATAATTAATCAACAAGTATGAAATTTAAGTAGTTAATGAGTATTGACAGATTAATAAGTTTGATGTTGATAACATGAGCTCATTACTATAAAATAGAATAAGACAAATCATCAAAGTATAAAATAATTTAATTATAAATTATGGAGAATCACTATTGAGCCAGGTTCAGTTGAAATGTAAAATGAGATAAAATAAATCAGTGTAGTATACTTAAAAGAACTATCCAGAAAATTAAGTTGAGTTTCATGAATTAATGCAAATGAGCTGAGAATGAGCTTGAGAGAGAGAATAATAACTGAATAAAGAGAGAAACTGAGATATGAGAATATGTTGAATTGAGAATTGCCAGCATTAATTTCCGTGTAAAGAAACTTAACTAATTTGAGAAATCGCCTAGTCAAAACTCTTGACGAATTTGATTATATTAATTCAAACCATAAATACGAGTTTTGCTTGAGTACAGTTGAGGTAATCAAAGCAACAGAGAATGGCCTTGAAAAGAGTAGAAAAGAAAATGGCTACGTGTAAGACAGCACAAAGAAAAGAGAGAGAGAGAGCAAGAGAATGCACAGTAATTTTATTGATTTTCTGGCTGTGAGAAGGGCAATGTAAAAGCACTGGTAAATTATTGTTACCGGTTCTGAGCGAAATACCTGAAGATGCCACGCCATGAAAGCTCTCCTTGCTGAGCAATTAACCCAAGAATTGAATTGAGCCGAGCCGTTTAAGTTAATTGAAGATCAAATGTCTTCCGAGTTGAGCCAACACTAAGTAGATGATTCGTCGAGTTGACTGTACTGATGAGATGACTACGTTGAGGATGATGAGAAAGAGTCACGAGAAAGAACCAAGAGAAACCAGAGAAGTTTCACAAAATGGCGAGTGAAACCGTCTATTCACGAGCGTTGTCTTGAAGAGAGAGAGAGGCCCGAGCGTAACAGTCAAGTCATAAGTAAATGTAAACACCGATATTGATTTGAACTTAAATTATGAGAGTTTTCTTATTTACATTAAAAGGTGTGAGCGTTGGTCGAGTAGCAGCAGAGAGTGGCCTTGAAAATAGATAGAGATAGCCCGATAGAGAGAGAGAGAGAAAATGGCCGAAATGGCTACGTGCTTGTGCACATTGAGATAGACGAAATCAGCACAAAGTCGTAAATTCTGTGCTAGAGAAAATGAAAAGTGAGAAGGGGCAAGGAAATGACTGTTCCTTGCACCTGAATACCTGGAGATGTTCGATGAGTGAGGATTGTCCTTGAACCAGACAAATTCTCCGTAGACCACCGGTGAAGAGTAGCTGGTACACGTGGTAATGGCGCGGCTCCGAGGTTGCTGATGATCACAGAATTACTGTCTGTGATCGTCCGGATGAGCTGGTGCACGGTGAAAAGGCAGGTTCCGGGACTACCTGGTGAAAAAGGCGATGAGAAGAGCCGTTGAGACGAACCGTGAAAAAGCCGGGACAGCTCTCTGCTGCACACACACACACTTGAGCACCAAAACCAGAAGCCAGCACGCGAGGCCTGTGGCAGCAGCAACGGCGACAGCGGTACTGCCCAGCACTACGGCGCGCGGGAGTGAGAATTGGGACTAAAGTCCCCGCCTGGACTCATGGATGGAGCCATGTAGTCTATCAATTTAAAGTTGAGCGAATGAGCCGAAATATTTACGAGCGAATAGTGGTCCATTCCGTAACAGTACAGTTTCTTGCAGAATCTTAGAGATAGAGAGTAAAACATTATAAATTATGAAGAGTATTATATCAAATACCCTGAAATGATCTGACAGAAAACTATCCAAAAATCAATCGTGCTTACAGCAAATTTCTTTTTAAGTATTCTCTTTGTCAAAGTTGTCAGAAGAGAGTTGAAGTGACAACAAAAGGTTCGTTTGACTAAAAATAAAAAGTCGTCGAAAGGTTGAACTTGTATCTGATTCAGAATTAAATCTTAAAGGCACTTGCAACGACGATTTTATTTTATTCTCGCGTAATATGTAAGTTTACGGTTATTCCTAAGAAATTATTTGGAAAAATCACAATTCTACAAAATTGAAACTGGAAATGACAATTCGTGATTCAAGATTGGTATTAGGTCGTCGTAATGGTATTTTGATATCTCATACCTTCGATAGTTTGATTCAAGAGGATGGTTGTCGTAAGAGAATTTGAACTTCAATAGTCATTCTAAATAAAAAAAAAAACTAATTAAGTTCAGAAAAGTACAGAATAATGAACATTAAGGTATTTTATTTATTTATTGTTTCTTGCAGAATTTTAGATATCGTAAAAGAATTTTAACTTCAATAGCATTCTAAATGAAAAAAAAATCTAATTAAGTTCATAAAATACAGAATAATGAACATTAAGGCATTCACAGTTTCTTGCAGAATCTGGAAGATCGAGAGTCAAACATTATAAATTATGAAGTGTTTCAAATCAAATGCCCTGTGAATACACTTCATAATTTATTCTGTTTGACTCTAGATCTCTCAGATTCTGCAAGAATCTGTACATACCTTAATGTTCCTTATTCTGTTCTTTTCTGAACTCAATTAGTTTTTTTTTTTTTTTTTTTTTTTTCATTTAGATCACTATTGGAGTTAAAATTCTCTTATTACAACCATCCTCTTGGATCAAACTATCGGAGGTATGAGATATCAAAATTCCATTACGACGACCTAATACCAAACTTGAATCACGAATTGTCATTTCCCGTTTCAATTTTGTAGAATTATGATTTTTCCAAATAATTTTTTTAGGAATAACCGTAAAGTTTTATATTAAGCGAGAATGAAATAAAATCGTCGTTGCAAGTGCCTTTAAGATTTTATTCTTAATAAGATACAAGTTCAACCTTTCGACGACATTTTAATTGTAGTCAAATGAACCTCTTGCTATCACTAAAACTCTCCTCCGATAACCATGACAAAGAGAATACTTCAAAATAAATTTGCTGTAAACACGATTTATTTTCGAATGGTTTTCTGTCAGATCATTTCAGGGCATTTGATATGATACACTTCATAATTTATAATGTTTTACGCTCGATCTCTAAGATTCTGCAGGAATCTGTACATACCTTAATGTTCATTATTCTGTTCTTTTCTGAACTCAATTAGTTTTTTTTTTTTTTTTTTTTCATTTAGATCACTATTGGAGTTAAAATTCTCTTATTACAACCATCCTCTTGGATCAAACTATCGGAGGTATGAGATATCAAAATTCCATTACGACGACCTAATACCAAACTTGAATCACGAATTGTCATTTCCCGTTTCAATTTTGTAGAATTATGATTTTTCCAAATAATTTTTTTAGGAATAACCGTAAAGTTTTATATTAAGCGAGAATGAAATAAAATCGTCGTTGCAAGTGCCTTTAAGATTTTATTCTGAATAAGATACAAGTTCAACCTTTCGACGATTTTTTAATGTTAGTCAGATGAACCTCTTGTTGTCACTGAAACTCTCTTCTGACCACCATGACAAAGAGAATCATTCAAAAGAAATTTTCTGTAATCACGATTGATTTTTGGATAGTTTTCTGTCACATCATTTCAGGGCATTTGATATCAAATCGTTCTGTTTAAATGTTTGGATGCTTATTTTTGAAGTCTGAGAACAGTGTATATTTTAATAAACTCTTCGGAAGTCAGGACTCAAGCAAAAGATTGATCGAAAAGTTGAAAGTATAAGGAAGACTTGTCGTTTGCTTTGTTAATATTGTTGGCTATAAGAGGTGATTTTGCTATTTTGGCGACTTTTTTTATTTTCTTGACTAGACTCATGGAATGTAGCGATCGGAAAAAATCTCGGTATATACCGTTCTAATTAAATAAATCTCTTGTTTAATTTAAATTTTTTCAAAATTTTTGTAATTTGACGAGAAAAATGAAGCTTTATTGAGTCCAGCACTCTGTTAGTTTAAGAGTATAAGACACTTGTCTGATGTTTCGGCCACATGATTCTCATCCTGTGAATCAGATCGTTCTGTTTAAATGTTTAGATCCTAACTTTTGAAGTCTGCGAACAGTGTATACTTGCATGAAATCTTTGGAAGTCAGGACTCAAGCAAAAGATTGAACGAAAAGTTGAAAGTTTGAGGAAGACTTGTCATATGCATGTTAATATCATCGACTATAAGACGTGATTCTAGCATTTCCGCGACTTTTTTTATTTCATTGACCAGACACATGGAATAAAGCGATCGGAAGTAATCTCGGTTTATTTGGTTCTGATTGAAAGAAATCTCTTGTTTATTCAAGTTTTTTCAAATCTTTTGAAGTTTAACTTCATTTTTGAAACAGACTGCACTTATTTATGATTAATTGGATTTTGGTAAAATTGAAAAAATTAGATCTCTGAATTTCAGAATAAAAAATTATTTTAACTCATGCACACAAATGGTCTGTTTCGTAATCTTTATATATTGACAAAAAAACTGCAAATTGTTGAGTTTAACACTCTAATCCTTTTTACATATAAGATACTTGAGTCTTGTTTAAGCGACTTGATGCGACTTGATGCGACTTGATGTATTAAGCGTGAACTGATTAATTTTAATCGATTAATCGATTATTTTTATCGATTATTTTTGAGACCGATTAGTCGATGCTGATTTTTTTTTTTTATTTGTAATCGGTTTTTATAAACTTTTATTCTGAAAATTCAAAAAATACGTATTTTGTAGAAATTTTTAAACTTTTTTTAGTTTAAAAAAATTTCGATTCTTTAATTGATCATAGATGAGTAATTCAAAAGAGAATTTGCAATAATAAAATTTATAAATAATTATTTTTAATAAAAAAACCTTTAAAATTTTTTTTTTTTTTAATTGATCACACGCTCTATAATCAAGATAAGCAAAAATATTAAAAATTTACAGTATTTACATTTACAATTTAATCTTATATTAATTTTTAAAAATTATTTTATAATAATCGATTTTTTTGATTACGATTAATATTTTACAATTTTACAATCTCTTGTTTATTCAAGTTTTTTCAAAATTTTTGAAGTTTAACTTCATTTTCGAAACAGACTGCACTTATTTATGATTAATTGGATTTTGGTAAAATTGAAAAAATTGGATCTCTGAATTTCAGAATGAAAAATTATTTTAACTCATGCACACAAATTGTCCGTTTCGTAATCTTTATATATTGACAAAAAAACTACAAATTGATGAGTTTAACACTCTAATCCTTTTTACATATAAGATACTTGACTCCTGTTTAAGCGACTTTATCCCATACAAGTTGCGAGGGAGTGAATCCCTCGTAAATTATTTTTCTTACCTGGCAGCAGAAGCCGACCACGAGGCGACGATCGCCGTCGGCTGGACGCTGCTGTTGCAGCAGCACGAGCACCCGGCGCGCGCACGACACATACACACTAAGGTGGTCGTTAATTTTTTGTTATTTTTTTTTGACTCGGGCTGAATGGAAATCACTTATTTTCCTCAAAAAATGAATAGGAAAATTGTAATTAGGGAGTTTAGACATTTTTTCCCGTGCCGCAAAGCAAGTGAAGATTTACGTCTGATTTACATGGGAAAAAAGGGTCAAAATGTTACTGACTAGAAAAACAAGTGAAAATCATGGATTTTTTTCTCCAAAAAATCATGATCCGATGTATTTTTGCCATCTAAATTCAATGGAATGGTCCTCATTTACCCTGCTAGTCCTTAAAAAAATTTTAAAATGATTTTATACTAAAAATAGTCAAAAATTGAATAAAAAATCGAGTATAAAATATCTTTTCTTATAAAAACGTGATTTTTTTTACAAAAAACCATGATCCGATGTATTTTTGCCTTCTAAATTCAATGGAATGGTCCTCTTTTACCCTGCTAGTCCTTAAAAAATTTTTAAAATGATTTTATACTAAAAATAGTCAAAAATTGAATAAAAAATCGAGTGTAAAATATCTTTTCTTATATAAACGTGATTTTTTTTTGTAAAAAACCATGATCCGATGTTTTTTTGCCATCTAAATTCGATGGAACGGTCCTTTTTTACCCTGTTAATTCTTAAAAAATTTAAAAAATGATTTTATACTAAAAATACTTGAAAAATCCAGTATAAAACTGATTTTTTCATTTAAAAATGAATTTTTTCTGAAACGCTATATTCTGATGTAATTTTGACACCTTAATTTAATAAAATGATCCTTTTTTACCATCGCAACACTAAAAAAAATTTTTTTAAGGTGGTTTTATGTTAAAAAAACTCAAAAATTTCGTAAATAATGTTTTAATCCAATAGTTTAAATATATTATTATGATTTTTTTTTTCTATGTAATAAAAAATACAAGTGAAGTTTTTCAAAAAATTTTTATTTTCCTTAATTGAATAAAATGATTTATTATCATCTTTTTTAAATAAAAAACGACCGTTTTGCATAAACTTAAGTTGTGAACCATCATGCATTTAAATAGCGACCTTTAGGTTGGTGCCGATTTTCCGCATTGCAAAAGCTCCGAAGACCCTTACACTGGGAAAAATGTGCTCGAGTTACGGCTCAAAAATGAAGAGGTAATGTCTGTACGCCGCGCTCAGTAACTGCTTCATATGTGAGCCGAATTTGACGCACGCGCTACGATCGGCTGCGATTTGGTATTTGGTACTACGTAGTGGTGCAAATTTTCAACACCGTGCGCCATATTTGTTGCACCGTGGAGAAGAAACGATCCACCTTGTCGATTCCATTACGGCGCTACGGGTGGCTCGATTATGGATCACATTTTTCCCAGTGTAGAGTGCGATTACATGGGAGTCACCTTGGCTGACCTTTGGCACTTTGGCATCGCGCGAAATTTTAAATTTGAATAATTAATTAATTTAAAATTTTTTATTTAATTACTGTCAAAAAAAAGTGGTTTTATAAGTTAAACCCATACAATAATTAAATGATTTTGCATAATGGACAGTAAATATTCACGCTAAACTCACTAGAATTGTTATTTCAGCAACATAACCTAAAACCAAGATTATCTCAGGTTATGTTACTGGGATTCATAGCTCAATCATTCCAAAACTAATAATTTATTTTTGTAACACGAGAGTTTACTTAAGCCTGTTTATTACGATAGTAGGTAAAACAGAGCGGGCCCCACGCTCGGCGGGTACCACGCTCGGCGGGTCCCATGCACAGCGGGTACTGCGCACTACGGCTACTGCGCCCTCGAGCTATTCTGCCGCTCGCCTCGTTCTACCGCGAGCATGCTGCAGCCGCTACGGTTACTGCGCCCTCGAGCTATTCTGCCGCTCGCCTCGTTCCCCTACTAGTTTCTGCCGCTCGCATGCTGCAGCCGCTGACCAGCGCCTATCTTACGGCAGCCTGATCATAGTATTAGATGCTTTGAAAGTTATTTAATGAGTTAATCCCCGGTCCTTTTAAGGACCAACAATATTTTCAACGTACAACAAATTTATTTATTGAATTCTTTATTGAATTGTTTTGGATGAATGATTAACTTTAAATTAAAAATAAAATAGTTATAATGAGTTTTCATATTTAAGATGGAAAATTAATGCAATTAGTAAATTCAATGCCTTTTGATAATTGAGAAGAAAAGATGGCTATTTGCCCAATGGATGACAAGCGGTATATTTCGAGTAAAAAAGATCATATTCGTGAAATAGTTTATTTTACGTTTGAAATATTTTTAGCCTTCAAAAAGGCTTTTTTATTTTTTTTATTTTAATAACTTTTTTTATTCAACTTAGAGGAAAAAATACAATCTTAAATAAAAATGATTAATATCTTTTATTGTATTTTTTATATCCACAACTCCATGGTTTACGTTGCTCTTCTTGACGTCGTCTTCGATAACGAGCTTCACGTCGCTCTTCTGAAGGCGTGCGCCGATGCCGATTTTCTCGTTGTCCGTGTATGCCTCGGTGATGACGTTGACCTGATGACAGTGATCTGCGCTCGCCTCTCTCCTCCCAACGTACACGCACACGACGAGGATGGTCCATTGATGGAGATCGTTGACGTCGCACTCCTCAAGCTGGTCTCGTTGTTTGACGATCGCCCGAAGCCAATCTTTGACCGTGTCTCGATGGTGAATAGTTTGGATGCTTTTTTGGAGAATGAATTTTTCTCCTCACTCGCGGTGTTGACGCCCTTGCTAGCTTGACAGGAGAACGCTGAAAAAAATCATTAATTGATTTTATAATAGATTTTAAAAATAATAATGAAAAGTAATAATGAATATATGTACAGGAGATGATTCAGATGATGCATCCCCGGAGATCCCCGCAGCTGGTGCAACCTCCATCACGCCCGCAGTTACCGCTTCCTTCTCAGACGCCTTCTCATTCTAAAAAAAGATGAATAATTTATAAAAAGATGAAAAAATCATTTTTTAAATTTTATACAACTTTATAACTTACTTTAGAAGGATTCAAGTATTGTACAAACTCGGACATGTCGAAGGTTGCCTCCAACACATCCTCGTCCTCCTGCAGGTCAGCGCTGATGACCTCCATAACATCATCTAGGAGAACATCATTCGACTCCTCTTCCTTCTCGTTGGCGACTGCTTTGATGACCTGAAGATCTAGGTTTTTTTCACCGAAAATTTCCACATTGTGGGTTAAGCAAGTTCCGTTCGTAGTGGCAGCTTTTCCATCATCATCCTCAGGAGTGAGCCGGAATTGTCCTTCCGCACCAACCACGAGGAAGTTGGATGCTGGTTGCAGGTGGTAGTACGTCTCATACGGCAGCGAGGAAAAATCTATTCCCTGCAGCGGCATCAGGAAGTCGTGCTGCTGCTCGACCGCGGGAGGAGGTGTAGCTGGTGGTTGTTCTGCGGCATCCGTGTTCTCCAGCGCCACCATGAACTCGGCCTCGTCAGCGAAGATGAATCCGTTTTGCCGGAAAAAGTCGAGGAGTCCATCGTCTTCCATCTCGAAGGTTGATTTGAAATAAAAAAAATCCTAATCGCGCGACTTATATAACTCCTTGAACTTGAGGTGTTACCCCCCCCCCCACCCTGCGTGATGTTGAGAAGACTGTGCCACCCCCCACCCTCCTCCCACTGTGCTAGGATTAAAGGAATAAAAGAAAGCTCTTCATCAAATTTTAATCATTCTTTTGATTAACTCTCCGTAATCATGAGCTCCCTTAAGATTAAGGTCTTGCTAGACGTCCCCGAGGAAGTCAACGACTTTGAGGTGGAACTTATTCTTCCTCCAGGTTTCAACAGAGTTGAATCACCACCGCCCCTGATGACTCCACCACCATCTCCAGAAAACGTCATCAAGGTCAACATCGGGGATGACTCCGATCACAACGGTGAAAGCAGCGACTTCCAGTACGAGGTTACTACAACCGCGGAGGATGATGCCACCGTTGCCTCAACCACAAATCACGAGGTGACTTCAACGGTGGATGAGGATGCTCTTTCCAACGCCTCCACCCTGGTTAACGTTGGCAGCTCGGAGGAGAGCAGCGACGAGGAGGACCTCGATGAAAGAAAAATACCCGGGACCGCACACTATCTGCAAACATTGAGAAGAGCTGCAGAAAACTTACCATCGGACCTCGTCAGGGATTTAATATTGCATATTAGAGACCACCCTGAGAGATTTGAGAGCCTCGAACGGGAGGCTAATTTTATTGATCATTGCACATTTATGCACCACAGTTTTAAAAAACAATAATTTGATTTATGTGTTATTATCATTAAAATATTGTAAAAAAAGCCTTTTTCAAGGCTAAAAAATGTATATATGTATTATAAATAAAAAAATTAAAAAAGCCTTTTTCAAGGCTAAAAAAAATTTTAAACGTAAAATAAACAATTTCATGAAAAGAATCAAGGTCATATCAGGTCCGATTGTAATTAATTCGTAAGAATGAATTTTTTTAATGTAATTTGCATATTTTTATATCGTAGCAAACTATCATTTTTCGCAAATTTAACGTAAAAAAAGCCTTTTTCAAGGCTAAAAAAATATTTCAAACGATAGAATAAAATAATATGATAAAAATGTATAACTTCAAAAAACTGCCTTGAAAAAGCTGCACCGAGTACGAGAACATTTAACCTCATCATCATCGAGATTAAAAAAAGAGTTGTCGAGCGCTGCACCCCATCCTTGAAAAAAGCCGCACCGAGTAGGAGAACATTTAACCTCATCATCAGGGAAAAAAAAGAGTCGTCGAGAGAAAAAGCAGCACGTCCGCAGCAACCCTCCTTTGAAAAAAGCTGCACCGAGTACGAGAACATTTAACCTCATCATCATCGAGGGTAAAAGCATCATCCTCCTGCAACACCATCGAGAACAAAAAGTTTACCGACATCGAAGCTGAAGCGCACCAATCACAGCGCACCGTGGGCAACCTCAGCTCTAATTATCGGAAATTCGTCACCCGCTGTAAGGTTGTCTTCGAGAAGAGAAAAAAACAGCTGCAGCAACGTTAAACATCATCTCCGAGGGTGAAAGCAACATCCTCCTGCACCACCATCGTCGAGAACAAAAAGTTTTCCAGTAAAAAAACGATCACTGGCATCAAAGCTGAAGCGCACCAATCACAGCGCACCGTGGGCAACCTCAGCTCTAATTATCGGAAAATTCGTCACCCGCTGTAAGGTTGTCTTCGAGAAGAGAAAAAAACAGCTGCAGCAACGTTAAACATCATCTCCGAGGGTGAAAGCAACATCCTCCTGCACCACCATCGTCGAGAACAAAAAGTTTACCGGTAAAAAAACGATCACTGGCATCAAAGCTGAAGCGCACCAATCACAGCGCACCATGGCGGCAACAGCATCGAGGACTACAGCGCACCAATCAGCGATAGCAGCGCGAGGGGCACTCTTCGAGGTCCGCATGATTATATAAGTACGCGCACGCACGCACGCGAGTTCATTACCACTGTTCATTTCATCTGCATCATGTACGTCTCTAAAAGAGTTAAAGATTTTTCTTTCATCCGTGTTGAGCGCAATAAAATTATTGACTATGTTCTAACATTGTCAATAATTTTTAACGAGCTGACAATAGACACAGCCCGTTTTATCATCAAGCACGCGCGCAAACGGACTTTCCATACTCTCGATCAGGAAATCGACTTTCTGATGGCTAAATTTGCTTATTTTTATGAGAACAATCGTCAAATTTTGCCATTAGAAGACGATTTCCAGATCCATTCTTGGAAGAATGAAAGACGATGGATAGAATCATTGGCTAAGTTAATTCATACCTCCAATCCGCTATTAGTTCACCAAGTCTTATCCCAATTTAACGATAACCCAAATATTTTCAATAGCCATTCATCTGAAATTAATTATATTTTATCTCTCCTTCCACACCATTAAATTTCATCAATTCATTTTTTATTTAACTCTCCGGCCCTTTTCAGGGCCAACAATATTGTTAATACGTAGAACAGTATATTGTTTATCACAGTCCTTTTAAGGACTAAAATTAAAAACGTAATTGAATTTTTTCCCAAAAATATCTTAGCGTAACTTTTATAATAGCAGCTGTGTGTAGCGGAAAGTTAACTCAACGTACGTTGAAATCTACACCACAGCGCTGCATCATCGAGCACTACAGTCATCCTTGGAAAAGCTGCACCAGCTGCGAGAACAACTGCAGAACCTCACACCATCATCAAGAAAAAAAAAAAAGATCATCAGGTGCTGCAGCCGAGCTTGGAAAAAGCTGCAGCATTGTCCGCGAGAAGCTAACCTCACAAAGGAAAAAAACATCATCGCGTGCTGCAGTCGAGCTTGGAAAAGCTGCAGCATCGTCCACGAGAAGCTAACCTCGCGTCATCATCGGGGACTACAGCGCACCAATCAGAGTGACTCTGACATCGAGAGCTACAGCGCGAAGTGTACTCTACGCGCGACTCTTTTTCAATCTCTCGTCAAAGATTTTTCACTCATCGGTGTGGACAACGATATTATCAGTTTTTAATTCCCATACAACAGAAAATTTCAATCACCTCGGGCCCTTTTCAGAGCTATCGTTATTTTATTTTACATAAAACAAAGTATTGTTTAATACACTCCTTGTAAGGAGTAAAAATTAAAATAAACGTAATCACATCTGTTCATTTTACTAAAAATAAGTTAAAGTGTAGCACCATCTCTTTATTTTTATTAAACCAGCTACATACAGTGCAGCAAGAAGTCAACGTACATCGTTGCATTGACATGCGCTCCACACTCATCACTTCTTTTCCCTAGCAGCTGATGCCTCCCTCGTATAGGGAATGCATAAGGCATCACTGGAGACTTGTTTTATTCCACATTGAGTGTATAATTTAAAACAAAGATTAAATAAATAATTAGATTTTCAATAACAAATAATTTGAAAATTAACCAGTATGAAATTTATTATTAAACTTTTAATCTTATCATTTTAAAAACTTTAAGAATTTTTAATTTTATAAAGTAAAAATATATGACTCACAAGGAAAAAAAAAAAAGCTAACCATAATTTAAAGTTAAAAAAATTTTATTGAAAAAATACATTCTACGTGTACATAGAGTAAAGAATTTCTTTATTTCTTATTTCATTTTTTTCATCCCAGTCAATTTCATCTCGGTCTTCCATGAAACCATCTGAAGCTGCACGCTGACGGCGAGATAAAAGTACATACTTTTTTATCGCAAGCGCGTTCCTCAAGGCACAAATGTTCTGGTGCGACGTGTGATTGCTGCATGGGACGTTGACGTTTTCTACCATAATTTTAAGCGCGGGTGTGTTGAACTCTTCTTCTTCAAGGTCTCGAACGATTCTGAAGAAAAAAGGAGAAGTTTTTCATAAAAAAGTGAAATTTTCAAAAATTTCATGTGAAAGTGCTAAAAAAATTTACTTACTTCTCAGGCAATAATTCCTCCAGCAGTCTTTTTTTTTGATGACCCTTGACGAAGATGCAGGTTGAATTTTTCAAATTCCTGTGTAAAATTTTAAGCAGGTCAGATGCAGGCGTTGATCCGCTATTGTACTGAATCTTGTGCAGATAATTCTGCGCAAAGTCGTTGACTTTCTTCTCCGACGGTAAAAGTTTCTTGTAGGGAACCGCCGGCTTGAAGAGCACCGTCACCGGATTTTCATCTTCAACTCCGATGGGGACAATTGCAAGCTCCTTCGGCACCAAGATGTTCGAGCCTCTGACGAAAGCCTGAAAATCCACGGCGTGCTGCATGGCGAGTGTTTGAAATCTTGTCGGTCAGATGAGTTGAAGATGAATGTGCTCTTCGTCAAATTTGGACCTCATTATATACTTTTTTTTACTAGCGATGCACCACCCCCCTCCCACCCAAAAAGGGGTAGGAAGTGTATAAAACAGACAGGACTCAAGCCGAAGAATCATTCTTCTCCTAGCCGAGCTAGCAGCATCATCCTTCGATCATCATTCTTTTTATAATTTTTTTCAACATGGACATCAACTATCATGAATCTACAGTGAAGCTTTGCATGAGCAGTCTTCGAGAGTTTGCCGACACAGCGGATGTTGACGACTTACAAAGATGGTTGAATATCGTTATTTCAGCCATAACTCAATTGGAGAACGAGCTTGAAAATAATAAATTTTCAAGACCTATAAAGCAAAAAATTAATACTTGTCTCTGTCAATATTTATATATTAAACAAAAGCTGCTTTTTTTGATGAGAAAAAAAGTTCTCGAGCAGCAGCAGCTTGCAGACGCGCATGATGCACACCATCAGGTACACATCGTTGACGTTCATCGTCAGGAAGAAAACGAGGCAGATCAGGTAAGTAAAAGAGTGGTCGAACATCAGCACTTCGCAGACGTGCAGGAGGAAGAAGTGCAGCATGTTCTCGACGAGGAGATCGTCGACGCGCAGCAAGATGGAATCGACGGTGCAGGCTGGATGTGGGAAATTCAAGACCGCGATTTAAAAATTGGAGGCGATCTGCAAGCTGCAGAAAATATCAGCGATTTGCGAGCTGCGGATAATATCGGCGATTTGCGAGCTGCGGAAAATATCGTCGATTTTCAAGCTGCAGAATCAACAGCTGGTGTAAGCTGGGATCTTTTGAACTCTGCTTTTGAAAACAGAATAAGGTCTGCGGTAATTTCTAACCTATCTCACATAACTCTTGAATCTTTTTTCGAAGAGACGAAAAAAGTTTTCGAATCGAAAATAAAATTAGTCTTAAACGAATTTCCTTCGATTAAATGCAACGCTGAATTAGCTGCAGACTTTGTTTTATTAAAATCAGATGAGGAATCGGAACCTCAAACTAAGTTTTTTAGTACTGCATACGCGTCGATTTATCAAAGTACGAATCTGAATGAATGGTTTGAAAATAACATCGTGGCGTCTATAAAAAACGAAATGGACGATTTCGAATCGAGGGGAAGTGGCTTTTCGCTGTCTTCTATTCTTCGATTGACAATAAATATCGCCGAATTAAATCAACTTTGCGCAAGCTCTTACATCAATCTCCCTGAAAAAATTAAGAATAGGAGAGCTTGCCTTAACATCCGTAACATCGATCAAAAATGCTTTCTCTGGTCCAATCTAGCTGCTTTACATCCAATTGAAAGTAAGAATCATGCAAATCTCACGTGCAAGTATAAGCAATATGAAAATGAGCTTAATTTTGAAGGAATTGAATTTCCGGTAAAACTTCGTGACGTGCCCCGCTTCGAAGTTCAAAACGAGATATCCGTCAACGTTTACATGTTGAAAAAGAGTAAAGAAACTTTTAAAATAAACCCCTGTCACCTTACTTCAAAAAAACAAGAAAAACACGTTAATCTTTTATTGATTCAAAGATCGTACGTCGATGATGAAGAAATGGAAGAAGCGGAGGAAGAGGAGGAGGAAGCTGATACTGACTGGCACTACGTTCTTATTAAAGACATATCAAGACTGCTTTCAGCACAAGTTTCAAAGGGTAAGAAAAAAGTTTACGTGTGTCCGAGATGTATGAATTGGTTTAAAGCTCAAGAGAAACTCGATTCTCACGAGGTTCAATGCGAACTTGTAAATAAATGTAAAGTTAATTTACCCGACAAAAGTAACAATAAATTAAAATTTTCAATGTTTAACGCTCAACTGGAGTGTCCCTTCATATTGTACGCCGATATTGAGTCTCTACTACTACCCGTTGACGAAGGAAAAGCTTTTCAGCAGCACCGAGCTCACAGCATTGCTTTTTATTTACACTGCAGCTACGATGATTCGCTCTCCAGATATGAATCCTATAGACAGAAGGATGAGACGTGCATGACTCCAGCTCAGTGGTTTATTTTAAAATTAGTTGATATAAAAAATCAGGTAGAAGAAATTTATAAAAACATAGTGCCGTTAGAGCTTACACCTGAGCAGCAGCGAGCTCATTTTCTTGCCGATACGTGCAGCATTTGTAAAAAAAAGTTTAAGGTAATTTTTTTATGGAAAAATTTTTTTTTTATTGAATATTTTTTTATTAATTCATAATTTTAAGGTTGGAGAGGTTAGAGTAAAGGAGCATTCGCATCTAACTGGAGAATACAGAGGATGTGCCCACAACTTTTGTAATTTGTTGTTTAGAGAGAAAAGGAGCCTGCCCGTCACTTTTCATCGATTGTCCTACGACTTACATTTTTTAATCAAAGAGCTTGCGACTTCAACGGTTTTGGACGGAAAAATTGAACTTCTTTCCAAGTCGAAGGAGAATTTTCTTAGCTTTAAGAAACATATCAAGGGTAGTAACATCAGTTTCTGTTTCATAGACAGTTTCAGATTTCTACCTGCAAGCCTCGATTGTCTTGCAGAAACGTTGTCTAAACACGACATCATAAAAAAAGAATTTTTCAAAGATGGATACAGCGCCGATCAAATCGAATTGTTGTTAAAAAAAGGAGTGTACAGTTTCGACTTTACGGAAAATTTTGCCTCTTTGGAAACCACGAGATTGCCCGACAAAGAAAGTTTTTACAACAAGCTCAATGAAACACACATCAGCGAGGAAGATTACTCTCACGCGAAAAAAGTATGGGAAACTTTTGAATGTAAAACTCTAGGAGAGTATTCGGACTTGTACTTGAAAGTGGACGTGATGCTTTTGACTCAGATCTTTCAATGCTTCAGATCGATGAGTATGGAAAGCTATCAGCTCAACCTGGCATATTTTGTTTCTACTCCTTCCCTGACTTGGCAAGCATTGTTGAAATATAAGAAAAACGAAAACGATCCAGATCTCGAGCTCGAGCTTTTAACCGATATTGACATGCTTATGTTTGTTGAAAAAGGAATAAGAGGAGGTTTATCGCAAGCTTCTCACCGACACGCAGAGGCGAATAACAGGTATTTAGACGACTACGATCCTGAAAAAGAAGAGAGCTTTTTGCTGTACTTGGACTGTAACAACCTTTATGTTATGTATTCATTTATTATCGTTTATTATCATTTTTAATGACAAATATATAATTATATTTTCTCAAACAGGATGTGTTATGACGTCCATGCTCCCCTACGGTGGATTCGAGTGGGTGGAGGACGTAAGTGATCCACAGCTTTACAATTTACCCGATGATTCTCCCGAGGGTATGTTTTTAGAAGTTTCAATGACGTACCCCGAAAAGCTTCACGACGAGCACAATGATTTACCGTTTTTACCCGAATCACGTGTGCCACCTGGGGGATCAAATCAGAAAAAACTTATGACTACTTTTTACGACACAGACCGCTACGTCCTTCATTACACCGTATTAAAGCAAGCCTTGCGAAATGGTTTGGTTCTAAAAGAAGTACATCGAGCTTTGAAATTCAAACAAAAGCCCTGGATGAGAGATTACGTTCTGTATAATAATGAAAAAAGAAAAAACGCAAAAAACGAGTTTGAAAAAAATTTGTACAAGCTGCTCGTCAACAGCTGTTTCAGTAAGAATTGTTTTAATTGAAATAAAAACTTTGTTTGAACGAAAAAAATTTTCTAGGTAAATCGTTAGAAAATCCGAGAAACAGACAGTGCGTTAAACTCTGTCACAAGTGGATCGGGAGATACAGTGCAATGGCCCTTATTTCTAGACCAAACTTCCACAGCGTTTCCATAATAGACGAAAATCTAGTAGCAATTCAACTCGCTCCAACCGAAGTAACAATAAAAAAACCTATATACGCGGGTCTGTCGATCCTTGAAATTTCTAAAACTATAATGTATGAATTTCATTATTCATTCATTAAAAAGAAATTAGGCCCACTAGTTACAATGATGTATTCAGATACTGATTCATTTATATATCACATAAGGGGAGTGAACTTTTATGAATTTATGAAACAAAATCTAGATAAATTTGATACGTACGACTACCCGGAGGATAACGTGTTTGGTTTACCGCGAGTCAATAAAAAAGAGCTTGGACTATTCAAAGATGAACTAAAAGGTATAAAAAAAATTATAAATCAAATTCTTTTTCTCTTCATATACTTTTTTATGCTTAGGTGCACTGATTAAAACTTACGTTGGGCTTCGCGCAAAATTATACAGTTTGAAAATACAAGGTCAAGAGCCTATAAAAAAGGCGAAAGGTGTAAAACATGGCGTCGTGAAAAAGCAAATAGTTTTCGAGGATTACGAGTACTGTTTTTTCAACGAAACGCAAAAAAGAGTCGTTCAAAATAATATAAGGTCTAGACGTCACATTGTTCGATCCGAGAGAGAAGAAAAGACGGCTACTTTTCCAATGGACGACAAGCGGTATATTTTGAGTGAAAAAACTTACACGCTTGCATGGGGACATTACATGATCCCGGAGAATGCTTTGGAAGAAGAAAATGGCTGCACTTTGCAAAAAGAAGGCAGCGATGTTGACATGTTTCCGGAGATAGAAATGATCTCTCAACAGGACGACAAAATCGAGCAAGTGGAAGAAGAAGACGATGTACAAGTAATTTACGAAAGGGTGGGAGAAGCTCAAAATAATGTATTTAAGCAGGAGACCCCAGAGTCGGACCCCATTCTCATCATAGACCTCGACAAATACGAACCTTTAAAACCTAACGAAACCACGTTACACTGTGAAATCAAGTGCACTGCTGAAATTGATTTCCGTCCGCGAGATTCAATCGCTAGAATATTAGGATTCAGTCATCGTCTGCTTTCCGCAAATAATCATCACATTTCCGACACACACGTAAATATAATTACAATAAATTCAATAAGAGTCGAGTGCAACATCACGAGTGGAGCGTACGTTAATAATAAAAAAGTTCACACAATTCACGAATTTTATCCAGTGGCTGATCCTGGTTTCAAAATAATCGAAATTCCTTCGCAAGTAATTTACTTACCTATAACAGTACCCTGTATTGATTACATTCAGTTGCGCGTGGTCGATCAAGACGGTGAGTTGGTTAACTTTCTCGAAGAAAATATAACGATTCGACTTCATATAAAAGCTTCATAATGGGTATTGTCTTTCACGGTGGAGGATTCCAAACCAAAACATATAAAAATAACACAAAATTCACTTCTTCGATCAGTCGCCAACGAACTCTCAAAGTGTTAACACGAACGAATATCCAGTTTCTCAAAAGTCTAGGCTTAAAAGTAGTTCCTGGTGGAAAGTAACTTGCATATTCTTTTGCTGTTTTAAAAAAAATGGAAGAAATTCTAAGCATTCAAAATCCTGTAGCGTTTGATGAAAGTATCTCTCATTACGAGATACACGCTCACCAACCGTATACAGCCGCAAATTATGGCAACAGTGATGAAATTCGTATCGCTATACAACATCAAGATCTGTGCCTTTTACCATCGCGGAGCATTCTTCATATTTGCGGTCAACTCACCGATACCGCTACGAAAAAAGCACCGAAAAATACATTTTTTGTTAATAACGGTATTTGTCATTTATTCGACGATGTTCGATTAGAGTTAAATGGAATTGAAATAGATCGGTGTAAAAACGTGGGTTTAACCACGGTGATGAAAAATTGGTTATCTTTTAATCCTAATCAAAGTTTGATTGCTGAAAATTCAGGATGGTATGGTCATTCGGATGATAAGAAAAAAAAGATACTCAACGAGGATGGGTACTTTGACGTGTTCATTCCTCTCAGTTATATATTAGGTTTTGCAGAAGATTATCGTAAGATTGTAGTTAACGTGAAGCTCGAGTTAATCATCACTCGATCGAGAAATGATTTGAATGCTATAATACAAACAAATGCAGGTAACGAAGCATTTGAAGTCGTCAATATTAATATCTCAAAGATTGAATGGCTAATGCCTTACGTTTTAATATCAGATTCACACAGAATAAGTTTGCTTAAATTTCTTGGAAAAGATCGTGCAATTACCATGAGTTTCAGGTCTAAAGAATTTTTCGAGTATCCATTGCTACCCACAACAACCAAACACGTTTGGACTGTAAAATCTTAAAATCAATTAGAAAAACCTCGTTTTGTCATCGTAGGTTTACAGACCAACAAAAAATCAGTGAATAGTGAAAACTATAGTCTTTTCGATCACTGTAATTTAAGTAACGTAAAACTTTTTTTTAACTCTCAATACTATCCTTACAATAATTTAAATCTCAACATCAATCAGAATGAGTACGTGATACTTTACGATATGTACGCCAACTTTCAAATCTCGTATTATGGAAAAGATGCTGAACCAACGTTAACTAAAACAGACTTCATCGAAAAAATTCCTCTCATTGTAATCGATTGCTCCAAACAAAACGAATCTTTGAAAAGTGCACCGGTCGACGTACGAATAGAACTCGACTCGAGAGAAAATTTTCCTGCACAGACTGCTGCTTACTGTCTAATTTTACACGATCAAATCGTACAATACAATTCGGTTAGCGGGGATGTAAAAAAGTTAGTATAAAAGAAAGGCACAAGTTTTTTTTCATCACGCATTAATCTTCAAGATGCGCTACGTGGTAGACATGACTTGCTTCGTGCAGCCTGGAAGTACCATAAAAGAAGGACGTAATATTCGGAGAGAACACGAGTACATCATCAAAGAGTTTTCATCGTACCACTCGATGAAGATGCAGACCCCGTAGTACTTTTTTTCAATGCACCCTACTCGTGGAATCATCTGACAAAAAATTATAAAAATATTAATTCCGACTTGCAGCGTAACTATCACGGGTTAGATTGGAACACTGGTTCTCTTCCCTACACGTCGATAGGAGAACTTATTCGCGATTCGTTCAAAGACGCCACTGAGATTTACGTTGCAGGTTCGATGAAGAAAAAATGGTTGGAGCGCTTCAGGTATAACGTAAAGGATGTGGCTGCGTACTCGTATCCTCCGTTGAATGAAATTAAATTAGTGACAATTTGTGAAAATCATAATGGAAAGTTCAAAACGTGTTGCGCGCTGCACAACGTGAGACTTTTAAAAAAATTTATTGTAGAAAAAGAAGCGCAAGTATCGGAAAAACCCATGGAGTGGGTATAAATACATTTGGTTTTCTCAATTTTATTCACTTCACATTCAACATGGGTCAAAAGCAGAGCTCCTCCGGCTACGAAAGAATGAAAGATGAAAAATCCTCAGGTTTTAAAAGTTATTCCGAGGAAAAAAATCGACAAGATGATCAATATAAAAGCTTTCAAAAACTTCAAGAAGAACAAAAAGCTTATGAAAAGAAAAATGAAAAAAAGATTAAATTTGAAAAATTAAAGAAAAAGAAAAAAATTTGATTGAATTGTAATAATGTTTTAAGTTACTAATAATGTACCATAGTTTTAAGTAATTTTTTAATAAATGATTTTTTTTAAAATAAACTGTTTTTCTTAATTTATTTCATTAGAAATAATTCAATAAATTTGTTGTACGTTGAAAATATTGTTGGTCCTTAAAAGGACCGGGGATTAACTCATTAAATAACTTTCAAAGCATCTAATACTCTGATCAGGCTGCCGTAAGATAGGCGCTGGTCAGCGGCTGCAGCATGCGAGCGGCAGAAACTAGTAGGGGAACGAGGCGAGCGGCAGAACAGCTCGAGGGCGCAGTAACCGTAGCGGCTGCAGCATGCTCGCGGTAGAACGAGGCGAGCGGCAGAATAGCTCGAGGGCGCAGTAACCGTAGTGCGCAGTACCCGCTGTGCATGGGACCCGCCGAGCGTGGTACCCGCCGAGCGTGGGGCCCGCTCTGTTTTACCTACTTACGATTAACGAATATTAAAACATTTAATAATTTATTTTTGCCTTTATTTAATTAAAAAGAAAATTTTTTATAAAATTAAAAATTGAGTTTTGAAAGTTCGCGCGGCCACTTGAGCTTTGGCGGGCCAAAAAATAGCCCATGTAATCGCACCCTTAAGCTGACGAAACTAAACGGACAGCACACCTGCCGCAGGGTGGCAGCAGGTGCGCTCTGCTAGTCAATGTTGTAGTTGGTACTCATGCATTTTATATGTTCCATGGCATTAGCCTCTGTGGTGCTTGTTTACATCGCAGCTAAACACACCTAATTGTCGAGAATTGAAAATTGCCGTATAGTTTCACTAGAATTTACATGTTTTTGTGTTATTATCTAGCACATATTGATCCAAATCACAAGAAGTTTTGTAATATTCAATCTCAAAGAAAAAAAAAATGCGATAAGTCGTAAGTTTCTTAAGTTGCGTCAACATTTTATTTCAACACTTACAACAAGAAAACTTGAGTGAGTGAGATGTTTTACTAGTTAGTCGCGAGTTCAATGTGAGCTATTTTTGAGTACTTGAAGTTTTTGAAGGTTTTGAACATGTGGCTTGGTGAAATAAAACTTTTTGATTTTTTTGTTTATCTTTTCTAAAAGCTTGACATTTGACGCTACGATAAATAAAATTTCAAAAATTCAAATCGTGCTATTAAATAGAAGAATCAATTTTTTATTTTTATTTGCAAATTGATTCTACAGCAATAAATATTTTAAAATATAGAGAATAAGCTGAAAAATTTTATACATAAAAAATGTCGCATGATTTACGTGAAAACGTTGAACTCATTGGATATATTACAAATCAAATAGTTGTACAGAATAATCTACCAACTATAAGGCAAGTTTTAGCAGTATTCTTTTATAACCTGCGTAGAGTATCAAAATTGGTACATGGAAGTGCTCAGTTAGCAGTAGAAGAGTGTCTTATATTTTGGAGAAAAGCTCGGATTCCAACTCAAGAGTCGAAAAAGTGTGTTAGAAAATTAGAGAGCCTGTATGAAAAATGGAGGAACATTAGAAAAAGTTCGAATCGTAGAAGTGAGACTCAAAAGAAAAATGAAGATGAATTCAAAAATAATTTAAATCTCTTATTTGACATTGCAAAGGAAAATGCATTAGAACTAATGACAGATCAAGATGATAAAGATTTTTTTCTTCATCAAAAAGGTATTCTTACAATTATTTTCTTTATAAATTTTTTTGAGTTATTTTTGTACCAGACTTTATATATAGTATTGACAATAAATTTGTATTTTCAGGACAGCTACAAAATCAGAGTAAGGTTTCGTCCTTTGTCTCGGTTTACAAAGCAGATGGTGGTCATGTTTTACCAATGGAAATAGATGAGAGTTTGGAGAAAGAGCCTACTGATTCAGCTGCAAAAATTGACGTTTTTTCACGAGATGTGCAAAATAATGACCAACTCAACTCTGCTGACGGAGGTTTGTTTGTTGTTGTTGTTTTTTTTTTCGTGGATTTATTATTTTTGTAATTTAATCATTCATATATTAAATCTTAGCAATCGATAAATATTTGAAAATATAATGTCCTTTCTAATTTGTTTGAAATGAAAGTTATAAATAAATAGAAAAATTTCTTAACTTACTAGAAACTAGTATAATTTTTTACATAATTTTGAATTTTAGTCAGTCACTTTGTTAAAATTTTTGTCCAAAAAAAGTTTCTGCAAATGTTTTAGTTTCAAGTTTTTTAGTAAAATATGCAGAATATTTGTTCAGTACTAAAAATTATCAGAAAAAAATTTAAAATAAAAATTATTTAAAAGCTACAATCAACACAATTAGTTTTCAAAAGCTGCCCTATGATAAAGTTAAGAAACAAAACATACGTAAAATACTCATATTTTTATTAGTTTGTTATTTATATTAATCAAAATACTTTTTTTTAATCTCTATTACTATAAAGGTTATTAGATATCAAGATATTTTATAGATTAAAAAAAAAAAAGGAAAGAAAAGATAAAATTACTGTTTAAATTAAAAAAAAATTTCAAAAAATTAAGTCTAATTTTTTAGAGAAAAAAAAACTGATCATAATATATTTTGTTGTATATCATTAATGTAAATAATCAAAGAAACTATTTATATAAAATAGTTGTTTGATTCATATTGACGAATAATAGTTGGTATTTTTTATTTTTTAAAGTCTTATCAAATGACGTTTTCGCGTCATAAATATAATTTGCTGAAACGTATGTAAAAGCTGTTGTTTAAATTTTGAAATAGAATTATTTATTGATCATTAAATCTAAATCTAAGAATTATTGAAAGTTATCAGTTTTTAAACTGATAGTCGAAATTAAAAAATAATAATATTTTTAAGTTCGTGAAACTTATATGTGTTGCTCTATAATTCAAAATATATCATTTTTAGTGATATTGGACAGTATTTTAAGCAATCCTTCGACCTTTGACGCCTCAAAATTTAATGAAAATGAACTACCAGCTATATCAGAGTCTAGTAGTAAAACATTTGAGAATTTACATTCAACTTTCAAAAGAGTACGAAAGAGTGTTCAGTCTTCAACAGTACCAAAAGGTTTGGTTTTTTATTTAGCTGTAAAAATTAAAATCAAGATTTATTCAATATAGTATCCTTGCCATTTAAAAAAAAAAAAAAAAAAAAAAAAAAAATTTAATTGATTTATATAATATATCTAAACATAAAAATTTTTTCTGATCTCATTCAAACCAAATTCAGCTATAAAAATATTATTTAAAATTCTATTAGAGATAAAAAATTTCACTTTTTCAGGAGAGCTAGACTTGCTACTTGGACCAGAGTCAGAATCTCCTGAGTTTAAAAATACACCTCCTCCGGAGAAAAGAGCTACAGAATCAGTAATGTCTACAAAACTATCTGTGATTCTTGACAAGTGCAAGATTAGTAAGAGAAATGCAGTACACATTTTAAATGCAGCAGCAGAGGCATTTAATGTTGATAGAGTAAATGTAATACTCAATCCCACTTCAATCTATGAAGCTCGAAAACAATTCCGAAAAGAACGGTACGAAGCAATCAAAAAGCTCGTGCCGACACTATTTTCTAATCTACCGACTACAATTCACTGGGACGGCAAGTTTTTCCAAGGAAAAACTCGGCCTGAAACTGAAGAAAGATTAGCAATTATTATTACGAGTCAACAAATGGAGCAAATGTTAGGAGTACCAGTCATATCTTCAAGTTCAGGAAAAAATCAAGCCGATGCCGTTTTTGAAACATTAGTAGAATGGGCTCTTTATGATAACATTCAAGCTCTTTGCTGCGACTCGACAGCTAGTAATACTGGTCGCATCCAAGGTGCTTGCACTAGATTAGAGACTTTGCTGGGAAAAGATCTTTTATATTTCATCTGCAGGCATCATATGTATGAATTAGTTTTAAAAGGGGCATTTGAAGTCAAGTTTGGGTCAACTTCTTCTCCTGACGTTCCAATATTTAAAAATTTTGAAAATTTTTGGAGAACTATCGATAAAAATAAATACGAAACTGGTATCAGTGATAAATTTGTTAACGAATCGCTGCAAAGTGTTATAAAAGAAGTTTTGACTTTTTGTTTAGAACACTTGAAAAAAGATCATGCTAGAGGTGACTACAAAGAGTTTTTGGAACTTGTTGTTATTTTTCTTGGAGGAAAATTACCTCGTGGCCCCACAAGTTTTTATATTCCTGGACCAGTTCACCATACGCGCTGGATGGCGAAATGTATATATTGTTTAAAAATGTTCATATTTAGGAAACAGTTTTAATCACTCAATAAAGACTTTGTGATCCCATGTCGGGACAAGTGTATTTTTATTGTAAGGCTATATGTGAAAGCATGGTTTCGAGCCCCAAATACTGCTCTAGCCCCATGTCAAGACTTGCAGTTTCTAAAAGATCTGTATGATTATAGAAGTATGGACGAAGGTATTTCTAATCGTACATTAAAAAAATTTGTTGGACATTTATGGTACTTAGTACCAGAAATGGTAGCTTTGTCTTTTTTTGATCCTACTCTGTCAAATGAAGAAAAGTCAAGAATGGTAAAGTCTTTAGAGTCCGAGAATAGCAAATTTGTTTTCGAGAAGCGGATACTTTTAAACGAAAAAAATATCGCAGATATACTTCAAGCTGATATTAGTGATTTTGTGAGCAAAAAATCTTTATATTTTTTCAAACGCTTCGATATAAACACATCTTTTTTTACAAAAAATCCGCTTTTCTGGAGTAAAGATAAGTCTTTTATTGAAGGGTTGAAAGTTGTTAAAAATCTGAAATCCGTCAATGATTCCGCAGAAAGGGGAGTTGAGTTAATATCTGATTTTAATAAAATAATCACAAAAGACGAAACCCACAAGCAGTATTTAATACATGTATTCAGGAATATAGAGCTTTATTTCCAGATTGTAAGAAAGAGACTTTGATGCAAATTTATAGTTAAAAATACTAGTGTTATAAAGTATGTACACATCAATCGTTAATGTTAATTACACACACGCATTGCTCGTTAAAAAAAAATTTTGTAATTTGAAAAAAAAGTAAAAACTTCAAAAAAAAGCAAAAGTCTCTTTAAAATATGTAAATCTAGAATGACAATTACACTTTTTTTCATGAATATACTCAAGGTCATGTATGTAATGTATACTTTTTGTTTGCTACATCATATTTTATACATGCATTAAAATTATAAAAATTTTAATCGTTGAATTCTTTTTAAAAAAGATGATAATAGATCATTTTATTCATTTAAGGAAAATAAAAATTTTTTGAAAAACTTAACTTGTATTTTTTATTACATAGAAAAAAAAAATCGTAGTAATATATTTAAACTATTGGATAACAACATTATTTACGAGATTTTTAAGTTTTCTTAACATAAAACCACCTTTAAAATTTTTTTTTTAGTGTTACGATGGTAAAAAATGATTATTTTATTGAATAAAGGTGTCAAAATTAAATCAGATTTTAGCGTTTCAGAAAAAATTCATTTTGTAATGAAAAAATCAGTTTTTTACTGGATTTTTCAAGTATTTTTAGTATAGAATCATTTAAAAAATTTTTTAAGGACTAGCAGGATAAAAAAGAACCGTTCCATTGAATTTAGATGGCAAAAATACATTGGATCATGATTTTTTTTTTTTTTTAAATCACGTTTTTATAAGAAAAAATAAGTTATACTCGATTTTTTACTCAATTTTTTGACTATTTTAAGTATAAATTCATTTTAAAAATTTTTTAAAGACTAGCAGGGTAAAAGAGGACCATTCCATTGAATTTAGATGGCAAAAATACATCGGATCATGATTTTTTGGAGTAAAAAATCAATGATTTTCACTTGTTTTTCTAGTCAGTAACATTTTGACCCTTTTTTCCCATGTAAATCAGACGTAAATCTTCACTTGCTTTGCGGCACGGGAAAAAAATGTCTAAACTCCCTAATCACAATTTCCCTATTCATTTTTTGGGGTAAATAAGTGATTTCCACCCAGCCTGAGTCAAAAAAAAAATAAAAAAAAATTAACGACCACCTTAATACACACACACACATGTTCACCACCCGGAAAGGCTCTCCCGGCCCAGGGCGCGCACGTACACACACATACACCACACACGGGTTCCGATTCTCCGTCGGGGAGTTTTCGGCGACGGAGGAGGTGCGCGGCGCGTGTCGGCAGACGACGCAACTGCGTCGCCAAGTGCGTGCGCGCGCGCTCACCACAATAGACACGGGCGTGAGTGAGATTTTATTTTTTTTTGTATTGTGTACGTTGCGCGAACAATGTGTGCGTATGGGGGAGAGCGAGAGAGAGAGAGAGTATGTGCGCGAGGGATAGGTTAACGCAGTGAGTGCCTCGTGTGTATTATTTTTATTCTTTATTTGGATTTTCGCGCGTAATATAGGTGGCGTGGCGATCGCCACCGGAAGATTGTAGACGGGAGCGTGATTGGGTGTTGTGGCGTGAATGTGTCTGATTGGTGGACAAATGACTGTTCCTCGAGTATGAATGAGGCTTAATTGGATTGATTTGTGTTGATTGGCGGAGAGTGTTTGGAGGGGATGGTGAAGAAGGAAGTCGAGTCAGAGAGACGCGGGGAGCGTCACTCTGTTCTCAGTAGCCACATAGTGAGGTAGTGTTTTTTGAGAGTGTGATCTTTAAATTTCTAAGTTCTCCTTTTGTAGACTTATTTTAAGTTTTTTTTCTTTTTTTTCCCTTTTGAGTTGTAGACTTTTTTTTATTTTATTTACAGCTAGGTAGATACCAGATTAATAAAAAACTTGGGTTGGTCCACTGCAAAATTGAGAGTTGGAAGCAAATAAAAAAAAAGAACAAAAGAGAGTAATTGAAGTGGCCATTTTGAAATAGAAATTTTTGGGTAAAAGTAAGGTTTTTACATTATTCTATTAAAATTTTATAAGCATGGTTTTGTTTGGAAAATTTGGATATTGGTACGCTGACTAAAAAAATTTTGTAATATATTATTGAAAAGTCTTGTATAAATTCGATCGAGTTTTTCTTGGCGCGGCGTCGTTACCCGCCATTTTGCAGACTACTCGATAGTTTTGTTCATTTCCTTTGTTCTCAAATTAAAATTTATTTTTTTTTGTAATCGTAGACTTGATTTTCCGTAGACAAGAATAAAATTGAATTAACCTAAAATTTTTATAATAATTTATTTCTTCTCTCTCTAGCTCACCAACCATTCCCGGAGGTTTTCTCTCCGTGGAAACCCTGACCCCAGATTAAGGAGAGGTTCCCCGTATTATTTTTGGAAAGATTTTCCTTGTAACGGGAGGGCCCGGGAAACTTTCTTAATTATTTAAGGGAGGCCCTTTTCTTAAGAAATACCCCGTTACAAATGGCGCCCGAATAGAGACATAATTTTTTTTTAAAAAAATTAATCCACGGAGAGTTGGTGAGAGGAGGGGAAATATTTTATTTTTTTTCGGTTATTACATTTTTTTTATTTTTGTTTTAGTTTTGACTAGAGGTGTTTTTGTGTTTTTTTTTTTTTTTTTTCGAGAACTAAGGGACTTAGGAAATTTTGTAGACAGGCTAGGGACTTCCGAATAATTTCGGAAGGGTTGAACTTAGAAAAATTTTCGGTGAGAGAACTTAGAATTTTTTTTTTGTTTTAGCAGTTGGACTTAGTAGAATTTTTCATAGGTGGAACATTGAAAAATTTCGAAAAGTTGGACTTAGGAAATTTTTCGTTGATAGAAATTAGAAATTTTTTTTTTTCTTTCGCGGAAGTTGGACTTAGAATTTTTCATAGGTGGAACATTGAAAAATTTCGAAAAGTTGGACTTGGAATTTTCGGTGATAGAAATTAGAAAAAATTTTTTTTTCTTCTTTCGTGACAGTTGGACTTAATAGAATTTTCCAGGGTGGTACATAGGAAAATTTCGAAAGGTTGAACTTTAAACGGATGAGTGTGAATTTATGGAAATTTACAATTGGTGATAGATATTTGGGAATATTTATGTGATTTTTATAATTTTATTGTTCGCTAGTGACTGACAAAATATTATAATTAATTGTTGGCTAGTGTCCAACCAATATAATTATTTAATTATTGGCTAGTGTCCAACTGAAATATTTATTTTATTTTTTGGATTTTACCAGGTTTTAGGAAGATTTATTTGAAGTACAAAAGAGAAGAGCTAATAAAATAAAAATAACAGCTACTGAGAAACAGGTTCAAGAACATTGTAGACAGAAAATTTTTTTTTTGTGAAAAAAGAAAATTAGAGTCAGTGAAAATTTTCTTTCAGGTTCAAGAACAGTGTAGACAGTGAATTTTTTTTGTGGTAGAAGAGAATTAAAAATAGTGACATTTTCTTTTCAGGTTCAAGAGTAGGTTAAACAGTGAAATTTTCTTTCGAGTTCAAGACTATAGTAGAAAGTGAATTTTTTTTTTTTTTCTCTTTTCAGGTTCAAGATTAAGTGTGGACATAAAATTTTTTTTTTTATTGTTTCTCAGAGTCAAGATTAATTGTAGACAGTGAAAGGAAAGAAAGAAAGGAAAATGTATGTAGTGAGGACTCAGGACCAGTCAGTAGTGAATGAGACACCTAACAATGAAGAACAAGAAGCAAAGACAAGTTATTCAAATCCAGAGAACGATGGCACAAGCAAGAAAATAAGTGAGACGGGTTTGAGAAAAACCATAATTCAACCACCTCTGGAAATGGAAAACTTGTTGATGTCTCCTTTACATGGTGTTCACTCGGCAGGGGAAAACAGTCAATTAGACTTACTAGTCTGAGAAAACAAGAAGTAGACACGAGTAGACATACAGAAAGATCAATGGACCGAAAAAGAGAAGAGAATTATGAGAGTGGAGATTCAGGTGATAGTAGGATACAGAAACGAAGAAAACGGCTAGTAAAGAGAAGTACTAGAAATGGAACAATGGAAAGTAGACAGGAAGAGATGAAAAGATTCGGAAAAGAAAAGAAACGGGACAATGAAAGAAAACAAAACAGACAATACACAAGTAGTGGTAGCGATACAAACAATGATGAGATAACTAGACAGCTTAGGAGTAGTAAGGTTCATTACAGTAAAAAGAATGAGTCATCTCGTCGTCGTGAAGAACGTTATAGATCCTCCTCTAGGGAGAACCACTACAAATCTACACCTGGTCATAAGAGATATAAATCTACATCACGGGAAAGACGTCACGTCAACATTAAATCTTGGGAACTTGGTCACAGTTCTCTAGAAAGAAGAGATCGAAGATCGAGGTCCAAAGAACTACATCATGGACATTCACATGGTAGTAAACTACGAACTTCCATAACTCGACACAATCGTCACGGATCCCCGTCTCGTAATAGAAGGGATTCATCGTCACGAGAAAGGAGTCATAGAAGAGTCAATAGTAGACTACGAGGCCATCGACACCGATCGTTTTCTTCATCGGAGGAACGTCGTCATGGGTCGTGGATCCGAGGCCATAGATGTGATAGAGAACATAGTAGAAGTAGACGAAATTATCGTAGTAGATCCGGTTCGAGAGAGTATAGACATGTCTCAAGACGAAATCACAGTACTTCATCATCAGACAGCCGATCACCAGTAAGACATCGTAGACACGGGTATACACAGTCTGGCAATATCAATTGTGTGACAATCTTAAAAGATTGGAATTTAAAATTCTCAGGGGATGAGGGAAAAGAGAACCCAGAACAATTCCTGATCAAGCTAGATAGGTGTAGACGAAATAGTAACATGTCGGACATTCAAATAATAAACGCAGTGGCGAGTGTGATGGAGGATCGTGCACTAAGATGGTACGACACGGCGATTTTGAAGATTGAAACGTGGCATGAGTTTAAAAAGTCATTCCAGAGGAATTTTATTGGCCAATACTCACTGTTGTGAAGGTTTATTGCCGTCTCTTTAGGTACTCTGGAGATTGGCGTGGCCTTCAAAAAAAGGGAATTTGGAGTAGAGTGTCGTGAGGTGCAAGCAAGTAAAAAGGTTCCATTAACTATTAACTTTATATTTACACTTTATTTACAAGAACGTATCGAAATAGATACGTTCTGAAAGAAAGCAAAAGTTTGGTCGTGACCTCAAGAGGAAGGCACGACGATCGCAAAATTAGGTAACGCAGTCTTAAAGACCGAGAGCAAAGCGTCCGTGCGGTAACTATGACACGGAGCAACTGGCTTCGGAAGGACGCTGAGTGCGACGCGACACTGCTGGCGCTTTCCTTGACTTATAATCTAAAGGTTAGCTCTCATTGGCTCAAACACTCACAGTATGAGGTTATGGATGAAATAAGGAATAGGACTCAAGGCAAAGGAGAAACGATCTCAAATTACATCACTTGTCTGGGCGTCCTATTTAAATACTTAAAACGTCCTTTGGAAGAAGACGAACAGATAGAGATAATAAGAAGAGGGTTGCAACCTGAATACAAATGGTACTTGGACAACAAAAGGGTAGACACGGTAGACGATTTGGGACACTACGGAAGAAAATATGAAAGACAGAGAGAGGATTGTAACAGATTTGTAGGACCACCAACCAAAGACAAATGCAGAATACCTATAGCGGCATTTACGAGCACAAAAAGCAAAGTGGCTGCAGTAAATGAAGTGGCGATGGTTAGTGGCGAAGGAAAGAATGCGAAAAAGAAAGATAAGAAGAGAAAGAGAAGAGATGGGTAACTGTCGTAGTTGTGGTGGACCTGGTCATCGGATTTGGGAATGCCCAGATCTATGCTGCTATAAATGCAGACAGACTGGACATTTTGCAAATAGTTGCCCATTGAATGCCCAGGCATCAAGTTGTCAAGTTTGTGGTGCAAAGGGTGTTACAGTGAGAAACTGTGGAAATTGTTCAAAGTTGTTAGCCTTGCTGGGAAACGCCAAGGCGGGAGCGTCGGGTGGCCCAACACTCCCAAACAACAAACAGGGGCCACAACAACAGTAGACAACAGTAATGAAGAAGACGGGGAGAAGAAGGTGGACGTGGAACAACAGGTGGAAGAAATGTGGGAGGAAGATTGGACGGGTGAGGAGGAAAGTGAGGAGGTAGAGGAGTTTAGGGAGACAGAAAGTGAGAGTGGGGAGAGTGAAAAATGGGATGTGTGGAAAGTGGTGAATGATTTTAAGGCCAGGAGAACAGGAGCAATTCCTAAGAGTAAGAGTGGGATAAAATGGAGTGAGGAAGAACTAACACCAACGCAGAAAGAGAATAATCATGGTAATAAAGTAACAGAAGCAAGAGTAAACGGAAGCGAAAAGACCTGTGAAAATGCTAAAGAAAATGTAGACAAGGAGGTAGACATGAGTATTAGCAGTAGAGTAACGAGGTCAGGAGTAACTGCAAGTGAAAAGTTTTGTGTAATTCCTACAGAAATCGTATACAGGGAGGTAAACGAAAGTATTAGCGACAAAGTAGACAAGACAAAAGTAGGGTAGGGTGGGGTAATCATACCGGTGGGGTAATGGGACCATGTCTTTTTATTTTTATTATTTTATTATTTTTTTTCATAATTTTTTTTTTAAACTATGATAAAAAAGAAAATTATTTATGAAAAAAAAAAAAAAATTGTTTTCATAATTTTTAATAAAAATAAAAAGACATGGTCCCATTACCCCACCGGCACAATTACCCCACCCTACCCTAACTACCGGTGAAAAAGCTGGTGAAATTAGTGGTGAAATCGGCGATGAGTGTAGACAAAGGGATGAGGTGGAAAATGTGGAAATGGGGAGGGAAGGTGATATAGAGGTTAATGGGGAAGAGATAGGACAGATTATTGAAAGGTTGGCAAGTGGGGATAATATAAGTGATGAGCAACTAACACAGATAAATGTTGCAATGCAGAAATTTGTGGAACAAATCGACTGGTCTCCGAATCGAAGGTTTTACAAAACCCCTACTGAAAGTGTGAGTGAACAAGCTGAAGGTTTTCAGACTAGTTCACGTCAAGGGGGGGGGGGGGGGTGGAACTGTGCGAAGCCCAGTTGAGGAAGTAGACGATGAAGTAAGTGGTATGGTGAGAGATAACAGGTTTTTCTTTAGGGTCTTGTTGGATGGGAAACCATTTCAAGCATTACACGACACTCGTGCCACGGTGTCCATTGTGGGGGAGTCAGTAGCCGAGCATTTTCAAGTTAAAATAAAACCTTGCGCTACAAGTCTCAAACAAGTAAATAATGACTATCTGACGGTCTTAGGTCAACTAGACCTAAATATCAATATAGATGGCCGGGTAGAGAAGATTTCGCCCGGAGCGGTGAAAGGCATTTCTAATGATATAATCCTGGGGCAAGATTTTATCTAGGCGTTCGGAATTTGTTGTAACTATGCGGATGGCTCGTGGAAAAGTGGTTCAAGTGGCATACGGCACCAGTTTACGAGGGCTGATGGAGAGTATGGTGTAACCTTAATGGCAGAATGTGCAGTGGTGAAGGAAACACCAGGAGAGGAAGGACTGATAGAAGACCTAGCCAAGGAAACTTTGTCTCAGAAAGGCGATGGAGATAGCAGGTTTTGCATCGACTGCAGAGATGTAAATAAGGTATCTCGCAAGGACGCGTATGCCTTACCCAGTGTAGACACGGTGTTAGACAAGTTGCGGAAATGCAGGTATATATGTAGGATAGACTTAGGACAGGCGTATTTCCAAATTCCCATGGATACTGCGAGTCGCAAGTATACTTATGTTTTCTTTTTCCTTTCAGGTATATGTAGACTAACATTGTGTCGTCTGGGTATTATGTTTGTTTATTTTATTTTTAGGTTAGGGATAGCAGGTCAACGTAAAGTTTGTAATGTAGTAGACTGTGCTGTCCTGTGTAGTCCGGGGAAGGTAAGGATCAAAATGAATTGTAGACGTATTCTTATTTTGTTTGTTATAAAATTTGTTCATAGGATGGCAGAAGCAGAGGACACGGCGAACGACTGGTCCGAGCAACTCACCGACATTTTCGTGGAGGATCACTTCCACGACATGTTGGATGAGCTCGTGGCCGAAGAATGTGCGGCTTCCTTGCCATCGGAGCAACGACAAGCCCCCGAGGGCGAAGAAATCCCGGAGCAGGTGGTGATCGCCACGCCGAATGACCTGCCGGTAGACATTGGCCCCCTCTCCCTGGACGAGAATCGTGAGACTCCCTCCTTTAATGAGGTCCTGCAGGGGGTGGAAGTCCTCCTCTTACAGGAGGGGAGTGAGGGACCATGGCGCGTTACTGACGAGGTGGTCACCGGGTCTGAAGCGGGATTCGACCCGGTGGCTGAGAGCCGTGCTGCCGAAGAGGAGCTCGTGGCTTACGAGCGGCGAAACGCGGGCCGGGTTTTGCCTGAGGGAAGGGAGAGCGTGGAGTTTGTGGAGGAGATGCCGCCGTCCAGCACCTCCACCGATGGGCTCATCCCTTGGGACCAGATCCCACCCCAGGTCATTGCCTCGCCGTCGCTAGACTACTCGGGACTCAATATCTACCCGGCTGGTTACGAGGACGACTTGAGGGAGGAGACTCAATGAGAGGCGGAAGAGACAGCGCCGCGAAGGAAGAAGAAGAAGAAGAGGAAGAACAAACCCCGACGACACCTTACCCTTGACGATTACGTCTCGGGGGGGTCCTACCCTTCTCCCCGCCGCTCTCCACCTCGCGCTCCTTCCCCAGTAACCCCACCAGCCACCGACGAGACCCCGACGACCACGACGTTGACGGACGAGCAACCCCGGGTTCCCGTGGAGAGGGGAGCCGTCAAGCGTACCGTTCTGGGTTCGAGTCCGGTCGTTACCGCGACCTCTGTGCCAGTTTCGATTGACGTAGAGACCGCGGGGGTGACTGGAGCTCCTACTCAGATGGACGTCGACGACCCGCCCCCCAACGGGTACCTACCCTTTTACAACCGGGGCCTTCCAGCCAAGCTCGAGGGTCGATTGTTCGGGGGTCTGGCTATCGTGGCCACCGACCCCCACATAGACCCACCCCCCAATTGTTGTTTCGGGTGCTGGTCCCTGAGTCATGAGACTTGCCGCTGCCCCCGTTACCTGGTGAGGCCCTTCTGCGATAACTGCGGTCGCAGGGGTGTTCGGGTGGAGGAGTGCCCTCGCTGTAGTTCAGCGTACCGATTACGCCTGCGTAATCGGGAACGCAGCGAAGCGAGGGCGGTCCTCCCCGTCGATCAGTTAGCGGCCATGTCCCGAGCCAAACGAAGGACTCGGTGGGACACGCCGGACTCTGCGGCCGGGGTTGTTCCAGGGGGGGGGGCATACCGGGTTCGGGACTAGCGGTTGGCAAAACGGTTTCGGGGAAACGAGCCCGGGACGGCAACGGGGACGAGCTTGTGAAGGTCGTCGAGGTTCCGGTCGCTCCTTCTCCGGCCAACCTTGTCGATGCTTCGGTCTGGCATCGCCTGGAGCCGATGAATCCGGTTGAGCCCAGAGTATTGAGTGCCATGGAGATATTGCTCATGGCTGAACGGCTCCCGGACGATGTCAGACCCGAGATTATTCGTCTGGTCTGGCGGGAGAACGAGCGACTGAAGCGTCGGCGACTCGGATAAAATTTTTTTTTGTAGACTTATATTATTATTTTTTTTTATTTTTTTTTGTTGTTTCGGTATTTTTTTTTTTTTTGTTATTTTTTTTTTTTTTGTAGACAATTTGTAGACTGACGGACTGTAGACGAGTAGACCATTGCAAGAAAATTTAGGTAGACTGAGCAGTGAGTATACCACCAATCTTGTTATTTGTGGTTTCCAGAGGTGACTGGACATTGCCAGTTGTTTTGTAAGGCGAAACATAACGGGTATGCTTCGGCTTGGCAGGGGGGAGTTGCGAGGGAGTGAATCCCTCGTAAATTATTTTTCTTACCTGGCAGTGTCAGGTCACCTGGGAAACAATGAAATAATTAATTTGTTTGTTTACTTTCCCAGGTGATAACCATGCCACTTTCTCGCGCAGCAGAAGTCGACCACGTGGCGACGATCACCGTCGGCTGGACGCTGCTGTTGCAGCAGCACGAGCACCCGGCGCGCGCACGACACATACACACACACATGTTCACCACCCGGGAAGGCTCTCCCGGCCCAGGGCGCGCACGGACACACACATTTACCACACACGGGTTCCGATTCTCCGTCGGGGAGTTTTCGGCGACGGAGGAGGTGCGCGGCGCGTGTTGGCAGACGACGCAACTGCGTCGCCAAGCGCGTGCGCGCATGCTCACCACAATAGACACGGGCGTGAGTGAGATTTAATTTTTTTTTGTATTGTGTACGTTGCGCGAACAATGTGTGCGTATGGGGGAGAGCGAGAGAGAGAGTATGTGCGCGAGGGATAGGTTAACGCAGTGAGTGCCTCGTGTGTATTATTTTTATTCTTTATTTGGATTTTCGCGCGTAATATAGGTGGCGTGGCGATCGCCACTGGAAGATTGTAGACGGGAGCGTGATTGGGTGTTGTGGCGTGAATGTGTCTGATTGGTGGACAAATGACTGTTCCTCGAGTATGAATGAGGCTTAATTAGATTGATTTGTGTTGATTGGCGGAGAGTGTTTGGAGGGGATGGTGAAGAAGGAAGTCGAGTCAGAGAGACGCGGGGAGCATCACTCTGTTCTCAGTAGACACATAGTGAGGTAGTGTTTTTTGAGAGTGTGATCTTTAAATTTCTAAGTTCTCCTTTTGTAGACTTATTTTAAGTTTTTTTTCTTTTTTTTTTCCCTTTTGAGTTGTAGACTTTTTTTTTATTTTATTTACAGCTAGTTGGATACCAGATTAATAAAAAACTTGGGTTAGTCCACTGCAAAATTGAGAGTTGGAAGCAAATAAAAAAAAAGAACAAAAGAGAGTAATTGAAGTGGCAATTTCGAAATAGAAATTTCTGGGAAACTTTTAAAAGAAAGGTTTTTACATTATTCTATTAAAATTTTATAAGCATGGTTTTGTTTGGAAAAGTTGGATATTGGTACGCTGTCTAAAAAAATTTTGTCATATATTATTGAAAAGTCTTGTATAAATTCGATCGAATTTTTCTTTGCGCGGCGTCGTTACCCGCCATTTTGTAGACTACTCGATAGTTTTGTTCATTTCCTTTGTTCTCAAATTAAAATTTATTTTTTTTTTGTAATCGTAGACTTGATTTTCCGTAGACAAGAATAAAATTGAATTAACCTAAAATTTTTATAATAATTTATTTCCTCTCTCTCTAGCTCACCAACCATTCCCGGAGGTTTTCTCTCCGTGGAAACCCTGACCCCAGATTAAGGAGAGGTTCCCCGTATTATTTTTGGAAAGATTTTCCTTGTAACGGGAGTGCCCGGGAAACTTTCTTAATTATTTAAGGGAGGCCCTTTTCTTAAGAAATACCCCGTTACAAAGTATAAAAGATTGTCTGTTTGAATGTTAAGATTTAAAATTTCCGAGTTAGAAAAAGTTCATATTATGATGAAACGTTCTAAAGTCAGGACTCAAGTTAATGACCGAATCAACGGTTTAAAGTTTGAGGAAGATTTATCGTATCAAAGATAGATTTGTTGAGTATAAGAAGTGAATCCGTAATTTTAGCGATTTTTTGTTTGTAATCTCGGTGTACACCGTTCTGATTAAAAGAAATCTCTTGGTAAGAGTGCTCAGGACCCCGCGGAGAGCGCCACTTAACGTTGTATTATGGGCGCGTAAAAAAAGTTTCTACCAAACTACGGCCACAAAATAAAAATAATCACTCTGAAAAAAATCTTAAAAAATAGTTGAAATCATTCTACAAGTGTGTCACTATCTGCTTTTTGCAAAAAGTGTTTCTAAATAGTAAAAAAAGTTGATAAAAAATATCACTAAAATCGTCGTCTGCAGCACGTGTTGATGCTGATCACAGTTTCTTATTCACTGCAAATTATTGCGTGACTTGACCAAAAATCGAGATAGTAACACACTTGTACGCCACTTTCACAAATTTTTTGGTATTTTTTTACAATCATCCGTGGTTTCTAGCAGCCGTAGTTTGGAATATACGATTTCAATCGGTTGGCTCTACAAGCGTGGTAATGCAGAGCAAAAATTTAGTCTAGCGGGTCAAATGTAGTGGCGCTGATGTCGAATTGCAGGGACGTAGATATTTTTCACCAAAAAGAGGGACTTGCCCCATAGTTGCTCATCGATAGACGGGCGAGCGCAGCTGGCCGTGATTTTCGTTCATCCACGAGAGCGGCGACTGTCAACTGAGCGCCAAAGGTCACGTGGTTTCCGCAGCTCTGACTGCGGCACGGGCCCACGGTCTTTCCTCACGCTCGCCGTCGGTTTGGACTTTTCGGTGTTCGGGCAAAATCGTCCGTGATAAAATTGTAGATACTTTAATTATAGGTACATATCTACATATTAATTTATTGCGAAAGGAAGTATTTTTAATAGGCACGGAAATGAAAAAAATTTGGAAAATTTTTAAAAAAAGAACACATTAACAAAACACAATTTAACAGCTAACATAAGTTTATTTTTTAATTTTTTCTTTTTATTCAAATTTTTAAATCACTTGAGACTTAAATAGTCATAATTTTTACTGACAGCTTAAATTATAAAACAGTGCTTGAATAATTAATTGGTAAAGTTTATTTTTTTAATAACTATAAGGGAACGATAAGTCAAATAATAATCTCACAGGGATGCCAGCTAATATTTTAGTTCAAAAAAGTAGCAATAGTATCACTGTTTTGTTAAAATAGTTATATTTTTTAAACGAAAAAGTATTTTTTTTTTTAAAGAAACAAGAACTTTATGAATAAAGTTTTTCATTTTAAGGCACACAAGAAAAAAAAAAAATTAAATTAAAAACGGTGAAATACCTCGGTTGACTTGAATCTTTATAAAAAGCGAAAATATTCATAAATATTAAATGCTCATAAGCTCCGTAACGCTAGGGACTAAAATTGAGTCAAAATTAAAATATAAATCATTGATGTGAAACTGTAATAATCGAGAGGAACTTGAAAGAATCAAAAGTTTACAACTGCGAGTGGGAACTGGAATTAAATTAAATTTTAAAATTGACTAAATATTGTATACATGAAATTAATAAATCAAATTACGTTACAAATACCGGTGATAGTTTAGGTCAATGAACGCATCAATATTGTACCAGATTGTATCTTTTTTATTTTTTTAATAATCAAATAAATAAATAATTAATCCCCCAAGCTCTACAACCCAATAACGCTGGGCGTCCAGGAGTTTTTTTTTTTTATTTTGTGAATAATAAATAAATGAAAAATCGATCCCCAAGCTCTACAACCCAATAACGCCGAGCGCAAGAGGGTTTTTTTTTCTCTAAAATAAAAAATTAATAAACAATATCCACCCCCCAATCTCTACAACCCAATAACGCTGGGCGTCCAGGTATTTATTTATTTTTTCTTGAATGATAAATAAATACAAAATCGATCCCCAAGCTCTACACCCCAATAACGCTGAGCGTCTAGGTTTTTTTTTCCTCAAACGATGAATATAGTAACAAACGATTCTTCAAGCTCTACAACCCAAAAGTTCGTCGCGTCTTGGTTTTATTGATAAATAAATCATAAAGTAAACAAACAATTCACCCTCCAAGCTCTACAACCCAATAACCCTGGACGACCGGGTGTTTTTTTTTATTTCGTGAATAATAAATAAATGAAAAATCGATCCCCAAGCTCTACAACCCAATAACGCCAAGCGCACGAGGGTTTTTTTTTCTCTCAAATAAAAGATAAATAAACAATCTACCTCCCAAGCTCTACAACCCAAAAGAACGTCGAGTCTCGGTTTTTTGGATAAATAAATCATAAAGTAAACAAACAATCTACCTCCTAAGCTCTACAACCCAATAACGCTGGGCATCAAGGTTTTTTTTTTCCTCAAACGATGAATATAGTAACAAACGATTCTTCAAGCTCTACAACCCAAAAGTGCTTCGCGTCTCGGTTTTTTTAATAAATAAATCATATAGTAAACAAACAATTCACCCCCCAAGCTCTACTACCCAATAACGCTGGATGACTGGGTGTTTTTTTTTTGTTTAGTGAATAATAAATAAATAAAAAATCGATCCCCAAGCTCTACAACTCAATAACGCCGAGCGTACGGGGTTTTTTTTTCTCTAAAATGAAAAATAAATGAAGAATCACCCTCCAAGCTCTACAACCCAATAATGCTAGGCATCCTGGGTTTTCTTTTTTTTCTTGAATGTTAAATAAATAAAAAATCGATCCCCAAGCTCTGCAACCCAATAACGCTAAGCGTACAGGTTTTTTTTTTTTCTTGAACAGGAGCGCAACAACTCCTTCCAGCTAGGGGGTAGCTGAGGTCCACCCACCCCCCGCCCCCAATAAAACTGACGTCTAAAAAAAAAAAAAAAAAAAAAAAGATCAGTATAATAAATAGACTGGTTGATAATCCCCCGAGCTGTAAACCCCTAAATATTTTGGGCGCCCGGGCTCAACAAAAAAGTTGACCAGATATCCCCCAAGCTGTAAACCCTCAAAACCCTGGGCGTAAAATTCAATAAATAATCTGATCAGCTATCCCCCAAGCTCTAAACCTCCAAGACCCTGGACGTCCGAGGTCAACGAGAAAACTGATCAGCTATCCCCCAAGCTCTAAACCCCCAAAACCCTGGGCGTACAATTCAATGAATAATCTGATCAGCTATCCCCCAAGCTCTAAACCTCAAAACCCTGAGGTAGAATTCAATGGATAAATTGATCAGCTATCCCCCGAACTGTAAACCCACGCCGACCAGTTTTTTTATTGAACTCGGCTGCCCAGGGTATTTGGGGGTTTAGAGCTTGGGATATAGCTGATCAGTTTTTTTGTTGAACTCAGGCGCACAGGTATTTGGAAATTTAGAGCTTGGGGGATAGCCAACTAGTTTTTTTTTTTTTTTTTAACTCGGCCACCCAGGGTATTTGGAGGCTTGGAGCTTGGGGGATAGCTGACCAGTTTTTCAAGCTGTACAACCCAATAACGCTGGGCGTCCAGGTTTTTTTTCCTCAAACGTTGAATAAATGGACAATTGATTCCTTAAGCTTTACGCCCCAAAAGCGCTTTGCGTCTCGCTTTTTTTGATAAATAAATCATAAAATACGCAAACAACTCATCCCTTAAACTCTAGAACCAAAAAACGCTGGGCGAGGCTTTTTTTCTGAAATGATAAATAAATGAATTAACTCCCCAAGCTCTACAACCCAATAACTCTGGGAGTCAAGGCTATTATTATTTTTTTCTTAAATGATTCATAAATATACAAACGATTCCTAAAGATCTCAAACCTGAAAGCGTTGTGTATCTTGGTTTCTTTGATAAAACAGCTATAAAATAAATAAACATCTAAACCCCCTTGTAAAGCCTGGAGGCCCAGCGTTATTGAGATGTAAAGTTTGGGGGATTATTCGTTTATTTATTTTATGATTTTTTCATGAAAAAAAACCATGGTGCCTAACGTTGTTGGGTTGTAGAGCTTGGAGGGTAGATGGTTAATTTTTTATTATTTGAAAGAAAAAAAAGCCTTAGAAGCTGGACGTTATTGGGTTGTAGAGCTTCAGGGGTAGGTGGTTTATTTATTTATCATTAAAAAAAAAAAGCCGGGATGCCCAGCGTTATTGGTTTATAGAGTTTGGGGATCGATTTTTCATTTATATATTAATTATTATTCACGAAATAAAAAAAAACACCCGGACGCCCAGCGTTATTGAGTTGTAGAGCTTCGGGGGTTGATTGTTTATTTATTTATCATTTCAGAAAAAAGCCTTGTTGCCCAGTGTTATTGGGTTGTAGAGCTCGGGAGGTTAATTGTTTATTTATTTATCATTTTAGAAAAAAAAACCTGGTCGCCCAGCGTTAATGGGTTGTAGAGCTTGGGAAGCAATTTTGTAATTATTTATCATTCAAGAAAAAGAAAAAATACCTGGATGCCCAGCATTATTGCGTTGTAGATCTTGGGGGGTGGATCGCTTATTTATTTTTCATTTTAGAGAAAAAAAAACCCACGTACGATCGGCGTCATTGGGTTGTAGAGCTTGAGGGGTAGGTTGTTTATTTAATTATCATTTCAGAAAAAAAGCCTGGTCGCCCAGCGTTATTGGGCTGTAGAGCTTGGGGGGTTGATGGTTTATTTATTTATCATTTCAGGAAAAAGCCTTGTTGCCCAGTGTTATTGGGTTGTAGAGCTCGGGAGGTAAATTGTTTATTTATTTATCATTTCAGAAAAAAACCTGGTCGCCCAGCGTTACTGGGTTGTAGAGCTTGGGGGGTAGATTGTTTATTTATTTTTCATTTTAGAAAAAAAAAACCCGCGTACGATCGGCGTCATTGGGTTGTAGAGCTTGAGGGGTAGGTTGTTCATTTATTTATCATTTCAGAGAAAAAGCCTGGTTGCCCAGCGTTATTGAGTTGTAGAGCTTAGGGATCGATTTCTTATTTGTTTATCATTCAAGGACAAAAAAAAAAATTCCAGATGCCCAGCGTTATTAGGTTCTAGAGTTTGGGGATGAATTGTTTGTTTATTGTATGATTTATTTATCAAAAAAACCGAGACGCAAAGCCCTTTAGGGGTGTAAAGTTTGAGGAATCGAATGTTAATTTATTCAACGTTTGAGGAATAAGAAAAACCCAGGACGCAAAGAGTTATTGAGTTGTAGAGCTTGGAGGGTAGATTGTTTATTTTTTTATTATTTGAAAGAAAAAAAAGCCTTAGAAGCTCGACGTTATTGGGTTGTAGAGCTTCAGTGGTAGGTGGTTTATGTATTGATCATTTCAAAAAAAAAAAAGCCGGAATGCCCAGCGTTGTTGGTTTATAGAGTTTGGGGATCGATTTTTCATTTCTTTATTAATTATTATTCACGAAATAAAATAAAAAACACCCGGACGCCCAGCGTTATTGAGTTGTAGAGCTTCGGGGGTTGATTGTTTATTTATTTATCATTTCAGAAAAAAGCCTTGTTGCCCAGTGTTATTGGGTTGTAGAGCTCGGGAGGTTAATTGTTTATTTATTTATCATTTTAGAAAAAAAAACCTGGTCGCCCAGCGTTAATGGGTTGTAGAGCTTGGGAAGCAATTTTGTAATTATTTATCATTCAAGAAAAAGAAAAAATACCTGGATGCCCAGCATTATTGCGTTGTAGATCTTGGGGGGTGGATCGCTTATTTATTTTTCATTTTAGAGAAAAAAAAACCCACGTACGATCGGCGTCATTGGGTTGTAGAGCTTGAGGGGTAGGTTGTTTATTTAATTATCATTTCAGAAAAAAAGCCTGGTCGCCCAGCGTTATTGAGTTGTAGAGCTAAGGGATCAATTTTTTATTTGTTCATCATTCAAGGAAAAAAAAAAATATCCAGATGCCCAGCGTTATTGGGTTCTAGAGTTTGGGGTTGAATTGTTTGTTTATTGTATGATTTATTTATCGAAAAAACCAAGACGCAAAGCGCTTTTGGGGTATAAAGCTTGAGGAATCGAATGTCAATTTATTCAACGTTTGAGGAAAAAGAAAAACCCAGGACGCACAGAGTCATTGGGTTGTAGAGCTTGGGGGGTAGATTGTTTATTTATTTATTATTTCAGAAAAAAGCCTTGTTGCCCAGTGTTATTGGGTTGTAGAGCTCGGGAGGTTAATTGTTTATTTATTTATCATTTTAGAAAAAAAAACCTGGTCGCCCAGCGTTAATGGGTTGTAGAGCTTGGGAAGCAATTTTGTAATTATTTATCATTCAAGAAAAAGAAAAAATACCTGGATGCCCAGCATTATTGCGTTGTAGATCTTGGGGGGTGGATCGCTTATTTATTTTTCATTTTAGAGAAAAAAAAACCCACGTACGATCGGCGTCATTGGGTTGTAGAGCTTGAGGGGTAGGTTGTTTATTTAATTATCATTTCAGAAAAAAAGCCTGGTCGCCCAGCGTTATTGGGCTGTAGAGCTTGGGGGGTTGATGGTTTATTTATTTATCATTTCAGGAAAAAGCCTTGTTGCCCAGTGTTATTGGGTTGTAGAGCTCGGGAGGTAAATTGTTTATTTATTTATCATTTCAGAAAAAAACCTGGTCGCCCAGCGTTACTGGGTTGTAGAGCTTGGGGGGTAGATTGTTTATTTATTTTTCATTTTAGAAAAAAAAAACCCGCGTACGATCGGCGTCATTGGGTTGTAGAGCTTGAGGGGTAGGTTGTTCATTTATTTATCATTTCAGAGAAAAAGCCTGGTTGCCCAGCGTTATTGAGTTGTAGAGCTTAGGGATCGATTTCTTATTTGTTTATCATTCAAGGACAAAAAAAAAAATTCCAGATGCCCAGCGTTATTAGGTTCTAGAGTTTGGGGATGAATTGTTTGTTTATTGTATGATTTATTTATCAAAAAAACCGAGACGCAAAGCCCTTTAGGGGTGTAAAGTTTGAGGAATCGAATGTTAATTTATTCAACGTTTGAGGAATAAGAAAAACCCAGGACGCAAAGAGTTATTGAGTTGTAGAGCTTGGAGGGTAGATTGTTTATTTTTTTATTATTTGAAAGAAAAAAAAGCCTTAGAAGCTCGACGTTATTGGGTTGTAGAGCTTCAGTGGTAGGTGGTTTATGTATTGATCATTTCAAAAAAAAAAAAGCCGGAATGCCCAGCGTTGTTGGTTTATAGAGTTTGGGGATCGATTTTTCATTTCTTTATTAATTATTATTCACGAAATAAAATAAAAAACACCCGGACGCCCAGCGTTATTGAGTTGTAGAGCTTCGGGGGTTGATTGTTTATTTATTTATCATTTCAGAAAAAAGCCTTGTTGCCCAGTGTTATTGGGTTGTAGAGCTCGGGAGGTTAATTGTTTATTTATTTATCATTTTAGAAAAAAAAACCTGGTCGCCCAGCGTTAATGGGTTGTAGAGCTTGGGAAGCAATTTTGTAATTATTTATCATTCAAGAAAAAGAAAAAATACCTGGATGCCCAGCATTATTGCGTTGTAGATCTTGGGGGGTGGATCGCTTATTTATTTTTCATTTTAGAGAAAAAAAAACCCACGTACGATCGGCGTCATTGGGTTGTAGAGCTTGAGGGGTAGGTTGTTTATTTAATTATCATTTCAGAAAAAAAGCCTGGTCGCCCAGCGTTATTGAGTTGTAGAGCTAAGGGATCAATTTTTTATTTGTTCATCATTCAAGGAAAAAAAAAAATATCCAGATGTCCAGCGTTATTGGGTTCTAGAGTTTGGGGTTGAATTGTTTGTTTATTGTATGATTTATTTATCGAAAAAACCAAGACGCAAAGCGCTTTTGGGGTATAAAGCTTGAGGAATCGAATGTCAATTTATTCAACGTTTGAGGAAAAAGAAAAACCCAGGACGCACAGAGTCATTGGGTTGTAGAGCTTGGGGGGTAGATTGTTTATTTATTTATTATTTGAGAGCAAAAAAGCCCCGACGCTCGACGTTATTGAGTTGTAGAGCCTGAGGGCAGGTTGTTTTTTTTTTTATCATTTCAGAAAAAAACCCAGGAAGCACAGCGTACGTTATTGGGTTGTAGAACTTGGGGGGTAGATTGTTTATTTACTTATTATTTGAGAGCAAAAAAGCCCGGACGCTCGATGTTATTCAAGTTGCAGAGCTTAAGGACAGGTTGTTTATTTATTTATCATTTCAAAAAAAATTCCTGGATGCCCAGCATTATTCGGTTGTAGAGCTTGGGAGGTCGATTGTTTATTTATTTTTCATTTTAGAAAAAAAAACTTGCGTACACTCGGCGTTATTGGGTTGTAGAGCTTGAAGGGTGGGTTGTTTATTTATTCATTATTTGAGAGAGAAAAAAGCCCCGGACGCTCGACGTTATTGAGTTGTAGAGCTTGGGGGCGGTTGTTTATTTATTTACCATTTCAGAAAAAAAATAAATAAAAGCCTGGAGGCTCAGCGTTATTGAGATGTAAAGTTTGGGGCTTATTCGTTTATTTATTTTATGATTTATTTATCAAAAAACCCGAGACGCACAGCGCTTTTGGGTTGTAGAGCTTGGGGGTTCGATTTTTTATTTTTATTAAAAAAAAAAAAAAAAGATCTGTAGTGTATAAAATAAATAAATAAACTAACGCAATAAAACCTTAATTTGAATCTAATAATTATTAGACCGTATCCTGATTAGGAATCTGACGGAGAGTCGTGCGACCAAGCCAAAACACCTTTGAAGTGCAGCCGTCGGTGAGTCAAGCTGCAGGCTGATTATAGAAGTTGGCCTGCCGTGCTGCAATCGACCGACGACATCTGAGGCCCGAGCGAACCACGTGGTTTGCTCTCAGCTGACGCCTAACTCGCCGGCCGCGGGCCACGGGCCGCGACTCGCACCTACACCTTATAATAAATAATACAACAGTCTTAGTCGATGCAGGCCACATTGATTGTTGTTATATATATATTTGTTAGATTTATTGATTCACTTTTTTATTTTTGTTATTTAATGAAAGTTATGAAATGTTGAATGAATTTTTTTTTGTCATGATAAAAATGTGGGTTTTGTCGTACCTTTTTTGTGCGCGCACGAGTGTGACTGACAATTTATTTTTTAATTTTAAAAAAATTATCTATAAGGTACAATTTTTTATTGATAATCGCCAATACCGATATTTTTTTGCGGGCCCTTTATTTTCAGAAAGTAGCGACGGCCCTGGTTATCGACATTACAGAGCTCTTAGTTACTATTTTCGCCGTCTGCAAAACTCGTGGCGCAATAGTCGAATCGCTTGTCTCTCCGGGGTCCTGAGCACTCTTAAATCAAATTTTTTCAAAATTTTCGAAGTTTAACTTCATTCTCGAAAAAGACTGCAATAATTTATGATTCATTGCATTTTGGTCAAAATGAAACAATTAGATCTTTTCATTTCAGAATAAAAAATTATTTTAAGTATTGCACCTAGATGGTTTGTTTCGTATTCTTTATAAATTGACGAAAAAACTGCAAGTTTTTGAGTTTAACACTCTGATCCTTTTAACATATCTGATACTTGACTCTTGTTTAGGCGACTTTTTCCCATACCTGTATAAAAGATTGTTCTGTTTGAATATTAAGATTTAAAATTTCCGAGTTTGAAAATAGTGTATACTCTGATGAAACATTCTGAAGTCAGGACTCAAGTTAATGATCGAATCAAAGGTTTAAAGTTTGAGGAAGATTCGTCATATCAAAGATTGTTTCGTTGAGTATAAGATGTAAATCTGTAATTTTAGCGATTTTTCGTTGAACATTGTTTAAACTCATGTCATACAGAAATCTTAAGTAATCTCGGTCTATACTGTGTTTCTTGAAAGAAAACTCATCTTTGAAAAACTTTTTTGAAGTATTGTCAGAGTTTAACTTCATTTTCAAAAAAGACTACGTTAATTTAACATTCATTCGATTTTGTAAACAATTAAAGAATTAATCCTCTACATTTGAGAATCAATCACGAAGGCCCTGATAGTGCCCTTACTCAGCGCCCCTTGCCCGAAATCTTTGTCTGATACCCGACCCATTGCCCTACTTTGTACTCCATCCAAGCTTCTGGAACGTATTGTCCATGAACAACTGATGGCCCACCTTACATCCCATGACCTTCTCGATCCACGCCAGTCCGGTTTTCGCGCCGGCTACTCCACCCAGACCGCTCTCCTCGGCATCCTTGAGGACGTTCGCGAGAACATGGACCGCAAGAAACTTACGGGGCTCCTCGCCTTCGACTTCTCCAAAGCGTTCGACACCCTGCCCCACTCGCGACTCCTGGCGAAGCTGCGCCTGGTTGGTTGCTCCGATGGCGCCATACGATGGTTTGCTTGCTACCTCAGCAACAGGTCCCAGGCCGTTAGGTCCGGAGACGGCACCACCTCCAGCTGGCTCGGCCTTTCAACCGGTGTTCCCCAGGGCAGTGTTCTCGGGCCCCTGCTTTTCCTGATTTTTGTGTTAGACCAGCCCCGGGTACTTGCCTTCTCCCATCACATGCTCTACGCCGACGACCTGCAGATCTACCGCTCGGCCCCGCCTACCGAGGCCGGCCTTGCCACCCTCTCGCGTGAAGTCTCACTTTATGTCGCCGCCATACTTGAGTGGGTGACCGAAAACGGCCTGAGATTGAACTCAGGCAAGACGATAGCCCTACTATTCAGTAGCGCGCCAAACATGAGCTTGCCTCGCCACCTCCGATCCACATCGGAGACGCAGTCGTTGCGTTCTCCCGCTCTCTCAAGATCCTCGGCGTCACCCTCACCCTGTCCCTCAACTTTGAGTGCCACATTAATGGCATATGCTCGCGCGTGTTCTCCTCGCTTCACAATCTCCGTTACTATAGACATGCCCTCTCACGTGCACTTAGGAAGCACCTGGTCGAGGCCCTTATTTTTCCTCACTTTGATTACGCCTGCACTGTCTATGGTAATCTGACCATGAAGCAGGACCCCAGACTTCACCGCCTGCTTAACGCGTGCGTGCGTTATTCTACGGGAACTTACCCTGGATGGCACATGTCACTCCCTAACGTCTTGCCCTCGGATGGCTGTCGGTCGCTCGACGTCGCGACTTCTTCGTGGGCAACACTGCCTTCAAGGTATCGACCGATGGGACCCCACCCTATCTCTCTGAGAGACTTATCCCTGCCCACACACGCCCTGACATCCGGCGATCTGCCCGCGCTTTCAGCGGGTACTTCCTGCTCCCCCAGGCGCGAAGTGTAGCCCTGGCAATCTCCTTCACCCATAATGCCATTCGCCTCATTAATTTCATGGGCATCAGGGACCTCAGCTTTCTCACCTTTAACGCTTTTCGTACTCAGCTCTGGGACCAGCTGCTTCTCCTTGACAAGCGCGACTGGATCACGCGGGCTCAACGTGAAGGCTTAACGCCTGTGCCTCCTCAGCTCACGGACTCGCTGAGGTTATACCCTCCACCCCTGGCCCGCCTCTGAGACCACCTCACTTGGTCCACTTGCCCCCCTGACGCGACACTTGACGCAATGATAGTGAGACGACTGCGCGAGCCCGGATCTGCTCGCAAGCCTACTAGTCTATATTGATCTTCATGCGCTGCACCAGCTGATCTCACCTTGCTACTAAGAAGAAATTTTTTATCTTTTACTTTCATATATGCTGTTATACTTACATTTGTTATACTTATACTTACGCTTTACCTATACTTATACTTATACTTATACTTATACTTATGTTATACTTATACTTATGCTGTTATACTTTATATTTTCTGTTATTATTTATATTATATTTATTACGATTTTGTACCTCAAACGTGGCCACATAGGGTTCTTCCCTTGGTCGAAATAAAAAACCTTATACAATCAATCAATCAATCCAGAGTTCGCAGGCTGAAGCAGCGAAGGGAACGATACCCGCTTCGGGTTCCGAGGAGAGGATGGCGTCGATGCAGCTCGGGCCGAAGTTTTTGGAGTCGTCGGCTCTGCAGCCTGTTCCGGTAGATGAGGAGTTTCCAAATCGGTGGTGGCCAGGTAAACCGGCTTCAGGTGGTCGGTGGACACAACCTTCTCTCTGCCGTTGACCTTGATGACGAAAACCTTCTCGTTGACACGCTTCATTACCTCGTGAGGGCCAGTTCATTACCACGGAGGTTCCAGAGGCTTCTTGACAGTGTTCACCTTAAGGAAGACGTGCGAGCAGGTTTTGAGGTCTTTGAACGTGAACGGTCGATGTTTGGCATGGTCTGAGGCTGGCACAGGCTTGATTTCCCGCATGAGGGTTCGCAGCTTCTCCAAGAAACTTCTGGGGTTAACTTCTCTCGTAGTATGAGTGAAAATTTCTCCTGGCACGCGTAGAGTGGTACCGAAGATCATTTCGGCCAGTGATGCTTGTAGGTCTTCCTTGAAGCAGTTACGCAGGCCAAGCAGGACGAGGGGTATGCGTTGTGGCCAAGGAATCTGACCCTCGCACACGAGAGCTGCCTTCAATGTGCGGTGGACACGTTCCACCATTCCATTGGACTTCGGATGCCATGGTATGGTGTGGATGGGCTTAGCCCCAATCATGCGTGCAAGAGCCGCCTGGAGTGACGACTCGAATTGTTTGCCCTGATCAGTGGTGATCTCGATTGGGCAACCAAAGTTCGAGACTCAGTGCTGCTAGAAGCTCGCCACAACGGTCTCTGCCGTGATGTCTGACAGCGAAACTGCTATAGGCCACCTCAAGAATCTGTCAATCATCGTGAGGCAGTAACGCAGGTTGTCTACCTCCGGCATGATGATAATGTCCAGATGGACGTGCTCGAAGCGGTTGCTGGGCACGTGGAAGGTGTCAAGTGCGGCTCGGTTATGCCGACTGACCTTGGATCGTTGGCATGGTTCACAAGATCGAGCCCAATGGACTCGACGTCTTTCCTGATGCCAGGCCAGACAAACAGGGAGGTAATGATTCTTGTAGTCGTGCGTGGACTAGGGTGCGCCAGCGAATGCAGGGAGTCGAAGGCAAGACGGTGCAGGTTGGCTGGAAGGTAGGGCCTGATGATGCCATCCTTTATATTTCAGGCGATTGAAGAGCTATCGACATGGAGTACTTGCAGGTCTACGATGCCCTTGTCCAGCAGATGTTTCAGCTCGTCGTCCTCGAGCTGTGCTGCCTCAATGTCCCGAGCAAGCAGAGCGGATGGTATGGCGATTGCGTTGACTCTGGATAGAGTATCATCCACTACATTGTCCTCACCCTTCACGTGCTCCAGGGTGACATTGAATTGGAGGATGTAGTCCAGCTGGCGCTGTTGCCTTGGGGAGGCCTTGTCCGACCGCTGCTGGGCCGCGAAGGTTAAAGGGTTATGGTCGGTAAGCACTTTGAAGCTCCGCCCCTCCAAGTACCTCTTAAAAAACTTGATGGCCTCGAAAATGACCAACAGCTCTCGGTCGTAGGTGCTGTACTTCTGTTGCGTGGGTGACAGCTTGCTGGAGAAGAAATCGACCGGATGCCAGACGTTGTCAATTTCCTGCTCTAGGACGGCGCCGATGCCCTTGTCGAAGGCGTCTGTCATCAGGCGCCGTGGCGTCAATGGCGATTGGAAGGTGTTGGTTGTGGTCTTTTTCAAGTCCTCCTTGCATCTCTGGAAATCTGCTTCCACTTCAGGGGTCCAGCTGACCTTGACTTTGCGTCCTCTGGGAAGGCTGCACAGCATGTCGTTCAGCGACGCCTGACGTTTGGCCGCTCTAGGAACACAGCGTCGGTAGTGGTTTAGCACCCCCAGAAAGCTGCGGAGCTATGTGGCCGTCTCAGGCTTAGGGATCTCCATGATGGCTTCTACCTTGCGTGCTGATAGCCGGAAACTCTCAGACGAGATGGTGTAGCCCAGGAACTTGACAAGGGGCTGACCCACCTGGCACTTCTGGAGATTGATGGTGAGTCCTGCTTCTCGCAGTCGCTGGAAGATGAGACGAAGATGTTCCAGGTGCTCTTGAGGTTTTGGGACTTGATGCGCGCATCTTCAATGTAGGATCTAACGAAGGGCATGTTCCGGAACAGCGCATCCATGAACGCGCCATGCGTTTGCGTGGCGTTGCGCAAACCCATAGAGAGGTACAAGAACTCGTAGAGCCTATAAGGTGTTGTGACGGCCGTCTTGCTGATATGTTCTTCTGCCATAGGGATTTGGTAGAATCTCTTCTCCAGATCCAGCGTGGTGAAGACGTTGCAGTCATGACAGTCATGCAGAATATCGATCTGGACGTGTGCAGGCGTTCACTTGGCGGTAGTCGCCTGTCATCCTGTATCCACTAGATTTTTTAGGCACCATGTGTATTGAGATCACCCACTGGCTGGACGAGGGCCTGATAATGCCCCTTTTTAGGAGTTCGTCGATCTCCTGCTTGGCCCCCTGAAGACGCTCGCAATGGAGCCACCGTGGGCGCTCGAAGACCGGAGGGCCCTCCGTGAAAATGTGGTGCACAACTGGAGTGCCGCTAAGGTTTGCCCGGGGCTTGGTGATGTCAGCGAACTCCACCAAGAGCTGATCGTAGGCCACGTGGTGTTTGTCCTCAAAGGAGCAGTTCTGGATGCCAACGCCAAAGACTTCTGTGGTGTGGAGCGTAGCTTCGACACTGAGGGTGGTGGCGGAATCGGCCAGGCGACGATGCTGGAGGTCCACCAGGAGGCCAGTGCTGACGAGGAAGTCAGCGTCTAGAATCGGGTTGTGGACGTCGGCGATGATAAGGGCCAAGTGAAGTCTCGACGAAGCTCCAGGTTGAGGGTCACCATTCGTTGGCAGTACGTCTTAATGATGCTTTTGTTGGCTGTTGCCAGCTGCAGGTCTTGGACAGGAGATTTTCTTTCCACAGCCGAGAGTAGCAATAAGGACACGACCGATCCGGAGTCGACCAGGAACCGTCGGCCAGCGTTCCGGTCCATGTTGAGGATGCGATTTTCACGGAGCTGATCTTTGCTGCCAGCAGTCGCCTCAACTGACGGCCGCGATGTTAGTTTCCCTGGTTGACTGATGATCTGAAGCTGCAGGGTTGCTCGCATTTGCGAGCGTCGGCGCCAAATTGGTGGTAGAAATAATAGAGCCAACCTGGAGTAGATGAGCGTGGTCTATTTCTGCTTCGGCGACGTGGCTGATGGGCACCCTCAGTTGGCCGCGGTTGAAACCCACAGACGGCGCTTAGAATCAGGTCGTTGGATGCGTTGAGCTTCGCTAGAGCTGCTCGTATGCAAGCAAGCTACTCGTGTACAGTTCGTACTTTCCATTTGCTGGAGCAGTGCGCAGGACATCCAGAAGGTCCTGAATGGAGTCCTGGTCGAAGGAGGTGACGACGAGGTTATATTTTGTCAAATCTGAGTGGACGTTGCTCACGCCGAATAAGGCCTCGATCTGCATGAACCACGCTTCCGGGGAACGTTTCCAGAAACCCGGAAGCTTACACTGGGTGACAACCTCCACTGGGGCGCCATTTTGTTGAAGTGGTGGTGGTTAACCATCGGTCCCTCCGGCGTCATTTTCATTTACCATCGAAGAATTTTCTTGCAGAGGGTTTTTTGCAAGATTTGTGGCAAGGGAGTGGGCGAGCTCAACCTGCCTCGGCCATCTGGGTGTTTCCTCTGTTTTTCTTAACGCGACGCGGCGGCGCGATACGAAGGGTTACTTTAGTCGGGGTCACCACTATGGACTGTGTAGGGTGCGGGTTTAAATAATGAAAGACAATCCAATCATTAATAATATTTTTAATTATAATTTCAAAGTTACAATGGCACTAGGGCTGTTATTAAGTTTGTGTGTGTGACAAGGTTAGCTGTCGCTCGTGACGAGGTTGACAAGAGACTGAACTCGTTGCCTGGCTATGCGTGGCTCGATTGTTTACAACGTCGGTCAACAGTCGTGGCTGCAGTTGCCGCTTGCGCCTGTGACTGCGCGGAACGTTCTGGGGAGCAATCCACACATATACAATCAAAGTATACACCAAAACAAAGTAAAAAATTTCAAAAAAAAAAAATGTAGCTTTTTTGGGAACAGCTTATTAAGTGTGTTCTGTATTGTTTGTCTGCTATATCGGTACTAAGGCATGAAAATTAAAAAACCGTTTTTGAAAAGGTTTTTTTCCTCTTCTTTCGAACGCAACAAACCCCGTTGAAATCGGCCTATTCGTATAGAAATGGCAGCAAAAATACTGAAAACGAGCGATCAATTTTTGTTCAATTCGTTGGTTTACATTAAAAACAATTTTATTCATAGAAGACGCAAAAAAATTTTTAGGCCCTAAAAATTTGGGAAATTTTTTTTTTTTTTTGTCTAGAATCGGTAGAAAAAATTTCAGAAAATTTAAAAAAAGTCGGAGAGAGTCCTGCTTTTTTAACGTGGACGGTCTCAGATGTCTGTCTAAAACTTTTTTTTAACTTAATTTTACATCGCAATAAGAGCATTCATGTTTTTCCATTTTATAATGTGTTTTAATATGTGGAATGAAATTTTTTGAAGATAATCAATCCAAGAATTTTAATGAAACTTTTAGGTTACAAAAGCTTGACTATTAATTTAATGAAAATTTTTTTTTATAATACTTTATTTATTAGTTTTCAAATTTGTCATTTTTAAGAAAAGTAACCTAAAAGTTTCATTGAAGTTCTTGGAATATCATCTGATACATGTTCATTTTATTAAAAAATAAACCTTAATCTGATTCCATTAAAATTAAATTTTCTGTAATTAAAAATTTTTCGATTGTATGGGCTGTGACAGTGAGTGATCGTAATTAAATAGTAATAAAATAGGTAACGATTTAGGATTTGGCGCGAGTCACGTGACTGTCGAACGCAGATCAGAGCGGACCTCTGAGGTGGTAGAGCGGGAATCGGGAAGCCACTCGTAATTTTCGTGTCCGTGCGTTAAGACGTACATGAAATTCAACTCGTCTCCGTTCGACGTATTATTGTACTTTTCGTGAGTAGCACACCGTCGAAGAGAGTTTTGTAAGTGACAGAAGGTGCGGGATCGATTGTCATCACCCGGGAAACATTCTTTTGTCAAGACGAGTTAACCGGCTTTTGAAAGCCACGGACGACGGGGAACTAGACCGACGTCCGGCAGACGCGCGAAGATCTGGAAATCGATTCATGGCAGATCTTGAGGAAGCTTACTCGTGTACGGGAGTCGAAGCAATTATTGTCATTCGCGTCGTGCGTTGTTGTAGAGCCGTAGTGTGAGAGTGTGGTGTTTACTTGTGAAGCTGTCATTTCACGTCGATTCCTGGACCGCTTTACGACGGCTGTACAGCGACTCGAGTGTGGTATCGATTGCGGCTGGTAGGCATCGTAGCCTGGCATTTTGCTTAGCCTGACGGCTTGGTATGAGGTGCACCTTCGCGATTCCGTCAGTTCATTGTATATGTGCGAGTGAGTGTGAACGCGTGTCAGTGTATTTAGTACACTTTTATTGTAATAATCTTTGTTTTTCTCACGCGCGCGTAAGCTGCCGATAGCAGCAGGTTGTTGTGAACGTGCACAGTCTGATTAAGAGAACATCGACTATTTTGTTGTTGTCAGTTTAAATGCTCAGTTGTGAGCAATTAATAATTCTTTACCGTATTAATTGGTAATATTGTATTAGTTTTAAGTTAATTTCTTTTTTTTATTAAATATTGAGAATTAACTTGTGTGAAACCTTACTTATTTCTAAACCGGTGTTCCTCATGCTCGATCCCATAGCCCGCGCCCACCTACCGAAATAACGAGCTGTCGTGCCCTCCCCTTTTTAATAAATCATGTAGGGATTTATAAACGCGGACGGTATTTTCCCTATTTCAGGAAGTTTGTCGGCACGGAGCCGACTGTGACAGGAGATTATAGTCGCTGGCATCAAGGACAACGGGCCTTCGAAAGTTGTATTCCCGAGTCCACTTTTTGAATTGCAGCACTATAACATGGCAAAAGTCAAAAAGTCGGCCACTTCTAGGATAATATTAATAAAAAAAAAAGTTCTCAAAATTCATAAATCACAATTTATTTTGTTGATACTAATAATAAGGTTACTAAAAATTTATTTGTCCGCGCAAAATAAACATTTATATTGTTCATATTAGCTAAAAGAAGTTTAAAAATGAACACGTATAAGTTGCAGTAGAATTGTAAGTTACTCTTTCTTCATTCCTTTTTTTGCCCATTGTTTATTAAAAAACAAAAACAGGTACAAAGAAAAATTTGTCACTGATAAATAACCACATAAAACCAAACAAATTCAACAGAGTAAATGCGTAGGGAAAAATCTCGTACGTAAAATCACATATAGCAGATGACGTCCAATTCGCTTTATGCAGCTGCGGAATTGCAGGACAGAAGTCTACACAACTTTTTTTTTTTTAATTGTTTGTTTATTCGGTGTTTAAAGACAAAATTATTTCTAAAGTACAAAAGATTTAATTTTTAAGTCTCAGGAATACGTTTTTGGGGTTTATTTTAGTGAAAAACAAAGATTTATACTTTTTTTCCCTGCGGAATTACAGGACATAATTAAGGTACGCTTCACCAAAAGCATCTATTAGTGAGATTTTTCGATGTAAAAATAATATATACGTTCTTTTAAACATAAAAATCTATCAAGCTGCAATTTTTAAAAAATTATAGAGCCATTAAAAAATTTAATTAAGTCTTTTTACATTGTTTACCACTAATTAGTTGTAATTATCATGGTTCGACGTAAAAAACCAAGACAAACTTATTTCGCTTGTCAAATTTTTTCTTTTGCATATTTTGAAAATTTGAAATCGTTTTCAGATAGCCTGAAGACGTAGTTGAGCCCTGCTGATTAACATTTCATACAAATTTCGTTAACTCATTAAATCTAGTCATGTTAAACGTAAAAACGTGATCGGGGCGCTCAAATGGCCGACTTTTTGACTTTTGCCCGTATACAGAGAATAATGAAAGTTAAAACATCATAAAATTTTTTTATTCAACAGAAAAAATAAGGAATTTTTTTAAATTTATACAGTATACAGAAGAATGATCAAAATTAAATTTGATAGACGAAAAAAATTTCCAAAACAAAAATTTTGAAAGAAAAAAGTTTTCAATTAAAATTAAAAAATTCAACTTAATTACTTTTATATTACTGGTGCCCTAAAGTGCTGATTTTACGAACGCAAAAGACGTATTTTGAGTGCGTAAAATCGCCTATTACATTTCAGCTCGAGCAGCGTGCGTTTAATTTTAGCCGTGAAAAATAATCATAATAGTATGTCCGAGCATGCAGCTGCAGGGAGACGATCGATTATAATTATAAACGGATTTCCTTGTGCAAAATAAATGAAGTGAAAATATACAAAACTTTGAAAATTTGTGAGGATTATTAAAAAAGTAATCTTCATAATCACAGCACTTTTAAAAGTTTGTTTTCGAGTTGATTTCCTCCAGCAAGTGAGGTTACTCTTGATTCACCATGCTCGGCTCTTCTTTACCTACAGAACTAGATCGGCTGAGTCTTCATTATCGTGAATTGTAAACTGACTCTTGCTTCAGTTACTTAATTTAATATTGAAAGTTATGATTCGGTATAAAATTAATATTCCATAATCTCAACATATTTTTAAAGTTTTTTATCACCTCACTTTTTTTATTTGCACCTGCAGAGAACCCTTTTTTAAATAATAATCACCTAGCTCACTGCCCATATGCAGCTGCGTGGCGAAAATCAAGTTCAAACTACAAACTTTTGGAAGGGATTTGCTAATAAACTTTATTTTTTGAATAATTTTAGCAAACTTTTTAAGTTTTTTATCACTTCACTTTTTTTATTTACACCTGCAGAATATTTTTTTTACTCAAATCACTTAGCTCACCATGCAGAATATTTTTTTTTCTCAAATCACTTAGCTCACCATGCAGAATATTTTTTTTACTCAAATCACTTATCTCACCATACTGCTGCCCGTACTCAGCTGCAGCTGCAGCATCTAGCAGACTAGAAAATGTAGCTAGATTATTTTTCACGGCTAAAACCAAACACGCATGTTGATATATATACCGAAACTACTTTCTATACTTAAAACACCTTTTCTAACCTACCAAAATCGAAATCTAGCATAGTTGATCAATAAAATTATATTTTTTAAGCATTTTGGGGCAGTCGTAATATAAAATAGTATACATAATACGTGCGTGAATTGCATTGTTCACATACTTGTGCTATTGGCGTTGGCAAAGCCGACGCCAGCAAGTGTGCATGAATGTCGCATTTTACGCACTTATTATATAATGTACTATTTGGAAAACTTTCATCGAAACGACATTATTAATTTTATATAAAACCGCAAATTTTTTAAAATTCTAAATTTTTTTAATGTATAAGGACAATCATAAGATTCAATAGAATTTTTACATTCAACACAAAAAAATGCAATGGTTTTTTTTCACTTATAAAGTAATATAGATCGAATGATAAATTTTTAAAATTAATAGAGCAAAAAAACAAAATTTTGAAAAAAAAATTTATTTACTTTGTGAAAATTTTCATCCAAATGACATTATTAATTTCATCAGATTTTTGGTTTCTTTAAATATTTGATTTGAAGATGTGCATCTTGATAGAGTGACATACAATTGACCATGAGAAAAAATTGGTTTATCAACAGACGCTGGGCGCCCGAGATCAACAAAAAAGCTGATTGGCTACCCCTCAAGCTCTAAGCCTCCAAAACCTTGGGCACCTGAGTTCAACAAAAAGCTGATTGGCTACCTCCCAAGCTTTAAGCTCCCAAAACCCTGGGTGCCCGAGTTCAACAAAAAAGCTGATAGGCTACCCCCCCAAGCCCTAAGCCTCCAAGACGCTGGGCACCCAAGTTCAACAAAGAAACTGATAGGCTACCCCCAAGCTCTAAGCCCCTAAAGCCCTGAGCGCCCTAGTTCAACAAAAAAAGCTGATCGGATACCCCCCAAGCTATAAACCCCCAATCCCTGGGTGCCAGAGTTCAATAAAATAAACTGATAAGTTGGGGGGTTAGAAATTGAGGGAAAGCTATATCGTTCTTTGTTGAACTCAGGCGCCCCGGGTTTTGGGGGTCTAAAGGTCATAGTCGATTAGGTTTTTTGTTGAACTCAGGCGCCCAGCGTCTTGGGGGCTTAGAGCTTGGGAGGTAGCCAATTAGCTTTTCCGTTCAACTCCAGTAGCAAGGGTTTTGGGAGCTTAGAGCTAGGGGGGTAGACAATCAGCTTTTTTGTTGAACTCAGGTGCTCAGGGTTTTGGGGGCTTAGAGCTTGGGGGTAGCCAATCAGCTTTTTTGTTGAACTCGGGCGTTCAGGTTTATGGGGGTTTAGAGCTTGCCGGTTTATTAAATTGTTTATAAAAATTAATTTATTTATCGCTCTCCCCAGCGTTATGGGGGCTTAGAGCTTGTCAGTTTATTTAATTGTTTATGAAAAATAATTTATTTATCGCTCTCCCCAGCGTTATAGGGGCTTAGCTTGGCGATTTCATTAATTGTTTATAAAAAAAAATTTATTTACCGTTCTCCCCAGCGTTATGGGGGTTTAGAGCTTGTCGGTTTATTTAATTGTTAATAAAAAATTATTTATTTATCGCTCTAATATCGTTTTGATCTGTTTTCACATCTCTATTCAATATAATTGAAAATAATTCAACTGTAGAACAACTTTTTAATTGTTTTTAAAAACATCGATGAGATTGAATTCAATCTATACTTATGATTGAATTTAATCTTTAATTTTATTTTTTATAATTTTGTGTGTTAACAAAACATTAATTTGGCTGCACCTGAGGCTCTCCAAATGGAAGTCTGAGGTGCAGCCGAAAAAAAATGTTTTTGACTAAAATAACGCATATTTAAGGTACTTTTGGCTGCGCCTCAGACTCTCCAAATGAAAGTCTGAGGCGCAGAGAACGGGTATACTGAAAAGTGACAGAAAAAAATCTCGTCGAAAATTTTCTCGTCGAAATCACAATCGGCATTGCTAACGTAAATATATAACGAAAATCACGGGGTTCAAATACAAGCACAGCCTTAGAGCATGTAACTGCGCTTTTACTATAAACACCCGGTGCACAAGGGGAATCATTCCTTGGAGATGATTTCTTCCGAAAGTTTAGAGTCCAGGGTGTACACCTGGGACAATGGGTAGTCGGTGCACCCTGGAGATGACTTCTCCAGGAAGTTTTGAGTCCAGGTAGGCCAGGGTGTACACCTGCGGCAATGGGTGGTCACTACGCCCTAGAGATGATTTCTCCAGGTAGTTTTGAGTCCAGGTAGGCCAGGGTGTACACCTGGGGCAATGGGTGGTCGCTGCACCCTGGAAATGGTTTCTCCAGGAAGTTTTGAGTCCAGGTAGGCCAAGGTGTACACCTGGGGCAATGGGTGGTCACTGCGCCCTGGAGATGATTTCTCCAGGAAGTTTTTAGTCCAAGTAGATCAGGGTGTACCCCTGGGGCAATGGGTGGTCACTACGCCCTGGAAATGATTCTTCCAGGGAGTTTTTAGTCCAGGTAGGCCAGGGTGTACACCTGGGGCAATGGGTGGTCGCTGCACCCTGGAAATGGTTTTTCCAGGAAGTTTTTAGTCCAAGTAGGCCAGGGTGTACACCTGGGGCAATGGGTGGTTACTACGCCCTGGAGATGATTTCTCCAGGAAGTTTCTAGTCCAGGTAGACCAGAGTGTACACCTGGGGCAATGGTTGTTCACTTCGTCCCGGAAATGATTTCTCCAGGAAGTTTAGAGCCCAGGTAGGCCAGGGTGTACACCTGGGTCAATGGTTGGTCACGTCGTCCCGGAGATGATTTCTCCAGGAAGTTTTTAGTCCAGGTAGATCAGGGTGTACACCTGGGGCAATGGTTGGTCACTTCGTCCCGGAGATGATTTCTCCAGGAAGTTTCCAGGGTGCAGTGACCACCCATTGCCCCAGGTGTACACCCTGGCCTACCTGGACTAAAAACTTCCTGGAGAAATCATCTCCAGGGCGCAGTGACCACCCATTGCCCCAGGTGTACACCTTGGCCTACCTGGACTAAAAACTCCCTGGAAGAATCATTTCCAGGGCGTAGTGACCAACCATTGCCCCAGGTGTACACCCTGATCTACCTGGACTAAAAACTTCCTGGAGCAATCATCTCCGGGACGAAGTGACCAATCATTGACCCAGGTGTACACCCTGATCTACCTGGACTATAAACTTCCTGGAGAAATCATCTCCAGGGCGTAGTGACCATCCATTGCCCCAGGTGTACACCCTGATCTACCTGGACTAAAAACTTCCTGGAGCAATCATCTCCGGGACGAAGTAACCAATCATTGACCCAAGTTTACACCCTGGCCTACCTGGGCTCTAAACTTCCTGGAGAAATCATTTCGAGAGTGCAGTGACCACCCATTGCCCCAGGTGTACACCCTGGCCTACCTGGACTCAAAACTTCCTGGAGAAACCATTTCCAGGGCGTAGTGACCACCCATTGCCCCAGGTGCACACCTTGTCCTACCTGGACTAAAAACTTCCTGGAGAAATCATCTCCAGGGTGCAGTGACTACCCATTGCCCCAGGTGTACACCCTGGCCTACGTGGGCTCTAAACTTCCTGGAGAAATCATCTCCAGGGTGCAGTGACTACCCATTGCCCCAGGTGTACACCCTGGACTCGAAACTTCCGGGAGAAATCATCTCCAAGGAATGATTCCCCTTGTGCACCGGGTGTTTATAGTAAAAGAGTAGTTACATGCTCTAACGCTGTGCTTGTATTTGGACCCCGTGATTTTCGTTATTTATTTACGTTAACAACGGCGATTGTGATTTCGACGAGATCTTTTTCTGGCACTTTTCAGTATACCCCAGAGAACCGCAGCCAAAAAAAGAAGAGCTTGAGTTCCGATATTTTTGACTAAAATAACTGTTGAATCATGTGAATATTCCGGCATTATTTATACTATTATTTGAAAACACGCAGTATGAGTGTCATATGCAAAACTGCTATGCGCATGCATGTGTTCTAAAGCTACTGCCGAAGACTGACGGCGTAGCTACACTCTCCGTGCTGGTACTCGCGCGTACGGTTATGCGATGTAAGGCTTATCGAAGCCAAGTATATTTTTTTATTCAATAAACTTCAATAACTATTTTAACCAAACTGAACCCTTATTTCACGATCCTCGATCTTTTATTTACAACACGGTAGCCGCGAGCGTAGTTTAGTCAACAAAAAGTGTGGTTAAAAGTAAGAAAAAGTTTGGTTAGTGAAAACATGTGCTTCGAAAATTTTCTCTTTTCTATGCCACTTTTAAAGGAGCATAGAAAATATTTTCACTGATAATTAGCTTTGAAGCTAAGTAAGTAAGAGGCGTAAAAAGCCTGTAGAAAAAATCCGTGCAAAAAGTTGATGCACGAGGATTTAATTTTGTGAAACCGCATGGCGCGTCGTGAGGTTAAGCGAGCGTATGGCGAAAAGTGAGGTTAAGCACATGTTGAGATTCTTTGAAAATTGAGTCTTGAATTAAATGAACATAGCAAATGTTTAATTGGATAAAAGACAAAATAAATATCGGTGAAGAGTCGAAATTTACGGAAATTTCTATTAGTAAAGAGAATAGAAATTATTTAAGAAAGAGATTTCTAAGAGGCTTTATTAATGTTCTGAAAGTAAATTTATACATAGAAGAGAGTATAAGATTAAAACTAAAACTGGCTAAATATGCAAAGGTCAACGATATTTCAGTTCCTATTTTTGATGGGATTGATCATGAAAATTAGAAGTTCAGATTAATGGCAACATTGGATTATAAAGAGTGTTTAGAACCAGCAGAACGAGAAAAAGATGCCGGTGAAAAAGCAGAGGATTGGAAAAAGAAGGACTCAAAAGCAAAAACACTTTTGATCAGCACAATGTCAAACAAACAGCTAGAGTATGTACGTGAACGCAAGACGACTCTAGAGATGATGAATGTTTTGAAAAGCATGTACGCAATAGAATCTACAACTCTACAAATAATAAACAAACACAAGCTAGAACAAGTGAAGTTAAAAAATTATGACACACCTGAAGAATTCTTTGTGGATTTTGAAAAGGCATGCAATAATTTCAAAGCTGCCGGTGGAAAAATAAGTGATGAAGAAAAAATGCGTTTTATGATTAATGCTTTACTAATAAGTTATTGTTATATTGGTGATTAAATTGATTTAGTGCCAGCTAAAGACGGAACAGTGGATCTTGTAAAAGCTAAAATACAAGAGAAAAGCTTATGCAAAAGTGAAATGAATAAAAAACCAAGAGATAGTACTTTCAATGCAAAAATGAAAGGTACTTGATTCCAATGCGGAAAATTCGGGTACTACAAAAATGATTGCCCACAGCAACAACAAAGCAGCAACGGCAGAGGTGCTCACTCTAATCGAGGTACAGGAGCTCAATACTATCAGCGAGGTCAGCGAGACAACCAACGAGGCAACGGCAGAGACTGTGTTCATCGAGGTCAAGGACGAGGAGGACATCGAGCAGCAGAGTCAACCAACGAGCAGTGCAGCTAAACCAAGAGCTGGGCGATGGAAGTGCACGTAATAGTTTGAGTGAAAACTTAAGTGAAAATAAAAATAAAATAAAGTGGTTTCTAGATAGTGGTTGTACAGATCACATAGTTAACAGCGAGGATTATTTTTGTGGGTACGTAAATTTAAAAAATCCAATTAATGTTAAGTTGCCAAATGGCAAAATTATAAAAGCGACTAAGTTAGGAAAAATTAAAATATTTTTTAAAAATTATGATAGCATAGTTCATGTTGACTTAAAGAATGTTTATTTTGTTGATGGAATAAGAAAAATATTTTGAGTATTTCTAGAATAATTGAACCTAGCACTGTTGTGATTAAGAATGAAAATGCCAAAATTTACAACAAAAAAAAATTCATAGCTATTGCAAATAAAATTTATAATTTATACGTTTTGGATAGTTTTGTTGATAAAAATAAAGATGAAAATATTTATGCAAATACTTTGAAATTGACACATAAAGAAAAATGGCATTAGGGCTTCAGGCCATCTAAATTTTCAATATTTAAATAAATTAGTTAAAAATAAACAGCTTGAAGGTTTGCCAAATAAGTTGGAAAATGATATTTTGAAATGCGCGAATTATATGAGAAAGTTTTTTTGTTTAAAATTTTTGAAAAAATGGGCCCAAAAAGATGGGGCCGGGACCTTATTTTAGGCCCTACGGATCCAAAGTCCGTTTTTTTGACCGAAAACCCCTATTTTTGACTACGGATTCGGAATGGGCGGAAAATTTTACGATTTTAAGGTATTGTTTCAAAATATTTTTGGCCCTTTTAAGGCTCATTGATCAATAATAACTTGCAATAACAGGTGTTTGAGATTTACCGCCTTTTATTGCCACGTGATTGGTCAAGCGAGCGACCCACGCCAGAGCTGCCCAGAGTGACCAGTTTCCGCCCTCACCAGTCTTGCTGCGACCGTGATACCGCGACCACGCATCACGGGACTCAGCGCTGTCGTCGTAGATCGACCGCTTATCTACGACGATTCCACCTAGTTTCCCAGAGGTAGGCTGCTACCCGGTCAAAACGGCGTGACCACTCTCCTCTATTGTAAACACTTAGATACCGATAAATAAATTTACCACAAAAGTTAAAGCTCATAATTAAATGCCAGTGTCAGTTATTTGAAGCCCAGTGATTTCCTGCCTTCTCCTCGTCCCTTTTCGCTCGCGTTAATTTCTAATTCTCGATTATTTGGCATCCCTTGTGGGGAAAAGTTCCCCGGAAAGAAGCGCGTCGCGAGTGAAAATAGAAGAGAAGTGCATCGACGCCGCCAGTTTCATAACCGCAAACGGCAAAGACGCCTCGCCGGAGAGCCACGTGAAGCTTCGCGGCCATATTGGAAAAGGGGAGGAGTCTCGCCTACAGCACGAGCCACGGAGCAACAAAGACGCCCAACGGCCCGACCAAAAACTAAGACGACGGTGGATCGGAAGGCGACTCGGCAACACCGATTGCCATCAGCTGAAGACCATCGGCCTGCTACATCCCTGCCGCACTGCAGCCCCTCTGCAGTGGGAGAGAGAGAGAAGGCACCTCGACCAGCTGACTCCGCTAATACGGTGGGTCCGCTCCAAGTCGCAAACTTGTGTTGCGCAATTTAATAATTTCAATTTTTTCTTGTATTTGTTTAGCCTTGGAACTGTGTGGGTAAAGTTAGCTGCATTGTTCTCCATTCTATTTTGCCTTTTTCTTAAATTTATTTATTTTTGTCTTTCCAAAACAAATAGTCAGTTGACCCAATTCCTCAATAATTGAGTACAGCTGTTACTATTTTGGTAAACAATTGATTATTTTAGGGTCAAGTGACCAATAAAATTAGGAATAATTTTTTCAATTTTTACTTTGTTAATATTGAGCTCACCTGAAAACTTAATTTTATTTTATTTTGTTCCACCTTATCTGACATTATTGAATTTGCAGGTGAAACTACCTGTTAAACTGAGGTCCATGCTTACAGTCCAACCACATCTGAGCAACCTTTGGCACCTGTGGGAGCAAGCGAAGGGACTTTCTTCACCAACTGGTAGTCCTCGAGCCCTCGTACAGCTGCAGCAGCACTCCCAGAGTTCTTCGATAACCTTGGGTTCAAATGTACTGTTTCTTATGGTTGTTAGAGTCAGCGTTGGAATCAATTTTTTGCCATTCTTATTTAGTATAGTATAAGCTCAAATTATTTACATTGTTGAAATAGTTACTGATTGTTTCACTTTTTCAATTATATATTTTTTCAAAAATTCGAATTGAATTTTTTTATACATTTTAGGTTGTTTCAAGACCAATTTTCAAAAGATCCAAGTGCCTAATAACCCTTGCCTACTCAACCCAATTAGAGTTGTTTAGGGATCTTGATTTCCTTTTTTTCTCTATAGTTTTTTTATTGATCTATTTACCTTTTCTCTTCTACGCTTAATTTTTGATTTTTTCACCTGCTTCATCTTTTCTAAACTTTCATTAAAGATTGTGCTTAAGTTTTCTTCCAAAATCAGCCAACTGCCTGGCTTAGTTGTTTGTTAGTTAAATTGTATTTCAGTTTAAATTCTTTCCCACCAAATAATATTCATAAGTTTAAATATTTTTCAATTTTCTTTTATTCAAAGAATTAGTTGTTATTAAATATTAAGTCTGAATATTTTTCAGCATTCTTTTATTTAAAGAATAATTGCCTCATATTAATTGTATTTCAATTAAAGATTGTCCTACCACTGATATTCATAAGTTTGAATATTTTTTCCATTCTTTTGTTTAAAGAATAATTGCCTCATCTTAAATTGCATTTCAGTTTAAATTCTATTCCACCAATAATATTCATATGTTCGAATATTTTTTCAGTTTCTTTTATTTAAAGAATAATTTCCTCATCTTAATTGTATTTCAATTAAAGATTGTTCCACCAATAATATTCATATGTTTGAATATTTTTTCTGTTTCTTTTATTTAAAGAATAATTGCCTCATCTTAATTGTATTTCAATTAAAGATTGTTCCACCAATAATATTCATATGTTTGAATATTTTTTCAGTTTCTTTTATTTAAAGAATAATTGCCTCATCTTAATTGTATTTCAATTAAAGATTGTTGCACCACTGATATTCATATGTTTGAATATTTTTTCAGTTTCTTTTATTTAAAGAATAATTGCCTCATCTTAATTGTATTTCAATTAAAGATTGTTCCACCAATAATATTCATATGTTTGAATATTTTTTCAGCTTCCTTTATTTAAAGAATAATTGCCTCATCTTAAATTGTATTTCAGTTTAAATTCTATTCCACCAATAATATTCATATGTTTGAATATTTTTTCAGTTTCTTTTATTTAAAGAATAATTGCCTCATCTTAATTGTATTTCAATTAAAGATTGTTCCACCAGTGACATTCATAAGTTTGAATATTTTTTCCATTCTTTCGTTTAAAGAATAATTGCCTCATCTTAATTGTATTTCAATTAAAGATTGTTCCACCAGTGACATTCATAAGTTTGAATATTTTTCCATTCTTCCATTTAATGAATAATTGTGTTTCAATTTACATTTTCACCACTCATGTTTTTTTTGCCTTGTCCAAATCGCCCCAAGTTGAGAAAACAAATTTAAAATATGTTTCAATTTAAATTTTCCCAAGCCAAAAGATAGTCTTAACTTTTACCTATTGATTAATTATTTCAAATACCACCCTACCTTGCAAAACGAATAAACCAAATTCATTTGCGCAAATCCTTAGCAGGCAAGCTATCATCCGAAATCGAATCGTCACTCATTTCGAAATATTTAAGCAAAAAGGAGCCTTGATGATTGACGAGTTAGCAGAGAAGCGCATCCTGCGTCTCGAACAACTCTGGCAAGAGTTTATCCAAAATAATCAAAGCTTAAGAAACTGCCGGGATGTAGACCGTGGCCACGACTACTTCGTCAAAGACATGTTCTACCATACACAGGACACCTTTGATGACGTGTGGTGTGACTACATCCAATTTCTTAAAATTGAGCCACCTGTGACTCCCTTAGTCCAGGTTTTGATATCACCCATTGAGAACGAGCCACCTGAACCGCTTGAGTTTCAGGACCTGGCTAATTATTTTAAATTTCAGCTACCTGCGACACCTCAAGTCCAGGCCTCGGCTACTCATGTCGAAGTCCAGCCTCCTGACCATGTTCAGACTCCGGCACCAATCTACGAATTCAAGTCCTTGATTAAGGCACAGCCACCTGAACCACCTCAAGTTCGGGCTCCGGCGACCCCCTTCAAAATGGAATCACCTGAGACATCTCAAGTCCAGGGTCCAACGAACCTCTCCAACAGCAGGCCGCCTGCGGCTGTCCTGGCTCAGGCAACGGCTAGCGCTTTCGAAAAACAGCCACCTGAATTACTTAGAGTTCAGGCTTCAGCTGCACCTTTCAAAATTCAGCCCCCTGCGACAATTAAACTAATTAAAGTCCAGACGCTGGCTACCATGACAAAAGTACAGCCACCTGAACTAATCCAGCCTCAGGCACCGGCTATACTTTCAAAAATAAAGCCACCTGAACCACTCCAGGTTCAGGCCCCAATCACGATCTCAAGCGTTCAGCCACTTGAAGTAACTCAACTTCAGACCCTGGCTGTATCATTATTTAACTGTTGGGTTTTCGACCCAGGAATTTTCCTTGGACAGAGCATCAGGCTCTTACCAAAATTGCCCAGTAAGCCTCTACGTTTGATCGTACGCTTACTAACCACCCTAGACTTAACCTACAATTATTTTTATATATTACTTAATATTATTTTTATTATGTTCACAGATATTATTAATCGACTACAGTCGATTAAGGCGGGCGGAATGTTTGAGATTTACCGCCTTTTATTGCCACGTGATTGGTCATGCGAGCGACCCACGCCAGAGCTGCCCAGAGTGACCAGTTTCCGCCCTCACCAGTCTTGCTGCGACCGTGATGCCGCGACCACGCATCACGGGACTCAGCGCTGTCGTCGTAGATCGACCGCTTATCTACAACGATTCCACCTAGTTTCCCAGAGGTAGAGTGCCACCCGGTCAAAACGGCGTGACCACTCTCCTCTATTGTAAACACTTAGATACCGATAAATAAATTTACCACAAAAGTTAAAGCTCATAATTAAATGCCAGTGTCAGTTATTTGAAGCCTAGTGATTTCCTGCCTTCTCCTCGTCCCTTTTCGCTCGCGTTAATTTCTATTTCTCAAACAACAGGATACGTATGCTTTTCAGTAGTGCACGCGCAATGCGAGAGTTTTTCAACGCTTAATGATTGGATGTGGCTTGACAAAAGTTAAGCTTGGGCCTTATCTTGGGCCCTGAGAATCTCTCTTCTCCCATGTTCTTAAAGGGGAACATTAATTCAATATCCTAGATTCGGAAAAAGCCGGTATGTTGGACAGAATTTGTTTTGTTCAAGTTTGAATAAAATCAAAAAATCAATTTTTGGATCTTTTGCAATTCAGAAGCGAGTTTAAAAAGCTTTTTAAATCTTTAGAATAAATTTTTTTCTTACAAAGTCATCGGGTTCAATTATTGTGAATAATTAATCAAAGTTTGAAATAAATTTTAGTTTTTTTCCCAATTTTTCAAGGTACTTAAAAAAAGTCCATGCAGTCTTTAATTTTCAAGCGAAGTTTGCGCTCTTTCGTTTCATACATAAAAATTACATTTTTTTGCATGTCTTTATAAAATTTATCAAAATTTAACAAACTTTACCATTATAATATCAGCAAGTTTTGCGTCCTCTCGTTTCATACATAAAAATCATATGTAAAAAAAAATCTTGTCGACTTTTTTTCATTACAAAATAACAAAGAGTTAGTGAGTGAGCGAGTTGTGCTCTATTTACAAAGATTTCTCTCTACTTTTTTGAGATTTTAATCCTTTTTGTATTAAATTTAATTTAAAAAATGGCTGATTATCCAGTTTATGATATTGTAGACGTACTGCTTATCCTAGGTGACTGTCAAAATAACTACCTAGCAGCAGCACGTCGGTATGCAGAGCGTTTTTCTCAAAGGTGTCACCCAAATCACGCGACAATACGCAGGTTGACTAACAGAGCTCGAGGTGGACAACTCACCTGTCAACGCAGAAGTCTTGAATATGGTATGAATGATATCAAAGGGATTGACTATCCTAGCGGTTATAGATCTTGATCCTGAAGTAAGCAGTTGTCAAATTGAACGAGAAATAGGGATTCCACAAGAAACGGTCATACGAGTTCTCGGAAAACTTCGCTATCACGCTTACCATCTTACTTTGGTTCACCAGTTACAGCTAACAGATTTTCAAAGGAGAGTTATTTTCTGCAACTGCGCTTTAGGTAGAATCGCACCAGATTCTGATTTTTCAAGAAGGTTCTATTTTCTGATGAGGCTAAATTTAAAAATGACGGACAACTAAACAGACATAATTGTCATTATTGGTCAAATGAAAATCCACATTGGCATAGAAGTGTAGATCATCAAAATCACTGGAGCGTTATGGTATGGTGCGGTACATCAAATGGTTATTTGATTGGACTCTATTTTTTCATTGCAAATGTCAACAGACACAATTACTTAGAGTTACTACGAGATCGCTTACCTGAGCTGTTGGAAGATGTCGATCTAGACAAAGAATGTGGATACAACAAGACGGAGCTCCACTTCATTATTCACAAATAGTAAGGGAATTTTTAAACCAGAATTACAATGGGAGATAGATTGGGCGAGAAAGCCTGTTTGAGTGGCTTCCTCACTCACCAGATTTAACCTACCCTGATTTTTATTTATGGAGGTATTTAAGGCACAAAGTGTACGCCGAACGTCCAACAACAAGAGAGGACATGAAGAATCATATTCGTTAAGGGTCTGTCCGTATGTGACGGGTGTTACATCGTACACAGTTTTTCAAATATTTATGAACATAGAATACTAAAAAAAAAAAAAAATTGATACTAAAGGGAAGTACTTTTTTTTTAGAAAATTTTCATGTCATTCAAAAATTTTTCACATCTTTCATTTTTCTAAAAATTTAATGCAAAGTCCGTTCCGGGCGTTACCGAAAACAGAAGTGGTTCTGATGTTACCGGTAAGAATACAAGAACTCAGCGAATTATGAAATGATGCAGTTCTGAAAAAAATTCATGTTAAAGTTAAGTCTTGAAACTTTTACGCTCCTATAAAAGTTTTTGTATTTTTCATTTTTTTTACTTAATAAAAATTTATCTTTATGTTCCGGGTGTTACGCGAATTTGTTCCGGGTGTTACGCGTACGAATAAATTTCTTGTAGAACACTGAAAAAATGATTTCTGATACATATTTGATACTATTAAATTAAAAATCATAAATTGAAAAACTCTGAAGCAGTTTATTTAAGAAAAAATATTTTTTGAAGATTTTACATTTTTAACGGGTGTATAATATAAACATTGTTATATAATACTACTTAAATTAAAATCTTTGATAATATAAGATCTAATAGTCAAATTGTTCACCATGAATATATTTTTTAATATTTTATCTCATTTAATTCAACGGAATCTTTTTTTAAAAGTAATTTTTTCTTTTTTCGTCTTTTTTTATCTCTGATTCTTTCTTTATAGTCTGGGCGCCGCAGGGGTTTTCGTGATCCGATAGCGGTCAGCGATCCACCCAGGCTTAAAAGATGTATTTTGACTTCCTAATGAAGAATTTCAAGGGTGGACGGAAAAATTTGTTTACAATTATTTAAACAAATAACAAAGTAAAAAAGTCATTTTTTCGATGAAAAAAATTTTTTTTTTTTTGTTAGCTAAAAATAAGTTGAAAATGTAAGTGGACTTTTATTTGTAAAGTTAATAGTTTTCGAGAAAAAAATCATCCAAGTTTAAAAAAACCGTGCATCTGTAGAAAATCAGTCGAGCCTACCATGGCGGCCGGAGTATAATTTTTTTAAAACTTTGATGATTTTTTTCTCGAAAACTATTGACTTTACGAAAAAAAGCCCACTTACATTTTCGACTTATTTTTAGCTGAAAAATATTAAAAAAAATTTTTTTCATCGAAAACATGAGTCCAAAAGATTGAACGGAGGCAAAAAGACCAATGCTCTAAAATACGTTTAAAAGCTCGTTTAAAAGTGAAAAAAAAAATAAGATATCTGTATTGTTTTTTTTTAATGCTTTAGTAATATTATACTTTTTTCTGCTTAAATAATGTATTAATTCTGAAAGATTCAAGTGCACTTTAACAGCGACGTCCGTGACATGTAACACCCGGAACGCATTTTTTCGGAAAGGGGAGTCTCAAAAAATTTTTCTACAGTAGGGGGGGATAAGTTATCTTAAGATAGCTTTGTAAACAAGAAGCTAAGTAAAAATATTAAAAACTCAAGTCACTATACAAACAATACCCTTTTTTAGCGTTCCGGGTGTTACAGAGAAATAAGAATCTTTACCACAGCACAAAATTTTCTGTAATTACCGAAACAAATTGAAACTTTGCTGAGAGCTCAATCACACTGCATTCTAAAGAGTGAAACATAAGTTATAAATCTTTGTTGATATCGAACGATTTACAATGCTATCAACTTTGCACTAGAATCACACAAGTCAGGCCGGTGGTGTTCATAGATTCATCAACAGGCTAAAAAATTTTAAATTAAAAAAAAAAGTGGTAGAACCAGTATAGTTCCAGAAACTACATATAATTTCTGACCAGAAAAAACGGTTTATATATTTTTTTTTCATAATTTAATTTTTTACTCTGAGGTTCGTTTTTATACGGACAGACCCTTAAGTTTGCAACGCTTTACCAGGACAAACATGACTGAGTACTGAACATTATTTTCAAAGACGTTTACATTAGTGCCTTGAAGCTCATGGTGGAAACTTTGAACATTTATGTCGTGGTTAGTAAAAATAAATAGTTCAAGTGAGTGACAAGGGGCCTCACGTCAAGCAAGCACCCCATCGTGAGCGGCAAGGAGCCTCACGTTAAGCCAGCACCCCATCGCGAGTGGCAGGAGGACTAACGTCTAAGGCCCCTGATTAACTTTAGTCAAGCCTTATTCCATCATTAAGCGTTGAAAAACCCTCCCATTGCTCGTGCACTACTGAAAAGCATACGTATCCTGTTATTGCAAGTTATTACTGATCAATGGGCCTTAAAAAGGCCCAAAAATATTTTCGAAAAATACCCAAAAATCGTAAAATTTCCTGCTTATTCTACAGCTATTGCAACAAATCTTGTCACAACCCGTGACATTTCGGAATTACAACACCCTGATGCGTGAATTTAACAGTTACAGCGCTCAATTTTGAAAGTTGTCTTCCACATACGTTGAGCGCCAATTGTTACAGCGCTCAACAGTAGAAATCCGCGATGTTATTTGGTGCCATTTGTTACAGCGATGTCACACACACACATGTGTTAGAGAAACCACACCATTGTTGACCATGTTACTTTTCTGGACTGTTGTTGGCTGACCTGTTTTAAAATCTTATTTCTCTCAGGCATGCTCTATGCCTGATACCGACAAGGAGCACATGCTGTGGCTGTTAGCCACATTTGGGACTATAAAAAAGTAATCATTTTTATCACATCTCACTGATATACTTTTAACACCCACATTAGCTGATAATTTAGCGAATTGGTCGGTGGAGCGTCGATTAACTTCGAATACTCCAGGCACTATTTTCCAACATGACCTCTCTCACCGCATCTATAACACTTGTGACTTTTTATAAGTAACTCCAGATTTTTATCCATAACCTTTCTCGACTAAGCCGGTATACTTTCGTCTTGCCTCTGTTCACCAGACTGAATCCAGGCAAAATATTCCGGACCAAAAGATTTACTTGTTCCTGTTCTGAACATGGTTGATCCATTTGCACCAAATGACCTTTCAAATTATCTATCTAACCACGTCAACGCAACACCTTTCAGCATTATCGGCAATTCTCTCAGTTGGTCCGTCTAACCCACAAGTTCATTATTTTCCTGGATTTGCGTTAGGAAAACATCAATGCTCGAATCTTTTTGACCATTAATATTCACTTTCCATTTTCGAACTATGGAACCAATGTCAAAACTCCACAGGGTTGACGAGCGTCCTGACTTTCTTGGTGCTTTGAATAGACGCTACAGTCGAGTCTTCTAGCTGCTGGCGCTCTTCTCTATCCAGCCCATCCAACCTTGCTTGCAGCTGTGCCAATTCTGAATGCAAGCGTTGCATTTCTTCACTCCGATGCAGGGCTCTTGTAGGATCCGAGTTATCGCACGGATTATCAAGCTTTGTACTTTCTGTCGTAAGGCTTGAGGCCTGTTCCGAACTGTTCTGTTCCATCATTCTCGACTTCATATTACAACTGTCTTGTCTGTCTTTCCGGCTCATCTCCATCCAAAGTTCTGTAATACATTCAGCATTTTTATTACAGTATGACTGAAGCTTCCTCAATTCCTTGCTCAAACCCTTTAAAATGTTGAGCAGCTCTGGCACGAGCTCGCCAAACGACTCTTCAGCTTAATAGCTATTCGCGTGACCTTTACTGGCCTCATTTTGTGGATTTTCCACGTCTTTATCGACTTTCGTTGGCTTCATAAAGCCATTTTGTAAAGTCTGTCTATGATTGACTTTTGCAACTGAACTTTGTTCCAAGGTACGTACTTCGAGACGAGTTTGGCTCGCAACTCGCGAACCTCCGTCTCATTTTTACGATAGGATTTCCTCAGCTTTCTAACCTCTGCAATGAGAGTTTTGAGGAATTCTCGTAACTCAACTGGCCTGATCCGGCCTTTATCTGCCGTGGCCTAGGCCATTTTGGTCTGCCGTTGCCGAATTTTGGCCTCACCATTATGATAATTTTTCCTAGAGCTTTATGTGTGACTGTGCTCCATGATGGTACCCTTGCTTGGCTTGCACATCTTTGGTCTTGTAGCACTGTTTACAAAAAATAAATAATCCACATGACAGTGTCACGTATCGATCCCCATAAAGATCCCATATTCCCAAGTTGCAACAGACTTACTTATAATCCGCCTAAAAGGAGTTAGGGAGGGGGCCACGGAAATTGAAATTAAGCATTTTGCTAGCCGGCACCTCCGCTCTGCTGGAACAGGTGGGGCGAAGTAGCTTCCCTCGCTGCTTAGCCGCGCTCCCAAACCACTCTCGTCCCCGACACTCGAGTGGTTCGACCGAAAGCTAGCAGCGATCGAAGACCACGTGCAGCACACCTGGACAAACAGAGCCGGATCAGGCAAGGATCCGTCAGTGCAATATCGCCTCGCCATCACCATTGGATAAGGTCCCGGAAGGTCCAGAGAACCTCCCGTGACGATCAACTGCCCGGATTCTCCGGTAATTTTAAGGCAGATTATTGTAATATTCAACTCTGTCGTTAAACTCTGTCATTAAATTGTAACCTTTCACCATTTGTTTTTCAATTAAACAATATCACCTTACCTTACTTTATTTCATTTTACTAACCTAATCAAAAGCCAGACAACAAGGGGACGGGACAACTACGTAAGTAGTTGTTCCAAAAAGACGAAGATCCTACCCCTTTTAAAATAATAACGTCAAGGATTATAAATCCGTAACAACAGTACCACAAACTAATCTATGAAATCTCTAACATAGTAAAACGCTACTCTGCATCCAGCCTGAATAGGAAATAAAATACGTATATTTTCGAGTTATTTTTATTATAAATAACAAGATTCCAACTGCTGGCTTCGTAAATCCCTAATTGTGTACACCAGTGTTGACAAAAACATCAACACCAGCAATTAAGCACATGTTTTGCCAAAAAAAGGAAAAAAATAAAATTAAATATGTACTCGTTTTAACCGTGTCAAAACCATGAACACTAGTCAATGGCACGCTGCGATATCTTGTCAATACAATAATAAATAAATAAAAAAACAACTGATAACCACTGTTTTCATTGTTGAACCAATCAAAATCCCCAGCTTCGCAGGGCTGCCGCAATTCTCTGCGTTATATTGTCACCATCTTGGTTTAACGAATGTAAGGGTATTCAGAACGATGTCATTACGTTACGGAAAATAAAAATAAAAAAAATTCAGGATGAAAATCAGGCTTAAATCGGACAATATTCCCCCGTGACTGGAAATATCCACGCCGAAGTAAAAATTCCAATGGCGAATTGCTAACTAGGAAAAACAAAATATAAACGATCCCAAATTGCACGACAGTGCAAAGAAAAAGAATCCCAGCTGAGTTATCTCTCCACGGCGAGAAATACTCAACTGTTTGTCTCGAAAAAAAAAAACTGCGAGGTGAATGAAATTCCGAGGCGCTATTAATCCACAAAACCCGAAAACAAGAACAAAAAAAATTCCACGGCATCTCACACTCGTTATTAGCAATTTTCAAGTTAATTGAATTAATCCTAATTCAAAAAACTTCGAGTGTTCTATGAACCATACTCGTGTCACTGCAGTCGCAATAAACTCTGTCTCCTCTCTCTCTCTCTCTTTTAGTATAAAAACTATGTCCGGTCTGGCCCCACTGCACGTCGATACACACGCAGTTTCGCAGCTAATCCACCGATCGCGAACAAATGAAAAGAACAATAAGTCACAGCTGTCTTCGTGTGTAATTATTACACCGAATTTTCCTCCCCGTGCCCTTTGCACAGTGCTCAATTTACTTCCCAAACTCGTCAATTTACTCGCCCAACAATATCAAATACCTTGACATCGTTTTGACTCAAATCTCCAAACACGTTTTGGGCGCCGTTTTGTCATAGGGCTCGATCCAAAAAACAAATACCCGCGTCGTCCGTCGAACACTTGCAGACAAAAAGGAGTGCGATGAACTACATCTCCTTATTTATTCTCTAACTGAAAATAAGGGTAACACATACTCGTGAATAATGATCGCAATCTAACTAACTTACAAATTAATTTATAGAGGCGCGTCTCTATAAATTTGGCTCTTCATATTTTCGGTAGGTGGAGTGAGCCTATTTCGTTTTTTTAAAAAGAGAGTCAATAAAAATGTTAATTGCATTTAGATTGTTTAGTAATTTTTTCAATATTGAAAATGAAGATCATGATTTGAGATGTTCTGATTTTATATCTCATAGCATAAGTTTATAAAAAAAAAACTTTATACATAAACGATTCTTATTTTTTTTTTCAAAGACAAATTTTGTTGTTACATTAAGATTAGAAAATTTTTGTGTTTTATTATGCAAATTATTTTTGCCTTCTAACATTAATAAAAATGGAACTAAAAAATTATTTATTTATTTTTATTTTATTCAAAAGCAGAGTAAAAACTGTTAATGTCAATAAAAGAAGTGTGAAAATAAATGAACTTATAATGAATTTTTAGTAAAACTTTGTCACTCTATTTCATTATTTAAACTTTATAGAACTTATCGTGTTTTACAGGCATGTATTTTGATGAATAATATTCAACAACTACGAATTCAATTGGAAGTCATGTTTAACTATATGGGAGGTAGTAATTTGGAACTGGACACAGCAAATATCTTAAAAGAACTTCAAACAAAACTAAATCTTCATTTAAACAGCTTGGCAGAAAAATTTGCCAAAAGCCTTGAGCATCGTATAAAAAATTCAGTCAAAAAAGTTGGAGATTCTTTACTTATTTTACGAGAAACAGGCAATATCAATCAAAAATATCAATTAAACACAGTGTCAATGGAAGCTGATGAAGTACTTAGGCCCTTAATGGATTTTCTGGACAGTAGTTTATCGTATTATGCAGAAATATGTGAAAAAACAGTTTTGAAACGAGTTTTAAAAGAATTATGGAGAATCGTCATCAATGTCCTTGAAAAAGAACTAATACTTCCTCAAATAGCAGATAAAAATGTAAGATTTTTTGTTTTTTTTTTTTAAATTAAGTTCTACTTTTAATTTTGTTTATTTAATATTCGTATACTAAAAAAAAATCTTGGGAGAATCAGATTCATGAACTTGGTTCATTATTTATTGGCAAAAATACATTTGAATAAAAAAAAAAAAAAAAAACACTTGTCTTGGGACGTGTAGAAAAAGCGAAGCTTTTGATCACAACAGAAGCAATTTTGGTTTTATGGCAATGTTGCGAACAGAATCAATTTTATATATTTATTATTTAATTTATTGAGAATATTTGCAAAAGTGTGTAACTCTCAATTTTCTTTATTCGCGGAGTTTTTATTTTAGTTCGATTATTTTATTCAGAGTTTTAGTCGTTATCACAGTTCACGACAAAGGCGACGCCAGAGTCTATCGAATAAGGGTTGACTGGGGGTTTATTCACTAAATATAACACGCGCACTTAAAAATTAGCGAATCGCATCGAAAAATCGTAGGCTAAAAACAACGATATCCTTGGTAATAATGAATCATTTTGGATAAGTTATTTTTATTTTCTCAAACAGAAAAATAAATTTTAAAAATTTTTGACCTGTAATTCTATTTATTTAAAAAATAATATTCCAACATTAAGAATAAAGTTAAAAAAAAAATTAACACAATTATTCATAATTAATTTTAAATCATTTTTATTGCTAAATCTTTTTACAAAATATTGAAATTATTAGGATTATTATTATTGTTATAATATCTGTTAATGAGTTCGTCTCTTTCTTCAAGTCCTGCCAGTGTAGCGTTGGTGCCTGTTATCGGCACCAGCTTTTTCTTTTATTCAGTTAATTACTATTATTTACTTAATGTTGGGCTATTAAGTTTTATTAAATAAAAGAACACAGTTTTTAAGGTAAAATGACGGTTTATTAGTTCATTGAATCAGCGAGATGTAAAGCAATACACATACGGTCTGAACGAGGCTTTGCGCTGAACTACCGGGAGGCTGCGGGCTTGCGAGCCACACCGGCCACCCGATCTGCAGAAGCAGTTAAAAATGAGATAAGAAATTAGGAGGAGAGGGAGCAGGGTTAGGCGACAATCCCAACACTCCCTCCCGCCGAACTGCGACTATCTCAAAATCTAGCACTCGTATATACATTTTAATAATTACAAAAATTAAATTTTCATCGCTTCAGTCTCGCAGCGTGTCATTCAGTTTTCACTTCCAGTCGTACTGGAGCTGCCAGTTTGATTTCCTGTAAACAGATTAGATCAATAAATTATCGAAAAATCATCAATTTTCATTCAGTTTATAGTTTAAAATTCTTTCAGTAAATTTCTCGTGGGAGACCCGAGCCAGTGGCTTCGTAAAAATATCCGCGATTTGTTCCCCAGACTCAATCCAGTGAATCTGAATGAGTCCACGTTTCACACACTCTTTTACATAGTGTTCGCGAACTTCAGTCATATGCCGAAGTCGATTCCAACCGTCTGTCTTCGCCCACGATCCTGCAGCTGTGTTATCACACCACAATCTTACAGGTGTATAAGAGTGGTTCAAAAGAAGCTGCAGCGAGTTATTTAGACCCATAATTTCCTGACACGCCTCGCTCATAGCTACATACTCAGCCTGACATGTAGACAAGGCGACATACGGTTGTTGATGTGTCTTCCAAGCGACAGAATCACCGTAAAGCTTTATAACAAAGCCACAAGTCGTCAAAGACCCTTTACAGTCCGCAAAGCTTGCGTCAGTAAAGGCCTCCATTCTATCATTCTTAGTCGTATAATTCAAGCTTAAATTTTTCGTTCGGACAAGATAAGCGAAAATTCTTTTGACCATACCCCAGTCTTCCTCGGTCGGATTTGTCTGATGCCTACTGATGACGTTAACGGCATAGGATATATCAGGCCTGGTCACATTGGCCAAATATAAAAGACCTCCTACCGCTTCGCGGTACGGGAAACTTAATCAATTCTTGCTTGATAAAAGGGGTCGCGTGTCATCGTCATCCTCTCGCAACTTGCGAGCACGATTCAGAACTTGGTTTGTGACCATGGGAGTTAATACAGGTTTCATCTCAGAAAAACCAAACCGTTTTAATAATTTATCAATATAGCCTACTTGGCTCAGTTTCAAGCTTTTATTCTTCCTGTCTCGATTTATGTCTATGCCTAAAAATACTTTTGGTTCACCCATATCAGTCATTTCGAACTCAGTCTGTAATAAAGTTTTAAATTCATTCAGTTTATTATTATCATTGCTGACCATCAGCATGTCATCGACATATAGTAGCAAGATCAAAAATTTATCGTCCTGTTGCCATGTAAAGAGACAAGGCTCTTTGTCGTTCGATTTAAGACCAAATTTACGTGCAGCCTCAGAGAACGTTTCGTTCCATCTTTTTGGGCTGATTTTCAAACCATACAAAGTACGCAGTAATTTGCAAACTTTCTGACGTTTTTCCGTTTTAGATGCAACCACGCCATCCGGAAGCTCCATATAAATTTCCTCATTCAAGGTTCCATTCAAAAATGCAGTCTTGACGTCCAGTTGACACATTTCTAAATCAAAGTGATTGGCAATCACCAGCACACACTTTACTAGAGACAGACGGGAAACCGGTGCATAAGTTTCTGACAACTCATACTCATTACGATCTTTAAAGCCTCTTATCACAAGTCTGGCTTTGTACTTAACTTGACCATCCGTCTGAATTTTCCTTTTCAATACCCATCGAGAATCGATGATATTAGGGTTACCGCCATCCGCAGTAATTTTCGGTCTGTCAACGATTTCCCACACTTGATTTTTCATCATTGAATCTAATTCGTCGGCAATGGCCTTTTCCCAGAGATCTCGATCGCGAGATGTCACAGCTTCCAGATAAGTCGTAGGATCTTTATTAAGTTTAGCAAGCATAGCGTGATAAACTTCATCTTCAATCTCGTGATTTGCGAGTTGAACGGGCTCATCCGGTAAAAACATTACTTCAGCGCTGTGTGATACAGCAATCGGAATTTCTGAAAAACTTGTATCGTTAATGGTTCTTGGTATTTTTATAAGTGGCACTTGATCGTCATTCTGGATAATCTTTTTCGGTCTACCTCTCTTACGAGGGGGCACTCCCTCCAACTTTAACATCTCAGACGATCTTTCATCTTCCTCGTCTTCAAACTCAATAAGCCATTTTGATTTGTCAACCTCATCAATCGGAGCATCCCAGCCTTTAATACTATCTCGGCCAAACAAATCACCGTAAACTAATTTTTCATTAAACCGGACATGACGGCTTTCATAAAACTTTCCCTCTTCCAGTTGAAGTAATACAAAACCAGTGGGCTTGTACCCGACAAGTATAGTTCGTCGTCCTTCGGGTTTAAATTTCGGCCCGACTTTCCGTGGGATTTTCATGTAAGTAACGCACCCAAAACGTTTAAATTGATCTAAGTCAATTTTTACTCCGGGAACAAATCTTTGGAGCGGAATTTCCATATCAATTCCCTTGTGAGGGGAACGATTGTAGCAATAAATCGCCGCACCAACGGCCAGGTCCCACATATTTTCCAGCAATTTTGAATCAAACATAAACGCACGAACTTTCTTTGATATTGTTGCGTTCAGACGTTCAGGCATACCGTTGTGTTCAGGGGTGTCTGGACACGCGAGCTGTAATTCAGCTCCTTATTCATTCAAAACTTCAGTCGTATGACCTCCAGTATACTCGGTGCCTTTGTCAGTCGGTAAAAAGCAAACTTTCGCGTCTTCACCCAATAAATTCCAGGCACTTTTTACAAAACTTCCAATACACTCGCCTGTCTCAGTTTTTGATTTTACACAGTAGGCCATAGCCAGCCTAGAATAATCGTCCATGCAGGTCACAATATATTTACAGCCTTTCGGATATGAATGAGGATTAATTATGCCCATCAAATCCGAATGAATGACCTGCAGCAGTTTATTCGCTCGTGTTCTGAGAGTATAAAACGGAAGTTTATTAAATTTTGAGACCATGCAGACACCACAATTTTTAATTTCATCAGTAAATTTGACTTTATTCAGTCTGACATTATTGGGAAATATCTTTTGAATACGTCTCAAATACTTCACAGACAAGTGACCTAATCTGACGTGCCACCTCATGGCTTCACGAGTTCTGTCAGTTATTTTATAATCATCAGCGTTCTCATCATCGACAGGGATCCCGTCACTTAAATCTTCACTCAAATGAATCATTCGGTTGCCTACACTACTATCAAAATCAGTTTTACTCATTTGCGGTTTTTCGATTTTATCAGACAGCACAACGGCCTCGTCATCGGCTTTTTCTTCAGTCGGAACAATTTCATTTAAATTAATAATACCTAAATCGTTCTGTTTCGGCTGTTCATTCAAATTTTGAGAATCAACAATTCCTGAGTCTCAGCTTTCGATTATTTCATTCGGTATTAAATTTCTGTTCGCAACCACACTTCTGGTAAAATATCTTACGTTATCAACTGAGTTTAATAAGTAGGCTTGCGGAGTGTATTTAACATTTTCTGACGAGCTTTCAGACGGTTCATTCAGTTTAAATTCGATAACCCAATATGGTTTCGTATAAATCCCTGAAATCAAAATTTCATTCGACCTGGGGTCGTAAACGTCGATTTTCTGGTTATCAAGGTATATACCTAGGCCAGAGTCTGCAAAACGCCTGAGTGATAATAAATTTTCGGTCAGATCTTTAGCACACGTAACTCTATCCAAAATTATTGCTTTATTTTGGTCAGTTTCAAAAACATTAATTGTGCCTACTCCCTCCGTTTTTAAGTCTGCGTCCGAGTCTTTATTGGCACACTTAATAACACCCTGCCTGCTATCATCGAAACCAGTAAAAATTAGTCTCGAATTTGTCATATGCTCGGTAGCCCCCGAATCGGCTATAAACCTAATTATTCTTTCACGAAAGGGAGTTTCAGAATCATCCAGTTGTTTATCATTGTCATTATTAGCACAAACAAAAAGTGTCTTACCTTGAACATTGGAATAACCACTGTTAGCACCTCGTTTTCCACGGTTACCGCGGCCACGACCACGAGAGCCTCGGCCGCCTCCACGACCTCGTCCACGAGGATTGCCTCTATTATTAGAGCACTGACCATCGGACTTGATCTGCTTGCTATCAGTCGCTTCATTCTGTTGATCAGACTTTCTTTTTCCATTCCGTTTGTTTCCGTTCTGCGTTTTCGGAGGTTTTGGGCAGGTTTTGCCCACATGGTCACCTACTACCTCTTCACAGTTGAAACAGCGCTTCCATCCCTTTGGCCACTTGCATTCGTGAGCATAATGCCCGAAGCAGTCGCACTTGAAACATTTCAAAGGCTTCCGTTCTTATCATATGTGGATGGAACATGTGTATGAAAAGCTTGCTGCTGTTTCCGCACGCGCAACTGATCTTCCGCCTCAGACTGCAATAAAAATGTTTTCAACTCCTCATAATCCATGACCTTCCCTTTTGAGGATTTTATTGCAAAATTAGTCACAGGTAGTTGAGGACAGACAGGTAGAATTGAACTATAAAACATATCCCTTTTCTCACTGTCGGTCACTTGCGTACTGTTTTCAGCATTATCGCAAGCTCTAATCAGAGATTCAAACTTGTCCCAAAACTGAGATGCAGATTCACGTGAAGGATCAAACCGCAAACTATAAAGTTTCCTTCGTACTGATAAAGAGGTTAAGTTAACCTCACTTGACTTTATCTCTTGAATCTTTTCAAGAAGTCTGATCGGATCTTCAATATGAATAACTTTGCTGTAGTAGCAAGAATCCAATCGATTGATTAAAATATCCCTCACTTTAAATCGCATATCAGTTATGGCGTTTTCACCAAATGGAATACTTGGCTTAATTGCAGGGTCGATAATGTGTAATAAGCCTCTTGCTTGGAGTTCTGACTCAAGAAAATACATAAAATGCTCCAACTTAGTGTCAGCTGTCAGTTTATAACCACGTTGACTGTCTCCGATTTTATGAAGCATCTCGTATCGAATTTGCTCAGTCAACGTCTGCACAAGTGCTTTATTATAACTTTCTGTACTTTCGGGTTGAGAAGCAGGCTTACTTTGAATATTTTGTACACCATCGGCCACTACAACGTTCTCAATATTTTCTTTAATTATCGGTCGGCTTTCTGTCTGTACTTCCGGTTTAAGGGAGTAGTTGGGCGAATGCGGATCAGTCGGCGGCTGTTGATCGATCAGCCGTTGTTCAGTTAGAGGTAAGGATTTATCTGCCAGTTGAGAAGAAGTATTTAACTTTTCATTCAATTGTTTAAAATCAGGCTCCACCGAACCCGAACTTCGTGGTCCGACAGGCCTGTCGTTTGGAGCTGGTCTCTCTAATCCTGAAGACGTGCTTTCAAGTTCGTACAAACGCTTTCCGTGCTCGACCAATAGTTCTTTAATCTGACCAAGCATGTTTAGTACGCTGTTCATGCCTGAAATATTAGATATATTTTTCATACTGTCTTGGCAATTCACAAGCTTATCATAATTATCATTCGGATTCAATTTATTTTTAACACTTTCTGAACTTTCACTGACTTTACTTTCAAAACTTTCTGTAATCACACCGGTGTTTTTCTGACTTTCTGACATTTTAAAAATTTCTACTTTCGGATAATTCCCGTTTCTGATTTTATATTTTGAAACAATTAGGTTTTTCTTACTGCTTACTGTCGTCCTGTAAATTAATGAATTGCCGCGAACTTCATGAATTATTTTAGGTAGATTTTTACCTGATTTCGTTCTTTCAGTTTCATCCAGCACACGAGAGGCATCAAGCGAAGCAGTTGCCTGCTGCTTCAGATCAGGGAGTGATACTGCAGCCTTATCAACCTTATTCAGCTCTGAAGGTTTCTGATTAACGGCTTCGGGTACTTTCTGAACCTTCCCCGGCTCCAAACTATTCACATCTCCGAGTTTTTCTCCTGCTGTTCTGTCGGTAGGGGAGTCTACACCCTTTAGATCTAAAAGTTTCCAAAGATTGATTTTTAGTGGTGCCATCCGCTTCAGAAAAGCTTCATCGTCCAAAGTCAGATCTTCAATATCTGAAATTATTAACAATCATCAGTATTTTATCAAAAAAAAACCATGACTAGTATAAATTGATTTCAAATAATTAATAGTATCACAGTGATGAGTGTAAATATGAGTTTCACTGGCATGAGGTATGTAAACACCACCAAGAATAAAATGAAAATTTTGATGATTTATTTCAACAAATAACTGTTCAGTTAAAGAGTTTGGATCAGGCTGGAGTGAAATACATTTAGAGGAGATAAGATTTGAAATAGCTATCAGTATACCACCACCAGCAGGTGAATTTGCATATGTGTTTCTATCAAGTCTGTAAACATCATAACCTATCAGACCAAGTTCACTATTACTGATGCCACAATGAAGAGATGTTTCAGTCAATATAATAATCTGAGGTGTAGGTGTAATTATATGGATATTGTTTCTAATTTCAGCTAATTTGGTCCTTAGACCATTTACATTTTGATTATATAATGTAATAGTCAATGATGTTGAAATTTCTCAAAGGTCTAAAATATCAGAAGTTATGTTTATCTTTAATCTTTTTTTTTTTTTTTTTTTGCTTAACAACAAATGTTAAATAATTTTTAAATTGAAAGAATAAGAATAAGAATAAAAAAGGTAAAAATTTAAAAATGTTTGAGAATCTCCTAGCAGAATATGGAATATAAAAAAATTTTTTAGATTTATTTAATTTAATGAAATTTTTAATTTTTTGTGATTGTTATTTTCTAACCATACTGTATTTTTCTATTATTTTTTCAAGTTCTTTTTACAAGCGATTAAAACACTTCACCGTGGAGTGGGGAGGGTGGGGAGGGTGGGGTGGGTGGGGCCGAAAATGGATCAGCCAAAAAAGGGGAGGGGTGGGGAAGAATGGGGAGGTATTGAATAAAAACAAATATTAAAAAATTGATATGTTTTACGGTTAAAAAGTAAAGAATTAAGGGTGGGGAGAAATGGGGAGGTATATATATATATACCTATATATTATACATATATATATACCTATATATGATATATATATGATATATTATCAACCACCCTAGCTAAAGTACTAGTCTGGTTGTTATTAATTACTTAAAAGGATAAAGAATTCAGGACTCTTAGGTCGGTTTTAACCGTTAAAGCAGATAAGGCCCCACACCTGAACTTTGGCAGCCGCTCGACAAGGTTTAGGTTAAATAAACTTAGCAAGATTGAATAACATACAGAATGTTAAGTGTTGGGATTGTCGCCTAACCCTGCTCCCTCTCCTCCTAATTTCTTATCTCATTTTTAACTGCTTCTGCAGATCGGGTGGCCGGTGTGGCTCGCAAGCCCGCAGCCTCCCGGTAGTTCAGCGCAAAGCCTCGTTCAGACCGTATGTGTATTGCTTTACATCTCGCTGATTCAATGAACTAATAAACCGTCATTTTACCTTAAAAACTGTGTTCTTTTATTTAATAAAACTAAATAGCCCAACAGGTTATGGGCCCAGCACGCTTCCACTGCGCAAGAATCACGGAAGTGAGTTTTTTTTTTGTGTAAGAACTCGCAGTTTTTGGGAAAGTGAGAAAACCGATTTACTCGTAAAGTATCGTGAGTGAATCGGTGCCTTCTGTTTTCCGAAGTTATTTTTCTCTTGAAAAATGTCTGAATATCAGCAAGGAAGTGGTGGAGGAGACATTACAGGAGGTGATGCAACCACCTTGGTCCACCCTCCGCAGTTTTCGGAAACAAAGGAAGAAGGTAAGAGTATCTTGTTTTAATGTCGTGATCGCGGGCCGTTGCTTTTTTGTATGTGAATGACTGACTTGGTGAAATTATTTGAATTTGATGGAAAATAGTCATTGTTTGACCGGACTCGATGAGTCGGATTGTTGATGAAAAAGCCGGGCCGAGAATTACGATGTTAGTCATATACGATGGCTGTTCATAATCTGAAAGGTTATACTTAGGATCTTCTCTTCAGCTCAAACACTGGACATCATGAAATTATACCGTCTCCTGATTCCTTGGTCAACATTGAAGAACGAAATCATTTTCTTATTTTTATTCAATTACCTACCAAATTGTTAAATACAGTTAAACTAAATCCATGTAAACTAAACTTGAGGAAGGCTGATTATGCCAGCATTGTAAATTCATTGAATGACATAAATTGGGATGATTGTTTATCCGATCTTGACATGGAAGGTGCTGCAAACAGATTTTATGAGATTTTGGATTGCTCGTGTGTTGGTAATGTTCCTAGATCCAGGTCTGTTGATAATTCATATCCTGAGTGGTACTCGGATAAGCTTATTGGGCTTATTATTAGCAAAAAGAAATCTCATAAAATCTGGTTGCAAACTGGACATAATGATGATAAAATTTTATTTAAAAAACTTAGAGCTCAATGTATTCGGCAATCTAAATTAGATAGGGATTGTTATTTTGATAAAATTGAAGTAAGATCTGTTAAGAATATCAAGAATTTTTGGAATTATATTAATAAACTAAACAAATCGAATGAATATCCAAATTCTATGTTTCTTGATGGTAAATCAGCAAGTGATCCTGCTGGTATTACTGAACTTTTTGCTGAGCATTTTAAGTCAGTTTATTCTCTTGATGTTGAAAATGTTGGGAACATTTACCAGTCTGATGAATTTGTTGATACGTTTGAAATTAGTGATGATGATATACACCGGGCATTGAAAGATTTAAAGGGTAGTTTTTTAGTTTCGGCTGACGGCTATCCATCTTATTTTCTTAAAAATTGTGGTTCATCTCTTGTCAAGCCACTTAGACTGCTTTTTAATAAATCACTACAGACTGGTATTGTCCCTAACATTTGGAAAATCTCTTTTGTAACACCAACTTATAAAGCTGGAGATAGGAATGACATTAAAAATTACAGACTAATCTCTTTGTTGGGATCTGTGTCAAAACTTTTTGATTCAATTATGGCTAGTAAACTTACTGATCTTTTCATTTCTAAGATAACTAATGCCCAACATGATTTTATTAGTGGTAAATCCACAGTGACCAATTTATTTCTTTATAGTAATTATATTCATGAATGTTTTTCAAATTCTATTCAAGTTGATTCAATATATTTAGATTTTCAAAAAGCGTTTGATAGAGTTGATATTAATATATTGTTGATGAAACTTTGTAATTTTGGATTTAATAACAAACTTTTATCATGGCTTTATTCTTATTTGAAGGATAGAATTCAAAGAGTGAAAGTTAAGGGCCATTTGTCTGAACCTGTTTTTGTTTCTTCAGGCGTCCCTCAGGGATCTCACTTGGGGCCTTTTTTATTCCTTCTCTTTATTAATGATATAGTTAATGATCTAACTTTTGCCAAAATTCTTCTATTTGCTGATGATGTCAAATTATTTTTTAATATAACAGATAATTCTGATTGTGTTAAACTGCAAAATGATCTCAACACTATTTTAAATTGGTCAATACAAAACAAGATTAATCTTAATATTAATAAATGCAAAATTATTTCTTTTTATAATACTAAGCTAAAAATGAATTATTGTTACTCAATTGGTGATACTTTATTAGATAGAGTTGAATATATTAATGATCTAGGTGTTATTTTTGATTGTAAGTTAAAATTTGAGACTCATATTAATACTTTAATATCTATGGCTTCTAGACTGTTAAATTTTATAATTAGATCTTCTAAAGAATTTAAGAAACCAGAAACTATTATTTCTTTATATAAATCTATTGTACTAACTCATATGTTATACTGTTCTCAAATATGGACTCCATATACTGAGACTCTTATAAATAGACTAGAACGTATTAACCATCGATTTTTGATATATCTATCTTTGAAGAATGGTACTCCAATGAGTTTCCTAGATCACGATTATGAAAATATAGCTAATTTATTCAAAATTCCGAATATCAAGTCTCAACATTGCTATTACGACTTATATTTCATCTATAAAGTATTAAATGGACTCTTATTAGAATCCGATTTGGTTGATTTGTTTCCTTATCGCTCGTTGAGATTTGATCTTAGAGGTGCGAGAGTTCTAATTGAGAGGAATTCAAAATCTTCTTTTGATTTCTTCTCATCTCTTAATAGATTACGTAGATGTTGGAATACCTCCCCAATAAATTTAAGAAATTGTGATAATAATTTAAGCGTATTTAAGAAACAATGCAAAGCTTTTACTTTTATATTTAATTAAATAGTAGGTTAATTCTACTTGTAAAGGACTTTATGTTCGTTGATGATGTTTTAAATAAATAAATAAATAAATAAATAACCATTTAATTTAATATTGAACCCCTAGTATATCTCGCTATATTATAATCTGGTTTTTTTTTATGATCCTCAAAGTTGAGTCCTCAAAATTGAAAATCAATAAAAACATGGTCAAAAGACACGTAAAATAGATACTTATGTGTCCTCAAAGTTGAGTCTACGACGGTAAAGTTGAGTCCTCAAAGCTGAGTTTTCCTTTTCTCAAAACGGTGTTTTTTAGATTCTCATATAATATTTTCTATAGAAGCAGCTTGGTGAAAAGAAAGATTTGAATTGTGTAAATGTAGTTATTCAGTACAACGTTGAGCAATTCATACAGAAAATTAACAAAACATAATATATAAGAAAATGAAGAAGAAAAAAGTTAAAAAATTGGAAAACTTTAACAGCTTGGTTTGAGTTAAATAAAATTGATCTGTTAGAAATATTAAATACGCCAATATACCAAATTACTAAAGATTTCTTGATAATAAAACTTGTGTTGGATAAAAAAAAAATTTCAAACTGTAGGTAGAATAAACGTTGTTTCTTCTAAAGATTCAGAGAGTTTTCACTTAAAACTATTATTAGATTAAGTAAAAGGTGATACTTTTCACGAATACTTGAGAAAATTATTTATAAACATATAGAAAAGGAGCTATTTAAATGGGTTTGATAGAAAATGATAAAAATGTTATGCCATTTTTGAAGAAGCTATAAACTATTTAACTCTGAAAAAATTACAAGAATTTTTTGGACTTTTTTATTGTCTGAAAAAACTCCTGGTAATTTAATTTGGAATAAATATAAATTATATTTTATAAAAGATTTCAAAGATAATGCAGAAGATGGAGGTTTAAATAGAATAAACAAATTTGTATCTAGCGAAGATTCTAATTTAAGTTATAAATATTTTGGTTTACCTTTTGGTTTATCTTAAAAAAAATATTTCTAATATTTCTGAAAATTATGACTGCAAAATAAACTGAAAAGAAGAGTTGTTTGAAAAATTTAATAATTATCAAAAAAATATATTTAATACAATAACAAAAAGCAAAAATAATATGTACTTTATAGATGGACCAGGTGGTACAGGTAAAACATTTTTTCCTTCTTGTCGTGTTGGCACCAGCTCCCCTTTTTAATATTTAAATAGTTTTCAGATAATTCTTAAATTATTTACAAATTATTTAATTATTAGTTAAATAAGATAAATTAATAAGTATAAGTAAGAGAGAGAGAGAGAGAAAGAGAGAGAGAGAGAATAAAAAGAAGAAAAACAGAGAGGGAGAGAAAAAGCGAACAGGAGCTGGGAAAAGAAGAGAGGGAGAAGACAAGAGAAACGCGTCAGCACAGGACGCCTGGCTGAGGGAAGGAAAAACTAGCAGCGGACCCAAACAATAGAGCGTCACGGCAAGGAGGCTGGAGGCCATAAACAAACCCTCATGATCACCGGTCAGTGACATTGACCCAATGAGGCATAAAAGAAACGGGTCCCATAATAGTTTAGGCGGACAGTACCTGTAGGAGAGGGAATTCACACATGAGGAGTATTATAATAAATTAGGCTAAGGCCAAGCCCTCTTGGAAAAGGGGCCAAATCATTGGTTTTTCCCCCAGATTCGGACTTACATGGGAGGGTCCATGATCCCCTCTACGGGGGTGGGTCCTCGTATGCCAGGGTATAACTAGGGCCGCGAACGCGGGCCCAGCAGCTTGGTTATTCAGTCGCGATCCAGAACTCGACCCACGCACATCGTTCCGCGAGGAAGATCTCCACGACTTGACTCACGGGAGTTAGAGATTTTCAAATACTTGATATTTTTAAAAATAGATCGAGATCAACCTGAGTGACTATTTATAGTCTCATTTTAAGGGCATTTCTGAGTTTACGAATCAGTGCACCTAATTCGCGAGTTTTCGAATAAGTGCGAGGGTTGATAAAAAAATTAGAGTTCTGGCAGTGACTATTTGATTTTGAAAGACTTTTAAAGAAACAGCAGCCTTTGTGTCCGACTAGAGAAAAGAGCCTGGAATCTCCTTCAGGACCGTGTAAGAACCACCGATTCACCACCTCAAGCAGCCCAGCGGAAATCTTCGGCTTTCTACACCGTGTGGGCTCCGCACTGCGAGACCACGGTAGTGCGAGTGAGAGAGAGGCTTTCGTAATGGCCTGGGATTTCTACGTCGCGGACATCCCATACTCCATCCTTGGAGCCAACGTCCTTAGTCATTTCGATCTCCTTCCGTAATTGGAAACGCAAACGCCTGGTAGATAACGTGACCCAGTTGCACGCCTCTGGGACTCTCCACGAGCCTTCCGTTTTTGGCATGAGCTCGGTAGACCGGCATCCCCAGCTGTCCTCGACTGGAGTGCCATGTCCGTTGACGCGATTCAACTTCCGGCAGTTCAGTCTATTATGGCAAGGATCGACGCGTTTCGTCACCCTACAACGTTTTCCCTTGCTGAGCTTGCGGCTAGCCAAGCAGCCGACTAGCAACTTCGTGAGATCCTCGCTGACCCTCTGAAATTGATCAGGTTTACTCTCGGCGAGAACCATACGCCAATCTACTGTGACACGTTCGACTGCTCCATCTGTCCGTACGTTCCACCTCCTTTACGCAGAGGAATTTTCGATCTTTTCCACTCAAACTCGCACCCTAGTGCCAAAGTTTACGTGAGGCTCATACGTAGGAGCTACATTTGGACAGACATGTCCCGTGACATTTCTCTCTGGGCCAAGGCGTGCATCCCTTCCCAGCAAGCTAAGGTGACCCGCCACAACCGGTTCTTGCCCCAGAAATTCCCGATCCCCGACGGCCATTTCACTCATGTCTATATCGACCTTGAAGGTCCCCTTGTCGACAGCCACGGCAACCTGTACGCCCTCACCATTGTCAACCGGTATTCACGGTGGCCCGAGGCTGTACCTATACCCGACATGGAGGCCCCGACTGTCGCCCGGGCATTCTTCGACACGTGGGTTTCCCGTTACGGAGCCCGAGATCTTGGTTTGCCGAACGGTTTGGTCAAGCGATCCCACCGGGACTTGAAGGCAGCGATAATGTGGTACGGGGACAACCCAGAATGGGCCCGGTTACTATCGTCCGTTCTTCTTGGCTTGCGTACCCGAGTGCGTTTAGATTTGGACGCGAGCCCGGCTGAATTTGTCTCCGGCACCGTCTTGCGCATTCCAGGCTAATTTTGCATTCCTGGCGACTACGAGCCCAACCAGAGATTTTTCCTCGAGGAATTCCGAAGACCGTTCCCTCTGCACGGAAATATCGAAATGTCCTTGAAGACGAACAAGCCGTTCGTCTTCAAGGACATGGCCACGTGCACCCACGTGCACATGAGGTCTAAGCCTGTCAAACGCTCCCTTGAAAGACAATACCACGGACCCTACAAGGTCATTCAACGTCTCTCAAACCTCGATTTTCTGATCGACGTGGGCAGCGAGCATGAAATCGTGAATGTCGAAGGCCTCATTTCGGCTCACTTTATCCCGGAAGGTTTCGCGGACGAGATTCTCGGCCCGGCAATCGATCCTATGCCAGTCAACCCTGTGGCTGATGTGGAGATCGAAAGCCCGCAGCCCATCGAGGACCCTGTCCCGAGCGGAATTCCTTCGGGACCTACCCCGTTTCCGCCTGGTAGCCCCGCTCTGTCTGTTAGTCGCGCTCCAGTTTGCGATCAAGGTAAGCGCGCGTCTCGCGGCAATTCCGTTTGTTCGGCTTTATTGCCTTAAACTACGCACACCACCGAGTATCGCAGCCCACATACCATTCCGATAGGTCCATCTCCGGTGCCCCCCACCCGCGAGAAGGCTTACCCTCGTAAGCGAGTGCATTTCGAGCACCCCTATGTGAAGCCTCTCAATTCGATCTCGCGAGAACTTGGAGAAAAGCTCGCGCTTTTACTTCATTTAGGGGGGGGGGGAGTACTGTGGGCTCCGCGCTGTGAGACCACGGTAATCTGAGTGAGATAGAGAACAAGAGAGAGAGAGTGAACGAGTATGGCCGCCTGCAGTTCGCTTCGTCAAGCTTAGCCTGCCGGCCCACCAGTGCATGCCTAGCTGCTCGCACCTCGTGCGACAGTTTGTACTTAGAGTATAATAAATAAACGTAATTAATCCTACACCTTGTGTCAGTAATTTATACCTCAGTGAAACCTGCACCAGGAGAATAGGGCCTCCTGCCAAATAGTATCACCCAGATACCTTCAAACCCTACAACCGCCAACTTTCTCTCTCTCTCTCTCTCTCTGTGCAGTGTCCAGAACTTTAATAGAAGTAAGATTATTTTTAAGGAAGAAGCTCTTGTAACGTTTTGTAATGGTTTGGTTTTTATAATAAAAAGATTTTCATAGTAGTCTTACGGGTTCTGTAGTTTCATTAATTAACCTCCTCTCCCTCCCCTGCTGCGACCGTGATGCCGCGACCACGCATCACGGGACTCAGCGCCGTCGTCGTAGATCGACCGCTTATCTACGACGATTCCACCTAGTTTCCCAGAGGTAGAGTGCCACCTGGTCAAAACAGCGTGACCACTCTCCTCTATTGAAAACACTTAGATACCGATAAATAAATTTACCACAAAAGTTAGAGTTCATTTAAATGCCAGTGTTAGTTATTTAAAGCCCAGTGATTTCCTGCCTTCTTCTCGTCCATTTTCGCTCGCGTTAATTTTCTATTTCTCAAACAATTTGGCATCCCTTGTGAGGAAAAGTTCCCCGGAAAAAGCGCGTCGCGAGTGAAAATAGAAGAGAAGTGCATCGACGCCGCCAGTTTCATAACCGCAAACGGCAAAGACGCCTCGCCGGAGAGCCACGTGAAGCTTCGCGGCCATATTGGAAAAGGGAAGGAGTCTCGCCTACAGCACGAGCCACGGAGCAATAAAGACGCCCAACGGCCCGACCAAAAACTAAGACGACGGTGGATCGGAAGGCGACTCGGCAACACCGCTTGCCATCAGCTGAAGACCATCGGCCTGCTACATCCCTGCCGCACTGCAGCCCCTCTGCAGTGGAAGAGAGAGAGAAGGCTCCTCGACCAGCTGACTCCGCTAATACGGTGGGTCCGCTCCAAGTCGCAAACTTGTGTTGCGCAATTTAATAATTTCAATTTTTTCTTGTATTTGTTTACCCTTGGAACCGTGTGGGTAAAGTTAGCTGCATTGTTCTCCATTCTATTTTGCCTTTTTCTTAAATTTATTTATTTTTATCCTTCCAAAACAAATAGTCAGTTGACCCAATTCCTCAATAATTGAGTACAGCTGTTACTATTTTGGTAAACAATTGATTATTTTAGGGTCAAGTGACCAATAAAATTAGGAATAATTTTTTCAATTTTTACTTTGTTAATATTGAGCTCACCTGAAAACTTAATTTCATTTTATTTTGTTCCACCTTATCTGACAATATTGAATTTGCAGGTGAAACTACCTGTTAAACTGAGGTCCACGCTTACTGTCCAACCACATCTGAGCAACCTTTGGCACCTGTGGGAGCAAGCGAAGGGACTTTCTTCACCAACTGGTAGTCCTCGAGCCCTCGTACAGCTGCAGCAGCACTCCCAGAGTTCTTCGATAACCTTGGGTTCAAATGTACTGTTTCTTATGGTTGTTAGAGTCAGCGTTGGAATCAATTTTTTGCCAATCTTATTTAGTATAGTATAAGCTCAAATTATTTGCATTGTTGAAATAGTTACTGATTGTTTCATTTTTTCAATTATATATTTTTTCAAAAATTCTAATTGAATTTTTTATACATTTTAGGTTGTTTCAACACCAATTTTCAAAAGATCAATCTAAGTGCCTAATAACCCTTGCCTACTCAACCCAATTAGAGTTGTTTAGGGATCTTGGTTTCCTTTTTTTCTCTATAGTTTTTTTTATTGATCTATTTACCTTTTCTCTTCTACACTTAATTTTTGATTTTTTCACCTGCTTCATTTTTTCTAAACTTTCATTAAAGATTATGCTTAAGTTTTCTTCCAAAATCAGCCACCTGCCTGGCTTAGTTGTTTGTTAGTTAAATTGTAGTTCAGTTCAAATTCTTTCCCACCAAATAATATTCATAAGTTTAAATATTTTTCAATTTTCTTTTATTCAAAGAATTAGTTGTTATGAAATATTAAGTCTGAATATTTTTCAGCATTCTTTTATTTAAAGAATAATTGCCTCATCTTAATTGTATTTCAATTAAAGATTGTTCCACCACTGATATTCATAAGTTTGAATATTTTTTCCATTCTTTTGTTTAAAGAATAATTGCCTCATCTTAAATTGTATTTCAGTTTAAATTCTATTCCACCAATAGTATTCATATGTTTGAATATTTTTTCAGTTTCTTTTATTTAAAGAATAATTGCCTCATCTTAATTGTACTTCAATTAAAGATTGTTCCACCAATAATATTCATATGTTTGAATATTTTTTCAGTTTCTTTTATTTAAAGAATAATTGCCTCATCTTTATTGTATTTCAATTAAAGATTGTTCCACCACTGATATTCATAAGTTTGAATATTTTTTCCATTCTTTTGTTTAAAGAATAATTGCCTCATCTTAAATTGTATTTCAGTTTAAATTCTATTCCACCAATAATATTCATATGTTTGAATATTTTTTCAGTTTCCTTTATTTAAACAATAATTGCCTCATCTTAAATTGTATTTCAGTTTAAATTCTATTCCAACAATAATATTCGTATGTTTGAATATTTTTTCAGTTTCTTTTATTTAAAGAATAATTGCCTCATCTTTATTGTATTTCAATTAAAGATTGTTCCACCAGTGATATTCATAAGTTTGAATATTTTTTCCATTCTTTTGTTTAAAGAATAATTGCCTCATCTTAATTGTATTTCAATTAAAGATTGTTCCACCAGTGACATTCATAAGTTTGAATATTTTTCCATTCTTTCATTTAAATAATAATTGTGTTTCAATTTACATTTTCACCACTCATGTTTTTTTTGCCTTGTCCAAATCGCCTCAAGTTTAGAAAACAAATTTAAATTGTGTTTCAAATTAAATTTTCCCAAGCCAAAAGATAGTTTTAACTTTTAACTATTGATTAATTATTTCAAATCCTAAAGTGGGGTAGCACTTTACAGCGAGTTTGTTTTTAAACACCGACTCCCGTAAAAGCGTACCGCTTTATATACTTTAAATTTTCTGTTTTAGGTTATGTGGTTCACTATAAAACAATATTAGGATGATTATTTTTCTTTTATTTAATATCCCGCGCCTAGCCAATGATCCCTCGAATAATTAAAAAAAAAATTTGTCCCGAAAAAGTTCCACGTTAAAAAGTTATCAGCGTTTCAATTTTCAACTTGCTGATTTCTCTTTGCTGCTGATTCAGGAGATTTCCATTCAGACCAGCGTTTCCGTATCCGGTTTTGCATGCTCCCCTGCAAGACGCTGCGCTGCGGCCTAACTCGCTCTGTCTCACTCTTGCAGCCTGCAGCAAGGCACGGCATGCGAGCAGGATGCGCAGGTACGGAAGCCCGGTCACGACATCTTACTTGCTTGCATGAAAGCTTGCTAGTTGCTCGTTTGCTTGCTTGTTTGCTTGCTTTGTTTGCTTGTTCGCTTGCTTACTTGCTTGCACGTTACAATAAGTTTTAGGTTAGATCGTTTATAATTGAAATAAAAATTTTTTTTTACATAAAATTATGCCCTGGGCGTCCGAGTTTAAATTTTGAATAAATAAATAATCCCCCAAGCCCAAAATCCACGATGCCCTGGGCGTCCGAGTTTAATTTTTAAATAAATAAATAATCCCCCAAGCTTTAAACCCTAGATGCGCTGGGCGTCCGAGTTTAATTTTTAAATAAATAAATAATCCCCCAAGCTTTAAGTCCTAGATGCCCTGGGCGTCCGAGTTTAATTTTTACATAAATAAATAGTCCCCCAAGCTTTAAGTCCTAGATGCCCTGGGCGTCCGAGTTTAATTTTTGAATAAATAAATAAAAAACTGTACCCCGTCCCACGGGGTTTTGTAAATTTTTGCAAAAACTAAATTTGATTATTTATTTACTAAAAAATTAAATTCGGACTCCCAGAGCATCTAGGGTTTATAGCTTGGGGGATTATTTATTTATTCAAAAATTAAACTCAGACGCCCAGGGCATCTAGGGTTCAAAGCTTAGGGGATTATTTATTTATTTAAAAATTAAACTCGGACGCCCAGGGCATCTAGGACTTAAAGCTTAGGGGATTATTGATTTATTTAAAAATTAAACTCGGACGCTCAGGGCATCTAGGACTTAAAGCTTGGGGGATTATTTATTCATTTAAAAATTAAACTCGGACGCCCAGCGCATCTAGGGTTCAAAGCTTGGGGGATTATTTATTTATTTAAAAATTAAACTCGGACGCCCAGGGCATCGTGGATTTTGGGCTTGGGGGATTATTTATTTATTCAAAATTTAAACTCGGACGCCCAGGGCATCTAGGGTTCAAAGCTTAGGAGATTATTTATTTATTTAAAAATTAAACTTGGACGCCCAGGGCATCTAGGACTTAAAGCTTAGGGGACTATTTATTTATGTAAAAATTAAACTCGGACGCCCAGGGCATCTAGGACTTAAAGCTTGGGGGATTATTTATTTATTTAAAAATTAAACTCGGATGCGCAGCGCATCTAGGGTTCAAAGCTTGGGGGATTATTTATTTATTTAAAAATTAAACTCGGATGCCCAGGGCATCGTGGATTTTGGGCTTGGGGGATTATTTATTTATTCAAAATTTAAACTCGGACGCCCAGGGCATAATTTTATGTAAAAAAAATTTTTATTTCAATTATAAACGATCTAACCTAAAACTTATTGTAACGTGCAAGCAAGTAAGCAAGCGAACAAGCAAACAAGCAAGCAAACGAGCAACTAGCAAGCTTTCATGCAAGCAAGTAAGATGTCGTGACCGGGCTTCCGTACGCAGGCGAGGTGCGCGTATGCAAAAGGCCGACGGCCTCACATGGTGCAGAAGCAAGCAGCTGATCTGTTATTTAGAAATTTCATAAAATTATTAAGTGTTGATCTTGACTTGACAGTTGACACTAGTATCAATCAATTAACAAGATCAAGTGATTTTAATAAATGGTTTTTTAAAACAATTACTTTACAATCAAAAAGTTTTTTACTACAATTCTTGATAAATCATCTGTGTTGTGTTATTGTGTATCATTGAGTGAATGAATTGTGTCTAGCTTGGGTGATATAGGTTATATTGATTAAGAATTGATTCCAAAACAATTTGACTTAATCAAAGTGGTTTTTTATCTATGCTAATTGAATACAGTTAAATTGTAGTTAAATAAAAAAAATTTGATTATCAAATTATTAAAAAGGTGTTGCTATAAAGACCCTTAAATATTATCTTTTTTTTTTAAACTAAAAAATTACCATTCTATTCTATTGAATCGGTTTTACCATAAGATAGTCATGCTGGCAGTTTTTTTTCTCCTAAGAATACTGATATTTTTGTAGTCAATTTTTTAAACTGCTTTAAAATACAATTGTAATCAGATTAACTGAAGCCCTTGTTTTATTTCTCTGTAAAAGTATAATTTCCCATAATAGTTTATATAGCAGGGCTTTTTTGGCTAATATCATTCAATTGTATAAGTTTTATTGAATACAGAGACTCAGGCGAGTTATTTTTTTTCCAAACTATTAATATAAAATAAAGGGCACTGTTGTTTGATTCAGATTCAAATAAAATAAAAAAAGTAAAATTTAACTTAATTTTTTGAGTTTAAAAAAATAACTTTTTGTTAGTTTCACTATAAGTTTATGATTATCATTTGATGATCTCTGTTATCAGAGAACTAGTAACTAGTAGATTAACCTAAGCTCTTGTTTCATTTAACTATAAAAGTATAATTTTCCATATTAGTCTCTATCGCTGGGATTTTTTGGCTAATATCATTCAAATGATTAAATTCAAATGAAATTCAAATGATTATCATTCAAAAATTAAACTCGGACGCCCAGCGCATCTAGGGTTCAAAGCTTGGGGGATTATTTATTTATTTAAAAATTAAACTCGGACGCCCAGGGCATCGTGGATTTTGGGCTTGGGGGATTATTTATTTATTCAAAATTTAAACTCGGACGCCCAGGGCATCTAGGGTTCAAAGCTTAGGAGATTATTTATTTATTTAAAAATTAAACTTGGACGCCCAGGGCATCTAGGACTTAAAGCTTAGGGGACTATTTATTTATGTAAAAATTAAACTCGGACGCCCAGGGCATCTAGGACTTAAAGCTTGGGGGATTATTTATTTATTTAAAAATTAAACTCGGATGCCCAGCGCATCTAGGGTTCAAAGCTTGGGGGATTATTTATTTATTTAAAAATTAAACTCGGATGCCCAGGGCATCGTGGATTTTGGGCTTGGGGGATTATTTATTTATTCAAAATTTAAACTCGGACGCCCAGGGCATAATTTTATGTAAAAAAAATTTTTATTTCAATTATAAACGATCTAACCTAAAACTTATTGTAACGTGCAAGCAAGTAAGCAAGCGAACAAGCAAACAAGCAAGCAAACGAGCAACTAGCAAGCTTTCATGCAAGCAAGTAAGATGTCGTGACCGGGCTTCCGTACGCAGGCGAGGTGCGCGTATGCAAAAGGCCGACGGCCTCACATGGTGCAGAAGCAAGCAGCTGATCTGTTATTTAGAAATTTCATAAAATTATTAAGTGTTGATCTTGACTTGACAGTTGACACTAGTATCAATCAATTAACAAGATCAAGTGATTTTAATAAATGGTTTTTTAAAACAATTACTTTACAATCAAAAAGTTTTTTACTACAATTCTTGATAAATCATCTGTGTTGTGTTATTGTGTATCATTGAGTGAATGAATTGTGTCTAGTTTGGGTGATATAGGTTATATTGATTAAGAATTGATTCCAAAACAATTTGACTTAATCAAAGTGGTTTTTTATCTATGCTAATTGAATACAGTTAAATTGTAGTTAAATAAAAAAAATTTGATTATCAAATTATTAAAAAGGTGTTGCTATAAAGACCCTTAAATATTATCTTTTTTTTTTAAACTAAAAAATTACCATTCTATTCTATTGAATCGGTTTTACCATAAGATAGTCATGCTGGCAGTTTTTTTTCTCCTAAGAATACTGATATTTTTGTAGTCAATTTTTTAAACTGCTTTAAAATACAATTGTAATCAGATTAACTGAAGCCCTTGTTTTATTTCTCTGTAAAAGTATAATTTCCCATAATAGTTTATATAGCAGGGCTTTTTTGGCTAATATCATTCAATTGTATAAGTTTTATTGAATACAGAGACTCAGGCGAGTTATTTTTTTTCCAAACTATTAATATAAAATAAAGGGCACTGTTGTTTGATTCAGATTCAAATAAAATAAAAAAAGTAAAATTTAACTTAATTTTTTGAGTTTAAAAAAATAACTTTTTGTTAGTTTCACTATAAGTTTATGATTATCATTTGATGATCTCTGTTATCAGAGAACTAGTAACTAGTAGATTAACCTAAGCTCTTGTTTCATTTAACTATAAAAGTATAATTTTCCATATTAGTCTCTATCGCTGGGATTTTTTGGCTAATATCATTCAAATGAATAAGTTTTATTGAATACAGAGACTCAGGCGACTAATTTTTTTCCCAAACTATTAATATAACATAAAGGGCACTGTTCTTTGATTCAGATTCAAATGAAATAAAAAGTAAAATTTGTTAAGTTAATTTTTTGAGTTTAAAAAAAAAGGCTTATTTGAGTTTAAAAAAAAAACTTATTGTTAATTTCCTTAGAAGTTTATGACTTACATTTTGTGATCTCTGTTATCAGAGAACTTGTAACAATTAAGTTAAATCCAGCAGGGAAGAGCTTTAATCATAGTAAAAAAAAAAAAAATTTTTTTAAATTATTTTCTATACTACAGATGGCAAAATTTTAGACAATCAAAACTACTTTTGAAAATTTTTGCTGACAAAAACTTATACATACATACCACACACAGCTATTTATGAGAATTTCAGGTTAATATTAAAAATTTTTGTTTTTTTAATTACAATAAAATTGAGTTTTTTTTATAAAAAATTTTTTTTCAATCACTAAAAAATACATTGTTTTGTTAAAAAAAAAGTTTTTTATTTTTTTTTTAAGTCGATCCCCCCCCCCCCTCATATTCCCCGGAATCATCCGACCCAAAGAAACACGGCATAGGTAGTCCCCTTCACTGCGTAAATAACTATTGAAACTTTATCATTACGTGATTACGTGCCCTAGATTATTTTCGACCAGCGGTTTTTTTTTTTTTTTTTAAAGAAATAACATTATTAATTATCAAAATGTATTAAACTTATGATTTGTGGTCTGCCTTGCGAAAGAAATAAAATCTAACAAAAACATACCTTTAAAAAAGTAAAAATTAACGGCGAGTGGTTTTTATCTGTCTGAATCTATCTAACAAAGTAAATTTCTTTGATCCGTCAAAGTAGCATCATAAAAAAGTAATTAATTGATAGAATTTCTTAACTTTCAAAAATATATGATCTTTCTAAAATTAAAAGTTATATTTTATTTATATTTGTAGTTTACTTTATACTAATCTATATAATTAATTGTTTACAATTTTAAGGCTTTACTATTGACAGAAGTAAACTATTGACTGAAATAAAATCAGACAATAATAACGACAAGTTTTTCTTCGTGCCTGTATTGATTAAATTAACTTATTAAACTTTATGCAATTTATCAAGATTTAAAATATTAATTAATTCTTTACAATTTTTATTATTTGTAATATAAACTATTGCCTGAAGTAAAATCAGGAAATAATAACGACGAGTTTTACTGCGTTCCTTTATGAACTTAAATATTTATAATATAAATATTTAATAAATAATTTGTTTATTAAGTTTTAAAAATTTAAATTAAAAAAGGGAGTTTCTATGTCGATAAAACCATTTTGATACTCGACGAACCCATTTGTTTGCCGTTTATACAAAAACAGAAGGTCATATTAGCAAAACACTGCCCATATTCAGTTTTTCGTTAAAATAAAGGAAATTGATATCTTCTAATATGTGCAACGTTATAAATTTTAGTTTGAGACTGCATGGGTTCGTCAAGTATCAAAATGGTTTTATCGACATAGAAACTCCCTTTTTTAATTTAAATTTTTAAAACTTAATAAAAAAATTATTTATTAAATATTTATATTATAAATATTTAAGTTCATAAAGGAACGCAGTAAAACTCGTCGTTATTTTTTCCTGATTTTACTTCAGGCAATAGTTTATATTACAAATAATAAAAATTGTAAAGAATTAATTAATATTATAAATCTTGATAAATTGCATAAAGTTTAATAAGTTAATTTAATCAATACAGGCACGAAGAAAAACTTGTCGTTATTATTGTCTGATTTTATTTCAGTCAACAGTTTACTTCTGTCAATAGTAAAGCCTTAAAATTGTAAACAATAAATTATATAGATTAGTATAAAGTAAACTACAAATATAAATAAAATATAACTTTTAATTTTAGAAAGATCGTATATTTTTGAAAGTTAAGAAATACCACCCTACCTTGCAAAATGAATAAACCAAATTCATTTGCGCAAATCCTTAGCAGGCAAGCTATAATCCGAAATCGAATCTTCACTCATTTCGAAATATTTAAGCAAAAAGGAGCCTTGATGATTCACGAGTTAGCAGAGAAGCGCATCCTGCGTCTCGAACAACTCTGGCAAGAGTTTATCCAAAATGATCAAAGTTTAAGAAACTGCCGGGATGTAGACCGTGGCCATGACTACTTCGTCAAAGACATGTTCTACCATACGCAGGAAACCTTTGATGACGTGTGGTGTGACTACATCCAATTTCTTAAAATTGAGCCACCTGTGACTCCCTTAGTCCAGGTTTTGATATCATCCATTGAGAACGAGCCACCTGAACCGCTTGAGTTTCAGGACCTGGCTAATTATTTTAAAATTCAGCTACCTGCGACACCTCAAGTCCAGGCCTCGGCTTCTCATGTCGAAGTCCAGCCTCCTGATCTAATCCATGTTCAGACTCCGGCACCAATCTACGAATTCAAGTCCTTGATTAAGGCACAGCCACCTGAACCACCTCAAGTTCGGGCTCCGGCGACCCCCTTCAAAATGGAATCACCTGAGACATCTAAAGTCCAGGGTCCAACGAACCTCTCCAAGAGCAAGCCACCTGCGGCTGTCCTGGCTCAGGCAACGGCTAGCGCTTTCGAAAAACAGCCACCTGAATTATTTAGAGTTCAGGCTTCGGCTACACCTTTCAAAATTCAGCCCCCTGCGACACACTTAGTCCAGGCTTCGGTTATACACTCCAAAATTCAGACACCGGCAACGTGTCTTAAAGCTCAGCCACCTGCGACAATTAAATTAATTAAAGTCCAGACGCTGGCTACCATGACAAAAGTACAGCCACCTGAACTAATCCAGCTTCAGGAACCGGCTATAATCTCAAAAATACAGCCACCTGAACCACTCCCTGGCGTGACCACTCTCCTCTATTGTAAACACTTAGATACCGATAAATAAATTTACCACAAAAATTAGAGTTCATTTAAATGCCAGTGTTAGTTATTTGAAGCCCAGTGATTCCTTGCCTTCTCCTCGTCCCTTTTCGCTCGCGACAGATTTGCGCAATCTCAAGCCAGCGGGTTAGATGAGCGAAATACGTTAGTTTAGTGAGAGCTAATCATTTCAGTCGGTTCCGGTTGGTAAGGTAGATGAAGTTATAGTTGCATTTAGGTATTGGTTTGTGTAATTAATTTCACAATCAATTATTAATAATCGAGTTAGATTTTGTTTAACTTATTTATTTAACTTTAACCTTCATTAAGTTGTTAATATTAGAAATAAATTAATCTGGTTTAGTTTAATAACCGCTCTTAACATAAACCAAGAGCGGAAAAATGCAAAGTGAAGCAACTCCCGATCAAAGTGAGATTGAAATTATTCACCAAAAGCATCTCTTTGATTGTAAGGCAATAGCGTTAAGGTTTGCTTATTCGAATAATTACCCCGGTAAACTATACTTTTACCGCAAGTCTGGTTTTCCTCAGGGTAAATTAAAGAAATTTGAATTTTATTCGGGAGATTCAGGTTACCTTGAGATAACCCCGAACGAGTTTACCGCCCCTACTTTCTGCTGGGCCCCCGAAAATATTTTTAACGTGGGAACAGTCGACCAGATAGATTATTCACTTTTTGACGAGATATTGCAAAAGTGAGAATCTTTTTCCCTTTTGACAATGAGGGGCCATATCTCGATCAGGCTGACGCCAAGTTATTGAAAGATATTTGTGATATATTTTATAGCCACCGTTTCCGTCACGAGAGGTGGCGCAGAATCTTCTCTTTAAAGAATTCAAAAGCCTTAATTAAACACCTTTCTAAACAACGCACCACGGACATATATTTACAAGACCAGGGTGGTGAAGAACAATAATCTTTTGTACTTTCCTTCAACTAGTTGCTGAGAGTTAAAATTTTCTTTTGCCTTGTCATCATTGAATGACAAAGGAACCCCTTTCGCTGGAAAACCTAGCCTTTAAGGCGTCATTTGATATTCATATAGAGCATTGTAGAAATCTTCTAGCACAGTTGATTGATACACCGTACTTACCCGAGAGATTTTATTTCACCCACACGATCGGGTTGTCATCTGGCAAGTCAGAACAATTAGCCCTCCCAAGCGGAAAAATTCTAACCTTGCTTAGACTGAAAGACGGGAGCATAACTGCCTCCACATTTTTCGGTCTTGCAAACACAGTTACCCTGCATGTGCGAGAAATAAAATCTTTAAAGTTCAAAATAAGAGGCCCAGTTTTGAAGGGTGCCTTTACTTTGCCCAAGCATCAAGAAGGAGTCTATTCAAATAAAGTCGACGCTAGATTTTTTGATTTGATTGGAATAATTTTTCTCTTTTATAATTTCCGCTTTGTTTAGGGAAAGAACTTACTTTAGGAAACGCTGATGAGCTCAACCCCGGGTTTTTGGCGTGATAGGACTTTAAAAAACCCGTCATACGAGGTGTCGACGCTAGAAACATTAGCTCACGAGTCCATTTTTCGCAAGCATAAAGAAAATTGTATGAGGTTGTGTATAGATTTATGCTACACTTCTTATTTTCCTGACTTGTTTTTCTTCACCCATGAAGAAGGACTGAGTGAAAGAGCTTTGGAAACGATCACCTTGCTCGGGGACAGTCAGGTAACCATTTTAAGGTTGAGGGACGGAAATATTACGGCTCCAACATATTGGGGTTTTCCAATCCTCTTCACTAAAAGGGTAGCTTACAAGGATATAGAAATCCCGTTGGGGAATTACGTAACTTGGCACCACAATCTCTGGGAGAAATTCAATAGTTGCGCAGTGAATCGCAACGGCGCTCATAGATTCGTTTCATCGCTATTTCCTTTTGCAGAGTTAGATAGTTTCTCCTGCCAAGTTCTGCCATCGTCTCGACTGGCGTTTTTACATACGAGTGGAAACCTGCTGACATTCCTTGTTTTGGAATCATGAGGGACTAATTTGACCATGCCAGGTTAGCAGGATTCAAACCCCGTGGTTTCCTAATTAAAAAGGTTGGACGAAAAGATCGAACCAGTCCTGATCAAAATAGACTTGTGTGAAGACCTGGTAGAAAACCAACAGATACTAGTAAATCTCTGCATTGACATGGTAAACAAGTTGCATTTCGAGGTAGGACAGCTGAAGGCTAGGGAAAGCCAACACTTACGTAGAATTGTGAATTTGGAGTGAAAACTCGGCGGCGTCATTCGGCATACACTTAAAGGGTTCAGTAAGCTAAATAAATACCCGGAAGTCAAAGGTATAATTGACACTTCCAGTGGAGTTTTAGACGATCAGATCGAGAAATTGAATTCTCTTTTTGAGAATCTGACTTTGTGTTAGATGCTTGGGTCTAGTTTGGGAACTTTATGGAAAGGGAAATCCACCCAAGTCCAAGTTTAACACAAGAATTCTCAACGCACAATTGCGAGACCTTTCATCTAGGGGAATCTCTCGATCTAGATCAATACTCCGAGGCTCCTGGTCCTTTAAGAAGGACGGACCGACCAGAAGTTTCGGAAGAACATCTAAACCAGGTGTCGACGTTGGAAGACCTAGTTTATAAGTCCATTTTTCAAAGGCATCGTGAGAATTGCCTGAGTCTGTGCAGGGACTTATATGATACTCCCTTTTTTCCCGACTTGTTCTATTTCACTCGCAAAGAAGGGTTGAGCGAAATAACCTTGGAAGAGATCACCTTAGCCGGAGGCAGGCAAATAACGGTTTTGAGGTTAGAGGACAGAAACCTTACCGCACCGACCCCCCGACATTGGGGGTTACCAAACCTCCTCACCAGGAGGGTAGCTTGGGCGGAAGTGGAAATTTCGATGGGAGACGGAGTATTTTGGTGCTACAACTCATTTAGAGAATTTGCTAGTTGCACCTTTAGTCGTAAAGAAGCTGACATTTTTGCCTAATTTTTTGCACATTACTACTTTAGCCTCGTGTCCTACACATCGAAGTCTCTTTTCAATGAAGATAGAACTCTTCTAATACCTGGACGATTTGCTAATCCACCACGTCAGTGAGAGAGAGATTCGTGACACAAGGGATATTTGGTTATCATTGGAGAAAGCGGCTTTTGAAACCGTCTTTCGTGAATACGTGAGAGGGTGTGTAACCCTGTGCATAAAATTATCACGCACCAAATACTTCCCCAAATCAGTGATTTTCACAAGCAAGGAAGGTTTTAGGGGTCAAGAACGGACCCTCACCCTCGATTGCGAGACACGAATCTCCTACCTTGATCTGGGGAAAGGTAAAATAACAGCTCCAACTTTTGCCCACCTGCCTCACAAGTTGGGCAAATTAACTTTTGAGAGAAAAATTAGGTTACCAACGAGTGACAGTGACAAAATTGAATTACATAGGTATCACAAAGGAATCGCTGTGAACAAGGTCACAGCCCAGAAAATATCCGAACCCGGTCAAGACTTGAAACTTTTCTTGCTCATAGCCCAAGGTTTTCGCATACCTGCCGATTACGATTTTGGTATTGATTTCACTCGTTTAGATTTCTAGTTAGATTTTAAGTTAGTTCATAGATAGTTCTAGTCCGCAAGGTAGTTTAGTTAGGTTTGTCAGTTCATATAGATAATCCCTACTCGTACCTTGATTTGAGAGAACCATTTACTTTATTACTGTTGGTCAGATAGGTTCAAAATAATCGCAGATATTGATGATTACTGGTGTATTCAGACCAGTTGCAACTCATTGCTGTCAGAATTATCTTCGTTTGAAGAACCTAATCTCTGCTTCGAAGTGGAGGACAAAAATTTGCAATTTACCCTGAAACATGAAAATTATCAATTGGTCTTTTTCGATAGGAAAAAGCAGGATAAAAATTTAGACCAGTATTTGACGTGGTTAGAAGAAACCAGAGGATACTTCAGGATGGACGCTAACCAGAGCAGACAGTTCGTGGATACCATGAATAGCATGACTCAACACTTTGCTATTCAGAACGCCACGTTCCACATACCATTCTTTGATGGTAAAAATATACCGTTCCGTCAGTTTATACAAGACGTGGAAAACGGAGCCACTTTGATCGCAGACGGTCAAGTCGCAACTTATATTTCTGCTGTAAAAACTAAGCTGAGAGGGATGGCACGGGAATGCCTTGAAGGTGTTGAAAATATAAACACCGTGGAGGCTTTTACAAACCAGCTTAAGAGATATTTTACTCCAGGCAGAAAATACACCGACTATTGTACTGATTTACAAACCGTAAAAATGCGCAGAGAAGAAAGTGTAGCTGAGTTTTACCTTCGAGTAAAGCGATTACAAAGTTCAGCTCAAGCGGCACTGATAAATGAATACGGGCGAGTCAATAATGAAAACTTCCCAATTATCAGAGACTCTGCAATCAGAGCTTTTACCAGAGGATCGAGAGATGACCTTAAATATGGTCTCACACTGAACCCCAGAAACCTTGAATGCCTCCTATGAACTTGCAATTAATCTGGAAAAGCAGATGGGGAGTGGTGCGTCAAATCCAGGGAGAGATTATAACGCACAGTATTACCTGGATGTTCCCCCGTCGCCAGTCCCATGCCATCGTGAGGACTCAAGACCGGAGAGACCGATATCACCGGGTTCACACCGTCAAGAATATACCAGATAGTCGAGACCTGCGACACCACCACCTTACTCCGCTCCTGCTGAGCGCCCCAGATCGCCCTATCGAGAGTATGACACCCGGGGAGATGCAGGACAGGTACCCCGAGGCATTTTGAGAAGAGACGACTATCCAAGGTCAACCAAGCGTCCTACTCAGGACAACTACAATAGAGATTATTGAAAGGGATACAGTCCTGAAAGACCACCTTACAGAAGGGAATTCAGTCCAAAACGCTGAGAAGAGGCTCCTCAAAGGGATGCAAACTCCACACGAGACCGACCGTACTATGAACAACGAGGTGTGTCACCTGGCCGAGATCATCCAAGATATCAGCCTTCAAACAACAGCTATGGACCCAATAATTCACCTGTCGCTGAAAGACGCCCCGTTTCAACAGCTAGGCCGTCGGAAAACTACGCGAGGACTCATCAATTCAGCGCTCCGATGAGTCAAGAGGTCTTTTTCCAAGTTATTCAGAAAAAGAGAGAGATCTGGTGCCATATTATCAAAAGAGACAGAGGCAAAGTGAGCATTGAGATCCTCCACCGAGAAGCTACCCAGATTGGAGTCTGCTTTGGAAGAGATACCAAGATGCCTTAGTTCCTTCCAGAGCTGTTGAGGATCAGTGATGTTCTTAAGTCTTTGCCAATAGAAGTCGAGTCTCGCAGACTCAATCCTCTCATGTGCAAAATCACGCGCTTGCCTGTATAAAAGTAGTTCAATATCGAGTCTCGAGCGTCGGTAACGTCTGTAGAGTCTGTCTCTTTCAGTCAATAGGTCACGGTGGTATGTAGTAAACCACGGATGACGATTCTTTCTTTGTTTGAGGGTTTTCAGAGGAGCAAAAATATCAAGAGCAGCGTTGAGGTTAGAGTACAAGCAACCCACCCTCTCACTAAGCGACTGCGTTTCATCCGTGAATACTGACCAATCACACCCTAGCAAAAATTGATTCAAAGCTCTAGCATCAACAGATTTGAAGTCCCTGAAAGTAAAGTCATTCGTCAAAACTTGGGGGGTTTGAATGTCAAGGGTGACTGTCATCAGGTCATGTCCCGCAATAAAAGGTGTCTCTGTCTTCCAGTAGCTAGTCACAGTGTCCAGTGCGTCAACGAGAACCAGGTCAAGCCAAGTATCCGAGTGGGAGGTGTGATGTGTAGACCCAAATGGGACCGAAAACAGAGAATTCTCATCAATAAAAGAGATAGAGAACGAGAGAGAGAGAGAGAGAGAGAGAGAGAGAGAGAGATGGTGGTTGTAGGGTTTGAAGGTATCTGGGTGATACTATTTGGCAGGAGGCCCTATTCTCCTGGTGCAGGTTTCACTGAGGTATAAATTACTGACACAAGGTGTAGGATTAATTACGTTTATTTATTAAACTCTAAGTACAAACTGTCGCACGAGGTGCAAGCAGCTTTGGTCTGTGCCGTTCAGTAGCTAGGCACGCACTGGTGGGCTGGCAGGCTAAGCTCGACGCAGCGAGCTGCAGGCGGCCATACTCGTTCACTCTCTCTTTCTCTCTCTCGTTCTCTATCTCACTTAGACTACCGTGGTCTCACAGCGCGGAGCCCACAGTACTCCCCCCCGAATGAAGTAAAAGCGCGAGCTTTTCTCCAAGTTCTCGCGAGATCGAATCGAGAGGCTTCGCATAGGGGTGCTCGAAATGCACTCGCCTACGAGGGTAAGCCTTCTCGCGGGTGGGGGGAACCGGAGATGGACCTATCGGAATGGTATGTGGGCTACGATACTCGGTGGTGTGCGTAGTTGGAGGCAATAAAGCCGAACAAACGGAATTGCCGCGAGACGCGCGCTTATCTTGATCGCAAACTGGAGCGCGACTAACAGACAGAGCGGGGCTACCAGGCGGAAACGGGGTAGGTCCCGAAGGAAGTCCGCTCGGGACAGGGTTCTCGATGGGCTGCGGGCTTTCGATCTCCACATGAGCCACAGGGTTGACTGGCATAGGATTGATTGCCGGGCCGAGAATCTCGTCCGCGAAACCTTCCGGGATAAAGTGAGCCAGAATGAGGCGTTCGACATTCACGATTTCGTGCTCGCTGCCCACGTCGATCAGAAAATCGAGGTTTGAGAGACGTTGAATGACCTTGTAGGGTCCGTGGTAGGGTCTTTCAAGGGAGCGTTTGACAGGCTTAGACCTCATGTGCATGTGGGTGCACGTGGCCATGTCCTTGAAGACGAACGGCTTGTAGTTATATTTCCGTGCAGAGGGAACGGGCTTCACCTCTCTCATAAAGCCACGGAATTCCTCGAGGAAAAATCTCCGGTTGGACTCGTAGTCGCCAGGAATGCAAAATTCGCCTGGAATGCGCAAGACGGTGTCGAAGACAAATTCAGCCGGGCTCGCGTTCAACTCTAAACGCACTCGGGTACGCAAGCCAAGAAGAACGGACGATAATAACCGGGCCCATTCTGGATTGTCGCCGTAGCACATTATCGCTGTCCGATCATCCGACGGTTTTCAAGTATTGGAGTATCTTTTTTTTCCAAATGCTATAATTCCTTCTATCAAAGATATGGAATCTTGCGTCTTCGTTTTGTGACATAATAAGCTCTTTAATTTGTTTATCTTCATGTTCCAAATTAGCACTATGACGGTTTTGAATTTCTTCAATTAGAATTTTTCCTACTTTTCTTAAATCACTTTTATGTACGTCAGCATACACTCCTTCTATTTGATATTGTAGCAGAATATCTATTACTTCACCTCTTGACTTTGTCGCTACAGTATTTTCTTCCTTTGTGCCTTTACAAAGTCTTTTTAGTTCATCTGTATTAAGGGGGTACATATACCTAAAATTTTTCAAAAAATCAATTTTCAGGTTTTTGTGTTTTTTGATGTACTTTTACATCAGCTTTCAAATGCCGCAAACCGCGTTTCTTAATTCGTTAAGGAAAAAAAGTTACAGTTAATTTAATAAAGACATTCAATTTATTAAATTAACGTTGAAATGGCTTTTTTTGAAATTCAAGAATTTCAAGTCAATTCTAGTAGCAGAAATACTTTCTATGATACCATAGGTACAAATGCTTTTTCGATGTATTTTTTTCTTTTTTAATTTTCGCAATGTAGGTATAATTTTTTTTTTTTTTTTATCCACGAACAGAACTGTAAGTCATTATATCGTTTTTGTCTAATAAAAGCGATGAAAAAACAGAAATTTTTTTTATCTGTGATTAGATTTTTTCCGTGACATAATATCTAAATAATGAAAATTAAGAATGAAAGATTAACTTTCATTTCAAGTCTAATGCTAAAAACAATTGATTAAGTTAGAATCGATCGCATAAAAAAATGTATAACCTTTATGACATAATATATGACATTTATTACCTCTACGAGTCTATTTTAGTATATTACATCAATTAGTATCGAATATCGATCTATCGATATCAAATTATTTCCGCAGCGTTGCAAGTTCATGACGACCTTTTTGTTCTTTGAGTCATCTTTCTAGTGAAATTTTACTTTACTTGGTTTTGTTTTTGTTATTATTTTAATCTCAAGTAAATAAGTTATTTTTATTAAAAAAAAAAAAAAAATTCAGAATAAATGACCAATTCTTACCAGTTAAACTTATGAAGTTTTTTAGTTGTTAAAAAAAAGGTGTTTATGTACAAATGTGAAGTGCAAAAATAATTCTGTGATTTAAGGTTAAAGATAATTTTTAGATAATTGCATGTGAAGACTCCGCTGAGTCAAAGTCTTAACTTGGTCTTGGTGCCTAATAATGTGTAATCTGTGTTTTTGATAAAAAAGCTAATTGGGTCACTTTAGGAGCAGGAGCAAAAAAATAAAGTGTCCGGCTATGTGCAAAAGAGTATTTACATCAAGCAAGAGTCCTGTGACAAGATATTTTCAAGATATAAATGTTTATGTGTTTGTGTGTTACATTTTATTCATCAAAATCTGTTCAGAACTTCAAAAGCCATTTTCTCAAATATGTGATTTTTGAGAAAATGAGGGCATTGCTCGTAAAGCCAAAATTTTTCCAGACAGCGGATGGACTCAGGGCTTTGCACACTTGTTGTACATGTAAACCCTCATGAGAGCAACCTCAGGCAACCAAATCTAAACATTATTAAGCTGATCGCACACCATAAATTGACTAAAATGATTAAAACTATCAAAATTTTTACCACATTAAGCAATTTAAGAGAATACAAGTAACTTAATAGTGCTTGGATTTGGTTGCCTGAGATTCTGCTCATGAGGGTTCACATGTACAACAACTATGCCAAGTCCTGGGTCCATCCGCTTTAAGGAAAAATTTTGACTTTACGAGCAATGAACTTTCATAGCCTACACAAGCTGAATTTTATAACACTTATAAAAACACTTATTTTAATTTTCTAAATGTAAAAAATAGTGTAAAAATGTGTGTATATTATGGAAAAAAAAAATCTTTTTGAATAAATTATTTTAAAAAAACTTACAAAAGTTTTTCTGTGGTTTTTTTTTTTTTTGGTATATGTACCCCCTTAAACATTGCAAGATTTTTCTAAGTGGCAATTTACATAAAGTTTTTATTAAATCTTCCTTTGGCAATAACTTTATACCTGCGAAGCTTAATTCATTCAAGCGCTGATTTTCTTTTTCTAATAGACTCATCTAAAATTTTTTCCAAGCCTCTTCACGTTCGAATAACGTGGTATCTCAGTTTCACTTGAGAACACTTTAAAAAAGTCACTTTTCCGTTTTCAAAAACTATGCGCTCTTGCTACCTTGTAAAATCATATTGATTTATTTATTAAAGAGTACATTCTTTATTATTAAGACTACATCTTTATTACAAGAAGCTAACCGACATGATGACGACTCCTCCTACTAATGAGTGCATATTTATAACTCAGACTACTCGTATTTAAACACGCTGTAATAATGCAATTCAGCGGTAACATACTTTTATTTCGTTCAATGTACTGTCGAAATATTGTTTCTTCCGTCAGCATTTCGACACTCACTCTCATAAATTTGCTCTCATTTCAACAGAGGCTTTATCGATACGATGCAGTTTCAAAAACATCTCATAATTTTGAACGCCACATTCAAGATAACATTGCTTTGGGACGTCATAAATCTTCGATGTGGCAACTGTAAGTTCGTGTATCTCGATAGTAAGGTTGTAGGATGACAAGATTTGGACGTTGCAATTCAACGCTTATTGTTTTGGTACTGGGCAAAGTTGCGCCCCTCGACTAATCTGCGTAATGTGCGAAGTCTGTAACGACAACAGGAAGCTGTGAACGGTTACAAATACAAAAGTCCATTACTGAAAAAAAAGATTAAACCTATCGATGAAGATGCTAACAGTATTAAGCGGAAATCAGTTACCAGATGTTAATGAAACTAATTATATTGATCATACGTAAACTCTAGGTGACACATACGACAGTAGTTAGTACTGCAAAAATTAAAATGTATTTTACACAACATTTATAAAGAACTATATCACTGATGTGTTAAATAAATACAAGATCATTTCACATTCGCGATGAGAAAACAACGCATCGATGTATTCTATCAATACACGAATACATAGATGTCTTAAACAATACATAGATGTGTTAAAGAAATACGAGATCAAATGATCCAATACAAAGCATCCTTGTATTGAATCAATATTAGATTCAGCCATAGTCACGATGAAAAAACAACATACCTTTGATTTAAAAGATGAAAAAGTAGTCCAGGACAAAATTTGATCAGTAATTAACATTTGTGCAGTATGAGAAATTTTTTAGGGTAGTTAAGGGACTCTCAAGTGGGTAGATTTGCGCAGCCCCCAGCCACTGCACTGGTGAGATAAGCGAAATACAATAGTTTAATGAGAGCTGAACCGCTTAGGTGGTTTAGGTTGGTAAGGTAGATCAGATTAATATGGATGGTTAGGCGGAGTTAATAGAGGACCTGATGAGGTGAGGGAGCGAAGGTGTGTGCGCGCGTGTGTGTTTGTAGATAGGTGCAGCGGGCACTATCCGGCCTTCGGCCACGTGAAAAATTTCTAGTGTAATAATACACCCCCTTTAAGCACAAATCACGCGAAATTCACCCACGTATTTAAAAAAACCAAAATCACTCATCTTTTTTTTCCAAAATAACCCATCTATAAATACTTTTCCTAGGTTTTCGCACCCACTAGTTTAAAGATTTTTTCCAGTAATCCATTACCTATTTCCTGGATTTTGGTTTTACCTGGAACTCGAGTCTTTTGATTTTGAAATGTCATGTCACTATGCTGACTATCATGATGATACCAAAATGTCCAAATAGTGCCGGGTATTTATATGAAATGTCCAGATAATATCCACTGTGTGTAAATACGCACGCACAATTGAGCTTTAGTTATTTAAGGGTGATACTGCATTTCTATAGATGAAAAATCGAATTCCAACTTTAAGACTCCAGATCGTACAGTTTTGTTCAAAAAGAGCCAACAAATATTTTTCTACAATAAAAAAAATACCTTCCCGAACTAATTATTGAGAAAACAGAGTTTAAAATTTATGTCTTATACCATGGCGCCATATATATACCTCTGTGTTTAACCTCAAAAACTTTGAACTCAATTTTCTCAATAACAAGTTTGGTTAGGTACAATTTTTATTGCAGGAAAAAATTTGTTGGCTCTTTCTGAACAAAACTGTATGATCTGAAGTCTTAAAGTTGGAATTTATATTTTTCAAGTATGGAAATGCAGTATCATCCTTAATTCGTGAACTCAAAGATTTTCTAGTGTTGAGGATTAGCATGGAACCCTCATCTATTATCTCCCTATGGGAGTAAACTCAGTATTCATGAAATTTATTTTCATCTTTTTCTTAAAAATAAATTGTAGAACATTACAAATTTTTAATCATTGAAAATTGTTTGAGTATTTTTGCTATTATTTAAAATCTTCAAAGATAGTTTAAAATGGTTCGTATTTGCCTTCATTCTAAGAGGCAATCTAATTAGCATATTTTAATTTCTTTTAGTATTCAAGAATCATTAGGACTCATTAAACATTAGAATTTATCACCCATCCAAGGCGTGAATTATGTATGGAATGGTGTCAATAACTCAAAAAAGTATTTATCTACAAAAAAGGCATGATGGTTTTTTTTAGTTATGTACACTATTCCACAATACACAACCTGTATAATGTTACACATATTTTAAAAGTATATTGTATACAAGTTGCACAACAAATATTTTTTCCATCAATTATGCTGCCAGAGAAAAGCAGGTAATATTAAGTCTTATAATTATAAAAAATTTTCTTAAAAAATGGGTAAATATTGTAAAGTTTCACGCTCTTCCCAAATCCCGGGCCAAAAGTACAGATTTTGATTTTAAAAGTGGACTTAGCGTTCGTAGGGTCCAACTTAAGGCCTTGGGCCGTATGAAAGAGCGACCCCAAAAATCGGCAAATTTTAACCCGTTTGAACAATATCGAAATTTAATTTTTTTTGGGTCTAAAAGTAGTTTATGATCTAAAATAACTCCTGCAATTTTAAGGGTCTGAAATTTTTTTGTTTTAAATATATAACATATTAAAGTGGCTCTTAATAAAAAAACGACAATTATTATGTGTATATCTTTATTAGGAAAAAACATACTTTTTTTAACTATCATTTTCATTCTAAGAAATTAATTAATAGATGCATTAACGACTCTTTTAATTCAAACGAATCCTAAAATCCAATGAAAAATCCACATATAATCTGTGAACACATGTTTAGTATAGCATAAATATTTTTTTATAAATAAATTTAATATTTTTTTTCTTAATATTTTGAATATTTTAAATATTTTTTTATTTTATTTAGACAGAGTGTCATATTTTCACGATAAAATTCATCGTGAGATTGACATATCCCTGCAGGGTCAGATGCTACTGCATGTTTGTATAATGTGACATCTTCATATTATAAGGTTTTAATACCAAAACGGCTTATTTTTACGGTCTACAACGTATGTTTCTTACAAAACAGACTATAAATAAAATATTATGAGAGTCCATATCACTACAGCAACGTAAATTGACAAATAAAACAACATGTAAACCCGTTTTCATCACCAGGCGAGTAAATACCTTATACTGAAATTGAAAAATTTATATTCACCTTAAAAAGCAATGAATCATATTCGATAAATGTGACGATCACGTTAATATTGGTGAACGTCAACTATTCACTGTTATTTCAGTGATGTTTATAATGTATGTTTGTGATGTTCACGGTTTTTACGGTGAACATTTTCGGTTCACGATTATTACGGTGAATATTTTTGGTTCATCAAATTTGTTGTGATCATAACCTCAATTACATACGATTCACTCGCCTGGTGAAAAAAACTGGTTTCCACATAGTAAAAAGATCCTTCTTCTATAGTTTAAATTATCAAAAGCGTATATAATCCAAGAGTTTGATGAGTATTTTTTTGTAGATTGTTGTTTGGACATTTAGTTAATCCAATTTACTCACGCAATCTATTTAAACTTGCAAAAAAATAATTATTATGATTTATCTATTTTCCGAGTACAGTATTGACAGTCTACCTTAATTGTAAGAGCAAAAACATAAGTATTTGTACAAAGGAAGTTGAATAATACACATTTCCCTGATCCACTTAAATGGTGCATTTAAATATTTCCACTGAGCCTCTGAGACTAATAATCACATCGATGAATCCCCCCCCCCCCCCCTAGTAGTGAATAGATTTTTCATACTGCTGGTGTCATGCGTTTAATTTCATGTGAATATTCGAGTCGTCTGCTACACGTGGTTGAGTGTACACGAAATCTTTTTGCTCCCGTGAAGTTGTTTAAGTATTTTATAATATTGATCAATTTGGTGGAATTATTTTATTGTTGAAATAATAGGTGTTTTTATTCTCAAGATGAGTTCTTGTTTCTCTTGCCAGAAGCCCTTTACTGATCCTAAGGTTGCTATTGCTTGTTGCAAAGCGTGCAATAACCTATTTCATGCAACTACAATTTGTATTGAAGTAACCGCTACTGAGATAAGGTGTTTGGAGCTTAAAAATTCAAAATCATTATATTTCAAGTGCAAATATTGTGTAAACAATAATAATCCGGCTGAACTTCTGGAATTAAGAAATACTTTGACTGATCTGGAAAGTAAGGTTAATGATCTATCTTCTAATGAATTCTTGGATAAAACTTATTCTAAATTTGATGAAATTCTTAAAAAATTGGATAAAAATAAATCTGAGCTATTGAATGAATTGGATACTAAGTTAGATTTTTTTAAGTGTGAAATTAAATCTGAGATTAATAGTGAATTTGCAACTATGAAGGCTGAAATTCATGAGAAATATACCTCAAAAGCTGATTTTGATTCTTTCACAAAAAAGTTTAATAATGATCTAGGACAACTGAGTTTGAACATCGACAAGCAAATTACTAATTTTCAGAATGAAATCTCTGTGTTAAAATCTTGTACTGCTAAATTTACTGATATTCAGAATAGGTTGGAAACTGTTGATACTGAACTAACTTTGTTGAAAGACTCAAATCACTCGGCTACTTTGCCTGTAATTAGTAATGTTAATAACTTACCTGCTCTTGAAAATTTTCAAAATCTTTACAGAGAAATTAACTTAAGAAGTCAGAATAGGAATAATATTATCATTCATAATATCATTGAGTCTGAAGATCAAGATGGGAATTCGACTGACCGTCTGAAGATTATTGATACTCTAAAGAAAATTAAAATAAATACTGCTCTTAATGTAGCACAATTTTTTAGACTCAGTGTGAAAGCAGCTGGTGTTAATAGAAGTATAAAATTGGTATTAAGTGATAGATCTGATGTTATTGAAATTCTCAAAAATTGGAGAAAACTTCCAAGTGGTATTAAAGTGAATGAAGATCATACCAAAATACAGAGAGAACAATATAATAAACTTAAATTTAAAGTTAATGAATATAACCTATCACATTCAGCTGATGATCAACAAACTGTTGTTTTTCAAAAGGGTTTTCCTACTATAGTTAAAAGAAAGGTTAATTCTGCAGCTGAGTTAAACTCAAATTTACTGAATTCATCATAGAGTTCATTATCATCAACGACACCCACTTTTTATTACCAAAATGTTAATGGTCTACGTACTAAACTTAGTGATATCGGAAATAATATTAACATTATTAGTCCTAAACCACAGATTATTATACTGACTGAAACTTCTCTACATCCTGATATATTAGATGGGGAAATTGGTTATACTATTTTTAGGAGAGATAGACATAATTATTCTAACCCTCCACCCGGGGTAGGTATACTTATTGCTGTTGATAATTCTCTTCAGTGTAGTCAATTGGACCTAGTCAAGTTAGTAAATTACAATATTTCAAATTGCGAACAGTTATTTATTAAAATTAAGCTTAATAATCTTAGTTTAATTGTTGGTGGCGTTTACATTCCACCTAACAGTGATAATAGTTATTATATAACTCAAAAGAAGACTGTGAAAAGACTGAAAACCAAATTTTCTGACTGTGACTTTGTTGTAGTGGGTGATTTAAATCTACCTAATACTATTTGGTTAAATGGGGAATATTTGCAAGCCAAATATTATGGTAATTGTGCCAATATTTTGAAAAATGTAATTACTACTGAGAAGTGTTATGCTAATGCTGGTCTCCTACAACATTATCCTATTCATGAAGAGAAAGGTTATACGTTAGATTTACTATTTGCTTCACAATCACTTATTTTGAATATTATACAATCACCTGATTCTTTAACTAAAATTGAAAAACTCAATCACTATCCATTATTTTGCCAATTTAAAAATTTAACCAGTATCAACATTAAATCTGAATTATATTGCTATGATTTTAATAAAGCAAATTATGCTGCTATAATAAGTGAGATAGATAGAATTAACTGGAGAATAACTCTTGGTAATTTAGATATAAACTCTGCCGTAACTAAATTTTATGAAACTTTAGATACTATATGTAGAAAATATGTGCCTAGGAAGAGGAAAGTAAACATTTCATATCCAACATGGTATTCTAAAAAACTTATTGGATTAATTATTAGTAAAAAGAAGAGTCACAAGATTATGCTTCAATCGGGTTGTTTAGATGATGAAATAACTTTTAAAAAACTTAGAGCACAGTGCATCCGTCAATCTAGGATTGATAAAGAAAAACATAGAGATAATATTGAAAGAAGATCTTCTAAGAATGTTAAACATTTTTGGAATCACATAAATAGTTTAAGCAAATCTGATGGAATACCAAATGACATGTTTCTTCAAAGTGATAATGCATCTGTTCCTGCCGATATTAGTAATCTCTTTGCAAAGCATTTTAAATCAGTCTATATGGAGTGTAACGACAGCAGTTTTCAAAATATAAACTTGGTTAATTCAACTAGTGATCCGGCTAAATCTATTTTAATCGATAATGAAGATATAATCTCAGCACTTAAAAACCTGAATGATAGCTGCACCATTACGTCAGACAACCTGCCGACTAACTTTCTAAAGGGATGTAATACTTCGTTGGTTGAACCTTTAAAAATATTATTTAACAAATCGTTAACGTCTGGCATTGTACCTTCTCTCTGGAAACTTTCCTACGTAACCCCGGTATTTAAGGCTGGTGATAAACGGGACATCGTCAATTACAGACCCATTTCTATAATGGGCTCTATTGCTAAGCTCTTTGATGCAATTATGGCTGATAAATTGAATACATTACTTGGTCATCACATAACATCGAAACAACATGGATTCATGAAAGGGAAATCTACTTTGACGAATTTGCTAGTGTACAGTGATTACATTTTTAGTAATATCTCGAAAGGATCTCAAGTAGATTCTATTTATCTAGACTTCAGTAAGGCCTTCGATAGTGTTGATAAGAATATTTTATTGAATAAACTACATCTTTTAGGTACACCTGATAACCTTCTATTATGGCTATCTTCTTATCTTACTGGAAGAACTCAGCAAGTTAAAGTGAAAGGTCATTTGTCTGATCCTATTGAGGTCACTTCTGGTGTCCCTCAGGGGTCCCATTTGGGGCCATTTTTATTTCTTTTGTTTATAAATGACCTCGTGCATGTTTTGAGATATGCTAATTTAGTGATATTTGCTGATGATGTGAAGTTCTTTTATTGTATTAACTCTTTTGATGACTACATTAAATTACAAAGTGACCTGAACTCTATTTATACTTGGTCTAATACCAACAAACTTAAATTGAATCTATTTAAATGTAAATACATCTCTTTTTGTAAGACTAAACTTAAATTTAACAGTAATTACTATCTAAATGATATTTTGCTAGAAAATGTTGATTCTATTGTTGATCTTGGAGTTATTTTTGATTCTAAATTGAAATTTGATTTGCAACTTGAATCAGTAGTTTCTAAAGCCATGAAAATGTTGAACTTTATTATTAGATCTACTACGCAGTTCAAAAAGCCTGAAACATTTTTGTATCTTTATAGAACTATAGTTTTGCCACACCTACTCTATTGTTCTCAAATTTGGTCTCCCTGCTATGAAAGCAGTATTAATAAGCTTGAGAAAGTGAATCATAAATTTCTTCGTTACTTATCTTTCAAAGCAGGGACTCCTATGAATTTTTTTAACCATGATTATAGTCTTATTGCGAAGAGATTTGATGTTTGTTCTATCAAATCCCAGCATTTATATAATGATTTATTTCTCACTTTTAAGATCTTGAGAGGTTTTGTTAATATTGATGCTATTAATGACCTATTTGTGTATCGCTCTGTGTATGTTGATATCAGAAATCTTAGATCCTTAGTGGAAAGAAAATCATCTACAGATTTTGAATTTTTTGCTGTGATAAATAGAATGAGAAGAGAATGGAATACTTCACCGATTGAATTGAGAAATTGTGAAAATATAAGTCAATATAAAATGAATTGTAAATCCTTCGTTTATAGATATACTTAACCATCAAATTGTAGACGACTCGAATTTAAATTAACTTATTATATTATACTTTATATTTCTGTTAAATTACTATACTCTATTTTTGTTAAGTTATGTTTGTAAAAGGATACCTAGTGTCCGTTAATGATAATAAATAAATGTCAAAATAAAAAAAAAAATATTAACCTCACAACTGTTATTTAAATTTCACCTTTTTAAGTGCTTTTGGAAAAAAACTGAGAGAACCAAGCCACTAACTCTCGAATAAACTTTGGAAAACTCAGTTTTTTAATCAAACTTCTGGGAACTAAACGTGGCTCAATCTCCACAATTTAATTAATAAATAATTTATAGTAAAACAGGTGCAATTTGAATGACGGATTTAAGGTCAATATAAAGAACTATTTTACCTATATTTTAACTCTTCCAATTACTTCAAAATTCCAAATAACAAGAGGATTAAGTATTTTTCGGATTTTAATCAGTCGCTTGTTATTCAAAATATCTCAGACTTGTTTTTTCGATGATACTCATTTTATTTTTAAGTGAGAACAAAAGAATTTTATATCCAGTTTTTTATACTGACTACTTCATTAATACCAGTATGTGTATTTTTTCTAGATGGTGCTCAAAAGTTTAGCAGACAATGCAAAAAATCTTGCTTCAAATGCAACAATTGAAGACATGACGAAGTTACTCAAAAGTCACATGACTAGTAAACCAGACGTTAAAAATACTTTAAGTAGTGTAATGGTATGAAATAATTAATTTTACTCTTTTTAATTTAAATTTAATCTTTTCTCTAACAGAAAGTGTTAATAAACTGCTTCGATATCTAATAACATAATTGAGGCGGTTCATCTTAACGAATATTATTCATCAGCCATTGTAAGGACCGCGCGCGCGCGCGTGTGTGTGTGTGTGTGCGTGTGCGTGTGCGTGAAAAAACGATTTTGAGGACTTTTAAGGAGGCTCCTCAAAAATTTGCAGAACCTGGTTAGACTTTTGAGGAGTTATTCTCAAAAGTCTTGTTTTATGCATATGGACTTTTGAGGATTCGAGAACAAAGTTACAAGTGAAAACCACTATAAAAATGTGTCTTGAGGCGTATGGGAATTCGTGGTTGTACGGGTGGGGTAGAAAAAGGGTTAGGGCTATTTTTTTTTTTCCTGTTATAAGGAATGTTTTAAAGGGTTATTTTGGTTTATTAGTTGATGGGAAAAAGAGGGATGATTCTTACTCTAGCAGGGGATAAAAAGGGATGATTCTTACTCTAGAAGGGCGTGAAAGGGTTGTTTTGGTTAAGAATAATAGGGTTATTTTGGAGGTTAAACCCAGTATTCTAGTGAATCTAGAAGGGTTATTTGGGATGAGTTATTGGTTTGGAGGTTAAACTTAGTATCCACGTAAACCTAGGAGGGTTATTTGGGACGGGTTATTGGATTGAAGGTTAAACCTAGTTTCCACGTAAAACTAGAAGGGTTATTTGATATAGGTTATTGGATGGAAGATTAAACCTAGTTTCCACGTAAACCTAGAAGGATTATTTGGGATGGGTTATTGGTTTGGAGGTTAAACCTAGTATCCACGTAAATACCTATCACCAGTTGGACTTTTGAGGATTTCCTATACATATAAATACTGGGGGGGGGGGGTACCTCCCTGCTTGCTTCGCTCGCCAATCCCCCAGAATTTTATGCTTGAATCTACACTTGTACCTACGCTTATACACATACCCTTGTGTCTACCTCCATGCATACTCTGATACATACCATTGTTTCTACTCTTATAGCTTGTGACGACACAAGCACCTTATTTTATGCCTACCTTTGTTCCTACTTTTCATCTTACTCCAAACCCTTGTAACTACCCTTGTTCTTACCGTTGCACTTACTGCTTTATATAACTAAGCTCTTACCCAGGAATATGCTCATGATCATATATCTGTTTCTGTTATGGTGATAACTGTAGTTTGAATTTTTTTCATGCTTTAATTTCTAACTCCAAGACTACTTTGTTCTAATCTTTGATCATACTTTCATTTCTATCCTTAGTTAAACATCTGTTTCTATGCTTTTACCAACTTTTTTTCGTCTTTTTATTTATTAACCTTCCCTGCTTTATAACCTTGCTACTATCCACGTCTGTTGAGTATTTTTTTTCGACTCTCTTTACTACGTCTGTTGACTTTTTCTTCTTCCTACATATGTTAATAATCTTGTGCTTACTACCTATTTTTTACTCAAGTTTCTAACGTCGAACCTTCTACACATGTTTTTACATCTGTTTAAACTCCCATGCTAACTCTAGTTCTTTATTTTTTTTTATTTAAATTTTCAACACGGAATCTAGCCTTGTACATAATCTTTTTTTATCCTCCTGTGCTTACTATTGTAAATAACCCTATAACAAATCTTGTTCACATTGTTTCCGACTTGATAACTACTGTGGTAACTACATTGTACCTACTCCCGTACCTGGACTTGTCATTACGTTTGTAACTTTGAACCTACGCTTATATGTACATTTTTGCTTAATATTGTTTCTATCTCTTTCACATGAATCTACTTGCTTTAATTTTGGTGTTTGCTGTTGTTTTTTCTTTTTTTCATGCTTTGGTCTCTAACTTTGAATCTTTGTTCTCATCTTTGTGAAAACTATCTTTTCTATTGCTCTTCTCAAATTTTTTTGTAATTGCAATCGTGAAACTAATCATCTTCATACAATTTTGCCCACACAGCTCTTTAAATTTTTTGACAAATATTTCCTACATCCTTTTACATTTTTTTTCAACATTTTTTCTACCTAGGTTTCTCCCAACTAACCTACCCTGATTGATATCGAAGTTTACCATACAACACCAGTTTTTAACAATGTGCAGCCTCTTTTACATTGTTATTATTTTCATATCTCAAATTTGTAACTTTGAACGTATGTTGTTCTTATTCTTGTGCCTACTTTCATTTCTACCATAAGTTTAGTTTTGTGCATTTTTGAATACTTTCTCTTGTTCAAAAAATTATTCATACCTTTAAACATACTCTTGTGGATACCCTTTTATGGTGTCTCCTGACTACTCTTAGGGTTATATTTGTTTCTAACACTGTGATAACTTTGTAACTTTGAACCCAACCCTGTTACAATAATCGTGCCTATCATTGTTCATGTCTTAGTTCTAATGATTGTAAGAATCTTTTTCGTTAACTAGCCCCCTACTCATGCACCTACTCTAGTTTTTATTATAATATTTTTTATATGCTATTGACCCTGCCGTTACTTAACTTTTTAATTCCTGTTTTTAAGCACTAAAAACTTGCCCTGTATACTCCTAGTTACTTTTTACATTTGTATAGTTACTTAGCTGATAACATATATCAAAAATGGGGGGCGTGGATAAAAAAAGGATGTGGGCGGGGCGTGATTAGAAAATTATAGGAAAAATTAAAATAAATAGAAATAAGCATATTTTGGTACACTCTTACGGTTAGTTAAGCATTTTTTTGGGGGGCGTGGGGAGGGCATGGGAGAAGAAAAACAACTATATAATATAGTAAGATGGGCTCATGGAGAATTTGTCCCAAATATTGCCCCCAATCAGATAGTCTTGGATTAGACCAACGCTGAACCAGGTTGAGCTCATTGGGAAATTATGCCCCAAATATTGCCCTTGGTCGAGATAATCTCCGACGAGAGCTGAAATGAAAGCCCCCGGTTAAACCGATTCGAAAGCAGTCGGGCTGAACGTAGGGATCGATGTTACCGACGCAATTAACGAAGAAAAAAATCCAAGTTGGTTGCGCTGAGGATCGAACCCAAGACCCCTTGAACGACGTTGTTTCAGAAGCGAGCGCGAGAACAACTGACCCAACGACCGCTAGTGTACTTACATTAGTGCATACCTTTGTACGTATCATTGTGCCTACTGCAGGAGTAAAGTATTGAATGCACTTTTTAAGTATTGTGCAATAATAGTGAATTTTTTCATCATTAAAATATATTTTTTAAACTGATTTATATATTTTGATTACTGCTATTATTTTGTTATTTTTATTTTATGAAATATAAGTTTTTTTTAGTATTTCAATAGTAACTTTTTAAATTTCTATAATTACATAAGTAATAACATATATCAAAAATAGAAGGTATAGGTAAAAGTTATAACATATATCAAAAATGGGGGGCGTGGGTAAAAAAAGGGCGTAGGGGGGATTGAGGGGGCGTGATTAGACAATTATAGGAAAAATTAAAACACATAGAAATAAGCATATTTCGGTACACTTTTACGGTTAGTTAAGCACTTTTTTGGGGCCTGTGGGGAGCGTGGGGAGAGCGTTGGGTAGGGGGGCATGGGAGAGGAAAAACAACTATATAATATAGTAAGATATGATTTATATAGATAAACATCGTGTATATACATAGATATCTAGAGCGGGCCTTCGGCCGGATAATGCCTACTGTTCCCAATACGTAAAAAATTACTAAAGCAATAATACATCCTCTTTAAGCGCAAATCACGCGCAATCCATCCACGTATTCAAAAAAACCAAAATAACCCATCTTTTTTTTTTCAAATAACACATCAATAAATACTTTTCCTAGGTTTTCCCCCGCACTAATTTTAATGCTTTTTTCAATTACCCATCCCAAATAACCCATCACCCATTTCCTGGACCTTGGTTTTACATGGAACTCGAGTTTATTGATTTTTAAATGTCATGGCACTATCCTGACGTCAGGTCCGGAAATGTCCGAATAGTTCCGGGTGTATATACGAAATGTCAGGATAATGCCCACTGTACCTATTTATACGTATATATAATCCAAATAACCCTCGTAGGTTTACGTGGATACTAAGTTTAACCTCCAAACCAATAACCCATCCCAAATAACCCTCCTAGGTTTACGTGGAAACTAGGTTCAACCTTTAATCCAATAACCCATCCCATATAACCCTCCTAGGTTTACGTGGAAACTAGGTTTAACCTTCAATCCAATCACCCATCCCAAATAACCATCCTAGGTTTACGTGGATACTAGTTTTAACCTCCAAACCAATAACCCATCCCAAATAACTCTTCTAGATTCACCTGGATACTAGGTTTAACCTCCAAAATAACCCTATTATTCTTAACTAAAATACCCCTAGAGTAAGAATCATCCCTCTTTATCCACTGCTAGAGAAATAATCATCCCTCTTTTCCCCCCCCCCCAACTTATAAACCAAAATAACCCTTTAAAACATCTCTTAGAACAGGAAAAAAAAATAGCCCTAACCCTTTTTCCACCCCACCCGTACAACTCCGAATTCCCATACGCCCCAAGACACATTTTTATAGTGGTTTTCACTTGTAACTTTTTTTTCTCGAATCTTCAAAAGTCTATATGCATAAAACAAGACTTTTGAGAATAACTCCTCAAAAGTCTAACCGAGTGCTACAAATTTTTGAGGAGCCTCCTCAAAAGTCCTCAAAATCCTCAAAAGTCACCTCGGGTACTAATACAACTCCTCAAAAGTTTAATTTATTATATATGTATATATCCGTTGGAATTATTAAGACAACTTGAACATTAAAAAAAATTATTTTTTTGAAAAAATAGAAAAAAAATTGCCTTGACGGGATTCAATTCACTAACCTTTTGCACAAAAAAATGAATCTTATAAACTAAGCCACGATTAAGTGCTTATATCTCCTTATATCACCTAGTTGTATTGTTAGGAGCAGTTGAAATTTGGATAAAAACTTCGTTTTTTCACTTCTCAAACTGCTGATCACTTGCTTTTAGAAGCCAAACATATGTAATGAAATTCGCTTTATTTTTCGAGTTACTGAATCTTCCTTACGTGCTCCTCAGTTTGTCTTTTTTTACCAGAATATTCGCTCTTAGTTTGGACATAACGTCACGCAATGCCCTCGTTGGCATTGCAGTTAGTTCGCACTTGCACAGTGTACGATCCCATGTACTTACGAGTGGATCATTCTCAAACTGCTCTCTTCCATTTTCCGCCTCTGCGTAAGCCTGAGAACTTAAACTCTAAAGCAGTTAGCAGCAAAACTAGATCACCTATATGGAGGGATATTTTTTTAGTGCCCTAGCAAAACAAGTGCAGTGGCTTCTGCTGCAGCTTATTATTGTAACTGCTTACAATTTCTAACGAGATATATTTGTTATTAATTTAAATAATCAGATTAGTTAATTTCAGTTATTATTTCTTATTGTGCACTTTGTCAAAGCTTGTTCCCCTGAGGTAAGTAGTTGCAGTACAGTCATAGTCGAGAGCTTGCATCGGAAAAAAATAATACATTTATTTCTATTTTTCGGTATGTAGATTATATAAACAAGTCCACAGAGTAAATATAGAAAAATTGAAAGAAAAAAAATTTAATTGTCCAACATGCAATGCATCTTTTACACAAAAAGGAAATCTTACACGACACTGCAAAAATGTACATTCATCAATTTCTGAAAATGAAGAGAAATCTATAAGTAAATTTATTTGTGATATCTGTACAGCAACCTTTTCAACCCAAAGAAACTTATCTAGACATTCTAAAGAATCTCATTCAACAAATGAACCTACTAGAATTATTTGTCCAACTTGTGAAGAATCTTTTACCCGATATAGTAGTCTAACAAAGCATATTGATTTGAAGCACAAAGATAAAATAGGAATATATTTAGAGTGAGTGAATTAAGAAAAAAATAAAATGAATTTTTTTATTAAATTTATAAAGTTATATAAATTACAAAATGTTAAATTAATTTTTAAAATCTATTTCAGGACCTGTGGAAATTGTTTGTATCTTTCTTTATGATTTTTTTTATTTGTAGGATACAAAGAGAATGATTTTTAAGTTTTTTACTTAGATACATTATACAACATGGAGTTGAAAAATTTTGATGGAAGATTGAAAAAAAATTTTAATAGTAAATAATCATGTTTTATTACAACACATTAAATTTTAATTAGCTAATTTAAATATTTTGTTGAATGTAGTGCTATAAATTTGTACAGTTTAGGGTTGTAAATTACTATAATATACTATAGTTGATTCTAACTAAAAATTTTTAATTTAAATTTATAATAACCGGATAAAATAGTAACTGAGCTTAGTGATATTAAAATGAAAAGGCTTTTTATTTGAACTAATAAATTAAAATCATTAATTTTATTTTTAACTATAATTATTTTACAAATTAATAAGCTTATCTTTTCAGTTGTTAATGCATTTAAATAAGCTTACAACCCTAATTTACCCCACTCGTTAAAAATTACTAATAATCATACTTGAAACAGACTTATTTGCACATTACATAACTTTTGTCCTTTGCGTATGATACATTATTAACTATACTTTAAATTTCCAGGTTGGCTTACTGAGCAGAACTTTTTTTATTATTGATGCATGCATTTATTTACTATTATTATTATTATTATTTTTATTATTATTACTACTTTTATTATTATTATTAATATTACTATTATTATTATTATTCATTTATTGTTTCCGAGTACAAAGCATATGCCCTATAATACTCGTTATAGAATATTTACATGTAGATAAGGGGCAGTGAAACTGGATAATTTTTTATTCTTTGTTTATTAATTTTTTCCTTGTTATTTATCAATATAAAAAAATAAATAAATAAAATCGATACCAGCAAAGTTTCTTGCAGTTGATCAACATAATATGAATCATTCTGAAAAATTTTGAAATCGAAGTTTTTATTATTTTTGGTTCACCATTGTCAGTCATTTTTACAAAACACTGTTTTTCAAGCAAAATTTCGATAAAATACGGCTGACAAGGTTTTTTCAAATGTAATCAAAATTTTGATTTGAAATTTGGCAGAAAGTTCCATTACTTGCATATCTAGTGCAAGTATCTCTTCATTTTCAATAATATTGTTTACTGCAGTTCAAGTATGAGACCAATATTTAAGTTATTTTAGTTCTTCTTTAACGCAATATCTTTGATCTGATTTTGATAGTTCTTAAATTATTATTTTTTTTAAACTAAACAATATTATTGAAAATGAAGAGATACTTGCACTAGATATACAAGTAATGGAACTTTCTGCCAAATTTCAAATCAAAATTTTGATTACATTAGGAAAAACCTTGTCAGCCGTATTTTATCGAAATTTTGCTTGAAAAACAGTGTTTTGTAAAAATGACTGACAATGGTAAATCGAAAATAATAAAAACTTCGATTTCAAAATTTTGCAGAATGATTCATATTTTGTTGATCTAGTGCAAGAAACTTTGCTGGTACCGATTTAATTTTTTATTTTTTTTGTATTGATAAATGAGTTCTGGAAAAAATTAATAAACAAAGAATAAAAAATTATCCACTTTCACTGCCCCTTAACAAAATAATATTATCATAAATAATAGCGATGTAGCAAAAGATAAACTTATAAAGAATTGCAAATAACAGTGTATGTTACATGGTCAAAATAAAAAATATATGGTAGGAAAAGAACTCACTGCACTAATTACACTGATGCTCGTGTGCACATTTGCTTGAGAGTAGCAGAATTACTCTTCACGTTAAAGCTGGGTATGCTGGTAGAAATCACAAGTCAAAACACTACCATGATTAGTCTAATTGTGTGCTCCTATACCTCTTTCTTACTACCGCAATGGGTGGCGATACAATAAATCTGGCAGAGTGGACTGCAAAGGAAATTGTATCAGCCTCAAATCCTTGATTGTTGCTTTGACGAGCCCCTTATCACAATCACGTTTAACTAAGGCTTTCTTCAATGCTCCCTTAAACATTTCGGCTGAGCTCGAGGTTACGAAAACTAAGCGAAAGTTATTAAGGGAAATACTTGATTGATTAATAAAGGAGCCTGGTAACAAGATCTGCATGAAGTACTAGAGGTGGACGTAAAAAGCAGAGCGATCTCTAGAGTAGTTCAGACTCAGGGTCGTCGACATACTTTTCGTAGAGATAGAGAGGTAGTTCACTGCTCAAGACTAAGTAAGCCAACGAACAGGTTAGGCAATCTCTACGGGAAGCAGCAGAGAGCCAGTGAAGGCTCAGGCGATACGGTGTGACATTGGATTTCCAAGGAATGTATCCGTGTGCAAGTCGAACACAGGCATTGTGCAATATGTGGAGATTATGCTTTTAATACTCTGTCAGTGAAGTGAGTAACGGGGCTGTGTAGTCGAAGAGAGACAACACTAGGGTTTCAACAAAATTGACACACACACGGCCCGGGATGAAGATTTTTTAAAATAACGAAGAGAGTAAAGTGAGTAGTGCATTTTTTTGCTGAGCAAATGAATGGATCGGTTCCAGTTCAGATTTTGATCGAGTTTGACACCTAGTGTTTTGATGTGGGTTGAAAAAGGGGCATGAACGCCTTTGAGTAGAAAGGCGGGAAGATGATCATAGTTGATGTCTTAAAAATTATAGTAAAAACCCATGATTATGATGGTCGCTTTCTTCGAATTCAGTTTGAGTTCATTCTTGTCAGACCACTCAGCCACAGCCTTCGCGTCTTCGTATAAAGTCAAAAGTCAAAAAGTCGGCTACGTTTGCTAAGTCTTGTCATGTGATTCCGCACAAAAAAGGTAATTAGAAATGAGATATCATTGCAAAAATTTGACAGCATCTATTTTTCAATGGGATCAGAACAGGAATGACATGACTTTACAAACGTAGCCGACTTTTTGACTTTTGACCATAAGAGAAGAGCAACAAGTTGCTCATGGGAGCAGGTGATGTAGATGTGAGGAGACCACTGTCGGGCGACCACAGCTCAGGTGTCATCTAGAATGTTTACAAGCACTGTTTGAGTTAAGTGCTTCTTCTTGTAGCCAGAATAATAGGGATCAATGAGGTCAAGTCTCGTGAGGTGATCGAGGATCTATGAATGTACAATTTTCTCCAGGATTTTCGACACTTCATTCAGCTGAGCAGTCGAGTGAGAGTCAGATGGAGTTTGTGGATTCGGCGTTTTTGTCAGAGGAACTATGGAAGCTTTCTTCCATTCTGAAGGGAAGATACCACTAGCAAGCGAGAAGTTGAAAATTCCAGAGAGAAGGGTACTGAAAGCAAGCCTCTGCATCGTGAAAGAGATGCAATCTGGGCCCATTCCTTTCGAGTTACTAGTTTTGAAAATGTTCGATATTTCCCCATCAAAGGTGGGTTTAGAATAAAAGAAGGCTTTTGAGAAATCAAGTGGTGTGCTTAAAATGTGGTCTGTTATGTCATCAGTAATTGATGTGGTAGTTTGTGAGATGGATGAATATGTGAATTTAGTGAACTGGCTAAAAAGAAGGTAAGCAGAGAAGGATAATTTTGTGCTGTGATGCCTATGTTTCGGACGGCTTTCTATTTAGATGCGATATCAGGCTGTGACTCAATATGCTCCATTATGTGGCCAGCTTCAGATTTTCCAATTTGAATTTCACTGAGGAACGAAGTCCCCAACACAACCACAGCACAATTATTATCAACTCACAGGGCAGACCACAACAATTGAAAAATCTTTGATGATGATGATCATAAAAGGACTATAGAGATTATTTATTTCATATTCTTACTGAAATTCAACAAATTAATAATTATAAATCATACCACTTATTTAATATATAATGAAAATAAGGGTCTTCAGTACTGTTTTTTTCTATTACAATCAATTATTTATGAAAAAATTATTGCTCATAACACATTACAAGCTGCTCTGCTCAGCAGCTCCGCAGTCAGCTGTAGTCAGCTGTAGGGATAAGAGTACAAGATCCCTAGTCAGCTGCTTGATACAGCGCCACCAGTCGCCTCATGGCTAGGTACAGGCCCGGGCCTACATGCTCCCGTATGCGGCTGTAGGTAAGCAGTAAGAGTGAGACAGCAAAAGTAGACACGCCCACCGCATACGTCACATCCGGTTAAGTCTACAGAGAGCGCAGGCAGAGAGACCAGATGCTCAAAACTGAAATCGAATTCCCCTGACTACCGTGAGCCAAAGGAAATCAGCGTTTCGAAAAATGAAACGTTCATAACTTTTCAATGCGGGCTTTGTTCGGGATAATTTTTTTTTTATTACTGAGGGGATCATCAGCTACACGCGGAATGTATAATATAAAAGAAATAATCATCCTAAAATAGTTTTTCTTTGAAGCGTCCTAACCTAAAATCAAAAATCAACACAAATTATAGTTAGTATGGACTCTGTAATCAAAATTTATAAATGCACATGAACAAAAAAATATTTTTCAAGTATTAAAAATACCATACTAGAACAGGCAGATTGGGTTACCTCATACAGAAATTTTTTTCTTGAAAACGTAAGTTGGGGGTTGACGAGCGGAGCGAGTAGGGGGTACCCCCTAGTACTAATATGTAGTGGGACCCACAAGGTTCGGACCCAATTTAAATTTCCCGGCTACTAATATAAGTCCAACATACAGATGGAATATGTAATATATAGATTTACATTATGTATTATATAGGTAAAATGCTAGATTAATTAAGCACCGCCCACTTTGGAGTGGAGGTAATTGGAGGAGTGGGGAAAATGCTACGCTGTGATTGGTTGATCAGAATAGGACACGCCTGTAAAATATGTGGAGAGGATAGGGTGAAGTGATAACCACCGTGGTCCCATTGCAAATGACTCATTATTCATTATAATACACCTTCGATGCAGTATTATGCACACTCAGCGCTATACGCTCACACACATACACTACATCCTCCCCGGCTTATTTACTTCACATACTCATACTATTCTCATGCCTCATACCGTACAACATTTTTTCTATTGCGTTCCGATTTTCTTAACTTTACTTTTTGATCACACTTTTCACCATAACTTTTATCATTACTATTATTTCTCACTTTCCAATGCTGCACTTGATTAGGGTGTCGCTTATTTAGCTTTTTCGCGTCAAACTTCACAAGCACACTACGTGGTGACACTCTCTTAACCACCTTCCCCTCGCTCACAGATGGATAATTTTTTCGAAAATCTTTCGCGATCACAGTATCACCCTCTTCGAATGACTTTATACGATTACCTTTATAATTTTTCACTTGATTTTCTTGCTTTAACAAAATTGACGTTTTTATATCAAGACGTTATAGTTATAAAGTTGTCCTTAATTCACGACCATACATCATTTTCGCTGGTGTTTCACCCGTCGTACTATGTTCGGTTGTTCGGTACGCAAATAAAAATATTTGCAACGTTGTTTGTACATTCGCACTATCGCTTCTTATAATTGCTTTCATTTTACGCTTAAACGTTTTGACAAAATTTTCTGCCACGCCATTGGTTGCTGGATGTTTAGCAGCTGTATACGTATGCCGAATTTCCTAAAATTTTAAAATATTCTTGGTCCACATATGTATTGGCAACCCGCGTTTTGCAAAAATTCCTTTAAATAACTCAATTGTCACTGTCGCAGACATATTTTTTACAATGTAACCTTCCGGCCACTTCAAATGCGCGTCTACAACTAATTAAAATACATGACCAAAGAATGGTCCCGCAAAATCCGCATGTACCCGTTGCTATGGTCTCTCTGACCACGTCCATGGTGATAAGACGACTTTTCTCGGTGCGTCTCTCACCTCAGCACAATACTTACAATATTTTGCTTTATCTTCGAGCTGCTTATCGATATACCCGGCCACCAAACAATCAATCTTGCCAAACTTTTCATTTTTACAATCCCAAAATGATTTTCATGCAATTTTTCCAAAATTTAACTCGTAATTTGCTCGGTATTACAACACGTTGACCCCATACAATACAACCTTTTTCTAACGACAATTCATCTTTGTATCGAATACGGTTTTATTTCATCCGGAAAATTTTTCTGTCTCCGGTCTGACCATCCGTGAATTACCATTCGCTTTACTAATTCTAGTACTTTATCTTTCATGGTTTCTCGCGCTACAACTTTATAATCTAAACACATATTACAATTTTGCATAACGTAATGTAAATAAGTATTATCATCAAACTGATCTAAAATTTTTTTACCATCCTTGTTTTCGGTTGTTAATCTTGATAAAGTATCTGCCATGAAATTTTCTTCAGTTCGAATACATTCAATTTTGTCATCAAAAACTGTCAAAAAATATGCCTAATTTTGCAATCTACTCGTTGCCATCTTCGGAATATCTTTTTCAAGTCCGAAGATTCTAAAAAACGGTTTATTATCAGTTCTCAAATTTAAATGTCTAGCGTACACATAATCATAAACCCTGAATATTATCGTGGCAGCTTCTTTATAAATCTGTGAATAATTTTCTTGCGCTTTACTCAATCTTTTCGATCCAAATGCTACAGGTTTTACACTATCCTCATACGGTTGGCTCAAATAAGTACTCAAACCTTTTCGTCCAGCGTCACACGTCAAAATTAATGGTTTTGCCGGCTTGTAATTTACAACAATTTATTTTATAGCTTTCTTTGCATCCTTGAAAGCCTGTTTACATTCATTCGTCCATACAAAATTTTTCGACTTGTTACAATCATATAATGGTGCTAACATTTTTGCCCGATCTTTAAAACAATAATAAATAATTTTCCCGATAAACAATTCTAACTCTTTTTTATTTTTGGAGCTTTCATTTCATTTAAAGCTTGAAATTTCTCTTCGTCCACGCCTATTTTGGCTTGTTAATTTTAAATCTTAAAAACGGTATTTGTTTCTGAAAAAATTTACATTCATCCACACGTACTTTCAACCCGTTTTCTTTAATTTTCGCTAAAACTTTGTACAAATTTTCTAAATGTTCTTCGTCAGTTATACCCGTTATAACTATATCATCGACTACTATTGCCACCCCTTTAATACCATTCGATAATTCTTCCATTTGCTGTTGGAAAAATCCTGGCCCCGACCTTATACCGTAAGCCATAAATAAATATCTAAACAAACCCTTATATGTGTTTATGGTTAATAATTCCTGCAAATCTTCGTCTACTGGCATTTGGAAATATGCCTCTTTCAAATCAATCTTTGAATATCGTTTACAACCCTGCAACTTCGCTATCGCGTGATCAAAATTTGGAGCGGGATATCTCACTGTTATTAATCGTGGATTTAACGTAACTTTAAAATCTGCGCAAATACGAACTTCCCCGTTCTGCTTTATGACTGGTACAATTGGTGTTGTCCACTCACTCGATTCAAGGCGATCTTTCAACGAAAATGTACCATCCGTGCCAATATATATATATTTTGGCTTTGACCCTTCTCTCAATTAGAATTTTACTTCTGCTCGCTTGAACGACCCACGTTTATTTTCAAAAACTTCTTCATGTTCGTTCAAAATACTCTTTAATCGCTCCGTTTTGCTGATACTAGGTTTTAAAGCGTTCAATTTTAGTTTTTCATACAACGGTCATAGTCCGAATGCTTTTACCACGGTCGTCCGATTACTAGAAAATTTGCCGATTTTGCTAAATAAATGTCGAAAACAATTTTTTTACCATTTGCAATTACTTCGACACGTTTCAACATACCTACGAACGTTGCCTCCGATTCATCATAATTTATAGCTTAAATAACCCCCTCGTGTACTTTTAAATTTTCGAAATACTTATCTTTAATCGTTACAGGCATTACTGACATAGCTGCCCCCGAGTCTATTTCCATCTGAATTGATTCGTTAATAATTTTCACGGTCAAAAATTGCGGATCAACTTTTTCTCTACCGGATAAATACTTGCACTCCCTCAAGCTGTGGAATTCGCGTCGTTTTTCGTTTTTAATCACGTGCACGTTTTTTGACTAACCTGCGGGCAATATGACACCTAAGTCGCGTGCGATGCTCTTGGTATCGCTTTCATCATCGTCGCGCGCGTCTATATATCCAACTTTCACGCGTCCGTTATCGATTTTTCGTTGCTGCGGCTTATCTCTACACATTCTTCCAATATGCTCGCGTCGCTTACAATAGTTTTTTCTTTTTTATGTTTACAATCTCTCGCATAATGATTCATCTTACCGCAACAATAACAGGTAACACTTTGCCCTTGATTTGTCACGTGATGACGTTGCTGCCTGAAACCTCCTCTTGGATTTGAATTACTTTCACCTCGCCTTTTCCACAAAGAATTTTGCTGCTGCCGATTGACGCCTCTGTTTTTTCCACCAATATCCAATTTATGAATTTCATCACTTTTTTGTTGCTCGCTTGGATTCAGTGTCTCTGCGCCTTTATTCGCTGCCTCCACGGCTAATGCTTTTTTTTATTCCCTTTTCAAATGTAAAGTTTTCAATTTGTAGTTATTTTTTTTTTTATCGCTCTACTTTTAATACCAGTTACCATTTGATCTAGAACCTGCTCTTTTCAGCTCGAAAACTTCCAATTTTTAACCATGTTCTTCAACACTGCCACGTACTCACTAATGGATTCATCGTCATGTTGCATCCGATGCCGAAAATGAGCACGCTGCACCAAATATGACGTTTCCGGCTTTAAATATTATTCAACTAATTCAATCATTTCTTTGTAAGTTTTATCACTTGCTTTCTGTGGTTGACAAATTTTATCGATTAGATCGTATGTTTCTGCGTTCACTTTGCTCAATAAAATAACAGAAACTCTTAACCTACCACCAGGCATTATCCAAGGAGGGAACAGTCGAAAGGACCGGTCTTAATCCACCTTCTTGGAGGGCCATCTAGAGGTCAAACCTCATGGGTTCAGGCGGACAGAGGTTCTTTACCGAACTAGCTCTCTGAGTCGCCTGAGGACTCTGGAACAAACACCCTCTCCACTCAAGCCGCTTCGACTCTTTAGTTCGTGGGGGCAGGGGGCAAGGGTTGAATGCCACTGAGAGGAATTGAATCATGCTCGGGCAGTCGTCCACTTTTACCGTCAGGTTTATACCACCTAGAATGCCACTTCTCGCGTGACGTGTGAAACCAGAGTTTCAGAACTAACATTCAATTCACTACTTCACAAGAAAGAAAAGAAAGAGGAAAAAGAAAAAAAAATAAGGAAGAAATCATTCTTTATCTGAGCCCTTAGTCTTACGGATCCAGTTCGGGCAAGGATAAGATGGGGGCATCCGTCACCAGGTCGGACGGCATACTCACAATACGTGGTGATACGGATCGCTCGAGCTTGATCACATCGACCCTCAGCTTTTCCGATTGTTGCCTCTGTTCACGACATGAAGCATCGGTCACCAGGTTGGGTGGCATGCTCGCAGTACGTGGAGGCACGTATCGCTTAAGCTCGCTATCCAGACCCTCAGCTTTTCCGATTGTCCCCGAATCTAACCACAAGACAAAAAAAAAAAAAAAAAAAAAAACACAATAAATTTTTGGTTTTTTACTTCCAAGACTACTTTTCAACCAAACCCTTATTAGAGCGTACTTTGGACTACAGCTGATCTGAATTGCCCAGATTTCCTCACGACTCGCACAAAAGCCTCGGCGATTTCCTCTTGGTACTCTGCTCAGTTTGGGCTGAGTTTTCCCAAGGTTCTCGCCCCCACCTTTATTTTGCACGATCGCAACATCTGCAACTGGATCAGCGAATCAGAATTCCTGTCCTGGGCCGCGAGGCTGCTTCTCAAGCTGGGTGGTCCCAATTTGATTTAGCAGGTGGATTTGAGACCAGTTGTTCCCCCCGCTTTGTCGTTTTCCAGGGGCCACACACAATTAGGGCAATCGGGAAAAATCACGCCTGGAATACCGCACCCCTGACAGTGCTTGTCTTTCTGCTCCGGACCTTCAGGCGAAAAATTTCCTGAATTCACTTCGATGTAGCAGACGCGATGCGGGCACGCAGTGAATTCATACCTCACCAAACTTTCATTATAGAAAATGCACGCATCCGCGTCCCCTCCCCCCACCAAGCCTGAAGGCCAGACTAGCGGTTTTGTCGGGGCATTACTTTTTTGCTCAGCCTGATAAAATGTAGCCATCTCTTCGGCTGTGGGTTGGGTTGGGCTGCGAGTTATTTATTTTCCCTCTACTGCCTCAAAGCAGGAGGTACTATTGCTTATCTAACGGTTAGGAGCACACGCGAGCTCAACTAATCCGGCACATAAAAAAAAAAACAAAACCTGATGGTAACAATAAATCACAAGAGATACTTAAATCTACCAAACAGCGGAAAAATTCAAGCTTGGTTTATTTCTCCTAATCTGACAACTCTGTCACCCGTAATTGTGTTTAAAAAAAACAACGACCCCCGTCAAAGTGACGAGATGAAAGGCAATCCGAAATGACAATAAAATAACAAAAAAAATCCACTCTGGCTCTTCAGCCTGGACATCAAGCACGGTGTGCCACAAAAAAAAAAAATACCAAGCTCAATTTTAACCGCTACTTAATTCTAATTTCCACCTTGCCACAACAAAAGAAATAATAGAAAAAAGGGGGGGGGGGGGAGAATCGCCCAAAATAAATTATCAAGTTACGTAAAGTCGAGTATTAAATTTCCAGGAATCACCCAAAAGTAATCACAACAACGGGCCACAGCTTGACCACTCAACCCGGTTCAAATTCCGATCAAGGTTACTCACGCAACAACAACAAATGTCACCTCGTCTCGGAATGTGAGAGCGAACAATCAAAATTTACTCGGCTTTACGTAATTACGAGTTCCCGACCGGCATAGCAGCAACTTATCAGCAGGTTCAAGCCACACGTTGGCACGTCATATCGCGGTAATACTAATAGACCCGGGTGAAAAATAAGAATAAAATGCCCACAATTAACCCCGAACAAAACCCTCAAAATTATCTCAAAAAGAAAGTAATAAGAATAGGCGAGAACGCCCTTCAGGGCCAAATATTTATCAAGGGCGTCTTTGGCCCAGCCAGCTCACTCGTCGTCGTGGGAATCTCGCTGAACTTGATGGCCTGCTGCTAATCGTGCTGCTCCGGGTACCTGAAATCAGGACGAAAGGAAAAAAGTATGCTACAATAAATAACGAAACACTATAATTCTCTCTTCGGACTATTTAATAAAAGAAAATCAAAGGACGTGGCAAGGGGAAAACGCAATACGGCCCGCAAACCTCACAGGTAACAAGATTTCCCGCACTCGTTCAGGTAACCCATTCACGAAACTCTTCTTCTGGGACCACCTTGTAGTCGACTCCGGTGATCGTTGTCCAGGCCTCTCTATCTCCGGTGATCGGCGTCTCTCGGGCGTGATGGTGAGGACGCGGTGGCTCTGCGAAAATCGTCCCTACTCCACGTGGGACCCCCGCACTCCTCGCCAAGTCACTCACGATCCCGATGCCTGCGTGGTCGTTGTCGGGAAACCGTACGACTGGCAAATGCGAAAATCACCAAGTAAAAGGGCACCGTCGCGACCGCTCTACGCAACTCCCAGTCCAAGATTCCTTCGCGGAGAATAATTTACTGCCCGAAGAAGAAGCCGGGCGGCGAACTCTAAAATCTGCCGTCTACCGGACTACCACCGAACTCCTTCTTTAGACCACCAAAATTCAAATTTTCCACGTTACAGAAATTTCTGGGGCGATTCCACGCCACAGAGTATAACAATAATAGTTCAGTATGACTTTGTATTGACGATCCAGGCATATTCGCGAAAAACATTCCCACTTTAGAAGCATAGCTCCCTAAACGTGGCTAATTTTTAATTAAAAATGAATTTAAATAGATATCCACCCCCCAATAATTAAATTGAGAAAGATAAAAAATTTTGGTTTACTCAGCCAGGAATCAAACCTGGATCACCTACTTTCGCGGTCGGTGTAGTCTTCTTCTGTTTGAATTAAGCTTAAAAATTGCAAACAATCTATTCAAATTTTTGTGATATTTGATTTTTTCGTGAGTGATTTTTGTAAATTTATTGTGTAAAGTACAATGAAGAAGAAAAAAAAAAAATTACTGGCTAGTCGGAGTGTCTACTACATTAATTTCTCACACAGGTTAATATAATATGTTTATTTTTATTTTTATTTTAATTATATTTTAAATACGGGCTTTTTTATAAAAGTATATAGTTTCTGAATTGAAACAAAGATTAATTTAATAAGTTTATTGCTGTTAATTTATGAAGTAATTTGAAACTATTCATAAAGCTATCAAATTAAAAATGTAAAAAATTAATAGTTTAATTATGATCTACAATGAATGTCTTACTATTTATAATTCTTACACCTACGATGAACTTAATATAATTTTAAAAATTGTATGAAACCAAAAATTTTTTCTGGCAACATAATGTATCGAGCTAAATTCACTTAAATTTTTTTAACAAGATCCATGTGTTTAAATAAATTAAGTTTAACATTAAAGATGATTTGAGTTATAAGAAGCAAAACGTATAAAAAAAATATAAATGTTAGATTAATGAGAGTTCGATAAATTTATTCAATTTTTATTAGTGTAGAATCTCTTATAAAGTAATTTATGAAAAAATTTAACTTTTACTATCTCATAAAATATTTTTTTTAAAGTAATGAATAAATATCGGTAAGTACAAATGTAACTTTTAATAAAGATTTTCAAACTTCGAGCTTCAAACTTAGTTTATGACCTTTACCTGACCTTTAAAGTATCTAAAACAACTTTTCCTACTAATTTGTCATGTAATCAACTTGACGGAAAAATTTTGGCTACTCGTGGCAAGTATTACTATTATTTTCTAAGGTTTAAACTCAAAAATGGCGATTTTTAGATGCTTCGCTGCCTCCACCAATTTCCATAATGAAAAAATTTATATGAAAAAATTTTTTTCTGTTAGTTTAATCCTCAAACAAATTTTTCAAACAATTTATACCACCAGTTTGACCAAATAAATGTTAAGAAAAATTATTGATTTGAAAAATAGCTAATTTTGACATTTAAGCTCATTCAGCGATCTCTAAATGACCTTCGAAAAATTTAAAAAAATTATGCGCTTCATTTTTCATCATTAAGAAGCTAATTTTACCTAGGGAGGATAGAAAATCGGAAAAAATTTTTGTGTGAAACGCCCTAGAAGGGCGCTCTATCTCTGACTGTGCAATTTTTTGAAAATTATCCAACAAAGAATCGCTGTGTGGGCTAGAGCCTGGGCCAGTACGGGTGAGAGAGTAGCCCTGCTCTCCCCAATTTGCTACTATATATAGATATACTCATAATGTATCTTATGTGGCATTGATTCTGTGGATCTATGTATGGATTGATACTTGAACTCTTGTTTTAAGTAAATGGAAGCCTTTTGATTACTACAGTAAAATAAAAAATGTGTCATCAAGCTTTTTTTTTAAGAGAAAAAGCAAACAAATTCTCATGTCTAAATTTTTGTTAATATTGCTTAAAGTTATTATTCATTTTTCAATGTTTTTGAAAAAATTGAACTTAGTCTTTTTCCAAAAATTTTCAGTTGGATTTGTTCAGATGGTAATCCAGCTGGACTGCTGATGCGGGATACGAACACCTCATCAGCCAAAGACGCCAGATTTTCATCAATGAAGAAGACGCTGTGAAGATGCCCGAGATACTGAAATTCACAGTTGAAAACATGGTCTATCATTATTAAATTTCGTCGGATAAAATTAGATGCAGTTTAGATGGTCTTGAAGGGTATAGTAGAAAAATCTGTTAAGATACAAACAGCACTGACCAGCTGCGCACTGATGCTACCTTCTCGATCGACAGTGTTTGTACAGAGGAAAAATCTAAAACCATGTCACCGTGAAAACAGAAACAGAATGAAAAAGTCTTTAGTGTAAACACAGAAGAGAAATTAAACTCGGAATCTACTGTTGATAGCCTAGAAAGTAAAAATTGGTGTGATGACAAAGTGGATGGAAGACTTGTAAACAGAATTCATAATTTAATTTAAAAAAAATAAAAGAATTACCCGAAGACGAAGAAGAAAACGAGATAATTGTCGACTCTTCTCAAGAATAAGTGAATTTACTGAATTATTAACAGTTAGAATCTATCTAAATTATCTGTTTTTTCAATCTGTAAAGTTATTTTTGTGTTATTAATTTTTTATTTTTATATAGCTGTATAGAAACTTTAAAGTTAGTGACTGAGTTAGAGACTAGGATGAATAAGATTTTTAGGATTTGTTGGTAGATTGAGTGAGATGAGTGTAAGGGATAAAGTATGGTATTTAAAGTAAATCAATATAGTGAGTTCAGTAATGTAGTTGAGATTAAAGTAAGTTAGGTTTAAGATGAAAAAGTATGGTTAGTATGGTTACTAGGGTCCTTAATATGAGTGAGAATAGTAGAGCTGGTTAGATAAGGTGTGTGATGGTTGTTGGGCTGGTAGAGATATTAAACTCATAACCTTAACTCTAGTTTGAATTTTCATATAAAACTATGAGTCTTTAAAAAGGTCTTGAGCTCAGCTTTTTAGATATGTCATTTAAATTTTTATCAAATAATTTTCGTTGCCATGAGAGAGTGCTAAACAAAGCTGTTGATCATTTTAAAGGGTATAGCCGGGTAAGATAGTCGAATCGGCCCCCAGCGCGAACCCCTACAATATATATATCATTCGAAAGGGCATGAAAAAAGAAAATTTTTGGCATGAACCAGAATTTTTTATACCCACTACTGCGCATGCGCGGTCCAAAATAGTGATTTTTATCTCGAAATCTAAGAGGGTTAGAAAAACGCGGTTTGCGGCAAAATTTTGTTTACAAAAAATGTAGTTCAATCATATTTTTTTAAATCATTTTTGGCGCCAAATTCAAATTGTTCAGGCTGTTTTTCGAATTTTTTTCCCTAAAAAATGCGATTAAAAAAAAAACGGTGATACATACCTCTCTGGAAAAAAAATGTCATGTATTTTAGGAAAAAGTAGCTTTACAAATTTTTTCAAAATTTTTGGAGGGTGGAAGACACTTTTTAGGCCGAATTATTGAAATTTTTTATCTAAAAAAAACCACGTGACTTTAGGGGGGGGGGGTCGAAAAATTGATAAAAATACTACGCTGATCTTCATGGGAGGGAGGGCCCTTCAAAAGCTTCGAAAAAATGACCACGTGGTTTATGAACGTTCCCTAATAAAGGTACAAATGCCTCATTCAAACATCAAAATCGTTGAAATACTTGCTAGTGGCTGCATACTGCGTTAAAATATAACAATATTTATATCGCTGAACTACATTTTTTGTAAACAAAATTTTGCCGCAAACCGCGTTTTTCTAGCCCTCTTAGATTTCTAGATAAAAATTATAGTGGAAAAATCACTATTTCGCCCCGCGCATGCTCAGTTTAGGGAATAAAAAATTGCGGTTTGCACCAAAAGCTTCCTTTTTTCAAAACCTTTCAAATGATATGTATATTGTAGGGGTTTCTGCATAAAAAAATTTGGCCTACCTGACCTAGATTGAAAATAACTAATTTATACAATTTTTTAGTGATGGACATGGTTGAACTGATCTCGTTAGAGGTATTAAAAATTTTTTTTGCAGAAACCCCTACAATATACATATCATTTGAAAGGTCTTGAAAAAAGGAAGCTTTTGGCGCAAACCGCAATTTTTTATTCCCTAAACTGCGCATGTCGAAATAGTGATTTTTCAACTATAATTTTTATCTCGAAGGGGCCATCCATTAATGATGTCACGGTCAAAGGGGGGGGGGAGGGGTTCTTGAATTCGTGACCAAATGTGACAAGGGGGAGGGGGTCAGAGCAATAGCCTGTAACGTCACGGAAGAAAAAAGTTTTTTAATAATAAATTAGTATCGCTTTTAACATCAACAAAGCTGGGAAAAAAAGAAAGTTACACGTGATATAATAAAAGCATCTGATCAGCAAAGAATTAATAAAACTAAGAAAAAAATACTATTAATAAATGAAAATGCACGATAAAATTATAGAAATTAAAAATTTTTTTCATCCAGTTTCAGTAACATAAAAAAATACGTATTTATTTTAAGTCTAGAATCCTCTGCCCAAAAATTTAAATCATGTGATTCAAATATATTTTTAAACTCTTTGATCACTGGAACTTGCATCCCGAGGTTTTTACTCTATTATGAAGAGATTTGGCAACGCTGCACGTGTTTGCGGGAGTTATGTTGCAGCCGACGAAGGGAACGTTTACGCGTGCACGTTTGCGCGGTCATAACCTATATTACTTACTAGTCTCACGCGCGTATTTATACAAGCTTGCGGTATAAAATTAAAAAATCTTTATCTCTATTTTTTAAAATTACAAAAAGCAGATTGCAGTTCTTTAATTGAACAGTTCAGTCACAATATTTTAGTTGTCACCTTACATTTGATTCTTGTTCATAAAAAAAATTATGAAATATGTCGTACGATAATTTGTACCGAGCTGTCAAGGCAAGATATCCTAATTTGCCTGGTGCGTTTCAGCAAGAAAAAACGAATCTTTTATGGAGACAAATAAAAGAAAAGTATTCAGATAAAAAAGATCAAATCCATCAAGCAGAACTAGCAATACGAGAACTGCAAAATGAGGTTGCAGCCCGAAAAGCAAAAGCAACGCTTTATTTTTATGGACAGGTACTTGATTATTTTTACATAATTAATTAATTTTGTGAGTTTTTTGTTTTTATATAAAAAAAAAATAGTTGTAGAGTATCCGCTTAATTTTTAACAAAATGTTACGTCATAATAATTATCCTTTTTTTAACAATTGATTTTTCAATTAAAAATTCCAGCAACTAAAAATCGACTCTTATTGATTAATAAAAAACTAGTAATTATTGACCTTTAAAGTTATTAATTAATCTAAAAAAAAAGTTCAGATTTACTTTTATAGTATGTCTCAGTAACTTTATCAGTTTGTTCTATTAAAATAATAAATCACTAGTTTTTATTATTTAACTATTATTATTGATTGTAATTTTTTTCAATAAAAGGGAAAAAAACGTAAAATATCTGAATCATCGAATACAGAAGTTATTCATACAGAGCCTAATCCAAATGAATCACCAGAAAATAATTCTGCACCAGTTGAAAAGATGGTTTCAACAAATTTAAATGAAGAAAAACTTCTTGAAAGTGAAAAATCTGAAAGACCTACACCTGCGCAAACGGCTGCAAAAAATAAAATTTCCGAAATAGAATCCAAATTACAAGCCTTATTCAATGTAAAGAATTCTGGCCTAGGAACTGAAGATAACGATAAGCTGATCAAAAAATTTAAAAAAGACCTTGAAGCTGAAAAAGCTAGTTTGAAAATAAAAGTTCAAGATGCAGCTCGGCAAAAAAGATACCGCTCAATTAAGAGTCAAAAAATCAAGGAAGTAATATCTACAGTTCCCGAAGCTGCTGAAATTTTGAAACAAAAATCTTCGTCCGGGCGACCACGTATAGAAATCAGTCAGCCAGATTTTTTAAAAACAATTATTGAAATTGTCACTCATGGATGTGGGGCTGACGATCGCCGAAGAACGGAAATGATACGTACCTGTAAAACCCTAGACGATGTTCTTACTCGATTAAAAAGAGAAAATTACAAAGTGAGTAGGAGTGCTCTTTATTTACGATTCATTCCAAGACGAGCAGATTCTTCTGAAGGAAAAAGACACGTGAAAACCGTTCCTGTAAAATTGATTAAGGCTCAAACAAGTGAACGTAAATATCACAGCGATACTCAGTTTGCTATGGCCACGATTAGAGCGTTGGAATCTTTAGCATCTGTCCTTGGTCCAAGCCAAATATTTTTTTTATCTCAAGACGACAAATCCAGAATCCCTTTAGGGATTACCGCAGCAAATAAACAAGCTGCCGTGGTGATGCATATGGATTATCGTATCACGTTACCTGATCATGATTGGGTAAAAGCAGCTAAACACAGATTAATTCCGTCAGTATATGCAGGTAAAGTTTTTGAAAATTTTTCGGGATAAATTTTTAAACTATTTTAAAAAACTCAAAATTATTTATATAAACTTATAAACTTGACTTTTATAATTGAAACATTTTTTTTTATTTTTTTAGACTTTTTAATGAAAAAATTAATTTAGTAAATGCTTGATTGATATTTAGAAATTGTTGACACACAATTATTTTTAAAATTTTTACTTTTAGGTATCGAGGTTAAGAGCAATGGTCTTGGTCTGCCTGAAATGGTATCTTACTCTGGGCCAACATTTATTGCAATCAGAAGCGGAAAGCATAGCTCTTCAACGGCTCACACTCATGCTGAAGACATGAACAAACTTTTAAGTTTGACCGAGTTTGAATGTTTATGCAAAACAAGCACAGGAGCGATAAAACCAGTGATTATAATTACAGTCGACGGTGGTCCTGATGAATGTCCAAGATATGAAAAAACCATCAGACATAACATCGCGCATTTTAAAAAATATGATCTGGACGCACTGCTTGTCGCAACAAACGCACCCGGTCGCAGTGCATATAATCGGGTTGAGCGCAGAATGGCTCCTTTGAGTCATGAATTATCGGGTCTTATTTTAGATCATGAACACTTTGGTAGCCACTTGGACAATAGTGGCAAAACTGTCGATGAAGAATTAGAAAAAAAAAACTTTAAGTTTGCCGGTGATCTTCTTTCTCAAGTATGGAATGAGTTGAAAATTGACAACCACCCCGTCGTAGCTATGTATGTAGACCCAGAGAAAGAAAATGCACCTGATAGCGCAACTGCCGAAATCGATCCAACCTGGTATCAACAACATGTGAGGGAATCTCAGTATTTTCTACAAATCATTAAATGTACCAACTTGTCGTGTTGCCGTCCTTTTCGGAGCAACATTCGAGATCTTCTCCCTGAAGGATTTTTGCCACCACCAACTAAAGTTAAACAAACTGAAAAAGGACTGGAAATAACAAAAGCTACGGATTCAAGTGCAAAATTTATGCCGCTGTTGGTTCAATTGTCCTACAAAAATAAAGAATTCGATTTTTCCAAGGTAACAATTAATTAATAAATCCTTTACTTTTAATTAAATTATTTTTACTGATTTTGTATAAATATTGAAAAATATTCTGTCATTACCAAAATAAAAATTATTTTAAAGAATATGATTTTTTACTAGGTTTTATAAAAATAATTTGTTACTTTTTTCAGACTGCCTACGATATGCACTGTCCTTCAATTGAATCACAGATAAAAGATCGAACGTGTGAAAAATGCGGTTTATATTTTGCTTCAAAAAAATCAGTAGACACGCATATAAAAAAATATCATAATAGAAATGATTCGATGACATGCTCTCGGATTCGCCCAGTAAATATTATTCATCGGCGTAATCATGAAGCTCTCTGTATTATTCGTACGGATGAAAATAGTGAAGATGCAGAGTGGATAAATATCGATGATATTGAACCTTCAATCATCGATGAACTTGAAACTTCGAACAGTGATCAAGATGATAATGAGAGTGACAGCACAGAACTAATCAACAAAAATTCAAATCAACAAAAACCCTTTCCAGTCATCGAAAATCATTCAGATTGGATGACCAGTCCTTGGGAGCAAGAATAAAATAATTTTAAAAGTATTTTATCTTCAAAATTGATCAATATACCAAAAATTAGTTAAATAAGAATTATAGTAATTTATTATTCAGGTGCTTTTGTGTTTCTTATTGAAAATAAAAAAATAAATTTTTTTTTAAGTAGTCTTTTTTTCAATAAAAATTGGGGGGGTCTACTTGCGTATCGTGACGTCTTTAAGGGGGGGAGGAGTATTGGTTTTGTGACCAACTGTGACAAAGGGGAGGGAGGGGGTGTAAAAAGCCAAAAATTAGCGTGACATCATTAATGGATGGCCCCGAAATCTAAGAAGGCTAGAAAAACGCGGTTTGCGGCAAAATTTTGATTACAACAAATGTAGTTCAGCGATATAAATGTCGTTATATTTTAACGCAGTATGCAGCCGCTAGGTGGCGATTTAGATAAAAAATTTCAATAATTTGGCCTAAAAAGTGTCTTCCACCACTTCAAAAATTTTGAAAAAATTTGTAAAGCTATTTTTTCCTAAAATACATGACATATTTTTTTTCCAGAGAGGTATGTATCACCGTTTTTTTTTTAATCGCATTTTTTAGGGAAAAAAATTCTAAAAACAGCCTTAACAATTTGAATTTGGCGCCAAAAATGATTTAAAAAAATATGATTGAACTACATTTTTTGTAAACAAAATTTTGCCGCAAACCGCGTTTTTCTAACCCTCTTAGATTTCAAGATAATAATCAAAGTGTAAAAATCACTATTTAGGACCGCGCATGCGCAGTAGTGGGTATAAAAATTCTGGTTCGCGCCAAAAATTTTCTTTTTTCATGCCCTTTCGAATGATATATATATTGTAGGGGTTCGCGCTGGGGGCCGATTCGACTATCTTACCCGGCTATACCCTTTAACCCTACTATCAAAAAATTATAAGTCGGTTTAAACGCCATTTCGCGAGCTGTCACTTGACAGGAAGTAAGTTTAACTCATTAAGAAATTGTAAAAAAATTTTGAAGTAAATCGAGGCTTGTTTGTACGAGTTTGCAAAATTTGAAAATAATCGTGTTTTTTTCACTATTTCACTAATTACAAAAGTAATTTTCAGGGTGGTTTAAGTTAGAGTTGTCAGATGAGTTGGTGCCCAGAAATAATTACGTGAGTAGAGTTTGTGGTTAGAGTAAGGTTGAGACTAGGGGCCAGTGCCGTGTACTCCGCACAGTACACGGTACACGGCGCACGGTACACGGTACACGTGAACGAAAGCTTTGCTTAGAGAGCTTTTTGGTACACGGTACACGGTACACGGTACACCGCACACGGTGCACGCTGTCTTTATTTAAATTTTTTTGTTACATAGTACACGGTACACGATACATGGTATACGGTACACCATACATGGTACACGCTGTCTTTTTTTGAATTTTTTTCATGTCACACAGTACACGGTACACGATACACGGTACAAGTCGTTTATATTTGAATTTCTTTTACGTACTGCGTACACGGTACACGGTACACGCTGTACTTATGTAAATTTTGTTTACGTCAATACGTACACGGTATACGATGCACGGCGCACCGTACACGGTACACGTCATTTGTATTTGAATTTATTTTACGTCACTGCGTACACGGTACACGCTATATTTAATTAATATTCCATCTAGTCACTGCGTACACGGTACACGGTACACGGAGCACTGTACACGGTACACGTCGTTTGTATTTGAATTTCTTTTACGCATCTAAAAGCGAGTTAAACCAATAACCCTCCATCTTTTCATCCATCTCATAGCGAGTTCAACTAATAACCCTCCCTCTTTTCACGCATCTAACAGCGAGTTTAACCAATAACCCTCCCTCTTTTCACCCATCTCATAGCGAGTCCAACCAATAACCCTCCCTCTTTTCACCCATCTAACAACAAGTCCAACCAATAACCCTCGCTCTGTTAACCCACAGAGTGGTTTTTTGGCCACCTCGTTGCAACTTTTGCCTTCGGCTCGGGTCACAAACCTCTCGGGTGACTAAACTAAACCCTTTTGCCTGTGGGAGAGATACTATGCTTAACACATTTTTCATATTTACATTTGAGAATTGAACAGCTCGGTGCAATAATCGGTTAAGCGCTCGAGATTGGCTCAGGCAGCGCCAGCCGCTTTTTGGAAAATGCTGTCAATTTTTACCTATTTGGAATATCGCTTTGAAACTTTCCAGAAAGCTTCTTCGAAGTCTGATGAAAAACTTCCTCGATGGAAGTTTTTCAAATTTCCATTTTTATGCTCACTTTTTTAATCTAAAGTTTTAGGTTAGAAACTGTGAATTTTTGATTTTTAATAGTTAATCACTCGGGTTTAAAGCACTTTAAAAATATCTAGACCATTCCATTGGCAGCGGAAAGACTTCAAAAATATAAGGCTAAATTTTCATCAAGAAAAATTCAGTATTTTTCGAGTTTCTGCGAGTTAAGCCCAAATCTTGTTTTTTTTTTCGATTTATGATATTTGCATTCAACTCGCAAGAACTCGAAAACTACTGGACATTTCTTGATGAAAATTTGGCACTATATTTTTGAAGTCTTTCCGCAGCCAATGGAATGGTCTAGATATTATTAAAGTGCTTTAAACCCGAGTGATTAACTATTAAAAATCAAAAATTCACAGTTTCTAACCTAAAACTTTAGATTAAAAAAGTGAGCATAAAAATGGAAATTTGAAAAATCTTCCATCGAGGAAGTTTTTCATCAGACTTCGAAGAAGCTTTCTGGAAAGTTTCAAAGCGATATTCCAAATAGGTAAAAATTGACAGCATTTTGCAAAAAGCGGCTGGCGCTGCCTGAGCCAATCTCGAGCACCTAACAGATTATTGCACCAAGCTGTTCAATTGTTTTTCTATCTTAGGCTACAACATATACAAATTTTATTTTTAACAGGTTTATCACTATTATAATGTCATTTTTTTACTAGCTATTGCGATAATTTATGAACTGTATTAATTTTTAAAAACTTTGTATATAAATACTTTTTTAAAAGTAATATGACTAACGTAGATTAGCAAAAAAAAAAAATAAAAAAAAAGATGAATAATTTTATGTGTAAACTATGAAGAATAAATTAAATTATATGTGGTCAAGTGCATGTACTTTTTAATTTCATAAACTTAATCTAATAATTTAACAGCAATTTAAAAATTTTACCAAAATCATACCTGCTAATGCTTATGTTGAAAATTTATTTTTAAAAAACTAATTTAATTAATTGTTAATGATTATAGAATTTTTTGTGAAAAAAAGAGAGTAAATAGTTACATGTCAAGTAACGTTAGAGGGGGTATGCTAGTATGACTGTGCGTGAAAGAGAGGAAATGGGAGTCTTAAATTGCCAAAAAAGCGTAACGTAATATATTTACCCCTATGCAAAAAGTTCCATAATTTGTTTTTTCTAAATTTTATTCGATACTCTTTTTTATATGAGTTATTATAATCTGTGAATTTTGTGAGATCTGCTATTATTTTATCACATTTTCTAACATAAATATTTATGTTCTTTCTTACGTAAAATTTGATGTTACATTATAAAATAAAAATTTTCTCAGTCACATTTCAATTCTATGAAATTAAATGGTTTCAAAAATTCAATATACAGTGTCAGTTTAAGAGACTTCATCTTCTTATCAAAAATAAAATTAGTTGATTAATAAAAATTGAAATTTTTTAGGAAGTTTCTAAAGAAGTCGAAAAGAATTTTTCTTTGAAGCAGTGTTCAGTATTGGATTGTGCCTTGGATACAATTCAAACTTACTTTTATGCAGGTGGTAGTGGATTAAAAAAAAGTTTTTTAGAAAAATCTCCAGAGCTTCAAAGTCTTCGATATGCTCTGAGCTTGTATACAGAATCAACAGATTTGCTAATTGAAAAATTTATTTCTTGTCAGAGGCTGCAAAGTATGTACTAAAACTAAAGACTTCTATTTTTATATTATACTGATATATTTTTGTAAGTTATAAACATTTATAGACTTCTTTCATTTATCTTTTAATGGATATCGTGGATTAATTAATTTATTAGGTAATTAATTTCGTATTTTCGTGTTCATCGTGATACAACGCGAAACGAGATCCAGACGTCTGGACGTACAGTCGGGCGTAAGATCACTCTGAAAGTCGCCGTGGTATAAGCTTCTCGATGCTTTGACTTGCTTGTAATTTTTGTAGTTGATCATAGTTATTGGTCGAGAAAATTGTTTGCAACTTGCTTTGAAAAATTAAGTCACGTGTGCGTGGAGTGTGCGAACGATTGTCATCGTTCAGTGAATGCATTAGACGAGCCGACTCTACTACTCGTGGCTGAGCAAAAACAGCCATTTTACTGTGAGCACGACTTGGAGGTTAAAGCCTTATGATATCTCAACAGCCGAGTAACTGTTATATTGCATTCTACTTGCGGTAAAGTAAGTTTGTTAAAAGTAAGCTAATATAAGAGTTAGGGTAGTTTAGGGAATTTGAATTCCCAAGAATAATTGTATTTAATATTACGTGAACTTTTCTTTGTTTTTCTCGAGCGCATGATTACTACAACAAGTAGTTCAGATGTGTGTGCACGTGCAACCTCACGATCGAACAATAGGTGCTGGAGCCAGACAGCTTGTTTACGTGTGTAGTTAGACTGATTTTTCTTCTGGGTTGTGTTTATCTTTTCATACAGCGACATCGAGTCATAGTATTTAAATTGTATTAGTTTTCAGATTTTTCTTTTATTAAAGGGTATAGCCGGTTAAGGGTGGGTAAAGTGCCCCCGGTGCAAGCCCCTACAAAACCTTTCGAAAGAACATAAAAAAAGAAAATTTTTGGTGCCAACCAGAAATTTTTTCCCCCTATAGTGCGCATGCTCGGTCCAAAATAGTTATTTTTCAACTTTTATTTATTACTCAGAATCTAAGAGGAGTAGTGAGATGCGGTTTGCGGGAAAATTTTGTTTGAAAAAAATGTAGTTCAGAAAAAAAAATTTCAAAAATTTTTGGCCCCAAATTCATATTGTTAAAGTGGTTTTAAACTTTTAAATTGCGATTTAAAAATATCTTGGATAGGTGGTGGTCAAAAAATTTTTTTTTATTTGTATTTTAACGTAAATTTTTCGTGGAAATTTTTTCAAATTTTTTAAAGGGGTGAAAAGTACGAAAACACTCAAAAAATCACTTTTTTCCAATCTTTTGGCCTTTTTACTACTGATAGTTGGTTTGAAAATTAATAAAACAATGAAATTTCATAGTTTCTACAACTTTACATGAAAATATACAATATACGATGTTAAAGTACTGTTTTAGGCTTTTTAAAGACCATAAAATCGGTTTTTAAGATTTTTTTTGCCTATAAGGGAACGTTCACAAACCACGTGACCCAAATAGGGGGGGAGGGGGGACGATTAAAAGGCTACGAAAGGTTACGTGGGGGGTAGGGCTGTTGATTCAGAAAAGCACGTGGTTTTTAAAGTGCATGAATCGATGTTTCGATTCATAATATTTTACTGTCGAACGTTAAAGTCGGCTATCCCCCAAGCTCTAAACCCCCAAGACCCTGGGCGCCCGAATTCAACAAAAAAACTGGTCGGATATCTCATAAGCTCTAAACCCCCAAGACCCTGGGGGTAAAATAAATAATTTTGTAACGATACCTAACTACACTGAACTGGTGCAATTATATCATGAAGTTGTAAGTCTGAAATTTTGAACTCTAAAATGGGGTGGTTGATTAGGGAAACGCTATAAATTTTTACTTATTGGTCAACTCTTCGTTTGCAACATTATCAACAAATTTTTTTTTTTAACTATAAATTGAATGCTTCTAAGAAGCAGACACATTTCGAGAAAAGTGTAAAAATTTTTGTTTGTTTATTGGTTTTTTTTTTTTTTTTTTGTTTTTATCTTTTTATTATTTTGTAATATTTCCAAGTGATGTAAATAAAAGTGCACCACAACCTTTTTGTGGAACAAAAAAAAAAAACACTTTTTTATGGACTTGATATTCAAATATAAAGTACGCTTTAATTATAAAATTATTTCACTCGGTAACCAGAGTTTTGTGAGGTTTAGAGCTTGGGAGATAGCTGATCAGTTTTTTTATTGAACTTGGGTTTCCAGCGAGGGGCTATGCTCTCCAGAATCATTGATGTTTCTTTTGATTCTTTTGTGATTCTTTCTTGATTCTTTTGGAAAATTTAACATATTTTTGAGCCTTGGATCCAATTTCAATTGATAATTTGTTCAAAATAATATTTTTCGAAGATTTTTACTTGAATTGACATTGATATTTTATTGATTAAATATTGATTTTCATGTGTGATTCTTTTTGTGATTCTGAAGTGCATAGCTCCTCGGTTTCTAGGGTTTTGGGGGATTCAGAGCTTAAGAGATAACTGATCAGTTTTTTCTTTGAACTTGAGTTCAATAAATAAACTGATCAGGTAACCCCCACGCCTTGAACCCCCCAAACCCTGGGCGCCCAAGGTTAACGAAAAGACTGATCAGTTATCCCCCAAACTCAAAACCTCCCAAAACTCTGGTTACCAACTGATCAGTCTTTTCTTTGACCTAGGGCCTCCAGGGTTTTGGGGGTTCAAGACTTGGGGGATAACTGATAAGTTTTTTTGTTGAACTCGGGCACCCAGGGTTTTGGGGGCTTAGAGCTTGGGGGATAATTAACCAGTCTACTTATTGAACTCGACACCTAGGGTTTTGGGGGTTCAAGGCTTGAGGGATGGCTGATCAGATTATTCATTAAACTCTACGCACAGTGTTTTGGGGGTTTAGAGCTTGGGGGATAATTAACCAGTCTACTTATTGAACTCATCGTTTTTTTTTTTTTTTTTTTCTCGACGTCAGTTTTATTAGGGGGGGGGGGGTAGACCTTAGGACACCCCATAGCTCAAAGGAGTTGTTGCGCCCCTGGTATTAAATCATTAAATTATAACTTAAAAAATAATGTTTTTAAAAAACTAATAGTATTCATATTTACAATTTGAAATCGTTAAAAAAAACCACGTGACTTTAGGGGGGGGGGGTCGAAAAATTGATAAAAATACTACGCTGATCTTCATGGGAGGGAGGGCCCTTCAAAAGCTTCGAAAAAATGACCACGTGGTTTATGAACGTTCCCTAATAAAGGTACAAATGCCTCATTCAAACATCAAAATCGTTGAAATACTTGCTAGCGGCTGAATACTGCGTTAAAATATAACAATATTTATATCGCTGAACTACATTTTTTGTAAAAAAAATTTTGCCGCAAACCGCGTTTTTCTAGCCCTCTTAGATTTCAGGATAAATATTATAGTTGAAAAATCACTCTTTCGCCCCGCGCATGCGCAGTTCAGGGAATAAAAAATTTCGGTTTGCGCTAAAAGCTTCCTTTTTTCAAGACCTTTCAAATGATATATATTGTAGGGGTTTCTGCATAAAAAAATTTGGCCTACCTGACCTAGATTGAAAATAACTAATTTATACAATTTTTTAGTGATGAACATGGTTGAACTAATCTCGTTGGAGGTATTTAAAATTTTTTTTGCAGAAACCCCTACAATATATATATCATTCGAAAGGTCTTGAAAAAAGAAAGCTTTTGGCGCAAACCGCAATTTTTTATTCCCTGAACTGCGCATGCGCGGGGTGAAAGAGTGATTTTTCAACTATAATATTTATCTCGAAATCTAAGAGGGCTAGAAAAACGCGGTTTGCGGCAAAATTTTGTTTACAAATAATGTAGTTCAGCGATATAAATGTTGTTATATTTTAACGCAGTATGCAGCCGCTAGCAAGTATTTCAACGATTTTGATGTTTGAATGAGGCATTTGCACCTTTATTATAGGCAAAAAAAATCTTAAAAACCGATTTTATGGTCTTTAAAAAGCCTAAAACAGTAATTTAACATCGTATATTGTACATTTTTATGTAAAGTTGTAGAAACTATGAAATTTCATTGTTTTATTAATTTTCAAACCAATTATCAGTAGTAAAAAGGCCAAAAGATTCGAAAAAAGTGATTTTTTGAGTGTCTTCATACTTTTCACCCCTTTAAAAAATTTGAAAAAATTTCCACGAAAAATTTACGTTAAAATACAAATAAAAAAAATTTTGTTGGACCACCACCTATCCAAGATATTTTTAAATCGCAATTTAAAAGTTTAAAACCACTTTAACAATATGAATTCGGGGCCAAAAATTTTTGAAAATTTTTTTTCTGAACTAAATTTTTTTCAAACAAAATTTTCCCGCAAACCGCATCTTGCTACTCCTCTTAGATTCTGAGTAATAAATAAAAGTTGAAAAATCACTATTTTGGACCGCGCATGCGCACTATAGGGGGAAAAAATTTCTGGTTGGCACCAAAAATTTTCTTTTTTTATGTTCTTTCGAATGGTATAGGTTTTGTAGGGGTTTGCACCGGGGGCACTTTACCCCCCCTTAACCGGCTATACCCTTTTTGAAATCAAAATCCAATACATTTTTATTCATTGACCGGTAGTCCTGCGCTCGATTCTTATAGCTTGTTCCTACTACCGAACAAAGTTAGCCGCTGAGCATTCCAAGGTAGAGTAAATCGATTAGGGATTTATCTCTGTGATTGGTTTTTTTCCCTTTTTCAGGAAAGTAGTATAGTAACACTACGGTGAATGTAAACAAAAAATGATTTACCAGTGTGAGCAACCTCAAGTGGTGTTGGCGGCAGATCACGTGGTTGGGCGACGCCTCAAGGCTGCTGCAGGAGGGGAGAACGGCAGCGGCTCACTCGGTCGGACGGCGTCTTGAAGCTCTTGTGGCTGGGGACTGCTTCCTGACGACAACGATGCTGACTTCGCAGGAGTGAAGGTCGTTGCGACTGCGTTTAAATTACATATTCTTCAAGAGATTATTTTATTCTGGATCGTGCATTTTTAGGTTGGATGTGAATTTTTTTTTTAATTTCGAAAATAGTTTAAGAAATCGAAAAAATCCTCTATTATATTAAGAAGTTTATTTTCTTCATCGTCGTTGTCGACTTCCTTTTTAAAAAAAAAAGTGACTTAGACGTCTCAGATCAATTAGAAATTTGGTGCTCGGGGTTTTCAGGGCTGCTGATCACGAATCCAACATTCATTTTTAAATTTAAACTATAAAAGTATACTTTCTCAGGCTCTTTTCAGACTTTGACATCGATGATTAATTAGAAATTGAGTAGTCAGGGGTTTTTGGGGTTGCTGATTACGAAGCTGACCTTTATTCTTTGATTTAGCCTATGTAAGGGCTACTTACTTAAGGTAAAAATTCCTTTTCAATAGCATTTTTTTCAAACTTCGTAAATGGAAGTTTTTGGGGTGATTCAGACCACGCCCGAAAATTAGTTTTACTGCCGTATGACAGTCTTCAGAGAATACAACAGCTGGTAGATAAAGATGCTCTCCTCAAAACAGTACACACTCCTGGCACACTAAGTTAAAGTCTTGACGCGCATATTGGAATGATATTTTAAACTTAGCTGAAAGAAAAAAAGACAATCGTGAAAAGTGGTTCGATTATAGTCGTGCATTGCAGAGGTTTTTCCTTTTTAACGATAAGATGGAAAAGAAAAATTCCTCGTCCACTGATAGTTTAGCTCTAAATCCGTCGACAGATAAAAAAGAAGAAAAAGACAGTGGTGAAAAAAAACCTTTTTTGGAAGACAGCTTTATCATCGCAGGAGTACCCAAAACTTTTAAAAACGCTGCTTCTAATCTTGAACGTCATTTGAAATGATCCGGTAACATTACATAGAGGCTGAGTGGCACTGTAACTATAAACGGAAATTCGGTGGCAGGCGCTAATATCGTTGACTTGGTGGGCAATGCGATGAAGAATAGAAAAAGAGCTCCACCTACAGGTCGTAAGCCTTTCGTTGCTGCTCTTCGAGAGGCTAATACAGCGCGCGAGTTTATCAAAAATAATCAACTGTGGGAACAAATCGTTTCCAGTGGTCATAATCTGTCGTCCAGTGCTACTTCTTCTCCTTCCTCGAATGTTTTGGCTCATGGCTAAAACTCAGGAGAAGAGCAAATCTCACTTGATTATCTCAGCGGACATTACCGAAGACTGAAGTACTTCCGAAAAAATTGACAATTTTGAAAAAAGTTTGTCAAGAAGGCAAAAGAGAAACGCTAAAAAGGCGCTAGAAAAAAATTCAACTGCTGCAAAAACTCCAAAAAAACAAAAATTAAATAACCAGGGAGCATGGAGGTTTCTGTAGAAAATACTTCTCTTGCTGAGAGCAAAAAGGAAGAAATAATCGCTTTTGAAGCTATCATAGACCTGATGCCTTTTAAAATGCATAAGCCAGGTTATGAATTTTGCGGACCCGGTACAATATTGACCTAGTGTTTAGATCGTGGTGACGTAGGTATCTACCCTCTTGATGAAGCGTTTCGTGAACACGACATATCATACGTTAATAAAAAGGCCAACCACCGTCAAGCTGATCGCGTACTTGCCGATGTCATGGATTAAATGAATTTTTGACGTAATATTTTTTTTTATGGATGGGATCTTTATCCTTTTAGAACGATTACTAGTGTAATCTCTCCATCCCCTTGTTATCTGATTTTATTTGGTAAAATAATTAGATAATTTTACAAGTATTATTTACTCAGAGTTTGAGAATAGAAAGTTTACGATTTAAAAGCGAGTTTTATGTCCTCCGACAGAGTTAGAAGTTAACGATAAAAATATCTGACAAATTACCGGAGTGTCCGGGCAGTTTGAGTGAGCAGAAGGTTTTCTGGACCTTCCGGGTCCTTTTTTTATGATGGCGAAGGTGATAGTACACTGATGGATCCTTGCCTGCTCCGGCTGTACTGGTCCAGGTGTAATGTACGTGGCCTTAGATCGCTTAGCTACGGCGACCAAACCACTCGATTGTCGGTGACGAGAGTGATTTTGGAAGCGCGGGCGAAACGATAAAGGGAGGCTACTTCCCCCCCACCTGTTCCGGTAGAACGGAAGTGTTGGTCACTTAATTGCTTAATTGAAATCTACGCGGCACCTTGTCCAACTCTTTTTCAGGCTGGTTCAAAGTGAGTCTGATGCTATATGGGAGTGTGGGATTGTTATGGTTATCAGATCGATACATGACATGCCTCCCCTCTTAGTCCAATGTTGCCCTCGATAATGCAGGGCTGGACGACTGTAGGAGTGCAGTCCTTATATTGAAGATAGAAAAATGTATCATTTTCTCGATCATTTGATCGAATCTTGGTAGATAATGGCGAGCAAGCGCCTAAATTTTGTGAATAACCATTGTTCAACGATAGTTCGCGTGGTAGCGTTTTGAATGTAATTTTTACTCGATGTTCGAAGAGATCGATAATTTTTAAATTGTCATTATCGTTGCATAATAATGATCAAAGGGTAGGCAATGGGTGGTTGAAGGCGGGATTTAAAATAGCAAGGTGTTTAAGCTGAGTAGAAGTTTTTGTGTTGCTTGCGCAGATCAAGTAACAGAGATTAAGGCATAAACAAATAATTATTGCTCTATATTGCGCAGTTGTTGAGCGCTGGAGCAGAAAATTTTCTATGGATTTGTTAATATTTGGAATGGGAAGTTGCATCGACGTGTTTATTTTATTCATCAATTGCCAGGAGTGAGGAAAGTTCACAATTTTTTTGCGGTGATTTTAAATTTGCATTATATAAATACTTTGCCCTAGCGTTTTTATAATTTCCAGTACGTCCAAAATTTTCTAAAGTTTTTGCGATCAACAAATTTGTAAATTAGCAGAAAGTTTTGGTAAAATCAGTTACTATAACGCTCTGTCGTAAAACTATAAATAATCACAATCAAAATTTAGCTGAGTTATCGAAATTCAAATGATTTATTCTTGTTCATATGTACTGATTTAGGCTGAGTTTTGCTTTAATCGGTCGAAAATTGTTAAATAAGTTTCCAAATTTATTTGATAAAATTTTGAGTTAAGTGCGTAGAATAAGCTCGCTATGAGAAAAGTTTATATTGTAGTGGTAAAACTGCTTTTTTTTTTTTTTTTCTTGATGCGAATGTTGATGTATCGTTTTTTTTTGAAATCGGTTGGTCGGCGGATCAACGGCTGCACACGAGGTTGGTATAGTGTGAGTAGGTGTAATCGGTGACATTGGAGTAGTGCGCTCATCAAATTATATCATGCTACGTTGCCGATTTTGATAAATGTGCTGTTACTGGTGCATTCAGTAGGTGCTCCAGCCGATATCACGTCGATCGGAGTGCTTGTTGGACTCAGAGTGTGGTTAGCTTATAAGGATTATGTAATTTTTCAAATCATTGAGGTGCATTGAAAGGTAAATACTTTCTATTATTTGTTATCAATCAATCATTGTTTGTTATAAAAAAAACAAAGCTTTTATTTGATACTTGTTTGTTGATGGATAGTAAAAAAAAAAAATTCTTTCTCTTGGGTCTTCGGCGTGTTTGTGAGTATGGTGATTTTATTTGTTACTATTTTTATTAAATTATTGACAAAGTTACAGTCGTTTACTGTTTTTATTTCATAAAGTTTGCAGGTTGTATTAAAAGATTCGTGGGTGTGGCTGTATGGTTGGATCGCGTGCTGCTGGCGTATTGCGGCCGAGTTGGTGAAAGAGTCGACCGGGGCTGGTGGTATAGTGGGTCTGCATGTGGCAGGCGCACTGGGCAGGCCAGTGATCGCAACGATTCATGGCTATGGTAGAGTTTTATGCGAGTTGCCGGATGGACAGTTGATCAACATTGGTTTTGAAAATTGTTATAGGGCTCAAATTAATGAGGCAGACTCGGGAATACAACCCACGTTGATCTGCCGAGCTCGCCTTACAGCCGCTATAAACTGCGTCGCAGTCGGCTACCCGCCGACAAACTTCCTGAAAAAGGAGAAAAACCCGACCGCGATAGCAAACACCTAAGTGATACAGGAATCGGGGAGGGCGCGACAGCTCGTTGAATTCGGTAGGTGGGCGTGGGCTAGTGGATTCGAGCGCAAGGAACACCGGTAGAATGAATAATAGTAATCCAGAAAGTTAATTTTTTAATATTTAATAAAAAAAATCAACTTAAAAACTAATACAAAATTAACATCTAACGCGGTAATCCGTTCCCATATAAATACTCGCACAATCGAGTTTTCCAAAACGACAACAAAGAATTGCCGTTGCTCTTTAAATCGAGCGGCGCGCGCACACAACAATTTACTGCTATCGGTAGCTTACGCGCGCGCGAGGAAAGAAACGAAAACAAAGTATCTCGCGATTTACAATTAATTGACTCCGGACACACACATTCACAATCGTTGTTTTATACAAAATAAAACTCACGCTAAATCGCCGCAGGTGCACCTGTCCTAAGCCGCAAGGCTGTTAATAAAGCCGCTCAGCTGTATGTAGCTCTCCAAGCTACGATGGCTCCCGCCCGGCGTCCGGCTCAGCGTCGTCGTCTTAGTCCCGAGAATACCAAGTCGTCAGGTGATGACAACCTTCCTGCTGACTTGGTTTGTCCTGCTGGATATCTCACTGACACGCACGACACTGCAACCGATCTCTCTCTAGCGAATTTCTACGATAATAGTGAAGTTTCGAATACGCGAATTTACGAACTATACGTGTTCGTTCAAGCGTTGACTCCGGAATGCTCTCCCGTCCTCGTTCCACCCGCCCCGATATTCCATAGCTTCCCGCGCATTCCGATCCCACTCGTGCAGCGTTCTAACGGTCGCGCGGCGAACGTGAAATTAATTTAACACCGCCGCGTTAATTAATTCGACCGTTACACCCCCCTTCCAGAGGTGTCGTATCCGAAAAAATACGTCACTTCGATGTACCACGAACGCGGCCTATCCGAGTTTGGGAAAACAAAGGTTAGGGTTGGGTTTGAGGAAATAAGAACACGTCATCTGTGTGTGGCCACTTTATTTTCTTACAATCGTGAACGGACCACTTGTCCACGTCGGTAGGCTTATTAGCCAAGCCATATGGCTAGTTTTTCTTGCCCAGGCTGCCTACTCGCCTTGTCTTCGGGCTACGTTAACCGCCACGCCAGTGTTGTGCCCTGTTTGGGCACAGGTCAGGATCTTCGACCGCTGGGTATTTACATGCCGGGCACCAACGCTGATCCTCAGCCTTTTTTCGCCATTCCAATTTCACTGCTTCTTTCCTGGAATTTAGTTCCAGGAAAAGCAGTCTGCTCGACGCTGCCTGTCGATCCCTCTTGGCTTGCTTCCACTCCTCGATGGTGCGGGCTTGTCTGGCCCTTGCTTCCTCCTCAGCAGTTCTGGCTTGGACTCGTACTGTCCGACGTTGATGGATCACGTTCAGGTCGGACAGTCGATCGGCGGCTTGGTGACGCCACTCCGTCATCTCTGGCGGTATGGCTCCAGGCCATTCCTCATTCATCTTTTCCAGCTGATTGAAGAGGTCGCGTTCCCGCTTCTCTTGCTCCTTGGAACTTTTCCGGCATTCCTTCAACTCGGTCAGCAGTAGACCCCAATCATCGGGTGTTGGCCAGGGATTTGCCGTGGTTTGGGTGCCACTAGGCTCACCTTGATTGCCGTTAGGCTCGCTTGTGTCGATAGGCTCACTAGGAGTCGTTATGGTTTCGGGTGTTGCCGGCCCTCCAGATTCGGTCGGGACTCGACCGAGCCTAACTTCTTCTTCCATTATCCTTTCTAACTCCCCTCTGTCGTAGAACTCGGCCATTGCCTGCAACAAATAAAGGAGGAATAAGGATAAAAACATAGGACAGATGGATTAGGATTTGCGTTGTGCGCGAGTTTTCCGCGGTGACGGTGTTTTCGCGTTATCGACGCAAATTTTCTTAGTCGACCCTTTCGGCCTACCCCTACGCTTTCCGATCGTCGGGTCAACTGGTATACATGGCTCACTGCCATTTACAATTTGCCGCACAGACTCACACAAAACATTTGCCCTCGCGGTAGGCTCATTCCTGCACACCACCTCACGCTCGCTAGCGTCAGGATTTTCGCACGCATTTTCCGTCGCTGTATCTTCCTCACCTGAAGACTCCGGTTCAACTCTTGCGATCCATTTCTTCAGTTGTTGTACAGCCACTGGACTTTGTTCGTTACCAAAGGCGTCTACTATCGTATACGTATTGCTACCTAGCTTTTCAACCACTGTATACGGACCTGTATACTTAGGCGCTAGGCTAGCTGTGAAGCCTTTAGCCTTACTGGATAGGACCTTGTTTTTCCTCCAGACCATGTCACCAGGCTGGAAAATTACTTCGCGGTGTCGCTTGTTGTAATGCTCAGCCGCTCTGTCCTGTTGAATTCTTGAATTTTCGCCAGCTTTTCTTCTTAAGTCTTCGGCTCTGGCTGTCTTGTTCAGCCTTTCTTGAAGAGCCATTTCTTCATACTTCTTTAGTGTCTCGTCAGCTAGCTTTTTGCTGACTACACTACAGTCGATCGGCTGACGCAACATGTTCAACATGGCCGGAGTCGTTTTTATCGCCGAATGCTCCGCCCTGTTGTACGCGCAGACCAGCTCGGGTAAAAGGACGTCCCACTTCTGCTGATTGTCTGCGATAAAGCATCGGATCATCGTTTTTAGAGTCCTGTTCAGCCTTTCGACTTGGCCGTTAGACTCAGGGTTATTAGTCGGAGAGTTTTCGTGTTCGATACCGAGTTCGACTAGCCGGCTATCGATTGTACGATTTTTAAACTCCGACCCTTGATCCGACAAGAACATTTCTGGCTGACCCCACCGTAAAATTACGTCTTGCCAGATGTGGTTCCATATGGCTTCACCATCAGCCCGTTTTAACGGTGTCACTTCTGCCCAACGTGTGAACAGATCCGTTAAAACTAAGACATACTTGTGTCCGTTGTCGCTACGGGTATATGGACCCAGTATGTCACCTGACACCGCTTGCCACGGCCTTACGATTGTCCGCTTTCCCATCAGACCTCCAGGCAAACGTTGATCTACCTTCTGCATTTGACATATCTGGCATGATTTAACATAGGCTTCTATGTCCTTATACATGCCAGGCCAAAAAAATTCTTGGGTAACTCTCTTCAGAGTTTTGTCTCGCCCCAAATGTCCTGCAAGTGGTGCGTCGTGTTTTTCCTTCAGAATGTCATTCCTCAGAAATACTGGTACCACCAACTTCCATGCGGAGTCGTCGCCGACTGTTTCTTCAATTAAGTCGTCAGACTTATAATAATAAAGCCTGCCACCCACGACCTTCCATCTAAGGAATTTGCCTGGATTTCTTTGTACGGCTTTCATTTTATTGACATACCAGTCGTCCAGCTCTCCGTCAGGATAGCCTACGGCTGCAACAGTCGTCTCGCCCTCCTCATACATACGTGACAATGCATCGGGCACCACATTTAAGGAACCTTTACGATATTCCGTTGTAAATGTGTAACTCTGCAATTCTAGCGACCATCTTGCTAGTCTGCCCGTTGCGTTTGACAATTTATTCAGCCATCTCAGCGAATTATGGTCCGTGATTACGTGAAATTGAAAACCTTCCACATAACAGCGGAATTTCCTAATCGCCTCGACCACTGCTAAGCATTCTCGCTCTGTCACTGTATAATTCCGTTGTGCTGGATTCAGAACTCGGCTAAAATACTCGATGACTCTCTCTTCACCATCGATAGTCTGAGTCAAGCATGCCCCGATGCCAGTGTCTGACGCATCGGTCTGAATCACAAACGGCTGAGTGAAATCTGGCCTTGCCAGTACTGGCGCTGAGGCTAGCAGCACTAGGATTCTTTCAAATGCCTGCTGTTGCTCAGCCTCCCATTTATAACAGACTCTCGTACTTGTGAGTCTCGTCAATGGTTCGGCTACCGTGGCAAAATTTTTCAAAAATTTCCTATACCAGGAAGCCATTCCCAAGAACCTTTTCAATTTCTTGCGGTTGTTCGGGATAGTATAGTTCAAGATGGCTTCGACTTTTCCTGGGCATGGGCGAATTCCATCTTTGTTGACTATTACGCCTAGATATTTCACTTCAGACTGGCAAAATTTACTTTTACTGCGGTTTACCGTCAGTCCAGCCTCTCTCAATCTAGCCAGTATGGCTTCGAGGATCCGCATATGCGTCTCGAAGTCTTCCGTAACGATTATGATATCATCGAGGTACGCATAGGCATATGGGCCAAACTCTCGAATTATCATATCAATCAGGCGTTGGAAAGTCGATTTAGCCTGATCTAACCCAAACGGCATTCTTTTAAATTGGAACTGGCCTAAGCCAGGCACCGTAAAAGCCGTTATTGGCCTCGACTCTTTCTTCAGTGGCACCTGATGGTACGCCGATGACAAATCCAGAGTCGATATGTATTTGGCCGTTTTAAACCTTCTCAGGATATCATCCATATAAGGTAAAGGATAGGCTTCGGTTTTCTTGGAGACTGAATTAACCTTACGGAAATCTATACAAAATCTCCTAGAGCCGTCCTCCTTCTTCACCATAACCACCGGTGACGACCAGCCGCTTCTCGGAGCAGGCTCAATAATGTCGTTCTCAAGCATCTTTACTACATGCTCGTACATCTCCAGTTGTACTACCGGTGAAACTGGATAATACCTCTGCTTAATAGGCTTTGAGTCACCTACATCGATCTCATGTTCGATCCACGTAGTGCAGCCTAAAGGCTTGTCGTCTGGCTGGAAAACTCTGTCTAGCAAGTCGTTTATACGTTCTTGCTCTTCAGACCCAATGTCGGCTAGACCTATTGACGCTAGGCTTGTTACTTCAGCCTCAGTCACGGCTGCAACCTCTAGGTCTACCACTTTGTCAGCAATCCGGATGTTCAACTTATTTGTGGCTGGATCTAGTATCGTATCAAATGCACGTACGAAATTTGTCCCCAGATAACAATCTGAGTCTAGATCCAACATGATAGCCACTTTAATTTCTTGCGTCGTTCCTGCAACTTCAAATGGTAGGACCACATGTCCTGCTATTGGGCATCTACGGCCATCAGCCACTTTGGCTCCTTTGCCATGGTAGACCTCAATTTTCCGTCTGAGTGCTGACGCCATCTGGATAGCTGAAGATCCCATAACTGTGAGCGACGCTCCGGGATCATACAGAGCTCTGATTCGGAATTCACCAATGTCGACTGGTAGCCACCATCTTCCTTCCGACTCAGCCTCCTGTGTAGCCGACTTCCTCTTTGCTTGCTCAGTACTCTTCGGTTCTACTGAGCATGCATGAGTACCATCTCCGAGTGATGGTTGGTCTGCGACCTTGGCGGAGTAAGATCGACGTCGACTTACTCCGCCTTTTTCTCGTTTTCCGGCCTCTCGGGACACTCTGGACGCTTATGTCCTTCCTTGTTGCAATGGAAACACCGGACTATTCTATCCTCGTCCCGAGGTTTTTTCTTCCTTTCCCCACTCCTGCCACGCTTCGGAGAAGGGCTCCTAGACTTCCCCCCGTCTGCCGATTTGCGTCTTTGCTTGACCTGCTTGGCTTTGTTTGAATTCTGGGGCCTCGGGCCCGATGGCTTACCAGGATTCTTACTTTTAGCTTGAATTTGAGACATCAAATTCAATAGGCGGTTCATAACCGTGGCGTCGTCAGACTTGCCATCCATAGTCGTTGCGGCTATGTTTATTTTCGGTTTCTTACTCGCCTTGCTTTCTTTATAAGCCAGATTTGGCCATAATGACGTCGACGGTGACGGTGGTGGTCTATACAAGGTTTCGCTAACCATTGTTTTCTCGATATCAACCGCTTGACTAAGTAAGGCCGTAACTGACTTTACTTCGTCTCGCCTAATTTGTCTACGCAAATTAGGTCGCATATTTGTCAACATAAAGTCGACCATCTCCATCTCGGTTGGTACCGGTCTCATTTTCAGCAACAACGATTGCAAACACGTCATGTAGTCTCTCATAGGCTCATCGACACCTTGTGTTCTGTTGGTAGCCTCGACTCGTAGACTCTGTTGATAATCGCCGATACCACACCATCGGCGAGCCGCTTGGCAAAAGTCTGACCTTGTGTGTATGTTTTTCTTGCAATCCCGGTACCATGTTGACGCTAACCCGGTTAACAATATCGGTAATGCGTCCAACAATTGTCTTTCTGTCAAGTTAGCTAGCTCATTAGCCTCTGCGACTTGGATCAGAAATTGCTCGATGCTCGACTCGTTGCTACCGTCGAACCTAAAGTTCCACCTCCGAACGATCGAGCCGATATCGATAGGCTTTTCCAGCCTTTGTAGGTTATTACCTGCCTGTCGTGGCATAGGTAACTCACTTTGTTGTGGGCCTTGCAGTCTTTCCAACTCTGCCGTCAAAGCTCTCATCTGGGCTTGTATTTTCTCTATGGCCCTTGCCTTTGCTGAATCACCAATCGGACTCGAACTGTTCCTATCATGAATCAGCGGGCCACCGAAATTTACCCTCGCCCCATGAGCTTGATGCGTATTTTCCGTAGATATACTGCAATCTTCCATAGAGTGTTGCAATATGCCTGGCCTTATTGTACTCGACACAGGCCCCCTGAGTTGTTGATTGTCTGTGACGAAATGCTGCCGACTGACTCTGTCTTCTATGGCGTCCATCCTTGCCGTTTTCCTTGCCAGAGTCTCTCGCACTTGCCTGAACTCCCCCACGAACTCGTGCATGGTCCGTCGGAGTTCTTCCATCACGTCGCCATTTTGACTGGTTGTGTCACTGTCTTCAGCCTGACTGGTCCTTCCTTGACTCCTGCTGTTCGCATCGTTCGACTGAAGCTGGGTCGCTGCCTTCATCACCTGTTGGTCGATCAGGCAGGCTAGCGGGTGTTCCCCGCTCATGGTATAGTCTGGGTTTAAAATTGTTGAACCCGACTTTTCCCACAATGTCATGGCTATAAACTCAGTCCGGAGACCCTCGCGTTTAACCTTCACCGTATCTTGGTCATCGGACTCGTCCGCGACAAAATCTTCGGCTGAGTAGTTGCCCACAAGCCACTTAATCAGCCTTTCGTGTCTCTCACGAGTCGAGCCATCAGGCTTGAGTTGTAAATCTCTCATAGCCTCCTCGATTATCTCCTCGTCCTCTGCGAACAGCCAGGAATACACCAGGTGCTCTTTCGCTCTCCTCTCTGACTCGTCCATCTCTAAATTGACAAAAAGGAGACCCTAAACCCTCGTGACAGTACCACACACTCTAGCTTAATTTAATTTTACAATTGCAATGATAATTAAAAAAATATTTTCCAACTTCCAACAATCCTGGAAGAGAGAAAAAAAAAAAAAAATTTTCAATTTTTAATTCTATATTTCTGAGTTTATTTTAAAACAAAGCGATATTCGAAAAAGAAAATCAACCCGAATAGGCTTAATAGCCTGCCGACTCACCAAAAGGTTTTGACAAAAACCCCAGGTCGGCTTACCGAGAAAAAAAACAAATCCGAATAGGCTTAATAGCCTGCCGACTCGCCAAAAGTTTTGACAAAAACTCAAGGTCGGCTTACCGGAACAAAAACAACAAAAAAAATCTGGCTGTTCTAACCCGCGTTGGAACACCGATTTTTAGTCTCAGAAATACAGCTTACAGTTGCTACTAATCACTAGTTAGTAGCACGCTGTAAAAAAAAAATCAAAAACAAAATTGCAAAAAAAAATAAAAAAAAAATAATAATAAAAACAAATGATTATTTTCCAATTCGCCAGACACTCATTCACTGTCACGATTAATGGGTTTTTATTACAAAGTGGAAAATTGAATAAATCAAAAAAAACAAAATCACAAATTTTCCACCTTGTAATTTACAGCGCCTGAAAACAATCCCTCTCACACACACGCTCAACGGTACTTTGTTTTCGTTCGCGCTCGCGACGACCGACCTTGACCCTGGTCGGCAGCAGTACTTCGCTACTGCGCTCGTCTACACACTCTACGCACACTATCGAGCACCGTGACGTAGGTACTCGACCTTAAAAATCCACCACGTTGTTGGGCGCCATGTTATAGGGCTCAAATTAATGAGGCAGACTCGGGAATACAACCCACGTTGATCTGCCGAGCTCGCCTTACAGCCGCTATAAACTGCGTCGCAGTCGGCTACCCGCCGACAAACTTCCTGAAAAAGGAGAAAAACCCGACCGCGATAGCAAACACCTAAGTGATACAGGAATCGGGGAGGGCGCGACAGCTCGTTGAATTCGGTAGGTGGGCGTGGGCTAGTGGATTCGAGCGCAAGGAACACCGGTAGAATGAATAATAGTAATCCAGAAAGTTAATTTTTTAATATTTAATAAAAAAAATCAACTTAAAAACTAATACAAAATTAACATCTAACGCGGTAATCCGTTCCCATATAAATACTCGCACAATCGAGTTTTCCAAAACGACAACAAAGAATTGCCGTTGCTCTTTAAATCGAGCGGCGCGCGCACACAACAACTTACTGCTATCGGTAGCTTACGCGCGCGCGAGGAAAGAAACGAAAACAAAGTATCTCGCGATTTACAATTAATTGACTCCGGACACACACATTCACAATCGTTGTTTTATACAAAATAAAACTCACGCTAAATCGCCGCAGGTGCACCTGTCCTAAGCCGCAAGGCTGTTAATAAAGCCGCTCAGCTGTATGTAGCTCTCCAAGCTACGATGGCTCCCGCCCGGCGTCCGGCTCAGCGTCGTCGTCTTAGTCCCGAGAATACCAAGTCGTCAGGTGATGACAACCTTCCTGCTGACTTGGTTTGTCCTGCTGGATATCTCACTGACACGCACGACACTGCAACCGATCTCTCTCTAGCGAATTTCTACGATAATAGTGAAGTTTCGAATACGCGAATTTACGAACTATACGTGTTCGTTCAAGCGTTGACTCCGGAATGCTCTCCCGTCCTCGTTCCACCCGCCCCGATATTCCATAGCTTCCCGCGCATTCCGATCCCACTCGTGCAGCGTTCTAACGGTCGCGCGGCGAACGTGAAATTAATTTAACACCGCCGCGTTAATTAATTCGACCGTTACAGTTTATATGTTGCCACAAATAATCGCCGAAAAAGTGCTTTTTTTTAACCAATTAGCCCTTACTGCCTCCTTAAGCAAGCCGGAAAGATGAAAAATCTCCCCGATTCTCTTCTTGAAGGCCTATCTGACTCAGATTTTTCTGAATCAGAATCTTCTGGTTCAGAATCTTTTTCCGGAAATTCAACCACCCAGAGTAGCGACATCCATGATATAAACAAACCTACTAACGATTTCGACACATATTCACCTCAAATTTACAATCCTAAAAACCATAACTCTTACCTTAGAAAAAGAAAGAAAATTTCGTACGGCTCACCTAAGATCGAAATTATCAATGATGTATTTAAAGCTAGAAAAGGGCGCGTTTTGATTGACACCAGAGCAGACGTGAGTGTAATTAAAATTTGATCTGCACGTCCTCCCTGAAAGTTCTTTGCTTAAAAAAGATGCCATTCTTGGCTCCCGTTATCTCCAAATTGAAAAGGGTCAAATCGGCTTAGCCAAAAATCAATTAATTATTCAAAACGGCACTCAAGACATCTGTTTTTCCAGCACTACAGACAACAGCGATTCTGAATCTTCCAAATCCTTTACAGAATTTTCTAATTCTCGTCAAATACCTCAAAGTCAAAACACCATTCCCGTCATTTAACCAACGTCCAGCAAAATACCTCCGACTATTTTCCATGATAAAGCTCGTCGAAAACAAGGAAAAGCTCTGTCTACAAGATACACGTTGCCAGCACGTTGTAAAATTGCGATAGGAATTCCTGTGTCGCAAAACTCTCCAAGAGGAGAGGCGTATCTTCCCCGCGTATAAGCCCTTATGTATGATGCCACTGAGTATTGATCGGTGTGTCAGCCGTTACCCATGAGAAAGGTTCATATTACGTGGTAGCCATTAACACGAAAAACGAACCTCAAGAAGTCGAAATAGCAGTGCAAGATCTTTATCCCTTTGAACTCGATAATTCCGAAGACTTCTTCGATTCTGAGGTCGAGGGAACGCCATGTCCTCCTGAAAGGGGAATACCTCGAATATTCAACCTTCTGAAAAGAAAACATCACGACGAAGCATCCCTAGCTCAATTGAAGAGAGTGGTTGAAAGCTTTCCATACCTTTTTATGTTACCTGGCAACGACCCTCCTCTTACACATCTAGAACAACATAGCTTTTCCCTAACCAATGACAAACCGATATAAACACGTCGATATCGTTATCATCCAATGTTGCATGAAGAGATTAGAAGGCAAGTAGACGACTTGCTAGAGAAAGGAATCATCCAACCCTCCTCCAGCCCTTGGAACTCGCCTCTTTGGATTGTTCCAAAACGGCATGGCCCTAACAGTAAGAAACAACAATGCCTTGTTATTGATTACAGAAAACTCAACGAATTAACAATTCCAGACGCCTATCCACTCTCTAATATTCAAGAAATATTGTAATCCCTAGGCAAGTCCAAATACTTTTAAGTTTTTGATCTCATTAACGGATTCCATCAAGTGCCAACGCACCCAGATGACAGAGCTCAAACCGCTTTCTCAACGCCTTAAGGGCATTTCGAATTCACAGCCATGTCTTTTGGACTTTGCTGTGCTTCTCCAACATTTCAAAGATTGATGAACGCCGTCATGACCGGATTACAGGGAATCGAATTGTTCATTTACCTAGATGACTTAATTAGCTTCTCCAACTCTCTTGAAGATCATGAGAGAAAGATAAATAAAACTTTTCAATCTTCGAAATGGAACACAAAAATTTCAGACAGTTGGTGAATGAAATAACTCGAATCTACCCTGGAAAACACCAGGATTCTCGGAACTTCACATAACCCCAAAATGACTCACAATAAATGATCCACACGAATCTATAAAATGCTTTTTCGTTTCGCAGAAACTAATAATCGACCCTTCAATCAAAAAACTCGAGGAGCTCCAATTGAAGTCGGCGGTTGGGTTACAAAATGGTTATTCGGTATCATGGACTTGAAAGACCGCGAACTAATCAATAATGACATTGACAAACTGTACGACAGTCAGCATAATTTATCCCAAATTTCACTCGAATCAACTCATCTAATCAAATCAGAACTCGAAAATTTATATAAATCCAACAATAATCTAACACTAGAAATTTCCCGCTTAATTAGTTGTGTCAAAAACATTTTCGAAGAAAACTCGGCCATGAACAAAGACATGCAATTAGCAAACATTACCAGATGGTGGTTCGATTACACATACGAACTTGACGAATTAAAAAGAGGTTGTGAAACCTTTTTGTAAGTTATTCAAACCACCGCAAGAGGACACCTACACCCTCTTCTGTTATCTTACTCACAAATGTCCGATCTACTTCTAAAATTAAAACAACAATTCAAATCTTCGATTACCAAACACCGCAAAATTAATCACCCCCCCCCCCCCCACTACCTACTCAACATAGCAAGAACGACTATTTCCATCACTAATGTGAAGCTCCACGTTTCTATAAAACTACCTTTAGTAAATGACGACGACCTAGATTTGTCCAATATACACTCTTTTCCGAACCCTGTAAACTTCCCCTTTAATAAAACAGGCTATTTAGCAATAAAACCAAGAATTTAGTATGTTGTAATATCGAAAAACCAGACATATGTTTTCTTAAATGACGAACTCCTTCAATCGTGTTTCACTTATGACCACACTAAGCTATGTGAAGACTTCTTACCCCTAATCGACAGAGTTACACACCCATTGTGTGAATATTCAATGCTCAATCGGCCGACAACCTCTTCTCTAAAAACCTGCTCGACAGTTATGATACCAAAAACGCCCATAATTCTAACACCCTTGCACACATCGAATTTATGGTTGTATTCAACTTTAAAGCCAACTAAGCTCACAATAATATGTCATAATCAACATCGTAATGAATTTCTCATAAATGGCACAGGTTCACTTTACCTAAGCGTCGAATTTACCGCACACGGTGGTCTTGAACCAACTTTAAATGAAAAGTCGTGGGGCACTTAAATTTCTTGTAGAATTTGATAATTTGGACTTTCCTGATTATTTTCCAAAAAAAATTAGAATCATCTACAAGGCCGTTTTTAAGAAAAGTCGATTTAAAGGTTATAATCACGAAAAACAGTGGTCTTGTACATTTTTTTTTTTTTCTCTTTCTATTAATTATTTTTTATATTATTTGGCTTATTTTCAAACAAAATTAAAATATTGTTTGACATTTTAAAAGGTTTCGATCAAATCATCTAAAAAAATCATGGCTCAAAAAAAAAATTACAAAGTTATTTTCACTTTGAAAAGCAGGCGAACTTTCAATCCTTCAGTAAGTGCGCGAGTATAGTTACTATGTTTACTTCCAGAAATTATTTTAATAGTTAAAATTAATTTTGATTACATTCAGTTAACCTCAAGATGGTACACAAAATACCCAAAAAAGATCACGCCTCGACACACGATGAAAATCGTAGCAAGATTTGTTTGTTTTGCTTAAAAAAGAGAGGCCGTAATGGTTGTCACGAAGTAAGAAAAATAATTAAAAATGGAAATGTTGAAATTTTAGTTCAGTATATTTTTAACCCATCAACTTACGACGCTGATGATCCATCTCTACCGAATGGAGTATGTAAGACTTGTTTAAAGAAGATGTACGTTTCAAATAGTAAGAAAAAGAAGTTACTGGAAAAACCAACCGTATCATTTAACTATAAGAGTATTGAAACTCGGCAATCTGAAAAGTTATTGGCATGTAGCTGTCTCATTTGCCAATTAGCTCGAGAGCGTCCTGGCACTTCGATCAAAAAGAATTTACCTACAAAAATTCTCGAAGTTACTAATAATAAATTGAAAGGTATATCAGTGGTAAACTTAATATTTGTTATTGTTATTGAATGAATAAATTTTTACTCGATTGCACAATTTCATTTTATTTTAAACAGGGGAAGCCAGTATTGAGTCTCATGAATCTAAAAGAAGTTACCGGTGTGATGATTGCTTTTCTAAAATTGCTAGAGGCAAACCTCATACATGCAACACTACAACACGTATTAAAAATGTTCAATCATTGATATCAGAATCCACACCAACAGTGCAAAATCAAATAATTTCATCAACTTTAAAAAATGAAATGATTTTAACAGACAAGAATACGCTATCAGTTAACCAAGTTCGGGGAAAACCATTAAAAATTTATGTTTACCCGAAAAACTCCAACTCAGTAGAAAAGAGTAAAACAATTATTACGGCAACTGACATGCAAAATATTCAAACAAAATACGGGCTTTCTCTAAATGTGACAACTGGAATTGCATCAGATTTGCGTGTTGCGACTAAAAATAGAAAATTAATTGAACCAAAACTAGAAAAAAATCTTTCAGCTAATATTCACGCACTAGATGATTTTTTTGACACAAAAGTTTACAAATTCAAAAAATCTGTAAAAATAGAAAAAAAAAGATGATAAAATCACTACAACTGAAGAAGCTTCCACAAATTCCAAAAAAACTAACAATTTAGAATGTTCGAAAGTTAAAGAAATATGTGAAGCTGAACAAACAAGTAGAACTTCCAAAAAATATATCAAATCAAAAACAAAACAAAATAAACAAACAACTAGTACGTCGAAAAAATCTATTAAATCAAAACCTAAAAAAACTAAAGTGAGTCCTAAAGTTGTTAAAAAAATTAAAAAAGTCAAGAAAAATGTCAGATCAAAAACAAAAAAAAGTGTTTTAAATTCTGACGTAGAAAAAACAGAAAAAAAATCAAAAAAATCTGAAGAGTCAAAAATTAAGAAAAAATATGAAATATTGAAACCGAGCAAATTCAAACAGTTGTGTATTGCAAGGATTTGCATGGTTTAATAGAATACGTAAGAAAAAAACGCAACTTTTCTAATATGCATTTGAAATTCGGCATCGATGGTGGAGGAGGATCTTTAAAAGTCTGCTTATCGATACAGTCAATCGACAATGAATTTGAACCACCACCAACAAAGCGACGAAAATATTCAGACGACATCCCTTCTAAATTGTTTCAAGATTCTGTCGTGAAAAAATTGTTCATAATTGGTTTGGTTCAAAACGTCCAAGAGAATTATGACAATGTTAAACAATTATGGTCAGACATAAAAATCGATGAAATTGATGGAAAAGTTTCCGCCGATTTAAAACTATGCAATATTATGGTCGGCATTATGCCTTGCAGTAGCTCTTATCCATGCACATGGTGTGAGGTAAGTAAAGAAAATCTTGAAAATTCTTCTACTTTGCGGACGATAAAAAATATCACAGACAACTACATTCAATGGATTAATGCTGGAGGAGAAAAAGAATCAGCTAAGAACTTTAAATGTTGCATTTCGAAACCGATATTCGACTGTGATGAAGAAAAACCGATACTCGATATTTTGGCGCTACCTGAACTTCATTTGTACTTAGGGGTAATAAACGGTTTGTTTACTAATATGTCTAAAAAATTTGAGAGTGCAGCCTTGTCCTGGGCAAAAGCTTGCAATGTTGAGCGACAAGTTTCTTTTGGCTTCAACGGTAACAATTGCAAGCAGTTACTGAAAAAATTAGATGTTCTGCGCCAATCATGTCCAGATGAGTGCCAAAAATACGTTCAAGCTTTAAGTGATTTTAAAATAGTAGTTGACTCTTGCTTCAGCAAAACTTTAAACTTTGAATTCGAAAAACACATTGAAAATTTAAAAAAAAGTTATTTGGCTTTGGGAATCACCGTTACACCTAAAGTACACTGTATCTTTGTTCATGTCAAAGAGTTTTGCAAAAAATATGGAGTAGGATTAGGTATATTCAGTGAACAAGCTTTCGAATCTGTTCATCATAAATTCAAATCAACATGGAATAAATATTTGGTAAAAGTAAATCATCCAGACTACGATAAAAAACTATTCCGAGCAGTATGTGAATTCAATGGTCTTCACGTTTGATACCACTATTAAAATGAAAAGTATTTATTATTTGTACATTTTTTATTTGTTGTACTGTTATAAAATTATGTAAATACACTGTATAAATACTGTAAAAAACTTAAAAATTTCTCCATATTCTATTAAATTGAATTGATCATTACATTTTCAAAAAAGCTTTAAATAAATAATTTCATGATATTAAAAGAATTTTCTTTACAAAGTGATCAAAATCTTCTAAAATGTCAAACAATATTTTAATTTTGTTTGAAAATAAGCCAAATAATATAAAAAATACTTAATAGAAAGAGAAAAAAAAAAAAATGTACAAGACTACTGTTTTTCGTGATTATAACCTTTAAATCGACTTTTCTTAAAAACGGCCTTGTAGATGATTTTAATTTTTTTTGGAAAATACTCAGGAAAGTCCAAATTATCAAATTCTACAAGAAATTTAAGTGCCCCACGACTTTTCATTTAAAGTTGGTTCAAGACCACCGTGCGCACATACGTCAAGCTTTACTTTACACGGTCTTCGAAAAATCTCATTCACATCAGAGTACAATTATAAATCCGAACTGTCAGCAGAATTGAACACAATAAAACCCGAGATACATGAATACGCAATCAAATACCCCATGGAAGTGGAGAAAGGACTCACTTAATCACTCCAAAAATTTAACCCAATTCCTCTGAACGAAATTGAAAATAAACTGCAGGCGATATATATCCAACGAACGGAACAGAAACAAACACATTCACTTATAGCCATCGGCTTAGGATCCTCAATCGCTACAACATAAGTTCTAAAATTTTTGCTAGATAAATCTCTTCAGGTCGAAAAAATCGAACCCTTCTTCTTCTTTATCTACAGCAAAAAGATATAAAATAAACAAAACATAGAAATAAACGAAGAAAAATACAACCGAAAAACATGCACATATAAATATAATCATCAGGTCAATACTCTTCCTAATGAAACTCACAGCTTTCTGCCCACTCAAACGACTGCAGATATCGTAATTCACGTCGACCAACCTCCACAAAACTCAACAATGCCCACTAACTCTCCAAAAACATCAAACTCCAATACGAAACCACCGCTTCACGTCACAGAGCCATGAAAAACAAATCAAAATGTTAAAAAAAAAAAAATAAATAAAAAATAAAGAAATAAATAAATAAATAAAAAGAAAGAAAAAAAAATATTAAATAATAATAAATAAATTTAATAATAATAAAATAATGATAATAATAATAAATTTAAATGAATGAATTTACTATCTTATCCTCGGAAATCAACAATAATTTTGGCAACATTAAATAGACAGAATACACCCTTCATTTGTGACAGTCAGTGATCGTAATTAAATCGTCGGTAACGATTTAGGATTTGGCGCGAGTCACGTGACTGTCGAACGCAGCTCAGAGCGGACCTCTGAGGTGGTAGAGCGGGAATCGGGAAGCCACTCGTAGTTTTCGTGTCCAAGTGTTCGCACGTACATGGAACTTAACTCGTCTCGGTTCGACGGCTAACCGGACTCCTCGGGAGTGGAATGTCGTCGAAGAGAGAGTTGGCAGAGACAGAAGGTGCGGGATCGATGGTCATCGCCCGGGAAGCATTCTTCTGTCTAGACGAGTCAACCGGCTTTTGGAAGCCGTGGACGTCGGGGAACCTGACCGACGTCCGGCAGACACGCAAAGATCTGGAGATCGATTCATGGCAGATCTTGAAGCAGCTTACTCGTTACGGAAGTCAAGGCAATTATTGACATTCACGTCGTGCGTTGTGGTAGAGCCGTAGTGTGAGAGTGTGGTGTTATTTGTGAAGTTGTCATTTCACGTCATCACCTGGACCGCTTTCCGACGGCTACACGGCGACTCGAGTATGGTAGATATTGCGGCTGGTCGGCATCGTAGCCTGGCATTTTGTTTAGCCTGACGGCTTGGTATGAGGTGCACCTTAGCGACTCCGTAAGTTAATTGTAAATGTGCGAGTGAGTGTGAATGCGTGTGAGTGTCCTTAGTACACTGTTATTGTAATAATCTTTGTTTTTCTCTTGCGCGCGTTAGCTGCCGATAGCAGCAGGAATTTGTGTGCACGCGCAACGATTTAGAGAGCATTGAAGATTCTTTTGTTTACTGGTTTGAACGACACCGAGTCGTAATTCGGAATTTGTATTTTAGGTTTAGATTTGTTTTAATAAATTATTAAATTGTTAATTTAATTTTTATTGACTAAACCTGGTGTTCCTGCGAATCGATCCTGTTTTAATACCCGCACCCACTACCGATAAACGAACTAGCCGACCGCGTCGCGAAGTATAGTAATATTCGCGGACGCGATTTCCTCATTTTATTATTTCAGGTCGACGAGTTGCAGTTCGACGAGTGCTTGGATCAGCACTAAGTACAGGTGATAAGGATTTAGTACGCACCGTGGGTATTTGTATCGGCTCATACAAACCCTTAAATCCACCCCTGTTACAAAACAAATGCATTTATTTAAACAATGACACATAATAAAGCAATATTTAAAATATATTTTGTCAAATTTTCGAATAAAAATATTCATATTGTATTGTAGATCAACTTTGTATTGCCTAGGAGTGAATAAATAGGAGAGGTGACTTTGTATTGATGATCCAGGCACAAATAATAACAAGTTGTAATTTGTTATTGATTTTTATTATTGCACAACGTTTCAAGGGCAATGTCCTCCTCTTCAGGTGTCTAAATAAAATTATAATATTTTTATAAAAATAAATAAAATATAATTGAATAGAATGTATTTAAGGTACAATATAAATTATTAAAGTGCAGTATAAAGATAATTAAGACGTACCAAACAATTAGATAAACATCACAATGACTAAGATATAAAATCGATGTATATATATATATATATATATAAACTTATAAGGGTGTGGATACAAAATTTTGACTAGTGGTTAAAAGTCCAACCATAATAGCATAACAATTAAGGTACAAATAGACTAAAGTTAGATCTGAAGTTAGTTACAAAAGAGATCATTCTTTCGCAATAAATTAAAGATATAACTGTACGAATCACCCAACTCATATGCATTTGTTTTTATATTAATACTCTCCTTATCACAGTTTATGAAAAAAGATTCTGAAATCAAACGTCTAAAATGTACAGTCTCTCGATCAAAAACCTTAGGATTATCAAAATCAAAAGTATGTTCAAAATCGCGCATATGTATACTAACTTCAGACTGTTACTTGTAACATCTAGAATGTTCATTCATGCGCACAGAGAGGCAACGACTAGTTTCACCTATGTAATTGGCTTTACAATCTTTACATGTTATGAGATATACACAGCCCTTTGTATCTAGAATGTCAGTCTTATCTTTACCTAAAGTTATAAATTTATTGAGAGAATGACTAAGTTTAGGAACAACTTTCAAATTATATTTAAAACACATCTTCTTGAATTCACCATAGATTTTATCGTTAACAAAAGGAAGAGCTATAATATTTCTCACATGGTCATTCGCGCCATCAGTAGTATTATTTGTGTTATTATATTTAAGAAATCTGAGTCTGTGTTGTACGTATTTGTCGATAAGTTTAGCAGGGTAGTTATTAGCAATAAGTAATTGTGAAACAGTATGGAGATTTTGGGAATGAAATTCAGGTGATGACAGTTTGAAAGCTCTATCGGTAAGATTATAAATCATATTAATTTTTAAATTCTTAGGATGTGCAGAATTATAATTAAGAAACCTGCCTGAAGAAGTAGGCTTGGTATACCAGTTATAAGTCAGTCTGTCATTAGTAATTTTAAATAAAAATATTCATAAATGAGCCGCTGACGTAACATTTGCGAAGGCGTTGAAAAAAAAGGTGATCCGCGGTGAACGCTCTGGGACTGCACTAAGTTACCTAAAATGAAATCAAAAAATTTTTTTAGTTAGAATAGGACTTTTTTTCCGCCCCCTACTTAGAGTTTTTTTTTTTTTAATTTTTTTTCAAGATTTGGCAACAATTATTAAAAAATACCAATTTTTCGCGGAAAATTGACGCCATTTTATATCCGTAAAACAAAAAAAAAAAATAATAAAAATAAAAACTCTCCGTACTAAGGGGGCAGGTATTTTATATAACAAGTAAGTGAGCCAAATTTTAGAACGATCGGTGAAGTAGTTTTGAAATGAAAGCGTTCACCGACTTTGAAAATGTTAGTTTCGAGAAAAACGCGTTCAAAGTTATCAACGAGGAAAAATCATGAAAATTTTTTTTTTTTACAACTTACACTGAATCGTTGATTCCAGCTTCATAAAGCACATTCTCTGCTGCAGTTTCCTTGTCAAGGGCCTGTTTTAATTGTTGTCTACGAAGTACTCGAGCTTCTTTCGTCTGCTTTTGGTTCAAAGTCTTCCGGTATGCTGCTCCCAGTGCTAACATTTATTTTTCTAGCAGACGCGCTAGTTCTCACGTTTTCTGACTTTACTGGAGGTTTTCTTTTGGCAGGTCTGGCTAAAATAGTTTTATCACTTGCTCGTTTTGACCTTGAAACTTAACTCACTCTTACCATTTTAAAATAAAAAATAAGCTATGCAAAACTTGAAAATAAGACTTTGTGCGACTACTGCATTCGACAGCTGACGACAAACTAAGGCTCTGTCTCATTCAAATATTCAGGTAAACATGGACGTAGGCACCTAGCCTTGTAGGGTGAGAATAAAAGAGAGTGAAAAGCTAGTAGAAAAGGGAGGGGAACAAAATCTGATCGCCCGAAAGACACACCTGCCGCTTGGCCGTGCGACGAGCCATGCGACCGAGCTGGAGCGCCCGGGCTTAGAGCTCTGTATCTTGGAAAGTTTTGCTCCGAATGACTTCTAATTTTGAGGGGACATTTTAAAGACCCTATACTGTAAGAAAATTAAAAAAAAGAAAATGGATTTTTCGAAAATGTGTAGCCCCTACTGCCCCCTTAATTCTCCGAAGTTTCTTCAAAGTTCTTTTGCAGATCACACCATTTTGTGAGAAGGGGGTATCGTCGTGAATTAGATGGAATATATGTTTTTGTTTACAAATTCAAATTTTGATTTTACCATGAGTGTCAACTTGACAATTATTTTCTTCCTGGATTGTAACGAGGAGATGAGGATAGTAGAAAACCGAGTATTTAAAAACAGAAGCTTTGATGACATTCACTTCATTGGTTTGTGCGGTGGAACATGTTATCACGCCCTTTCTGAATAGGTAATTTTTAATTTTCATGGTTGGTGCGGTTTTCTCGCTGCGGACGTTCCATACTCTTGCATCTTGAATGTCTTCACTGATCGGCGCTCGAGGCTCTGAGAGCGTGGGAAGCCTACAGGCACGCCGTCCGGACATGCTTGTCTCCAGTTTAAATTCTCGCTAAGGGAGATATTTGTGGAAATATTCGTTGGAGTCGGGGCTCATGGAGGTGTGAGGACCTGGGGATCCAGGTCTAGCAGGCTGCTTTTCGTAATAATTGTTAGGGAAGTAAGTTGGTATTGTGAAATAATGATAGGGTGAGTGAAAAGGGGACATAGGCACTGGGGGGTAGTAGTAGGGCATAGGAGGATAACGGGGTATATAAGGGTGAAAATTTGGGTAAGGGATTTGATAGGAAAAGGGGCTTCTTGACCTATTAGGGTATGAACCTTTAGGGCTTTCAGACCTAGGGCAGGAGTAACGATCTGATGATCCAGATTGGTCGGATCGGCTGTGTCTGTCTGGGTTTTTCAGGATACTTGAAGGTTTCTCGTAACGTACACAAGGGTGAGCATCCAGCTTGGCTTGTGTTGTGTAGATCATTGTCCGAGGCAGTTTGATATCGTTCTGATCATAAGAGTATGAGATGTTTCTATCAAAGTTTCGGGGGTCGTTAAAATAAGAGAATTTAACATTATGGTGGTCGCGAAATGATTTTCTTTCGGGTGCCCCTGATCCATAAGGGCTAGGAGATCGGGATCGCGAAGGTGGTTTTTAGGTGGAGGAATACTCTACATCAGCCCGGTTAGGTGCTCCGATGTTGACCCATTCTTCTGCATTCAAAGCTGCGTCTAAGGCTTCAGAAAAATTACGATCGTTTTTGTGAAAACCAATCTTGACCGGTCTTGTTTACGAAGATCATCAAGGGCATCAAAATTTTTACCGTTCAAGCTTGCTTTAGCTTTTCCGTTCAAGCATGATATGACCCTTCACAGGAACAATTCATTAAGGGCAGGGTCAGCTATTCGATTATCATAGCTTTCCACGTCTTGTAACCACGCTCTCTGGGGTGTAGTTCTTGAGTAAAATGGGATCGCTGCAAGAGCACCTTGCATTAACGCAGATGCTTGAACGTTCGCGAATGCGGTTCGTGACTCGTTCAATGTAGCTGCCATTGTAAACATATTTTCGGCCATCGTAGTGTAATTCAGCCGCCTTGTTTTGGTCTTTGTCTGCAATGGCTTCAATCTCGTCCAAAGAGAGATTCGCAAGATTAGCCATTTTGAATCAAATAAAAAGTTAAAGAATAAAGTTGTTGAATAAAAGTAAAAATTTTTACTTGGAAAAAAAAACTATCGTAGCAATTATTCGCGAAAATTCCGGATAATCAAATGTGAAATATATGTACAATAAAGGGGTCAAATTCCGAAAGCGTTTATGTTGTGTAAGTGTGTCATTAAATTAACCAAAAATGTCGAGGTCAGCAAAAAAAAATGTGTTTCACAATTTGCCTTGAAAGAAAATTTTAAACCAACCATTCATCAAAAGTAACCAGTATCAAATAATAAAAATTAATTTTTTTATTTGAGATTAATTTTTAAAATTATTAATTTTGAGAATTTTAAGAAATATATTAATAATTTTAACTATCTATTTTATTTTTTTATTTTAATTATTAACATTAAAATAATAAAGGAAAAGAGAACCAATTAAGATAATCAGATAAAAAGGTTTAAGATCCCTAGTGTAATCGCTTCGTCCCCTTGTTATCTGATTTTATTTGGAATAATAATTAGATAATTTTACAAGTATTATTTATTAAGAGTTTAAGAATAGAAAGTTTACAATTTAAAAGCGAGTTTTATGTCCTCCGACAGAGTTAGAAGTAAACGATAAAAATATGTTACAAATTACCGAAGTGTCTGGGTAGTTTGAGTCAGCGGAAGGTTTTCCGGGCCTTCCAGGTCCGTATTCTATGATGGCGAAGGCGATATTACACTGATGGATCCTTGCCTGCTCCGGCTCTACTGATCCAGGCGTGCTGTAAGTGGCCGTGGCCTTAGATTGCTTAACTACGGCGACCAAACCACTCGAGTGTCGGGGACGAAAGTGATTTTGGGAGCGCGAGCTAAATAATAAAAAGAGGCTATTTCGCTTCACCTGTTCCGGCAGAACGGAGGTGTTGGTCACTTAATAACTTAGTTGCAATTTACGCGGTCCCTTTCCTGACTCCTTTTTAGGTGGGTTCAAAGTGGGTCTGATGCAACGTGAAAGTGTGGAATTTTTATGGTTATGAAATCGATACATGACACCGAAAAAGCGTGTTCTCACTTGTTAGCTAGTGGAACTCCTTCCGATGAATGAACATTTGCAATGATGACTGCTTGCTGCATGGTCAGCAAGATTACATTTGAAAAATTTTTCAATCGAATAAAGAAAACTATTAAAAAGAAGGACAAGAAGAAGACAAAGTCAGTAAACTGTAAACCTCTGAAGAAGAAAAAGAGTGATAATAAAATGCATATACGACTGCAAGGCCTTTATCATTGACTACATCGTGACATGGCTTACGTGGGTGCCAACAATCTTTACTCTCTACTCGAAAGTTTTGAATTGATTAGAAGGGCAAGATACCTATAACTTACATAAACAAGTGAAAAGACGGTTTCCTTGACGCCATTACAACGTTCGTAACATAGACGATGTATGGGAAACTGATTTGATAGACATAAGGGCCCTAGAATCCCTAGAATCAGCACAATTTCTAACAAACAGCTAAAGCATATACGTGAATTCAAGACGACTCTAGAGATGATGAATGTTTAGAAAAATATGTATGCGAAGGAATCTACAACTCTACAAATAATAAACAAACACAAGCTAGAACAAGTGAAGTTAAAAAATTGTGACACACCTGAAGAATTTTTTGTGGATTTTGAAAAGGCATGCAATAATTTCAAAGCTGCAGGTGGTAAAATAAGTGATGAAGAAAAAATGCGTTGTTCGATTAATGCTCTACCAATAAGTTATTGTTTTGGTGATTTAATCGATTTAGTACCAGCTAAAGACAGAACAGTGGATCTTGTGAAAGCAAAAATACAAGAAAAAAGTTTGTGTAAAAGTGAAATGAATAAAAAATCAAGTGTTAGTACTTTCAATGTAAAAATGAAAGGTACTTGTTTCCAATGCGGAATATTCGGGCACTATAAAAATGATTGTCCACAACAACAACAAAGCAGCAACGGCAGAGATGCTCACTCTAATCGAGGTAGAGGAGCTCAATACTATCAGCGAGGTCAGCGAGACAACCAACGAGGCAACGGCAGAGGCGGTGTTCATCGAGGTCGAGGACGAGGAGGACATCGAACAGCAGAGTCAACCAACGAGCAGCACAGCGACACCGAGAGCTGGGCGAGGGAAGTGCACGTGAATAGTTTGAGTGAAAATTTAAGTAAAAATAAAAATAAAATAAAGTGGTTGCTAGATAGTGGTTGTACAGATCACATAGTTAACAGTGAGGATTAATTTTGTGAGTACGTAAATTTAAAAAATCCAATTAATGTTAAGTTGCCAGATAACAAAATTATTAAAGCGACTAAGTTAGGAAAAATCAAAATATTTTTTAAAAATCATGATAGCATAGTTCATGTTAATTTAAAGAATGTTTATTTTGTTGATGGTATAAGAAAGAATTTTTTTAGTATTTCTAGAATAAGTGAATCTGGCACTGTTGTGATTAAAAATAAAAATGCAAAAATTTACAACAATGATAGGAAATTGATAGCTATTGCAAATAAAATTGATAATTTATACGTTTTGAATAGTTTTGTTAATAAAAATAAAGAATAAAATATACTTTGAAATTGACAGATAAAGAAAAATGGCATAGGGCTTTACGCCATGTAAATTTTAAATATATAAATAAATTAGTTAAAATAAAAATAAATTAGTTAAAAATAAACTGCTTGAAGGTTTGCCAGATAAGCTAGAAAATGATATTTTGAAATGCGCGAACTGTATAGAGAGTAAAATGGCAAATGTACCATTTGATAATGAGATAACTGAATCGTTGGAGATTTTAGAATTGATCAATACCAATTCGAATGGTCCACATAAAACTACTGGTTATTGTGAAGAAAAATATTTTTTGACTTTTATAGATGATTACAGTAAGTGTACGAGGACTTACTGCATTAAGGTGAAGACGTAACCGCGTTTTCATAAAATTTGTCGATTGCAATTTAAAAAAAAATAAAAGAGAAAATGTAATAAAACGCTCTGTAGCGCGCTAGATAATATTTTTAGCTATTTTTTGAGCCTTATTTGATAAAAATCGGTTAACAAATAACTTCAGGAAACTTGGAAAATCGGTTTTCTTCTTATTCAGCAAAATTGTAGTAGTGTATGTCGTCTGCTAGTTGCTGCTAGTGAGCGAAGGATGCAGTACTGCCAAATATAACCAATAATTTTATATGCATCAAGCAACAATTATTAGTGAAAACTAAAAACAAAAACTACTTTTTAATATAAAGTGTTAATTCATGACAATAGGATAAATAAAAATAGTAAAAAAATCAATCATTTTCTTGTGAGCTATCTAGTGTTCATAACTATAGTAGATGTAAATAAACTAATGCTTTTAAATAAATTTATCTTAAATGTGTTTTTGTTGACTCCTCCATCCAATTTGACTGTTGCTGCGTTCTCTTTAATAGTTGGGGTGCAATAAGAGAAATCAAACTAAATTTTAACAACCATTACAGTTTATCAAAACTAAAATTGTTCACTCACTTTTATTTAGTAAAAGATTTTTAATCAAACATTACTTTTAAATAAAAAGTGGAAATTCATAACTACCAGATATCTAAAAAAGAAAAAAACTCTCTTGTGTTCATGAATCATAGGTGTAAATGTATAACGGCTGTTTTTAAATAAATTTTGCTAATATAAATTTTTGTTGTTTTCTCAAATTTGAGTGTGGCTTTTTGAATTTGATGAAGATTTGTGGAAACCAACGCTTAGATAAAATAATTGTGTACTTAAGGGCACAATAAGTATAATAAAATCAAATTTTAGTTGCCCACAACTTATAAAAACTACAATTTTTTACTCTCTTTTCTCTAGTCAAAGGATTTTCTATTAATTAGGGTCCAGAGTTTCAAGTCAATAGGTCCATTGGTTTTTTCATAAAAATTATACCCTCAAAAAAAGAACGATACTTGGTTTTATCAGATTTTAAGTTTTGACCTTATGTGCTTTAGTAATTAAGTTTATTAAACAACTTTAGTAATTGATTAGAAGTGTAAAAAAAAATTTCTAAATTTATTTAAAATAACAAGAAAGCAGGGTCCAGAGTTTCAAGTCAATAGGTCCATGAGTTTTTTCATAAAAATTATACCCTCAAAAAAACAACGATACTTGGTTTTATCAGATTTTAAGTTTTGACCTTATCTGCTTTAGTAATTGATTAGAAGTGTAAAAAAAAATTTCTAAATTTATTTAAAATAACAAGAAAGCAGGGTCCAGAGTTTCAAGTCAATAGGTCCATGAGTTTTTTCATAAAAATTATACCCTCAAAAAAACAACGATACTTGGTTTTATCAGATTTTAAATTTTGACCTTATCTGCTTTAGTAATTGATTAGAAGTGTAAAAAAAAATTTCTAAATTTATTTAAAATAACTAGAAAGCAGGGTCCAGAGTTTCAAGTCATTAGGTCCATTGGTTTTTTAATAAAAATTATACCCTCAAAAAAAGAACGATACTTGGTTTTATCAGATTTTAAGTTTCGACCTTATCTGGGCATCCTGGTTTTTTTATCAATAAAAAAACCAATGAAAAAATTATCTCCCAAACTATACAACCCAATAACGCTAGGCATCCGAGTTTTTTATAAGCAAAAAAATTTATAAACAAATTATCCCCCAAGCTTTACAACCCAATAACGCTGGGCGTCCTGGTTTTTCTATCAATAAAAAAACTTATAAACAAATTATCCCCTTAACTATACAACCCAATAACGCTGGGCGTCCGAGTTTTTTATAATTAAAAAAATTAATAAACAAATTATTCCCCAAGCTATACAACCTAATAACGCTGGGCATCCGAGTTTTTTATAAGCAAAAAAATTAATAAACAATAAACCCGTTCGCAGTAAAACTAAATAACGCTGGGCACCCTAATTTTTTATAAATAAAAAAATTAGTAAACAAATTATCTTCCAAGCTTTACAACTCAAAAATGCTAGGCGTCCGAGTTTTTTGTAAGTAAAAAATTATTAAACAAGTCCTTATCTGTAAAACTCAATAACGCTGGGCATCCTAACTTTTTTATCCAGATAACAAAACTAATAAACAAATCATCCCCTAAACTATACAACCCAATAACGCTAGGCGTCCCTAGTTGTTTTATGAATAAAAATATTAATAAACAAATTATCCCTCAAGCTTTACAAGCCTATAACGTTGGGAGTACGGGACTTTTTAAAATTAATTTAACAATTCAATAAATGAACAGGCTTAATCGTTAAACCTAGTGAAAAATTTGGGGCTCTTAATAAACAAATAAATGATTTAATAGACTATCACGAGGCACTTATCTTTGATATTCAGAAAAACTGCAGTTGATATGTCCAGGATTAAATTACCGTTGACAACAACAAAAAAACAGACGCCCAGCGTTATGGTTGTATAGCTTGGATATAATTTGCTTATTAGATTTTTATATTGTTTAAATAACTAAGATGCCCAGCGTTATTGGGTTGTTTAACTTATGGGTCAATAGTTAGTTAATTTTTTTTTTCATAAAAAATTCGGACGCCCACCGATATTGGGTTGTTTAACTTGGGGGATAATTTGTTTATTAGTTTTTTTATTCATAAAAAACCAGGACGCCCACCGATATTGGGTTGTTTAACTTGGGGGATAATTTGTTTATTAGTTTTTTTATTCATAAAAAACCAGGACGCCCAGCGTTATTGGGTTGTATTACTGGGGGAATAATTTGTTTATTAATTTTTTTAATTATAAAAAACTTGGACGCCCAGCGTTATTGGGTTGTATAGCTTGGGGGTTAATTTGTTTATTTTTTTTTTTACTTATTAAAAACTCGTACCCCCAGCGTTATTGGGTTGTAAAATTAGGGGGTATTTTATTTATTGAATTATTAGTTCATAAAAAAAGCTGGGCGCCCAGCGTTATTGAGTTTTTTGTTTGCCTGATCTGTGCCGGAAGATTTTCAAATTTCGCGGTACCACCTGGGCCGGGATCGGTCACTCTGGTGCAGACGGATGCACTGCACACAGGTGTAAACCAAGTGTAAACTGTGATTACTTTGGTTCATTTAGTTTTGATATATGCTTCTGCTTTTTATTTATACTTGACTAAAATGCATGAGAACTACTATTTTTTAAAATATATTCATCAGTCTAAGCATGTAATTTTTCTTTTATTGATAATTAATTATCTTACTGGGTGACGGCACGAGAGAAGCTTTCAGTGTTGGTAAAAAAAGGAAGATGATTATAAGAAGAAAAGTAATCGACACGGTTGCTACAAGAACAGGATCTAATAAAGTACCCATATCAAGATAATTATTCAAGAAATTTCAGACAGTTGGGGAAATAATTTATTGATATTGAAGAAAGAAGAATTATTTATCACTGCCTGCTGCTTGTATGATTGCTTACTAAAATTTTTTTTTTCTTTGCATGTGCTGCATGAAATAAATAATTTAAAAAATTTAGAATTTCATTGAGGGAAATAAATTTTAAAGGTTATGAGAACGGGTGCATGTGCGGTCCGTGCATTTACTACGCGTGCGGTAGCAGACGACGCAAGGATCTGCTACACATGGTTAACGGGAGGAAAACGATTTTCCAAGTTTCCTGAAGTTATTTTTAAACCGATTTTCATCGAACAAGGCTTAAAAAATAGCTAAAATTATTATCTAGCGCGCTACAGAGTGTTTTTTTACATTTTCCCTTTTATTTTTTTTTTATAGCCACTTTTTACTTCCAGCGCTGGTTACGTCTTCACCTAAGAGTAAAAATGAAACAGCAGGTTGTTTCGTAGAATACGTGAATTCAGTTGAGAATCTTTTTAGTAAAAAAGTAAAGAAATTACGTTGTGATAACGGGAAAGAATATTTTAATCGCGAAATTTATAGTTTTGTTAAATATAAGGGCTTTGAGTTGTCACCATGTCCAAGCTACGTACACGAATTGAACGGTGTAGCAGAACGATACAACAGATCCGCAATGGATATCGGTCGTTGTTTAGCCCGTGAAGCGGGAATTGATAACAGGTATTGGCCTGAATTTATAAAAACAGTCTCGTATTTAAAAAACCGTACAATTGCTAATACTTGGGAGAGTAAAACTCCTTTTGAAATATTTTTTGGCAATAAACCTAATGTGAAACATTTAAAAATTTATGGCAGTAAAGTTTTTGTGGGAATCCCTGAAGTTTTCAGGAAAGGTAAATGGGATGATAAAGCTATAGTAGGTATATTGGTAGGTTATAATAATGATAGCATAGAGTTTTGTTGAATAACAAAGCAATCAATGCCAGACACGTCAAAGTAATCGAGAATGAAAAGGAATGAATTTGCATGAAAAGAATGAATATGAGCAAAAATGAAAATGTTGATGAGGAAAATTGTATTAATTTAAGGTTAGAGTATGAGAATGATTCTGAGAGAGATAATGATGATGATGAGTATGAATCAGATGAAAATATTTCAAGCGATCGCGATAATGTTGAGAATATTGATGAAATGATAGATGAAAATTTGACTATTCCTAAAAGATCGAGTAGTAAAAGAAGTCCTATTCAAAGATTCAGTAATCCTGTAATACATTGTGTTTATGTCAATAATGTAAATGCGAATGTACCGAATACATTCTAGGAGGCACTAAACTCCAGCGAATCGAAAAATTGGCAAAAGGCAATGAACTCCGAAATTGAAAGTTTCAATAAAAACAAAACATGGATAGTTGTTGACAAATCTAAAGATAAAAAAATAATTGATGTTAAATGGGTTTATAGGAAGAAAAATGACAATACTTATAAAGCTATACTAGAAGTTAGAGATTTTCAACAGAAAGAATGTTTAGAAAATGTTTATTCACCTGTCGGTAAAATGCAAACTTTAAAAATTCTATTAAGTTACAGTTGTGCGAATAATTTATTTGTTGAAAAAATGGACGTTGAGACAGCATTTTTGAATAGCAACGTAAAATCCGAAGTTTACATTGAGAACCTAAAGGTTATGAAACTGGTAAGAATAAAGTTTATAAATTATTGAAAGCTCTTTACGGTTTGCGAGAAAGCTCTAGATCTTGGTACGAATGTTTTAATGCTTTTATTGAAAAGTTAGAATTTAAAAGAAGTAATTATGACTCTTGTTTGTATGTAAATAACAAAGGCAAAGATCAAATATATATTTTAGTTTTTGTTGATGACTTGTTGATTGTTTGCAGAAATCTTGATAAGATCAGAGAGATTAAAGCTAGTTTGATGCAGAGATTTTTTATGAAAGATTTGGGTAAAATCAAGAGTTATATCGGTATTGATGTAGATTATAGTAAAAATATGAGATTGATGACTTTAAGTCAAACAAAATATATTGAATCGTTGGCTGAAAAATATAATCTTGAAAATGCGAAATTATATAAAACTCCTATGATGAGTAATTTGAAATTAAATCAAGCGACAGAAGTTGATGAAAGAATAAAATATCGAAATTGAATTGGCGAATTATTATATATTAACACTGGCAGTAGACCTGATATTACTTATAGTGTGAATTATTTAAGTAAATTTCAAAGTAGTAATGATCAAACACATTATAAATATGCTTTAAGAATTTTAAAATATCTGTATAAAACTAATAATTTAAAATCAACATATAATGATAAGAATGTAAATAGAGTAAAATTAGATTGTATGGTTGATTCAGATTTGTCAGGTAGATAGAAAGTCAATAACTGGTTTTGTAATTAGAGTTTTTGGAAATTTGATTTATTGGAAAACGCAAAAACAGAATGTAGTGATAAAATGTTCAACTTTTGCTGAATACACTGCTTTATCGCACGCAGTAACTGAAATTTTATTTTAAAAAATTTGTTGAATGAATCGTTTAATTTGAGAATAGAAAAACCGATAAAAACTTATGAAGATAGTTCTGGTGCGATAGAAATCGCAAAATACGGTAACTTTACGAAAAATTCGAAGCACATTAAAGTGCAATATCATTTTATGTTAATGATAATTATGAAAATGGCGTGATTGATATTATAAAGATCGATTATAAAGTTAATTTGGCTGATTTACTAACTAAGAGTTTAGATACAACAAAATTTGTTAAGATTAGAAATGCGATAAGATTAATTTGAAACAATTAAATTATAAGAACAGTTACTAAGATAAAATGTTGTAAATTGTGGATGGACTCCACATCCACGCCGTTAGGCTGAATAGCCAACCTGATAGGCTACCTAGCCAAATTGTAATTGGCTCCAAAGCCAATGCCATGATCAGCTAACCTCTAAGCGTGTTGTTAGCTCTGTTGGGACAGACGTTAGAGTCTTGTATCCCCGGGTATCCGCAGACGCAACAACGTTTCTGTTCTGACAGCGGTTTACGGAACTCGACCCGAGCGGCATCTCTCTGTTGCTTCATTGACAAAAACAACAGATCTCTCGATGTTTTCTGGGCCTCCTTCCGGGCTTGACGACGTCGATCTGCTGTCTCGTCCAATAGCCTCTCCAGACACTCGTGTTCCGCTCTGGCCCTGGCTCCCTCTTCTTAGACTTGCTGACGCTGCTTTCTTCGTTGTTGTAAAGTCAGCAGGTCCAACTCCCTGTCAGCGACTATCCGGCCCCAGCTCTCCATTTCTACAGGTAAGGGGCCTTGCCAACTTTCTTTGAGCTTGTAAAAGTTGGCAAAGGTCTCTCACTCGTATTTATCCTGCCTACGTGACGATTCCCGACACTTCTGCAGCTCTACCAGCATATGGGACCAGGCATCCAGGGGTTGAGATTGGTTTGCCTCTGTTGTCCCTGTCTCTGCTGGTTCCAGAGTTTCAGTCTCGGTTTGGGTCACGTCTGCCGTCTGCTCCGTCGATGAAACAGGTTCTCCAGGCTGTCCATTTCCACCAGATGAGGGTATTCGCAGTGCCCCCCGCCTGATTTCTTCCTCCATTATCTGACAAAGATACTCCCTGGTGTATCCCTCTGCCATGATCTGCAACAAATAAGAAAGGGAAGGGAGGTAAAAAAAGGATGATCAGATTGCTCTAGGTTTGCGCTGCGCGCAAAGTTCGGCGCGGTGACGGAGTTACCGGTGCGTCAACGATCTTCTTTCGTCCCGACCCCTTTGGCCTCCCTCGACCCCTTTTCGTGGATGCCAGAACGATCGGATTGGCTTTATCAATAGCCTGACTATTAGGCTCATGAGTAACACCCATCCACTTAGGCCCCTTTTCGCACGCAATCTGATGCCCGTCAGCCTCGCAATTTTCGCACGCATCTCTTGGTGGTTGATCACCTTCGGTAGAAGTTCCTGGCTCATCTCTTGCGACCCATCTCTTCAATTGCTGCACTACTACTGGTCTGATCTTGCTATCGTACCTATCTTTCAACGCATACGTATTACTCCCGAGCCGTTTGACGATCTGATACGGCCCTGTGTACTTTTCATCCAGACTAGCTGTAAAGCCTTTAGCCTTGCTTGACAGGACTTGATTCTTCCTTAGAACCATGTCACTAGGTTAGAAAGCAATTTCGCGATGGCGTTTGTTATAATGCACCGCTGACCTGTCTTGCTGCATGCGTGAATTTTCACCGACTTTTCTTCTGAGATCTTCAGCTCCCGTTGACTTGCTTTGCCATTCCTTCAGAGCCAATTCTTCGCACTTCTCGAGTGACTCTATAGTCAATTCCCGGTTGACTATACTGCAGTCTTAGGTTGCCTCAACATATTCAACATGGCAGGACTGGTTTTTATGGCAGAGTTATCCACCCTGTTATACGCACAAACCAGTTCTGGCAACCTCTCGTCCCACTACAGTTGATTGCCTTTGATGAAGCACCTTATCATTGTTTTCAGAGTCCGGTTTAGCCTTTCTACTTGGCCGTTAGACTCTGGGTTATTGGTCGGCGAGTTTTCGTATTCCACCCTGAGTTCTATAGAACTCGAAACACCAATTGGTATATCAATCGGTTGTCGATCGTGTGGTTTTTAAACTCAGACCCTTGATCTGACAGAAACCGTTCCGGCTTGCCCCATCTTAAGATCACGTCTTGCCATATATCACTCTAGATAGCTTCACCATCCGCCCATTTCAACGGCGTGACTTCTGCCCACCTTATGAACATGTCCGTTAAAACAAGTACATATTTGTATCCGTTAGCGCTGCGAGTATACGGACCCAATATGTCACCTGAAACGGCTTGCCATGGTCTTACAATGGCTCGTTTACTCATCAAACCTCCTGACAAACATTGTTCAACCTTTTACCTCTGGCAGATCTCGCATGACTTTACGTAAGCCTCTTTGTCTTTATACATACCAGGCAAAAAATAGTTTTATGTCACCCTTTTCAGCGTTTTATCTCGACCTAAGTGACCTGCCAATAAATCGTCGTGTTTCTCCCGAATCACCGTTTGGCGTAAGTATAATGGCACGACTAGTTTCCAGGCATCGTCGTCGCCTACCGTCTCCTCAATTAAGTCTTCAGACTTATAATAATACAGTCTGTCTCCTACGACTTTCCACCTCAGAAAACTTCCAGGGTTTCTTTGAACAGCTTTCATCTTCTTCAAATACCAGTCATACCCTGCTCGACAACGACATTGCGGCCGTCTTGAACACCCCCCTCCCTCCAGGCATACCACCCTTTGAGCTCGGACAAGTCTCCTCCATGACTGTCAGTAAGGCCCTCTTCGCTTGCACTTCTTCCAGTGTAGGTGTCGATGGCATTTCCGCTGAAATGCTCAAACTGTCCTCTCCAGCAGTTTTGCCTCACCTGACTGCCCTGATCAATACCTCACTCGAGACTGGAGTCTTCCCTTCTGACTGGAAGAAGGCCCTGATAGTGCCCTTACTCAAAGCCCCTAGCCCGAAATCTTTGTCTGATACCCGACCCATTGCCCTACTTAGTACTCCATCCAAGCTTCTGGAACGTATTGTCCATGATCAACTGATGGTCCACCTTACATCCCATGACCTTCTCAATCCGCGCCAGTCCGGATTTCGTCTCGGCTACTCCACCCAGACCGCTCTCCTCGGCATCCTTGAGGACGTTTGCGAGAACATGGACCGCAAGAAACTCACGGGGCTCCTCGCCTTCGACTTCTCCAAAGCGTTCGACATCCTGCCCCACTCGCGACTCCTGGCGAAGCTGCGCCTGGTTGGTTGCTCCGATGCCGCCATACGATGGTTTGCTAACTACCTCAGCGGCAGGTCCCAGGCCGTCAGGTCCGGAGACGGCACCACCTCTAGCTGGCTCGGCCTTTCAACCGGTGTTCCCCAGGGTAGTGGTCTCAGGCCCCTGCTTTTCCTGATTTTTGTGTTAGACCTGCCCCGGGTACTTGCCTTCTCCTATCACATGCTCTACGCCGACGACCTGCAGATCTACCGCTCGGCCTCGCCACCCTCTTGCGTGAACTCTCACTTGATGCCGCCGCCATACTTGAGTGGGTGACTGAGAACGGCCTGAGATTAAACTCAGGCAAGCCGACGGCACTACTATTTGGTAGCGCGCAGTACCTCGCCAAACCTGAGCTTGCCTTGCCACTTGGTTCACTTGCCCCCCTGATGCGACACTTGACGCAACGATAGCGAGACGACTGCGCGAGCCCGGATTCGCTCGCAAGCCTACAAATCTATATTGATCTTCACGCGCTGCACCAGCTGATCTCACCTTACTACTAAGAAGAAATGTTTATCTTTTATTTTTATATATGCTGTTATACTTACATTTGTTATACTTATACTTACGCTCTACTTATACTTATACTTATGTTATACTTATACTTTTGCTGTTATACTTTATATTTTCTGTTATTATTTATATTATATTTGCTACGATTTTGTACCTCAAACGAGGCCACATAGGGTTCTACCCTTGGTCGAAATAAAAAAACCTTATACAATCAATCAATCAATCATCGAGCTCTCCAGCAAGATAGCTCACGGTTGAGACGGTTGGCTCGTCCTCCTCTTCGTACATGCGTGACAACGCATCAGGTACGACATTTAGAGAACCTTTACGATACTCTGTTGTGAACGTGAACCTTGCGGTTTTAACGACCATCTTGCTAATCTGCCTGTCACGTTCTTCAGTTTGTTCATCCACCGGAGTGAATTATGGTCAGTTACCACGTGGAATTGAAACCAGTGTCAGTGGCTCTGCAATCGTGGCGAAATTTTTAATAAATTTTCTATACCACGAGGCCATGCCTAAAAACCTTTTTAATTGTTTACGGTTTTTCGGTACACTGAATTTTAAAACGGCTTCAACTTTTTCCGGGCACGGTCGAATTCCGTCACGGCTAACGACAACGCCTAAGTACTTCGCTTCAGATTGGCAGAACTTACTTTTTTCTCTATTCACCATAAGACCTGCCTCCCTGAGCTTTTTCAAAATGGCTTCGAGGATTCGTAGATGTGTTTCGAAATCCTCAGTTACGATAATAATATGATCCAAACATGCATAAGCATAAGGTCCGAATTCTCTTATTATCATTTCGATCAGGCGTTGGAAGGTGACGCCAGCCTGATCTAACCCGAATGACATCCTTTTAAACTGGAAAGTGCCTAAATCAGGTACTGTAAATGCCGTTATTGGCCTCGATTTCTTACTCAAAGGAACCTGGTGATAAGCCGATGACAAATCAATGGTCAAAATATACTTAGCTTTCTTCAGCTTGCGCAAAATGTCGTCCATGTACGGTAAAGGGTAAGCCTCTGTCTTTTTACTGACAGAATTAACTTTTTTAAAGTTAATACAAAGACGTCGCTTACCGTTTTTTTTCTTTACTATCACTACAGGTGACGACCAGCCGCTTTTTGGTGCGGGTTCAATTATGTCGTCGTCTAGCATCTGTAGAACATGCTCGTACATTTCCAGTTTCACAGCTGGTGAGACTGGGCAGTACCGCTGTTTGATAGGCTTAGCATCACCAACGTCAATTTCGTGTTCTATCCACGTTGTACAACCTAACGGCCCATCAGCCTCCGGAATGGCTCGATCTAACACTTCGTTAAGCCTTTCCAATTCTTCCGAACGAACGTCAGCTAACCCAATTGACGCCAAACTTGTGAATTCGGTGTCTGACACCACTGCAACTTCGAAGTCAATTGCTTTCCCAGCTATTTTCACCTCCAGTTTGTTCGTTGCTGGATCCAGCACGGTATTGAACGTACCGATGAAATCGGTACCTAAATAACAATCCGCGTCGAGTCATGTCAGAATAGCTACCTTTATATCCCGAGTTACCCCGACAACCTCAAAAGGTAAAACGACATGTCCAGCAATTGGACATCTGCGGCCGTCTGCCACTTTGGCTCCTTTACCGCAATATGCTTCGATTTTTCTATTGCATGCTGAAGCAATTTGAATTGCTGTTGATCCCATCACCGTGCGTGATGCACCGAGATCATATCTTATGCAGAAGTCACCTATATTAACTGGCATCTACCATCTGCCTTCCACATCAAGGTTATCTTCTGCCGGCTTGTTCGGATCTCCCGTCTGCTCGAAACCTCCCTGATCCACCGAGCATGATTGATTGCCATCTCTGAGTGATGACTTGGCCGGGATCTCGGTGGAGTAAGTGCCAATGTCCTTTACTCCGCCGGTTTGGCGTTTCTCGGACGTTCGGGACAATTCGGTCTTATGTGTCCCAGCTGCTTACAATGGAAACACTGAGGGATTTCCTGCTTATCAGCCTTTCTGTTTTTCTCATCACTCCTATTTTGCTTCGGAGATGGGCTTCTCACCTTGTCGTCGTCCTCCGACTTACGTCGTTGCTTGGTAGATCTGGCTTGCCTGAACCCTGGGGCCTCGGGCCCCGAGGCTTCCCATGATTCTTGCTTTTTAGCTTGGATCTTGCTTGCTATCGTCTCAAGAAGGCTTATAACCGGAGAGTCAGCAGACCTGCCTGTCATAGACGTCGCGGTTATGTTAACCTTTGGTTTTTTATTAGTCTTCTCTTCCTTATATGCCAGATGTGGCCAAGCTGACGTAGAGAGTGACGGTGGTGGCTTATACGCTAACTCCATGTTAGTAATTCTCTCGATCTCGACTGCCTGACTTAATAAGCCTTTAATTGACTTAACCTCTTCACGTCTGATTTGATTGCGTAATCGAGGCAACATGTTGGTTACCATAAAGTCAATTTGTTCTTTCTCAGTCGGTATCGGCCTAATTTTTAGCAAATAAGACTGGAAGCATGTCAAGTAGTTTCGCACTGACTCGTTTTCACCTTGAGTCCGGGTAGTTGCTTCCATCCTTGCGGTCTGCTGGTAGTCTCCAACTCCGTAGCACTCACGGGCTTCTTGACAAAAGTTCTCCCATGAGTTGATCGTATCCCGCACATTACGGAACCACGTAGCTGCTAAAGCGGTCAGTATCATTGGTAAGGCATCCAACAACTGAGAGCCGGTCAAACCAGCGAGTCTATTGTATTCCTCTATTTGCAATAAAAATTGTTCAATACTAGATTCGCTATCACCGCTGAATCTAATATTCCATCTTCGAACAATAATGCCAACGTCAATTGGCTTCATCGGATTGCCTTGCGTCTGGATTGATTCCTAAGCTAAATCATCCGTCCACCTATGGCTTCTCAATCGTTCGAGCTCGGCCTGCAAGGCCTTCATCTGTTCTTCCAACTTCCGTTCTCTGTCCAGCCTCACAACTATCGGACTGGAACTATCTCTCGTGTCCCGTACTGATGTCTCACAGAAGTTGACTCTAGCGTGTGGTAACTGACCGTCGGTCGAAATACTGCAGTCGTTCAACGAGTTCTGCATTTCCGGCCTTATTGTCGAGGAAGAAGGACCTCCCGCTCCTCGATTCTGGTCTGGTTGGTGGTACCTATCAGCCTCCATAGTTGCCATTCTGGTTGCCATGTCACCATATGCCTTTCTCAACGCCTTAAATTCCTCCGTCAACGACTTCATGGCTTGGAGCACCGACTGCTCGAGTATTCCTCCTGGAGTCTAAAAGCTGCCTCCCGGACCATTTCCTCTTCCATGAGGACAGCCAAGGGGTGTGTGCCACTCGTGGTGTGATTTGGATCTATTATCGTTAGTAGTATAGTAACACTATGGCGAATGTAAACAAAGATGATTCACCGCAGCGAGCAGTCTCGCGCGGTGGGGGCGGCCGGTTACGCGGTTGAGGCGGCTGCTCGTGGGTGCTGCGGGAGGGGGTGCTCGGGGCCGTTCGGCAAGGAGGAGGGCTTCCTGGCGCTGCGAGCGGCCTCGCGCGGTGGCGGGGGCCGGTGACGCGGTCGAGGCGGCTGCTGCGGGAGGTGGTGCTCGGGGCCGCTCGGGGAGCAGGAAGCCCTCTGGCGACGGTGACGAGACAGACTCCGCGGAAGCGAAGGTCGCTGAGGCGGCTGCGCTCGGACGTCGCGGCTGCTGCGGGGGGGTCTGACCGGCTTTGCTGCTGCCTCTGCAGGAGCTGCTGCTGCGTCTGTATCTTGTTCGAAGGTCGCTGAGGCGGCTCCTGACGCCGACGACGGTGCTGACTCCACAGAAGTGAAGGTTGTTGCAACTGCGTTTAGATTACGTATTCTTCAAGAGATTATTTTATTCTGGATCGGGATTTTTTTTTTTTTTTTTTTTTTTTTTTTTTTAAATTAATAAAATAGTTTAAGAAATCAAAAAAATTAGAAATTAATGATAATAATTTTTAATCCATTGAAAAAATACTTTGATACTAATTAATTTTACTTTAATACTAACTAATTTTACTTTTTTTTTTTTTTTTTTTAAAGAAAATATGATTTGAGTGAAGAGGAGGAGGTGGATATTTAAAAAACAATCCAAGTATATATTTATTTTAAATTTTATTTTTAATTTTTTAAAGTTTTACATACACAAAACTTTTTACAATTAAGCATCGAAAGTAAACGCAAATTGAAAATTACCAATATACGTGGCATAAAATTTATTTTCATCAATTTTCTCCAATACTTTTTCCCAAAAGGACTCATGTTTCGTCAGAGCATCCGAAATTTTTTGAGGCAGATAAATAGCAAATTCGTTATCAAAGGTAGCCAAAACTTTGCGTCCATATTTTGTTGTCGTCTTGTTTACAGATGTCACTTTGTATTTGTGATTTATGTCTAGCTGCTTTAAGTTTTTACGGGGTAAATCAGGTGCTTGAGATATACCGTTGAGCCAGTCGATGCCTACTTCTTCTGCAGCCATATTTTCAAGCCTGGAACAAATTTTTTGATTAATTCAAGAAAATTAATAAATAAAGTGTAAAAATAATAGAGATCGACAAATCTACTTACAAGTATTTCAAGGAAGATGACTTTCAAAAATCCGAGAGCTCGTTTATTGGCTTTTATTCGGCTGGTAAAGAGTAGGGGGCCAGTTAAGTCGAAGGCTGTACACTTTGTGACTGATGGAAAGACTGACTTTCGTCGTACAATTTATAGGTATAAATATTGTAAGCCCCGCAAATGCAGCATTGGCGTTTTACAAAGTCCTGACAACGTGATTTTACAATAAAGACATTTTTGCACTACTACTTTGTAAACAATGTATGACACAGCCGCCGTTACCCGTAAATTGATAATTATCACGTGATTTGTGTTTAATAAAAGATCTTGCAATACAATCATTTTTTTTCAAGTCATCAGAAAAATTATTTAGAAAAGCTTCGAAACCCAATCCGTTAGTCATATAATGTAAAAACATTAAACAATATTGACCACATACGTCGGATGTCTCACTTTGAAATTGTTTAACATTCCATTTTAAATGCTTACAATTTTTGCGCAAAGTTTTAATATGATTGGGTATGAACGGGGGTATACCGTAGCTATCTAGATAATGCCCAAAACCGTGTGAATCTACATGTATAGCAACCCAATGCATACCAGGTTGAGTGTGATTATCAGTGTTAAATACAAAGGCCGTCGGTTTCATCCACACCCATGGAATCCGATCCGCAGGGAACACACCGATAGTATGTGAGGGCATCAGCGACAACTTGTTTAGAATCTGCAGGCTGTTCATTGTAAAATATTACAGGTGAACTTAAAGAGAAAGCTTTATTACGTGGTACAATGAGCAAGCAGCTAAAAACTTTATCTTTGACTTTGATGCTGAATTAACTAAATACTGCAAACAAGATGTAAAAATCTTAAGACTGGCCTGTTTGAATTTTCGAGAAAAATTTATGAAATTTGGTGTGGATCCGTTTCTGGAGTGCACCACTATTGCTTCCACATGTATGAGAGTGTTCAAGAAAAAATTTTTGAAAAATAATCAGATTGGTATAATACCAGCAGGAGGATACAGAGGTCGTAACATACAATCTTTGAAAGCTGTTCAATGGCTGTTTTGGATGGAGAAATCATTGAAACGCCCCATCGAGCATGCAGGTCGCTGTCGAGAAAGAAGATTATTGGAAGGGATTTTAGTCGATGGTTACAGTGCTCCAAAACACCTGGAAAGTCACCGAGGATTGGTTTTTCAGTTTCATGGGTAACTTGATTTTTTTTTTTTTTTTTTTCGCAAACACTGATGACACTTAAATTTTTTTCTTTCTTTTTAGCTGTTATTGGCACGGCTGCCCGAGTTGTTACCGCTTTAATAGAGATGAAAAATTATCGAACGGTCAATCGATGGATGAGAAGTTTGAAAGAACTTATGCTCAATCAGAAAGGATAAAGAGTCTGCAGTACAGGTTAATTGAAATCTGGGAGCACGACTTTGATGAATTTAAAAAAACAAACGAAGATTTAAAACGGTATTTGAGTGAAAAAATAGACATGATTTATCAAAAACTCTTGAATCCTCGCGATGCTTTGTTTGGTGGGCGCACGGATAATACTGTTAAGAAGTACTTTTGTAAGCAGGACGAAAAAATAAAGTACGTCGATTTCAACAGTTTGTATCCGTTAATTTGTAAACGATCGAAGTATATCGTAGGTCACCCTAAATTATACGTAGGTGAAGAGGAGTGTAGTCTACTCGTGCGCGATAAGAGCGATTTTTCAAACGTTAACGGTTTAGTAAAATGCAAAGTGTTACCTCCTAGAAATTTGTACCACCCTGTATTGCCAGTGAAAATGCACGATAAATTGCTTTTTCCACTGTGTCGAACATGTACCGAGCAAATGATACAACGAGAATGCATCCATGAAAATCCGAAAGATAGATATTTAATAGGTACTTGGGTATCCGAAGAATTAAAAAAAGCGATAGAAGTAGGTTACGTAGTCATTAAAATGTTTGAAATTTGGCAGTACAATATAACGCAGTATGATCCTGTAACAAAAAAAGGAGGAATATTTGCCGAATACATAGACACTTTTTTTACTCAAAAAACGCAAGCTTCAGGTTACCCCGCCGAGTGCACGACCGAAGAAGATAAAGAAAGATATATTTCGGAATTTGAAAAAGTTGAAGGTATCAAACTAGATAGAGAAGCTATAAATTTTAATCCAGGCTTGCGTCTAGTTTCGAAACTTGCAATCAACTCTATATGGGGAAAATTTGCACAAGCGCAAAATAAACAAAAAACTGAAGTGCTTACTTCACCAAATAGATTGATCGAGTTATTACACAGTAAAGAAATAGATGTAAATAGTATCTTACCTGTGAATGACGAATTGCTGTATACAAGCTGGTCTTTCAAAGCTGAAGCGGTTACACCTTCACGATCTACGAACGTTGTAGTAGCCGCATTTACTACAGCGCAAGCACGATTGAAACTTTTTGAGTGTCTACACTTTTTGGGGCCCAGAGCCCTTTATTTTGACACAGATTCAGTGATTTACATCAGCAAACCGGGTATGAACGACTTACCTACTGGTTCCATGTTGGGAGAACTGACGGACGAGTTAGCTGACAAAGGTGTCGGTACATATGTGAGCAAATTTTTATCAGGAGGGGCTAAATTTTACGCTTTTGAGTACGTGAAACCCGACGGTAGCAAGGATTATGTATGTAAAGTAAAAGGCATCAGACTTAATTTCGCAAACAAACAAAAAATTAATTTCGAGTCCATACACGACATGGTAACAGAAAAAATTGAAAATGTCGTTGTAGAATCTTCTAACATACGCAGAACAGCTTTTCACGAAGTAATAACACAAAGCGAAACCAAGATTTGCAAGACGGTGTACAATAAGAGATATTTTAAATCCGTAGAAGAGAGTTATCCTTACGGTTTTAAAATGTAAGCGCCCCGCGGAGTTGCTCGTCAGCGTTTTTTACTAGGTCGATTACGCGCGCTGTCATACAGTTGTGATACGAGAGTATCAAAGAGCTCGTGGTCATAGAACTCTGCGACCGCACATCGCTGCTACTCGCAGCTAAAATGTGAGCCTCTAAAAATATTGTATCCTCGATGTTTCGAAAAGTGTACATGATTAAAGTCGAAAGGCATATCTCTGGAAAAGTATAATTAACGTTTGAATTTAAGTATTGTTATTAAAAACTGCATTTAAAATAAAACCTGTAAGAGAATAAAATAAAGTAAATAAATAAATCCATAACCTTGCTTAACTTTTTTTTTTTCATTTATTTGAACAGATCCCGATTTTCACAATACGCCCGCTCGCGAGCGTCAGCTGAAGACTTTGTACGTTGAAAAAGTGCAAACCAACACTTGCTTTTTTTTTTTTTTTTTTTTTTAGCTCAAGCAAAAGCTAATGCTCCAGCTTAAGCTCTAGCTCTAGCTCAAGCTCTAGCTCAAGCTCTAGCTCTAGCTCAAGCTCTAGCTCTAGCTCTAGCTCAAGCTCAAGCAAAAAGAGTATCAGGCGCTGGCGCTCTGTTGGCGAGCAGGCGTCTCCCTCTCCGGTGGGGCGGTAAAATTTAGACAATCGAGTAAATCGCGGCAGTTGTAACGATGACCTTACAGTGGGAGCACCCGTTTACGTCAATTCTGAGTGGTCCCACAGGTTGTGGAAAAACTGTGTTTGTGAAAAAATTTTTAAAATTCATCGATCGTATGTGCGACACTCGCTTTCAACGAATAATATTGCATTACGCCGAGTGGCAAAACGGCTATCGCGAACTCGGTGAAGAGATTGAATTTCGCGAGGGGTTGCCTCAAAGCGGGGATTACGCAAGCGACCCTAGGCCAAAACTCGTAATTGTTGACGACCTGATGCGCGAATCGAGCACAGGGGGCGCAGTTGTCGATTTATTTACAAAAGGGAGTCACCACAATAACTTGTCGGTAATATTCATCACTCAGAATATTTTTCATCAAGCCCGAGGTCAACGCGACATATCGCTGAATGCGCAGTATATCGTTGTTTTTAGAAATCTCCGCGATCGCGCTCAGATTACGCATCTCTCGCGTCAACTGTGTCCTGAAGATCCGCGTTTTTTGCAGGAAGCATACTGGGACGCTACTTCTGAGCCCTACGGCTATCTGCTACTGGATTTGAAACAAAATACTCCGGAAAACTGCAGATTTCGGACATCTATTTTCCCCGACGACGAGTGGCAGTACGTTTACGTGCCGCGTAAAAATATAAAAGGTGGTGACAAAGCAAATCTCGTACCAGTCGCGTCACTGTGATGGCTCGTAAACGTAGAGCGCCGTTTTCCGAAAAAGAAAAACATATTTTGCGAGCCTTGTATCACCTCAACGAGGAGCAGAAAAAAGCAGTTTTGCGCAAAGCTGATCCTTCATTGATTAAGCGTATTTGCGAGTGCGCCTTGAATATCTTAGTGGGGAACGTACCACTGGGTAAAAAACACAAGACGCGTCTTCGGCAACACGCCTCTACTTTACGAACGCTATCCAAGCCCAAGGTTAGTTTGGCTCGAAAAAAAAAACTAATCGTTCAGCGGGGAGGCGGATTTTTACCGGCGCTGTTGGCACCGCTTCTCGGTACCGTTTTATCAACTCTCATAGCTAAATAATGGACCACGCCCGAAAATTAGTTCTACTACCGTACGACAGTCTTCAGCGAATACAACAGCTAGTAGGCAAAGATGGTCTCCTCAAAACAGTCCAGACTCCTGGCACACCAAGCGAAAGGCTCGACGCGCATATGAACGATATTTTAAACTCCGCCGAAAGAGGAAAGGACGATCGAGAAAAGTGGCTCGATTACAGTCGTGCGCTGCAGAGATTTCTTCTTTTTAACGACAAGACGGAAAAAAAAAATGTCTCGGCCCCTGATAATTTACCTCAAGATGCCTCGACCGATGAAAGTGAAGAGAAAAAAAGAAAAACTTTTTTGGAAGACAGCTTCATCATCGCAGGAGTACCCAAAACTTTTAAAAGCGCTGCTACTAACCTTGTGCGTCATTTGAAACGGGCCGGTAACGTGAAATGGTCCCCGAGTGGCGCTGTAACTATAAACGGAAATTCGGTGGCGGGGGCTAATATCGTCGACTTGGTTGGCGATGCTCTGAGACACAGAAAACGCTCTCCACCTACAGGTCGTAAACAGTTTGCTGCTGCTCTTCGAGAGGCGAACACACCGCGCGAGTTTATCGGAAATAATCAACTGTGGGAGCAAATCGTTTCCAGTGCTCATAGTCAGTCATCCAGTGCTACTTCTTCTCCTTCCTCGGATATTTTGGCTCATGGCTACAACTCAGGAGGTGAAAGACCTCATTTGATTTCACCAGCTGATATTACCGAAGACCGAAGTAGTGCTTTCGAAAAAAGTGACAATTTTGAAAAAAGTTTGTCGAGACGGCAAAAGAGAAACGCTAAAAAGGCTTTGGAAAAAAATTCAATCGCTACCGGAACTCCGAAAAAACAAAAATTAAATAACCAGGGAAGATGGAAGTTTCTGTAGAAAACGCTACTCTCCCTGAGAGCGAAGAGAAAGAAAAAAGTGCTTTGGATGCTATAGTAGACCTGATGCCTTTTGAAATGCATGTACCAGGTTATAAGTTTTGCGGTCCCGGTACAAAATTGTCCGAGCGTTTGAATCGTGGTGACGTAGGCATCAATCCTCTAGACGAAGCGTGTCGTGAACACGATATAGCATACGCTGATAAAAAGGCCAACCGCCGTCAAGCTGATCGCGTGCTTGCCGAAAAAGCATTTTCTCGTTTGTTAGCCGGTGAGACTCCTCCCGATGAAAGAACAGTTGCAATGATGACGGCCTGCTGCATGGTCAGCAAGATTACATTTGAAAAATTTTTCAATCGAATAAAAAAAGCCATCAAGAGGAAGGACAAGAAGAAGACAAAGTCAGTAAACTGCCAACCTTTGCAGAAGAAGAAGAAGAAGAAGAAGAATAATAATAATAAAAATAGTGATAAAAAAAATGCATAGACGACTGCAAAGCTTGTATTACGGCCTACCTCGCGACACGGCATACGCGGGTGCAAACAATCTTTTACACTCTACAAGAAAGCAATATAGTAAACCGAAGGTTTTAAGCTGGCTCGAAGGTCAAGATACCTATAACTTACATAAGCAGGTGAGAAGACGGTTTCCTCGACGCCATTACAACGTTCGTAACATGGATGATGTATGGGAAATTGATTTGATGGACATGAGGTCCCTAAAATCTTACAACAATAATTACGCTTATCTTCTTACCGTTATAGACGTTGTGAGTAAATATTCATGGGTTGAGCCGATAAAAAACAAATCTGCAAAAAGCGTAATTCTTGCTTTCGATAATATATTCAAAAAGTCTAACAACCGAGTTCCCGTTTCCATGCAATTCGACAAAGGTAAAGAGTTTGTAAATCGCGAGTTTCAACTTTACCTGAAAAACAAAAATATATTGTACCGCGTTGTCCGTAGTCCCGATGTTAAAGCCGCGATCGTAGAGAGATTTATAAGATCAATAAAAGAGCGAATTTACAGATATTTAACGCATAAAAACACGCATAGATATTTAGATGTTTTGTCTAACATTGTAGAAGCCTATAATCATACTAAACACACAGCTACAAAAATGACACCGGCGTCCGTTACCCTTGATAACGCTGCCGAAGCTCGTAGAAACATCAAGCATCGTTACGAACGCCCCATCGTCAGAGTTCCTAAATATAACGTGAACGACCTGGTGCGCGTCAGTCGAGCTCGAAACGTTTTTGCGAAAGGTTACGAGAGTGGCTGGACCTTGGAGTTATTCAAGATTTCTCGGATATCCTTGACTAGTTATCCTCCTGTTTATCACCTACAAGATTTAGCCGATGAAGAAATCGATGGATTTTTCTACGAGGAAGAGCTTAGTCGCGTAAAAAAAGATTTAAAAAAGGTTTTTTCTGACGTCGAAAAAATTTTAAAAACTAGAACCAGTGGTCGCTCGAAAGAATTTTTTGTTCGGTGGCGTGGTTATCCAGAAAAATTTTGCTCTTGGATCAAAGCAAGTCAATTGAAAAATCTAAAATGAAGGATCAATTTTATATTGTTCTTCCCAGTAACAGTAGCATGCATTATTACCCTGACAATACTACAACTCGCTTCGTCACGCAGCTACCTCAGCAGATACGCTTACACGGTGCCTGGGCAGTCGCTTTAACAGAGATAAGGATTCCATTGACCTTTCAACACATTCCACTTGAGCGCGATGAGAGATTAGTTTCTGTAATACGATACCGAAAGAAACCGACGATAGATTACTTGTTACTCGGCGCAGAAAAAACACAGGCTTTGACTGCTGTTTATGAAACTAATTTAACCTCTGACACGGGTGAAGAAGATCAAGAAACAACTTCTTCGACTTCAACTGTACCGCCGGGTGTTTATAAAGATATAAAAACTTTTATTCACGAACTCAATAATTTGGCCTGTACAAAAAATCATCTAGAGTTTGGCATTGAACGCGGTGATTATGTATCTGTTAAACGTCTGTGCACTGAAGCTGAGTGTGCAGGTTTCAACCATAAAGTCAATCTCTCTGCGCGAATAAAAACTATTCTTGGTTTAGACCTCAACAGTGTTAATATATTTGAATCAAACGAGGCGATTGTTGGAATTCGCCCTGCTAATCTTTCAAATTGTCTACCATCGATGTTGATGGTTTACACAGACATTTGTGAGCCGTATTTTACAGGTGACGTGCAAACTCGATTGCTACGCGTTGTCTCTCTGGGTACCGATGAATACACTTACGGGGGTCTTCGAATCAAAAGTTTCTCCCCACCCATGTATTTAGATCTACTTTTTAATTCTTTCGAGACTATCGAAATCGATATAAGAGATGAAAATGGTGAACCAATACCATTTGATTTTGGTACGTTGGCAGTGACACTACATTTCAAGCGTACGGATTAAACTATTGAAAAAAAAAAAAAAAAACAAAATGGATATGGAGCGCTACGACGAATTTTTTATCCTTCAAAATGGTGGAGGTGCTGGAAAAGGTGTTGGTCATATTTTTATCGGCTCTCCCTATCAAAGAGGTCATGGAGGCATAGGCTCTTTTCTTGCGGGCATCTTTCGGCGAGTTCTGCCTTTACTATCGAGTGGTGCTCGAGCCGTTGGCAAAGAAGCTTTTCGTGCTGGTATGAACGTTGTGACCGACGTGACTCAAAATACTCCGGTAAAAGAGTCACTGCGCAATCGCATACGTGAGTCGGGAATGAACTTGAAGCGTAAAGCCGAAGATAAATTGGATGCAATGATGATGATGGAAGGATCAGGTTATAAAAGGCCTCGCGGCATGAGCGCTTTGCAGTTGTTAGCCGACTCTGAGACTGTTTGCAAGCGCAAGAGAAAATCAAAAAAAAAAATAAATAAAATACTTAAGAGAAGTACAAAAAAAAAAAAAGAAAAAAATTGTGAAAAGAAGTGCAAGAGATATTTTTGATTAATCAGCAAAATGGCGTTTCTACATACTCAATCGTGCGAGTGTTTAAAATCGGAGCTCTTGTTATTCGATATTCCTCCAACCTTAACAGCTATAGAAAGTTCAAAGTACGTTCAATATAAACCAATATCTTCGCTCACTGACGATTCACCTATAGAGTTTGTTATCACTGGTACAGGAGACGAATATCTCGATTTAACCCACACGATGTTGAGTTTGAGAGTAGCTTTAAGAGGTACAATTCCAAAAGAATCTTCAGAGGAAGAAGCAAAAAAAGTTGGACCTGTTAACAATTTTATGCACTCCCTGTTTAACCAAGTGGATGTCTTTTTCAATCAAAAAGCTGTTTCGCCACCCAATCATGCTTACGCTTATAGAGCGTACATAGAAACTTTACTCAACTACGGTCCCGCTGCCAAAAAATCTCATTTGACAAGCGTTCTTTGGTACGACGATACAGCTAAAAATATGGATGACCTAGGAACAGCAAACAGTGGCCTCGAAGCTCGTAGAAAACTTTTCAACTACAAAAAATCTGTGGATCTAATTGGCCATTTACACGGAGATGTCTTCAATCAAGAAAAATTATTAATAAATGGCGTCGAAGTGAGAGTTCGCTTAGTAAAATCGAGAGATTCTTTTAGTCTTATGGATCCTGTAGGATGCTACTCTGTTCATATCGAAGAAGCGTCTTTATTAGTGCGACGTGTAAAAATCAGTCCTAGTGTTTTGTTAGCTCATGCTAGAGCGCTTTCAAAGTCAACTAGTAAGTATCCCCTCACGCGCGTAGAAACAAAATCTATCACGATGCACAGCGGTATTCACGGTGAAACCTTAGATAACGTAATTTTAGGGCAACTTCCAAAAAGAATAATTTTAGGTTTTGTTAATAATAAAGCTTTCAACGGTGATCGTTACCTTAATCCCTTCAACTTTAAAAATTTTAACATTAATTTTCTATGTCTGTATGTTGACGGTGTACAGGTACCATCGAAACCTTTACAGCCTGATTTCAAAAAAAACGGCGCTTATATAGATTGTTATCACTCTCTATTTTCGGGTACTGGTGTTCATTTTCTTAACGAGGGTAATAACATACCTCGCGAGTCTTACCCTGATGGCTACTGCCTTTTTGCTTTCGATTTAACACCTGACTTATCTGCAAATGAGTGTACTCATTGGAATTTAATTAAACACGGTAGCGTTAGAATAGATGTTAGATTTGACGATCCTCTGACCGAAACAGTAAATTGTATAGTTTATTCGGAATATGAAAATATTTTAGAAATTGACGCGTCGAGGCAGGTGCTTGTAGACTTTAGCGGATGAATCACTAGAGGTCGCTTTTTAAGTATATAAAGTTAGTCTCGTTAAAAAAATGAGTTAGTTAACGAAATAGAGTCCTACAATGGAGCTCATTGCAGATGTTCAATTTTTCAAAGATAAAAATAACAAGTTGGTGCCTAAAGAAATAGCTTTGTTATCTTTAAAAAATGAATTTGTCGCGCATTGGATTGTTAGCGCTGTGCACCGAGTAGATTCGCTACCTTGTGAAGTTCGTAAAGAGAATAATTGGTTGACAAGAAATCAACACGGTATAGATTATTTAGAAGGGAGTGTGACTTTGAAAACGCTCAATCGTACGCTCAGCGATATTTTTAAAAGTGTCGATAAAACTTATGTTAGGGGTAAAGAAAAGTGGTTAATGTTTCATAAAATGACTACTAGAGAAGTTATTAATTTAGAGTACGATACGAACTGTCCGTCATTTAATAACCTACCGTGGAGCGATAAGTACTGTATAAATCACGCTGTAAAAAATAATTATTTAAAATTTGCTTGTGCTTTAAATAACGTCTATCGAATTAAAGCATACTTGTTATCTAAATCTCAAAGCTTAAATAACGATTTCCCTTTAAGTTCACCTGTAATATTTTACAATGAACAGCCTGCAGATTCTAAACAAGTTGTCGCTGATGCCCTCACATACTATCGGTGTGTTCCCTGCGGATCGGATTCCATGGGTGTGGATGAAACCGACGGCCTTTGTATTTAACACTGATAATCACACTCAACCTGGTATGCATTGGGTTGCTATACATGTAGATTCACACGGTTTTGGGCATTATCTAGATAGCTACGGTATACCCCCGTTCATACCCAATCATATTAAAACTTTGCGCAAAAATTGTAAGCATTTAAAATGGAATGTTAAACAATTTCAAAGTGAGACATCCGACGTATGTGGTCAATATTGTTTAATGTTTTTACATTATATGACTAACGGATTGGGTTTCGAAGCTTTTCTAAATAATTTTTCTGATGACTTGAAAAAAAATGATTGTATTGCAAGATCTTTTATTAAACACAAATCACGTGATAATTATCAATTTACGGGTAACGGCGGCTGTGTCATACATTGTTTACAAAGTAGTAGTGCAAAAATGTCTTTATTGTAAAATCACGTTGTCAGGACTTTGTAAAACGCCAATGCTGCATTTGCGGGGCTTACAATATTTATACCTATAAATTGTACGACGAAAGTCAGTCTTTCCATCAGTCACAAAGTGTACAGCCTTCGACTTAACTGGCCCCCTACTCTTTACCAGCCGAACAAAAGCCAATAAACGAGCTCTCGGATTTTTGAAAGTCATCTTCCTTGAAATACTTGTAAGTAGATTTGTCGATCTCTATTATTTTTACACTTTATTTATTAATTTTCTTGAATTAATCAAAAAATTTGTTCCAGGCTTGAAAATATGGCTGCAGAAGAAGTAGGCATCGACTGGCTCAACGGTATATCTCAAGCACCTGATTTACCCCGTAAAAACTTAAAGCAGCTAGACATAAATCACAAATACAAAGTGACATCTGTAAACAAGACGACAACAAAATATGGACGCAAAGTTTTGGCTACCTTTGATAACGAATTTGCTATTTATCTGCCTCAAAAAATTTCGGATGCTCTGACGAAACATGAGTCCTTTTGGGAAAAAGTATTGGAGAAAATTGATGAAAATAAATTTTATGCCACGTATATTGGTAATTTTCAATTTGCGTTTACTTTCGATGCTTAATTGTAAAAAGTTTTGTGTATGTAAAACTTTAAAAAATTAAAAATAAAATTTAAAATAAATATATACTTGGATTGTTTTTTAAATATCCACCTCCTCCTCTTCACTCAAATCATATTTTCTTTTAAAAAAAAAAAAAAAAAAAAAAAAAAAAAAAAAAAAGTAAAATTAGTTAGTATTAAAGTAAAATTAATTAGTATCAAAGTATTTTTTCAATGGATTAAAAATTATTATCATTAATTTCTAATTTTTTTGATTTCTTAAACTATTTTATTAATTTAAAAAAAAAAAAAAAAAAAAAAAAAAAAAATCCCGATCCAGAATAAAATAATCTCTTGAAGAATACGTAATCTAAACGCAGTTGCAACAACCTTCACTTCTGTGGAGTCAGCACCGTCGTCGGCGTCAGGAGCCGCCTCAGCGACCTTCGAACAAGATACAGACGCAGCAGCAGCTCCTGCAGAGGCAGCAGCAAAGCCGGTCAGACCCCCCCGCAGCAGCCGCGACGTCCGAGCGCAGCCGCCTCAGCGACCTTCGCTTCTGCGGAGTCTGTCTCGTCACCGTCGCCAGAGGGCTTCCTGCTCCCCGAGCGGCCCCGAGCACCACCTCCCGCAGCAGCCGCCTCGACCGCGTCACCGGCCCCCGCCACCGCGCGAGGCCGCTCGCAGCGCCAGGAAGCCCTCCTCCTGCTCCCCGAGCGGCCCCGAGCACCACCTCCCGCAGCACCCGCGAGCAGCAGCCTCGACCGCGGCACCGGCCCCCGCCACCGCGCGAGGCCGCTCGCAGCGCCAGGAAGCCCTCCTCCTTGCCGAACGGCCCCGAGCACCCCCTCCCGCAGCACCTGCGAGCAGCCGCCTCAACCGCGTAACCGGCCGCCCCCACCGCGCGAGACTGCTCGCTGCGGTGAATCATCTTTGTTTACATTCGCCATAGTGTTACTATACTACTATCGTTGATCCAGATTTTTCCCACATTGTAGTTGCTATGAAAGTAGCTCTCAGACTTTCGCTTAACTCTAACTCTAACTTCGTCCGCATCCTCGGACTCGGTTGCGATAAAGTCTTCTGCTGAATAATCACCCAACAGCCACTTCAGCAACCTACTACTTTTCTCAATCAACGTACCTTCGGGCTTGAGCTCAAGCTCATCCAAAGCCTCGGAAACGACCTCAACCCCTTCGGCTATGATCCACGAAAAGACTGCGTCTTCCTTCGTAAGCTCCTGCATCATAGCTGCGCTCGATATCACCTAGCTTACAAAGAAACGGTAACCTAACCCACGTGACAGTTTCAATACTTTCTAATTTATTAATATTTTACACAAAATTTATCTCGCAATCCTGAAATAGATGACAAAATTCCAATTGTATTTCTGAGTTATGTCAAAAAAAAAAAAAACAAAATCGATCCACCGATCTCAACACCAACAATCCGAAATGACCAAAAAGTCCTCCAATCATGCTTGGTTTCAACAAAAACTCCCGATTGGCTAAAAAAACGAATCACCCGTTGAAGCCACGATAGAATCAAAACAAAAAAATCAATCTTTTTAACCCGTGTCAAAACCGGATTTTAAATATAAATTACAGTTGCTATCGAATGTTAGTCGATAACAGCCTGCATGCAAAATAATATTTCACAATAATAATACAATAAATTACTATTCTAGCGCTCAACTCTCGCTACTGTCACGTATAGGTTTTGCTTGGTGGAGAACTTGCTCTTAAAAACAAAAAAAACTGATCAAAATCGAACAATGCAGCTCGAAATATCCGCGTCGGAGTTAAATTACAGGCTATGCCTAAAAAAAAAAAAAAAAAAACACCCTACCGTATGACAACACGGTCTACTCAAAACAACTCCAATGTGGATTTAATTTCGAGTTGCCTAAATTTTCAAACCCGAAAAAGAAGAAAAAAAAAAAAATTAGTCGCCGCACTCCACCGAGCAATTAACAATAACAAAAAAAATCTTAATTTGCTATGCTATAAATCATAGCAGCAGCAAGCTCTTCGCCTTTGTTTTTATTTTGATATCCGCTCTGACGACCGGCCTTGAACCCTCCGCTGGACAGCGCACACCTGCAATCACTCGCACAAACCGATAACCTTTGTCTCAGTCAACTACCTCTACACGTTTTTGGGCGCCAATTGTCACAGGGCTCAAATTAATAAATTCGTTCCACAGAGGTTCGTGTTTAATCACGAGAACCCGCGGCGATCGTCGTCCGCTCTCCTCTGGCCTGCTGCCAAAATGCACGTTCTGTGCATACGACAATCCATCGATTTTCTTTCAGTACCTCAAAAGTGGGGGAAGACGCGTTCGCGAACTAATGTTATTATTACGCGACGCAGCTGCTCTTCTTCGTTGGTAGTGGCGTGAGTTTACCAGGACGATCGTAGGAACACGGGTGAACTAAAATTAATAAACATTCAATAATTTCCATGATTTTAACTAACAATAAAAAATAAGAATGTTACAAATTAAGTTAAATTATCTATACCCGATTGTCTACCAAAATAAACATAAAGTGACTCGTAATCTTAATCGCCAAAAAGTTGATTTTACAGAAACAAAATTCATCGTCAGTGTCGCGGTCGTTTCGAACACACCGACACACACACACACTCTCGCGCTCGTCTGCTTGCTGCAGCGCGCCAAGATAAAAAAGGCGAAGATTTTTCTGAGTACTACGGTACTGATACAAAACACACTCCTGCGTGCGATACAATTTATCTTACAATAAAACGCCTTTCGGACTTACTTTGATAAACCAGGTGCACCTGCACTCGGAGAAACTATCACAATGCTGTGTGCCTCGCTGAGGCCAAGAATGCCTTCGAAGGCCAGACGCCGGTTGCTGTGAGGTTTTCTTCACGCTAATTATCCTGTCCCGCTCGAGTGGCAACTCGAGGACGTGACAATTCCGAACTTCACGAACAGCACCACTATCAACAATCACGACGCTGATCTTGTTAAACAACTTAACAATTTCGAACAAATTAATCAACAAATCAATCTCACGCTCGCGTGAGTTTTCTCTCGTGGTCTAGACTAGAGTGAGGTAGCTCGGTCGGTGGCGCTGTCACCTCGTTACCGACCGTGCGTTTCCACGAGTTTCCAACGGTCGCGTGCTGTAATTCAAACAACACCTCACGCGCCCGTTACAAAGCATAAATATGTTTATTTAAATATTCTCACCCGTTATCACATCTGAATTTCTTAATCTTTTTACCGGTTAAATTTTGTACTTTATTCATATAACTCTCAAAACACTCATAAACTTCATTTTTAGATTTAATAGTATAAATTACTGCAAGTTTACTATAATCATCTATCAAACTAAAAAAGTATTTTGATCCATCAAAACCGATTGTCCTGTGAGGACCATTTAAATCTGAATGTACAAACTCTAAAATTTCACTGGCTCTAGATCTATTATTTTTAAATGGCAAATTATTGATTTTCTCTCTCAAACATCTACCGCATTTTAAATAGGTTGATTCTAACTTCCCGGTTAAACCGTCAACTAAGATATTTTTGCACATGTAATTGAAATATTTAAAATTCAAGTGACCAAGCATTCGGTGAAGCTTTTCTTTCGTAGTCATGCCACTCAAATTTGTTTGAGTATTATAATTTTCTCCGTCAAGATTAAAACTACTCATTTTGTATAAGCCATTTTCTTTGTAAGCAATTCCTAACAATCTATCGTTTTTATCATAAATTTTCGCAGTTTCACCGATTGAAAAAATTTTATTCTTATTTGTAACGCGCGCAAAACTAATTAAATTTCTACCCATATTTTTTACATAGAATACATTGGATACATTGATTTCCATTCGTTTATTGTCAACAATAAAATATGTCGTGATTTTACTGACTTCAGTTCCCTCCAAAATTCTACCATCACCAACTGTGACTTTAATCGGATTTTTAAAAAAAACAGACTCAGAAAAATACGAACCATTCACGATATGATCCGAGCATCCGCTATCTAATATCCAATCTATTCTATTAACATTACAATTATAAACATTCGCTTTTACATCATTATCATTACTACGCATTACTTGCGCCAAAAACGAACCTAGAAACTCTCGTTCATTGTTGTAGTTGTAGCTCTCGTCGTTTCGCTGCTGCCCCGCTCCGCGGCCTGCTCTATCTGCTCTGCTATTATCTCGCTGTGAGCTGCTTCTGCCGCGGCTGTGGCTGTGTCCACCGCGCGTCTTCTGCTGCTGCTGTCGGCCTTGCAGACCTCGTGCACCTCCTTTGTTGTATGCACCAGCTCCTCTTTGATCACCTCGACCCGGTCCTTTCAACCAAAGATTTTTGCAGTCCATTTTCTTGTGGCCCAGCTCGCTACAACCATGACTAATTAAATTTTTCCGTTCAACTTTAAAAACACTTGCTTCCTTTTTACTTGAGTCACTATTAAACTTAGTTTCCCACATCACTATTTTTCTTTTCATAAAGTCACAGTTTCTGTCTTCTTCTTTAAGCACATCAATTAAATCACCAATATAACTCAAAGAGTCAGGTAGAGTCTTGAGCATATAATTTAATTTTTCTGGCTCACTCACATTTCCACCAGCACTTTTTAATTCATTCACAGTTTTTTCCAAATCTGAAAAGAATGTACTCGAGTCTTTGTAATCTTTCAATCTTATTTTATCTTGTTTATTTCGTATACAAATCTGTAGTGCTGTCGATTCTTTTAAATACATTTTATCAAACACTTTTATTATTTTAAAAGCTGAATCTTCTTCTCCAATGAATTGGAATTGATCGTTTGAAATGTTATTGTAGATGTAACTCTTGGCTATGTCATTTTTTTCTTGCCACTCTTCTAGTTCATCAGTAATGGCTCCATCTCTTTTTGCTGGCTCATCACATTTTTTAATTTTCAATGCCAGCAAGAGTCGTTTTTTTCAAATGCTGTAGTCGCGACCGTCAAAAATTTGCACTTTCACCTCCTCGGTTTTAGACATTTTCATTATTTTTATTTTCTATACTAATTAAGGTTTATTTACCACTCGGTCAAGAACCAAAACTCTTTTTAAACCTTTCCGAAAAATTTTCCGTAAATAATTTATATCTTATAATTTTCACTCAAAATTTGAATTATTCACAATTTCGTTTGATTCGTGTTCATTAAATTTTTCTTTATTTAAATCGTTGCCCATTTAACAATTTACAGTACGCAATTATAATGACTTAACCTCACTTTTACCATGCGTTCGTTTAGCTACATAACCCACCACGCGCTTGCAAGATTTTAACTTCACGTGCATCCGATAATCGCACGGAGTTTTCCTCAAATTCTTTTTGCCTTTTCAACACTTCGTTTTCAAACTTGGCCGAAGTAATATTATTTTCTGTGCCCCTGAGACAGCAGACAGAGAAAAGGTAAAAGATTTTTAGAGCATATTTTTTTTCTTCACCGCACGTTCCAAATACACTTACTTATTGTTCGTTCAAAAGCAACTACTGGCCTGCTACCATGTTGGGATTTTCGTATCAGAAGATTAATAATTCGTAGATCGTTATATTAACTATTATTTATTAATAAGTATAATTGTAGTTTATTTTAAACATTAATAACGTGCGTCCCGATGCACGTGGTGTCTCTTACGGATGACTCTTTGCGAATGCTACAAGCAGCGCCGTTCACGCATGTGTCACTCACGCATACTCGTGCTGCACACACACGCACACACACGCACACACACGCACACACACGCGCACGCACACACACACACTCGCACGCACGCACACGCACACGCACACACACACATACATACACGCACACACACACACACACGCACACGTGTATTGTAAAAATTTAACCTTAAAAAAATCCCAAAATTAGGGTTAATCGATGTTTTGGCTTATTTATTCAACACATAATGCTTCATTCACAATTTTAAACTACGTCAAGTTGTAGCTGAAGAGCTGTTCAATGGTATAAGATTTTATACGGAAATTTTTGTTAAAGTAAAGTTATGAGCTTTGAAAGCAAGAAAAATATCCACCCTTTAATCTGCGAATCTCTAAAAAACATATTTTGAAGTAAAAATTTTAATTGTTTCTCACTGCGATAAATGAAGACATCTTTCAATTGCTGAAACTAAAGAAACTGAACTTGATTTTAACACGATACTCATGATCTTTACCTACAATTCAAGTCACTGAAATTACAGTTTTTATTTTTATTTTTTTAAATAAAATTAATACCTTATTTAATTGTTTTATTATATAATTTTACCGCTGATTAAAAATACGTATGCATGTTTTTGAATCGTTCAAATAATATTTAAACAATTTTCAAAAATAATTGATTTATTCGTAAATTTTTAGATAATAACAGAGATTTGATCTTATAAAAATTATCTATTACATATGAAATATCGTATAAGTTTATCTAAGATTAAAGATTCTAAGAATATGATTGTGCGTGTAACGTTTAGGTATCCAAGAGTTGGATGGCAGGGCCACTGCTTGTTCACCAGGAAGTAAAATGAATACTCTCTGAGTACGAATAAAAATAACAATTTATTTATCAAGTCGGGATACAACAAGTAAAGGAGCTTCTGTCCGGTTCGTGGGATCGTGCGCGTGGCGGTAAGTGCCAGTCGGGAGTGCAGATCCCTACACACTCCCCTCCTAGTAAATCGCTTCGATTTGCGATTCGATAAAAGGTACAAATATAATATAAATAAAATCAACTTAAAACTAGGTTTACAATTCTACCTAAAGCTAATATTTACACGTATCTCACTTCGTTGCGCGATAAGTTAAGACAGACGTTCTTTCCAGGCACTCTCGGACCTTCGGAGGTTTTTAACGCAGGGCGCAAGGGGGTCAGCACGACGTCCCTCGGTGGCGCAAAGTCAATGAAGATGGAGCGACCAACGTTCTTGATCGAGCCCACGGCGACGGAGACTTTTGTAGGAGGCTGCTGGAAGTCGCTGCCAACCTGCAGGTTCGAGCCGCGGTCAGGAGGACTTCGCGGGGGTCTTTGCGGTGTTGTGGTGTTGTCGTTGCGCTCGCGGGCTGCTGCGAGGGTCGAGGTAGCGAAGAAGGCTGCGGCTCGGCGGGGTCCAGCATAAAATAGGCTGGCTTGAGCCTCTCGGTCGTGACAACCCGCGAGGCGCCGTTGACCTCGATCTTGTAATCCAGATCGCTGATGCACTCGAGGACCTTGTGCGATCCTGTGTAAGGACGCTCCAGCGGCTTCTTCACAGCCATGATCCGCATAAAGACGTGCGTACACGCATGCAGATCTTTGTAGATAAATGCACGTGTCTTGTGTCGTTGCGCAACTGGGATCGGTCGGATCTCGCGCATACACTCCCTAAATTCCTCGAAGAAGATTTGCGGGTTAACGGGAAATTCTCCCTCGAGGAAGAATTCACCAGGTACGCGAAGTGCTGTGCCGTAAACATAGTCGGCAAGCAAAACACTCGTGTCGGTGCGCACGTGTGTACGCAAGCCAAGGAGCACGGTCGACAGGGTTTTGGTTCAGCAGGGGCTATTGTGGCACATGATCGCGGCCTTGACAGTCCGGTGCCAGCGATCGATCATCCCGTTCGATTTCGGATGGTAACCGGCTGTGCGCTTGCGGTCGACGCCAATGAACGACATTAGAGCCTGCTTACTGTCGAACTGTGAACCCTGGTCCGTAGTGGCAATGCTTGGTGAACCGAAGCGGGACATCCAATTGTCGTAAAAGGCACGACAAACTGTCTGTGCGGTCATGTCGTGGATCGGCATGGCCTCGGTCCATCGAGAAAATCGGTCGATCATTGTCAGGCAGTACTGGTAGCCCTCCGACGGAAGAAGCGGACCAACGATGTCCACGTGCACGTGGACATGGACATGAAGAAAACGACCGTCTGGGGCAACGAAAGGAGCCGGATTATTTTTCACGTGACGTGTGACCTTCGACTGTTGGCAGTCGAGGCAAGTCTTGCACCAGATTTTGATGTCTCTGTGCATACCTGGCCATACGTAGCGCGACCTGATGGTTTGGTCAGTAACTTTTGCACCCCCATGCGCGAGGGTGTGAAACATTCCGAAAACGCGTCTACGTAAGGGTTTTGGTATGGACGGACGAAGAGCATTGTTGGTCTGGTCGACGCATAGACGGCTGTGGCTTGGACCCCACTCGATGAAAATGAGTTTCAGGGCAAGTGTTCAATACGGGTCGTGAACTGCGAGATGTACCCGAGTTGGCGTCGGCGCTGGGGCGTGGCAACATCGCTTCGTTGTGCAAAAGCGTATACGAGTGCGTCGTGGTCGGTCATAATTTTAAATTCCCTCGCCTCGAGGAAATACCTAAAATACCGTACCACTTCGTACATCGTCATCAGCTCGCGATCGTAAGTGTCGTAGTTCATTTACGTCTTACTGAACTTCCACGAGAAGAATGCCAGTGGGCTCCAGGAGCCGTCGATGAGCTGCTCGAGGGCAGCGCCCATCGCGAAATCGGACGCATCGGTCACGAGTCGCGTTTTGGCCTCGGGGGCCGGGTGGCTCAAAAGCGTGGCATCGGCGACGATGGACTTAGTCCTCTCGAAAGCCTGCTCGGTCTCGGGAGTCCAGACAATGGGAGTCTGGTCCTTCTTGACGGAGCCATGCGTGAGCTCGTACAGGGGGGCTTGCTCGGCAGCCACGTGAGGAATATTCCACCGATAAAAGTTCACCAGACTCAAAAATGAACGAAGCGACAACATGGTCTTGGGCCTGGGGAACTCGTGGATTAACTGCACCATTTCTTCAGTGGGGCGGGAGCCCTGGCTGTTGATCAGCTGCGAGAGGAAAATGATTTCGCTCTTGCCGAATTCGCACTTGGAATTGTTGAGCTTCAAGCCGAAGGCCTTTAAGCGCTCGAGAACGATGCGGAGGTGCCTCTCGTGTTCTTCCGCGTTGGCCAATGCGATGAACATGTCGTTGAGGTACGAGAAGACAAAGTCCAACACTTCGAGTACCTTCTTCATGTAGCGCATGAATGACTGGCTCGCATTGCGCAAGCCGAAGAGCATAAAAAGGTACTCGAATAAACCAAATGGAGTTGTCACAGAGGCCTTGATGACGTCAACCGGGGCCACCAGAATCTGATAGTACGCATGGTGGAGGTCAAGCTTCGAGAAAACGGTCTTCCCGTGAAGATTGATGGAGAAATCGTGGATATGAGGGATCGAAAACCTGTCGGGCTCGGTGATCGCGTTAAGTCGACGGTAATCACCGCAAATCCGCCAATTCCCGTTTTTCTTGCGCACCATATGAATCGGGGACGCCCAAGGGCTTTTCTACCGACGGCAGATGCCTTCTTTGAACAGCTCGTCAAATTTGGCCTGCGCGATTTTGTACCACTCGGGATCCAGGCGTTTCGTTCGCTCAGTGACCGGCGGGCCATGGGTCTCAATGTGGTGGAATATGTCATGCGAGGTGATGGATGTGGCAGGTGCTGCCCCTGAAACTTCGGGAAACCCAGCGACGATTCTGGAAAATCTGCAACTGCTGTCAACGATACTAACGGAAAAAGCGTCTGACGCTTCGAAATATCCCCGAGAAGATGAACCAGTGCTTGGTTCGATCAACTTATGGCACCAGACGTCGACAAAAAGGCCATAATGGTTCAACAGGTCTGCCCCGATGATGGGGCAGGGTACTGCGGCAACGCAAAACTCCCATTCGATGGGTGTCTTGAGCCGAAGGCCTACCGCGAGTTTCCTGCGTCCGAAAGTGTGGATAGGCATGTTGTTAGCCGCGAAAAGTCTGAAATCCGCAGGTTTAGCGTGCGCGTTTTTGTTTAGAATAAGGGAAATTTCCGCGCCAGTCTCGACGAGAAAACCTAACCCCGATGCGTGATCGTGGACCTGGAAGTGTGTAGAAAGATCATCCCCACAGATGGCTTCCACGAGGGGAGGAGGATCTAGTTTTTCTGTCACCAGGAGCACGGCTGGATGCATTTGCGGGCATCACGGCCGTACTTAAGGTGAATGCGGCAGACACCATGAACAAGGATGGCGCCAGCGGGGCCAGCAGGGCCAGCGGGCTGTCTCTGGGTGCCGTTGTCCTGAGGGTTACATGGTCGCGACCTGGAGCGTCCGCGAACAAAAGTCTTCAGGGCTGCGACCTCAGGGTCATCTCGGCCTGGAGAAACCAATTCTGGATACTCTGGCGCGCGAAGGGTGGAATCTTCGGAACACAATAACCGGCAATCACGTGGAGAAGATTAGCCTGTCTAGGGGGCTGATTAATCATACCCACGGAAAGGTTCTGCATCCCGGCATTCATGGCCGATTGTTGGTTTGAGGCATTCACAGCCGCTTGCGAGGCGGTGATTGCAGCCTCCCGCTGGGCTGCAGCTTGCCAAGCCGCCTCGCTAGCTGCCATCAGGTTTGCGACCTGTGCCTGTGCAGCCGCAAGCTCCTGTCGAAGTGTCTCGACGTCGGTCGTAACTACCCCGTTGCCGTCACCGACGTTGGGGTCACCGTTGTTCCCGACCATCGCGTCGAAGAGAAAAGATAAAAAAAAAAAAAAAAAAAAAAAAAATCACGCAATGGGAGGACCTGGGAGTCGAGCAGTGGGTCCATGACCTAGGTACGTCGTTACGTATGCGTGGATCACAAACTGTCCAGCGCACGTCGTCGCGAATACGAACTAACTTTTCTCTCCGTAAAAATGCCGACAAAAGATCGCGAGATAGAATTTCGGTATGAAAAAAAAGTAAAATAATTCTCCGACCTTACCTGATCAGGAGTAATTATGTATTCCACGTGAAGCGAAAAAATTTCCGAGTAAAATCGTGCGCATAAAGTTTGGTCCGAAAAGGTTCCTGAAATCGAAGAGTTTCAATGTGAGTGGGCGCTTCGCAGAACGGGGGGGTTGCACGGAACACACTTGTTTGAGTTTTTCATGCACACTCCTGCACTCACAAAAGCTCACATTGACGCGATAACACTCACACACACACTCACTGGCTGAAGAACTGGTGCACGGTGTTCTCGGGAATGATGACAGCAGATCTTGGTGTCGTCGGCGATGTGGGCTTGCAGCGTCGGCTGGTTGGCACCTTGAGGTGGCCGGAGCGGACCTGCAGCATGGCTCGTTGTCAGGAAATGCCAACCAAGGGTGGTGACTTCACGTCAGGAACACCCTCTTCAGGAAGAGGCTGGTGCCGGTCTTCCACCGTCGCTCCAAGAGAATTTTGTCGGATCTCGTGCGCGATGAAAATCGAGCGCCAAGATCTTCTTGAGATCACAGAGATTCTTCCTATTTGTGCGAAGTTGCCTACGTGCCTGCACAACTTACGCACACGGGACGATTTTTGTTGTTGATCGTCTGGATGGTGAGCAAAAATCGTCTCTTGAGATGACGAAGTTTGCCTCGCTCAAAGAGAGTTTACGACTCCCTTGCTCCTTGCTGAATGTTCGGCCGTTGCCACCGGCACGAACAAGTTGCGGTTTTTTGTGGTCAACTTCCAGTCGACTCGGGGTCACCAGTGTAGCGTTTAGGTATCCAAGGGTTAGATGGCAGGGCCACTCTTGCCTCGCGTGTTCACCAGGAAGTAAAATGAATACACTCTGGGTACGAATAAAAATAAAAATTTATTTATCAAGTTGGGATACAGCAAGTAAAGGAGTTTCCGACCGGCTCGGCGGACAGAGAAGAATTAAGCTACGTGACAGTCGGTGGGATCGTGCGCGCAGCGGTAAGCGCCAGTCGGGCGTGCAGATCCCTACACGCACGATGCTTGCGCGCCACTTTTGTGACAAGTCACAAGATAGCAAATAGCAATAGTAACACTTACAAAATTTTGGAAGAGTGAATTAATTTTTGAAAATTGTTTAAATATAATTTGAACGATTCAAAAACATGCATACGTATTTTTAATCAGTGGTAAAATTATGTAATAAAACAATTAAATAAGGTATTAATTTTATTAAAAAAAATAAAAATAAAAACTGTAATTTCAGTGACTTAAATTGTAGGTAAAGAACATGAGTATCGTCTTGAAATCAAGTTCAGTTTCTTTAGTTTCAGCAATTAAAAGATGTCTTCATTTATCGCAGTGGGAAACAATTAAAATTTTTACTTCAAAATATGTTTTTAGAGATTTCTAGATTATAGGGTGGATATTTTTCTTGCTTTCAAAGCTCATAACTTTACTTTAAAAAAAATTTCCGTATAAAATCTTATACCATTGAACAGCTCTTGACTTCAGCTACAACTTGACGTAGTTTAAAATTGTGAATGAAGCATTATGTATTGAATAAATAAGCCAAAACATCGATTAACCCTAATTATAGGATTTTTTTAAGGTTAAATTTTTAACAAATACGCAATAAAAATGGCTTCAAACGCAAAACCGTCAAATGTTATGTATGTACAATCAAAGTATACTCCAAAACAAAGTAAAAAATTTCAAAAAAAAAAATATAGCTTTTTTGGGAACAGCTTATTAAGTGTGTTCTGTATTGTTTGTCTGCTATATCGGTACTAAGGCATGAAAATTAAAAAACCAGGACATTTTAAATAGGTTTTTTACTCTACTTTTGAACGCAACAAGCCCCGTTGAAATCTGCTCATTCGTTTAGAAATGGCAGCAAAAATAGTGAAAATGAGCGATCAATTTTTGTTCAATTCGTTGGCTTATATTAAAAACAATTTTATTCATAGAAAATGCAAAAAAAATTTTTTGGGCCCTTAAAATTTGGGATACTTTCTTTTTTGGTGTCTAGAATCGGTAGAAAAAATTTCAGAACATTTAAAAAAAGTCGGAGAAAATCCTGCTTCTTTAACGTGGACGGCCCCAGCAATTATAAGAGACAAAACGTCCGGTCCGTAAAAAAAAGAATTGTTCATATTAACTATTTTTTACTTAAAGAATTTTTTTTTTAAATTCATAAGAATTTCAATAAGAATAAAATTGTTATTTTTGAACTTTATATTACTCAGCTATATTAAAAGTTTTAGTAATTTGTGTAACTTTGTATTCCTCTTCGCAACTGCGTTAAAGGAACAACAAACTCATACTATACGAGGGATGTCCCCTTTATTCATAAACAATTAGAAAAAACAACATATTTTTCTTCATTTTACCTGGATAATCAATATATAGTCACTATAGTAGTTTAATTACTAAAATTAAAGAATAAAAAATTACCTTTTTTCAAATTCGATCTTTTTATGTAATTAACATTCAAATGTATTATTCCTTTTTTTTGTGTATCTGTCAATTGTAGGGTTTAAATTTTACTGTTAGGTGTATACCAATACCTAACGTTTTTTCCCGATTCTTGCAGCCCGGAAGGGAATGCTACTGGGGGATCGCGGTCCCCACTCGTGTGTCGATGGACGGGAATAAGTTAAGGGCCTAATCTAAAGGGCCTAACGGCAAATTCTATCGAGAGGTTTTATGGATTGAAACCTTACCTTGAGATTTGATGCGAAGCCTTTGGTACTCTGCTCCAATAAAGGGTAATCGACGAGTAAAACAGGCGATTGAACTTAACTATTTATTTATTAGGTAATAATTATACACAACTACACCAATAGAAACTACAGCATATTCCACGAAAGATCGCTGGCCCATTCACAACTATGTTTATTTTAGAACTACTAGACTCACACACAATTTATTAGATTACACTATTAGTTAAAGTATAACGGTCGCAATTTTGATTACTCTACAACGATAGGCGCACGAGACGAATTCTCCGACAAAGGAGCAATTCGTTGTTCTTAATGCTAGCTTAAAACAAGACTTACGAGACGATTGATCCTACAAAGGATCAATTCGTCAGAACGCGACTGAACTCTAACTAAGACTTCCAGCGCTGCTGCAGTCTTGCCCAGGCGTCGTGCACGCAAGAATACGTACACTTGCTGACTTGTCATTCTTGGGTCGCTGTATGTGCATTATAAGTGTCACATAACATGTACAATAATATGTAAGATACACATGTGAGTCATTCCGGAGATTTTATAAAATTCCTTGCGAAGGGGGATCGGTGAATTTTTTGGTAGTATTTTTCCTTGAAACTTCTATGTAAAATAAAAAGTTTTCTGCATTAAAATTTTTTTTTTTTTGCATGATGCTGGAATTTTTTAACACTCGGAAAAAGGCCTCTTTATATGTCACTTTTGAAAAAATCTAGCTCATAGCAGAAATGAGCATAGCATTCTCGAGATACAGCTGTTTAAAAATCGCAAAAAATGGGGTTTTCGTGATTTTCAAATGGCTCCCATATTTTTCTATTAATAATTTTTTTAATTTTTTTTTGACAAAAAGTTACCTCTGTTTGTGTATAAAAAGCCCTCAAAATTTCAGGAGGGTAGTCTTTTTGTATTTCTAGTAATAAGGTTTTAAAAAGTCTTGTTTTTAAGTTAACTAAAGCCATTGTACAGTCGTTAAATTAACAATTCGGTTGATTTAATTCTTTATCTAGCTATTTTTTATTTTAAATTACAAATAAAATTTACTAACAATCAAGTTTCTTCCAATTCGAGCTGTGAAGACATTAAACTTTTAAAATTATAAAAATAAAAACTGATATTTTAGCTTTAAAATGTTAATTTTTTCATTTAATCTTTATACTGATTGATCTAATTTATTATTTTTTTAAGGAAAACTATACTAATTTAAATTTGACCTTATTTATCTACTACTTATAAAAAATTTTGTAGGCCCTAAAAATTTGGGAATCTTTCTTTTTTGGTGTCTAGAATCGGTAGAAAAAATTTCAGAAAATTTTTAAAAATCCCCTTTAAGAAAATCCTGCTTTTTTAACGTGGACGTCCCCTGCTACAAATTCAATAAATATTGATCATAAGATTCTTGAAAAATTACTGCAGGTAGGGCGTCAATGGGTATCAATATTCCATCAATATGCTAAATTTCAATTAAAATTTTTTTTTCATTTATAGTTATTCGTGATTTTTGAACGTTATGGACGGGACAGGCGATTGTTACAGACGGAACGTACTCAGAAATAAATGTGCTTAACTATCTGTTTTTTCATTATTATTTAATGAACTTTACATGTCTAGTAAATTTTATAACCAATCTTTGGTTTCTTATAACAAATGAATAAGTTTTTTATTTTTATCATTTCATTCCGAGTTAAATAAAACATGCTCATAAGGTATTGCTATACACGCGGATTTAAAATTTGATAATTTAAACTAAAAAATGTTATCTTATAATAATAGTAATAATAATAAAGGTTCTTTGAAATTAAAAAATAAACATTGATTTGGCACAGTATTTCTCAAAAAATAGTAGTGCAATAAGTGGAATACAAATGAAAAACATTATAAGATAAGATAAAGATATCAATTATGATCACAAAAATCGCTACTTGGAAACTTAAATAAATTTTTTTTATATGAAAATTGTATTTATTTATTGAAAATAATTAATGTTTAAAGTCAAGACCTTTTATGCTTCTTTTTAAAGTCAAGACCCCAGTTTATTAGACAACTTCAGCTTTGGCCCCAGTTTATGGGACACTTTTACACGTAAAATTCCGTCTGTTACTTAAGTACCCCAGTTGATGGAACGGAATAGTCATAATTTGAGGGTTTCATCACTCCCAAACAAGACAAAATTAAAAATCTAACCAAAAATTAGATAAACCGTTCCATCAACTGGGGTACGTAAGTCACAGACAGGATTTTACGTTAAAAAGGGTTCCATTAACTGGGGCCAATGCTGAAGTTGTCTAATAAACTGGGGCCAAAAGGTCATGTCTTAAAGCATTAATTATTCAATAAATTAATTTAAGCTAGTATCACTCAGTGCGTTGCAATCGAGCGTAGGAAAAAACCAATGATTGTAACCTTAAAAGGCCTTTTTTCGAATATTATAAAAACTTGCGCACCAATCGGCTCACGTATATAATCTTACATTGAAAATTTCTCCAAAATGGCGCTATCTCTGTTTGACATAGGGATAAATCTGTTAAAATTTTGAAAATTAAAAGAGATCATGCAAGAAACATCAATATTCACTTGACCAATACTAATTGAAATTATTGGACGGAAATATTGATTGATTTCTTCATTTTTTGATATTAGAAATCGATCCCCAAAGTTTTGTTAAGATCGGTGACCCGCAGGGTGTAGCCTGTCCTTGTGAGTGAACCTTTCATAATTTTTAACACCAACAAGCATCTGTTAGAGTAATTCATAAAATAGAAAATTTTAGAAGAAAAAAAAACAAATTTTTTTGATTCAAAAATTTGAAATTTTTTTATCACGTTGCATTTATTTTAATGCTCTATAAAAAGTAAATTGTTTTTCTCAAAAGTCCAAAAACTTGGGCTCGGACTTATAGCATGAAAAAACACTTTGCAACGGGGTTTTTAATAGCCTAAAAAAAGACATTAAAATTCATAGTTTAAGTTTAAGAAGGAGATAAAAAAATTTCGAATAGGTTTGATAAATTTTTAGTTAAATTTTTTGATACAATCTTTTAACAAATTTTTATTAAACTTACAGCTGACAATAAAAAAGACGAGGATTATGTTGGGGATGTAAGCATACAGATAAATTTTTTATCTCACCCAGAAAATTCTGAGAAAATACTCAAACTAAAAGGTAAATATTTTGAATTTTATTGAAAAAACAATTAAAATATTAATAAACGATCGGAATTTCAGATTATTAAGCTTATTGAAAATGTTTGTGTGAAAAATTGTAAAGAAAAATTCAGGTTACTATGCGAGGTGTCTAGAATAGGGTAGAATAATTATTTTCAGTGATTGCTTAACTGTTGATTTCTTGAAAGATTCTGTAAAATGTCAAGAAATCGGTAAAATAATTAAAAAGAAAACAAATTCGTGTAATATGAAACAACAAAGTTTGTTTGGATCGGAGCTTGAAAAAAAGATTATAATGATTAATCTCTGCATGTTCAATTATTATGAATAAAAAACTCAAGAAGTTATTATTTACTTTTTATCCTAAAGTGCGGTAGCACTTTACGGCGAGTTGGTTTTTAAACACCGACTCCCGTGAAAGCGTACCGCTTTATATACTTTAAATTTTCTGTTTTAGGTTATGTCGTTCACTATTAAACAATATTAGGATGATTATTTTTCTTTTATTTAATATCCCGCGCCTAGCCAATGATCCCCCGAATAATTAAAAAAAAAAATTTGTCCCGAAAAAGTTCCACGTTAAAAAGTTATCAGCGTTTCAATTTTCAACTTGCTGATTTCTCTTTGCTGCCGACTCAGGAGATTTCCATTCAGACCAGCGTTTCCGTATCCGGTTTTGCATGCTCCCCTGCAAGACGCTGCGCCGCGGCCTAACTCGCTCTGTCTCACTCTTGCAGCCTGCAGCAAGGCAAGGCATGCGAGCAGGTTGCGCAGGCGAAGTGCGCGTATGCAAAAGGCCGAGGGCCTCACATGGTGCAGAAGCAAGCAGCTGATCTGTTATTTAGAAATTTCATAAAATTATTGAGTGTTGATCTTGACTTGACAGTTGACACTAGTATCAATCAATTAACAAGATCAAGTGATTTTAATAAATGGTTTTTTAAAACAATTACTTTACAATCAAAAAGTTTTTTACTACAATTCTTGATAAATCATCTGTGTTGTGTTATTGTGTATCATTGAGTGAATGAATTGTGTCTAGTTTGGGTGATATAGGTTATATTGATTAAGAATTGATTCCAAAACCATTTGACTTAATCAAAGTGGTTTTTTATCTATGCTAATTGAATACAGTTAAATTGTAGTTAAAAAAAAAAAAATTTGATTATCAAATTATTAAAAAGGTGTTGCTATAAAGACCCTTAAATATTATCTTTTTTTTTTAACTAAAAAATTACCATTCTATTCTATTGAATCGGTTTTACTAAACTCCATAAGACAGTCATGCTGATAGTTTTTTTTCTCCTAAGAATACTAATATTTTTGTAGTCAATTTTTTAAACTGCTTTAAAATACAATTGTAATCAGATTAACTTAAGCCCTTGTTTTATTTCACTGTAAAAGTATAATTTCCCTTATTAGTCTATATCGCAGGGATTTTTTGGCTAATATCATTCAAATGAATAAGTTTTATTGAATACAGAGACTCAGGCGACTAATTTTTTTCCTAAACTATTAATATAACATAAAGGGCACTGTTCTTTGATTCAGATTCAAATGAAATGAAAAGTAAAATTTGTTAAGTTAATTTTTTGAGTTTAAAAAAAAAGGCTTATTTGAGTTTAAAAAAATAACTTATTGTTAATTTCCTTAGAAGTTTATGACTTTCATTTTGTGATCTCTGTTATCAGAGAACTAGTAACAATTAAGTTAAATCCAGCAGGAAATAGCTTTAATCATAGTAAAAAAAAAAAAAAAAATTTTTTTAATTATTTTCTATACTATAGATGGCAAAATTTTAGTCAATTAAAACTACTTTTGAAAATTTTTGCTGACAAAAATTTATACATACATACCACACACAGCTATTTATGAGAATTTCAGGTTAATATTAAAAAATTTTGTTTTTTTAATTACAATAAAATTGAGTTTTTTTTATAAAAAAATTTTTTTCAATCACTAAAAAATACATTGTTTTGTTAAAAAAAAAGTTTTTTATTTTTTTTTTAAGTCGACCCCCCCCCCATATCCCCCGGCATCATCCGACCCAAAGAAACACGGCATAGGTAGTCCCCTTCAATGCGTAAATAACTATTGAAACTTTATCATTACGTGATTACGTGCCCTAGATTATTTTCGACTAGGGGTTTTTTTTTTTTTTTTTTAAAGAAGTAACATTATTAATTATCAAAATATATGAAACTTATGATTTGTGGTCTGCCTTGCGAAAGAAATCAAATCTAACAAAAACATACCTTTAAAAAAGTAAAAATTAACGGCGAGTGGTTTTTATCTGTCTGAATCTATCTAACAAAGTAAATTTCTTTGATCCTTCAAAGTAGCATCATAAAAAAGTAATTAATTGATAGAATTTCTTAACTTTCAAAAATATATGATCTTAGTAGACATATGGCAGTATGGCCAGACAGAAGGGGCGTGGCCTAATGACGTCACCACCAGCCCCAGCGCCAGTCCTGGCGGGAGTCCCCACTGCCCTACCAGGGTAGCATAGCGTGGCGGAGGTGGCGTGACGTCATCGGCTGTAGGGCCCTGCGCGCATTATGCAAATTATATGCAAATTTTATGCAAATTTTTGGAATTTATGCAATTTTTTTTTTTTTTTTTTTTTTACAGAGTTAAAAGTGTATGCTAGTTGTATTCAAATTTTTGAAGATTTCAGATTTTATGCAACTTTGAAATCTTTTTAAGAGTATAATGGTAATTGTATTCAAATTTTTGAAAATTTCAGGTTTAAATGATTTTTCAATTTTAAAACATTTTTTTTACAAATTTCTAAAATTTAGTTTTCTACAAATATTTAATTTTGAAAAGAGTAAATTATATTTATTAAAAAAGTGGGAAAAATTTAGGAACATAGGTGTGTGAAATAAAAAAGAGTAAATTTATTTACAGAGCCTTTATTCAAAACGTATTTTACAAATTATTTGAATTTTTTGTAACCATCTTTTTTTGGGTCGGCTGAAGAGTTTTTTTGAAAGCCAGGGTTATCGTTTACTTTTTTTTTATCTTCTTTTTCTTTGGAAATGAGAGGTTTGGTTTGCTCGGGATCCTGTATCCTGTCGAGCTTGGTGTAGCCGGAGTTAGAACTTTTGCCGATTCCCATTTTTGTTACATTTGTCTCAACGTTTTTGAACTTGCTGAAGACCTGGCCCATGTTAATAGTAACGGGACTAGAATAGTACTGAAGGGGTTGTTTGAAAAACCTTTATTAAGTAATTGTGAGATTTTTTCATTCTGCGTGTAAATTTTGAGAAACATCTCTTGAAATGAAGGGTAAATAGCAGGCCTGTAGTTCAGCTAACACCAAGTCTATAATTTGTGTGTCTTGTCGTTGAGATTCATCGAGATATTCGCGTACATAGTTCTCAATACTTTCTTTTACAAGTACGTAATACTGATTAAAATAATCGGCAATACGTGAACAATTATTTACTTTGGTGAGATCTTCTTTTTTGAAATGTTCAATCAAGAAGTTTACAATACCTTCGTAAATTTTGTTCTCTAAATTCTGCTTCTCGCTCAAATTTTTGAATCTACTTAAAATGCACGGAATCATCTCTTTGAAACCCGTATGTAGGTTGTTGCAGTACGACGCAATTCGGATTTTCAATTTTTTTCTTTATTTTGGCGGTTTCGAGTAGCGTTTCCAGAGAAGATTTTTGTTAGGCAGCTTCTTCCTGTTCACCAGTTGTCTCAGTCTCCAGATTTTCAAGCACTCGTTCGTTTATAATAACAGCTCTTTTTTCAAACGATTCTCCAAAAACGATATTGTGAGAAGGTAACTGAATCATTTTTGGGAGTAAGCACGCTCTGTAATGGTCTTGCAAGTACGTTTCCATCTCACCTGATAATTGTATGAACTGATCCAATGAATCTTTATCCAAAGTTATGTATTTGCTTGGTGGTCCAGAAGAACCAAACTTTACGACCGGTGCAAAAAAAGTTCCATTAAAATCCAACCCCACACTGATACGCTTCGCATTGGAGCGATTTACAGCATACGTGGTTGATAAAACCATATTGGGTAAATCCATGGTTACTTTATTTTTTTTTTTCGGAAGACATCTCGTCTCTTGAAACGTTTTTTATCTACTGACAGTGTTGGAAGGCGACGACAGGCTTGTAACGCGTAGGGTCGAACCTTTGTCTCCTGCAGCTACAAAAGAATTTTTAGAAAAACCGATTAAGAGGGGAGACAGAGAAGCCGTAAATTATGCCGAAGCCTGTCCAGATCTGCAAATACAAAAGAATTTTTTAGAAAAACCGGTCAAGAGAGGCGACAGAGAAGTCGTAAATTACGTCCAAGCCTGTCCACACCTGCATCAACAAAGGAATTTTCTTGGAAAAACGGGTAAGAGGGGCGACAGAAAAGTCATAAATTATGTTTAGTCCTGTCTGGACCTGCAAATACAAAAGAATTTTTTAGAAAAACCGATTAAGAGGGGCGACAGAGAAGTCGTAAATTATGTCCAAGCATGTCCAGACCTGCATCAGCTAAGGAATTTTTTTTTTTTTTGAAAAACAGTGTGCTAGGGAAGGCGTAATTTATGCTTAGAGCTACAAAAGAATTTTTTAGAAAAACAGGTGGGTCGTGAAATAAAAAGAAAACAAAAATAAGGTTAAAATATATATTATATAATTTATTAGTCTCTCTCTCTCTCATACAATCTTAAAAATAATAATAAATGTATATTTCATGCCCTTTAATGTATAAACAATTTTAATTCACAAATTTTCAGGAAAAAGATCTATTAATGTCAATTCTCGTCGCGCTGGTCCTCACTTAACTTAATTATTTAATTTTTGCACCTTATAATGAGTATAATATATAGTTAATTCTTGATACGTATGATTGATTACTGAAACCTCCTCCATATGAACTACCTCGTGGTAACACATTGTTTTTATTTTTATTTTTGAAAGAATTAGAATTGTATTTTTTAAAGAATTTTGAAACTTTTTTGTCGTTGTAAGGCGTGTTTGATGTAAACTGATCCAATAACGACTGAAAATTGTTGGTTTCACTCATGTGATGTAAAAAATGTACGCAATACTCGCCGCATACTGAACTATCGAAGCTTTGCAGTTGTTTTTTGTTATAACGCCATGAAGTGCAGTTTTTTTTTAATCGCATTGCAGATATGTCTCGATTGTGGTGCTCGTGCGTAGCTGTCGAAAAATGTACCTTTTCCCTTTTTATCGATAAACAAAGCTGTCCAATGACTTCCAGGCTTATCGGACGCATCGGTATTGACGACGATTGCAGCAGGCAAAGTCAAACGTCTTGGGACTTGATCAGCAGCAAAAACTCCGATAGTTTTGATTTTTTTAGGCAGTGTCAGAATTGCCTGCATTATCTCCCGGGTGTTCATTTTGTTCCCACGATTTAGGTGTATCGTAGTCTCCGTTTATCGATGATGTTGCAACGGGTGTGGCACTCGGACTGATGCTAAGTACAGTAGATGCTGTGGTTATACTTCCGACCTCGTCTTCACCTTCATGTTTTACAGATTTACCAAGTCTCATTTTTGTGTCATGTTCCAGGAGAGCACAGTAATATGTTCTGGATGACAAATCGTACGTTTTAAATTCATTAAAAATTTCAGGCTTGAGTATACTACGTAAAAACAATCTGCTTAAAAAACACTTGTTTAATGCACAAAAATCAACAGCAACAGGGGGATCGATTAACCCATGCATGGTGATGTCGACCATTCCATGAGTGACACACATTGTATTTTCTTTTTTAAACAATTTACGGAGATTCCCATATGTGGGTCCAGAGAAATCTTCAAAATTAATTACACGACGGCAAATTAATGACTCGAAGAAGATTTTTTTTTCATTACCTCGGGTATAAACTTCTTTAGCTTTTCTGGTGAGTTCGTAGGGATGGTGTTTCAATTGAGATAAAGTAATGTCACCGTCAAACCATTCCAATCCATGAATATCGCGTGTATAAAAATTGTTTGTAATTTTCAAGTCAGATGATAAACTTTCAAAATTATTGGGAGATTTTAAGATCCAATGACCAATCACATTATGCTGCACTGAAACAACTGCTACTTCTTTAGGATAAAACTTTTTATTTTCATCTCTTATAGCTTGACAGTCTATTATTAAGTCCATGGTGGAGAGGCGAAGTTGAGAGAACGACGAACGAAAAGAAACTGAGAGTAGCGATGAGGAATGTAGCAACCTCTCTATCCCCTCCCTTTTTTTGCAGGCGCTAAAGTCTACCAACACCTGGCGTTCTGAGTCGATTTCTAATAAATTATCGAACTCGGCATAAACAATACAATTGATTGTTGTTGCTAGAGCCTCTTCAAATTTCACCTCTAACCGAACAGAGCCAGATCGAATCAGTGACCAATGAGACCCGCAATGTGCAGACGAATTAGGTGTGAGATCAAAAGCAGTCAAAAAATTTCCCTTGTCGTAATTTTCTCTGTTGATCTCTATACCCTCGTTCAAAAAATGAATGCCTGTACCGGTAAAAAGTGTTTGAAAGCACTCGATAAATTATTTATTATTGCCTTGAAATCGTGGAGTCAGTGGTTTACTGGGTACTTGCACACCATCAATGTACAAAGAGAGATAGTTTATATTGAAATGTTGAAAATTAAACGGGTTAAGTTGACGGTTACCGTTGAATGCTCTGTTATCTACAAATCCAATGATCAATCTTTTAGGTAGCTGACCCAAAAAAACATTATCTAGAGTCTCGGATAAAAGACCAGGATGCATCGTGAATGATTTTATATCCACGCATGTAATCGGATACTTTTCAGAAGCCTTGGATAAACCATTAGCGTGTGCTAGCAAAACGGGAAGACTTATTTTTACATGGCGTACAATGAGCGTTGCTGCTTTGATTTGAACCTTGTACTTTCCATCCTCCGAAGCATCCATCAAACAAAACGAATCCTTGTTTCTCACAAAACGAATACGCAACTCTACACCGCTGATCAGCATTTTATCTTGATTGAAAACATCACTGTGAATATGCCCGATCAAATCAAACGTTTGTCCAGGAGTTGCAAATTTTTGTCTCTTTGTAAGATCAGCGTTTTTATTTCCAGCATTTGGCAGTACATCAAACTTTGAGGCTTCGTCCTCGTACCACAAGCTTGCGGTTAAATGCGAATTTTTAGCTGCAGGGCCGTAATTCAAGAGAGTTTCAATGTATACTCTATACGCGTACATATTACTAGTCGGAGTGACAAGTTTATTGTTGAAAAAAACATCAACCTGATTAAAAATCGAGTGAAGAAAGTTATTCACCGGTCCGACTTTGATATTTTCAGGGGCTGAATGATTCGGTATTATAACCACTTGTAAACTAAGCATTGTGTGAGCTAAGTCCATGTAGTATTCACTCGTTGCAGGGACAACAAATTTGATAGGTACATCCGAATCGTCTGTTGGAGAAGAGACAGGTTTGAATTGACAAAAATTACAGCTTTCGATGGATGTCTGAGTTGGTGGTACGGTGAAAAGATCAAGCTCGGAAGCCATACACTCCGAACTATGTGAGTGTAGGAACGCCATTTTTACCGGGGTCCGAATATATCAGTTATACTTCTCAAAGTTTTTTTTTTCTTTTTCGTCACACTCTTCTTCTTCTTCTTTTGTCCCTGAACCTTTTTTTTCTTCTTTTTCGTTGAAGAGGTACGAACGCGACGATTCCTTTTTGATGACTGACGTTTACGTTTCGATGCTTTTGTTTTATATTCTTCACCTTTCATTAAATCAACCATTTTAGTTGCAGCCTTTCTTTTCAAAGTATTTCCAGATTCTCGAACCCTTTTTTTGAGCGATTCTTTTATATTGACGTCATTGTTAACTACGTCATCGAAAACATTCACGCCTGCATGAACAGCCTCTTTTCCTACAGCTCTTACACCACGCGTGATGTAAAATATGTCGTGCTAGCCCACCGAGGAATGCACCAATACCATGACCTCGTTGGTAAGTCGAGCCGGAAAAAACGTTTTTCACTCTTGAACCACCTCCAATTTGTTGGTCGTGATAATGTAAATACAGCGTCATTTTTAAACTCGATTACGGGTAAATCTTAATGTCACAATCAAAGTACCAAAACTGAATGCAAGCGGTTGGCCAAAAACGTCCCTTATATCGATGGTTATACTTTGGAAAGTGTGTTGGAGTAGGGGTAAGTAATGAGGCGGTGAATATTGCTTGACAATGTTGCTACCAAAAGTATATTTGGAAGTATCGATTGAAACTATACGTAATAAACTAGCTTGAGTATCACCGACCATACATAGCATGCAAATATCTGTATACACAAACAACTCATCAGGAATAGCGCGTCCAATAACAGCTGGTCTCGAAGCAACTACAACAGGATTCTCGGGCGATGTTTCGAGAGTAAAATTTTTTCTCTGTGACTCATTTTCAAATCCAAAAATACGGCAAACTTTTTCATTAAACATTGTTTTGTGTTTATCTTTACACTCGCATTTTCTAGTAAGAGTATTTGAGATCCATGGAGGGTTGAAACATTTGATGTTCATAAATTTCACGGGTTTGATTAATTTCATTAGCTAGTTGCAACACCGATTCGTACCGACCTTGAGGAAAATCGTGTGGTTCGGGTGGATAATCTCTCATGGAAAAATAAAATCTCGACTCATGCTGTTCAATGTGTTTTATTGTACACGGTACATGAATCTCAACTAATCCCACGTACCAATCCCCCGTGAGTTTTATTTCACGAGATAAAAGAGTGGTAAAACAAGTGGTTGTATTATCGGGATAATAAATCATATTTGAGTTACTGGGAAGAATCAAGTAAAATTCATCAGGGTTATTCATTTTTAAATATCTTCAAGCTCAGATGTTTTTAACCACGTATCAAACTTGGAATTGTATCCTGCCCAGCGTACGAGAACTTTTTCATTGGAACCACGACCTTTAGTAGCAACAATGTGGTCGATTTTGAATATTTTATCTTCTTTCAAACGATTTTTTCCAACCAACGCTAATTCTTCCGTGTAAAAAAAACCGTCAATTTCCTCGTCGTTCAAGTCAATGATGATATATGTATACAACCCTTGACGACGCGATATACGGATGATTTTGAATATTTCTTCACTAAAATTTTTCTCGTAACCTTTTTCAAAGGTGTTTTTAGTTCGACTGATCCTTACGTAGTCTCCGACGCTGTATTTAAGTTTCAATCCTGGTGCTCTTTTTGATTTTATACTTTTATTTATACTTTGAGATCGAGCTCTTTTTTCTAAATTTTCACGTGCCTTTTTAGCGTTGTAATGATTGACCTCGACAGGTCTCATTTTTATACCGCTGTGTATTGTATGATTGTATGCTTGAATAATTTTTTGCACGACATCGATGTAACGCTTGGTATTTTTATAAGTAAAATAACGCCACATGCGTTCTCGTATCGTACGATTCAGACGCTCCACTATTGCACATTTAATATCAGGATTTCTAGCAACTCGAAATTTGATGTCAAGACTTTTTAGGTAATTTTGAAAAACTGAATTTTTAAACTCCGAACCAGAATCAGTCTGAACTAAAAAAGGTTGACGAGGTGCGGCTCGTTTAAGAATTTTTTTAAAAGCAGCCGTCACACTGGGTCCGGATTTATCTTTAATAGCTTCGACGAATGCATATTTTGACAAGGCATCCACTGCGACAAGTAAAAAAGTGAAGTTGTCGTTGTATTCTTTTATACCAGACGTTTGCAAGAGGTCAAGCTCCCACAAGTCATCAACGTTTGACACGTTATAATGTAGCCTTGAAAATTTTCGTTTTACAGGTCGGTGGAGGGTGTAAGCGTCCTGGTGTGATAACCAATTGTAGATTCTCTTTTTTTCAACTTCATCGGTCAACTTTTTACCTTTTGCATTAACACGTAATAAATTTGTGGCCCCGGCAAAGCCAGCCTTGTGAGATAAATCATAATACTGATTTTCGTACTTTAAATTTCCATCTTCAGCCATTTCGTCGTACTTCTTGTTTTTTTGGGTGAAAAATCAGTTTTTACTTTTTTTCGCGAACCATTGGCTTTAATAATTCGTTTTTTTCCACGTGTAATCTCTTGTGTAGTTTCATAAACTTTTTTATCAGCACCACGTTTAGCCTTGGCTCTTGGTCGATCAACGTACAAGTTATTCAAAACTTTCTTTTGTCTGTACGGTAAAATGGATGATTTTATCAGACTTGTAAATTCTTTTTGTCCAGTAAGATTTAAATTTTTCACTGTATCTTTTCCGTAGAGCGTGTTGTGACGAACTGCATCCTTTAAAAGCTCAACGATATCTGAGCCTTCTATTCTGTTTTTGTCAATAGAAATTGTACCAAACGAATCCCATTGAAGTCGCCCTGGGGTAGATTCCTTTAAAAAATTTAACAAATGACGTGCTCGATTCACGGTTCGCGATTCACTGGTTTCCTCTGGAAAAGTATTACTAGGTGTTGGATTTTCACTATTAGAATCTTCTTTTTTTTTTTGTTTCTTTTTTAAAATGTTAGAGTTCACTGCACTAGGATCAAAAGGATATAAGCCGCTAGCTTTGAAACCACTTATTATACCTTTTTTTGAGTCCATTTTTCTATAGCATTTGTTAGCACTTGAGCCACCATAATTTTTTTAAAATCAACTATTTCATTAACTATTTTATACTCGGTCACAGATTTTTTGTAAGATTCTTTCAGTGGATGAAAAAAAGCTACATCCAAAGGTTAAATCAGATGAGTAGAGTTGGGGTACAAGGCAATCAGCTCAATATTTTTTTCCTTGCATAACTCTAAAAGTGGTAAATTGACATGAGATTTATGATTATCTACATATAAAAGTACAGGAAATTCTGTATTTTTTTTTTTCCAACCAAGCACAAAAAATATTTTTTATATAGCTATAAAAACTTTCACCGGTCATCCACCCACTTTCTGTATGGCCAACTCCCCAACCTTCAGGTATATGATTCAACGTGCTTCTCCTTATGGAAGTTTTTTATTCTAAAAGTAGAAGTGGAGGAGCCATGTCTCCAGCTGCATTAGCAGTAAATAGTACTGTTACTGTGGCTTTCTCACTTGCACTTACAATTTGATACACTGCTCTGGCTCCTTTTTTTGTAATAACTTTTTCGGATTTTGCTACAAGTTTTAATGCAGATTCATCTAAATTGAACACTTGACTTGGTTAAATATTTAAGAGATTTTTTTTATCCAGGTATGAATGAACATTCTGAAACCATTCTTTAATTTTGGCTTCTGAGACAGCTGCTCTTATACAAGTAAGGTTTTGCGGTACACGTTTACTTAGTTTGGGATGTCTTGCCATAAATGATTTGTACCATTTATTATCTGGGCGTCCATTCTTGAATGGTGTTGTCCGATTGGAATCAACAACAAATTTTTGCACACAATCCTTGAGTCTATCTTTTGTTACCGGAAAACCTCGCTGACTACACTCTATAATCCAGTCTTTAATTCTCTGCTCTTCATCATCATTTAGGTAAGTGGCATGTCCTTTTTTTGCATTTATAGATGATTTTCCAGTTACTTTGTCATGAAGAGTACTGTTTGGCATACCAAACTTTTCAGCTGCCTCTTTAATAGACAGTTTTTTTTCATCAATAGCTTTGATTGCTGCTTCAAGATCATCAAAAGTATAGAATGTTGTAGTTTTCCTTTTTCTTTTAAGAATTTTTGATTTTTCGTATCTTTTCTTTTGGCCATTTTTACTAGATTTTTTACTCTTCATTTTTAGAACTTAAAATAACTTTGAACTCACATTAAACACACTCACTACCTATAAATACTCACTATTTTTTCTTAAAATGAATTTTAATCGATCAACAAGTGTAAAATAATTGTTTAAACAATTTATTTGTTTTTATTGAGTCGAGATATTGAGTCAAGATTCTGAGCGAGTCAACGTAAGCATAGGTTAGGTTGGAAGAGTTATTGTTTTTACAATAATAAGATGAAAATACCAAAATATTATGCACAATGGTTTTAGTTTAAGTCAACTATTAAAAACAACAATTTTTAAAACAAAAAATATTTGTTACTATTAGCAAAAATTTTAATCCGGGTTTAGGAATTAACGTTTCACGTGTTGATTAAAGGTAACCCAAAATCCGTATTAAGGTCTGTCTACATTCCGGCATTTGGCACTGCTCTTGAAAGTTGATTCCATTACTTGGATTGATAATTTAAATAATCGAAATTTGTTTTTGACAAAAATTAACAACCATTATAAAGTAGAAAATGTGCATATCAGTACATATGCCTCTTATATGTTTGAAAAAATTTTTTACATAAGATTTAAAAAACATTAGTTTTGAAGCGATGCAGTACAGACACATAAAAAATGTCGTCTCATACCCCTGTTCTAACGCATAACTTATTATTTTTTTTTTATTCAAAATAATGGTTATTATGTCGTAAATTTTATAGCGGATTAAAATTTAATTACAATAGAGCAAATGAGTATTTTTTGAATAATTTATCAATTACTTTTAAGTATTTTAAATACCATTTCAAATCTCGTTCCGAGTATTGGTACAGTTTTTGTAACAATCCGGGTAATGGGCACTTTACCTTAATTTTTGTGTTTTCAAAAAACTTGGATGCCCAGCGTTATTGGGTTGTGAAGTTTGGGGGATAATTTTTTTATTAATTTATTTGTTTATAGAAAACTCGGATGCCCAGTGTTATTGGGTTGTTTTGCTTGGAGGTTAATTGTTTATTAATTTAATTGTTTATAAAAAACTCGGACGCCCAGCGTTATTGGGTTGTTTTGCTTGGAGGTTAATTGTTTATTAATTTTTTTGTACATAAAAAACTCGGACGCCCAGCGTTATTGGGTTGTGTTATTTGACATATTCTATTTATATTTATAATGCACATACAGCATTATGAATATGAGTGAAATGGGTCGCTTACACAGAAAATGCACGTGCTGCATTCTTGCCAGCGAGGATATGCCCGGGCAAGACTGCAGCAGTGCTGGCAGTCTTAATTAGAGTTTAGTGACGTGCAGACGAATTGATCCTTTGTCGGATCAATCGTCTCGTAAGTCTTGTTTTAAGCTAGCAGTAAGAACGACGAATTGCTCCTTTGTCGGAGAATTCGTCTCGCACGCCTATCGTTGTAGAGTAATTAGTATTGCGACCGTTATACTTTAACTAATAGTGTAATCTAATAAATTGTGTGAGTCTAGTAGTTCTAAAATAAACATAGTTGGGAACGGGCCAGCGATCCTTCTTGGAATACGCTGTAGTTTCTATTGGTGTAGTTGTGTATAATTATTACCTAATAAATAAATAGTTAAGTTCAATCGCCTGTTTTACTCGTCGATTACCCTTTATTGGAGCAGAGTACCAGAGGCTTCGCATCAAATCTCAAGGTAAGGTTTCAATCCATAAAACCCCTCTATAGAATTTATCGTTAGAATTTTCTTTAGATTAGGCCCTTAACTTATTCCCGTCTGTCGACACACGAGTGGGGACCGCGATCCCCCGGTAGCATTCCCTTCCGGGCTGCAAGAATCGGGAAAAACGTTAGGTGTTCGTATACATCTAACAAAAATTGGTAGCAGAGACGTGCGGTTCAGGTCCCCCGGGAAAAGAAAGGATAATTTTAACTTAAATTTAAATTTATTATTAAGGTGTAATCAAATTTAGTAGAATTTTAATAGCTTAGTTAGAATAATTTTGCCAAGACGATACTTACCTATCGGTCTTGTAGATTAGAGTAGGTAGAAATAAAACTCTTAATTTTATAGTTAATCCTTAATTTAGTGATATTAAATAGTCTCTTAATTTATTAATTATTTAAAATCAAGATCGTTGAACTCCGTTCTAACAAAAATCCCTGACCCTTTTTTCGGTATACGTGACGCAGCGTCAGCAGTGGTCGCCGACTAAATTTCAACACCGCGTTGCCAAATAACGGATGTCATTTGAATTCCTTTCAATAATCTTAACTTTAAACTTTAACAATTTTAATTTTTCTAAATTTAGTAATTTTAAGCTCATTTAAATTTTCAAAAATTCAGTTGTCCCAGTTTGCAATATTCCAAAGTTCAATTTCGATTTTAATATTTGGCAATCTTCCTAGTTTAATTTTTCGAATTTTACAACGAAATTCTAATTTTTAGGAACTTTAATGTTTCAATTTTTGCAATTTTTCAACCTTCTTAATTCTTCAAAATCTTCAAAAAATTGTAATTTTCTGAATTTTCGAAACTTCAATTTTTTGAAAGATTTCATTTTCAGAAACTCCCATTTTTATCTTAATTTTATAATTTCAATTGTGCGGATTCGATTTTTCGGGATTGTTAAATTTCCAAGTCTTCAACTTTAAGTTTGAAAGCAGTGTTAAGAGTCGCCGAGCTGCAAAGATGGCAGCACCTCCCGGGAGCTACGAGAGAACAGCGGTCAAGCGAGAGGCGGGCATAGGAGCGTCCAAGGAGGCATGGCCACGCCCTACCGTGCGCTCATTGGCTGGAAGTAGCCAATGATGACCCTGAAGGCTGACCATTAATTAGCGGCTTAATGGCCGGCTAATTAACGCCTGCAAAAACTATAGTGACATTTTTGGATGATTAATTCCAAAAATTATTTAATGTTCGACTCCAAAATTTTTTAATTTTATTCTCCAACGTTAATTTTCATAGTTGGTAATTTTCTCCATTTCCATTTTTGTTCAATTCTTCGAAGTCGTCGATTTTGCATTTTTTGAACAAGTTCTAACACTAAGGGAAGTATAAATTGCATAATTTTCAATTTACAAAATTTTATTTAATTTTTTCAAAAATGCTATTTGTCAAATTTCCATTTTAGAAATTGTCAATTTTCATCGTCTAAATTTTCAATTTTATCGAATTTCAAAATCTTTAAGGTTTAAATTTTTCCGATTTAATCGATTTTCAAAATTTCCAACTTTTCTAAATTGTAATTTTCTGAATTTTCAAAATTTCAGTTTTCAAAGAATCTTACTTTCAAATTTCGAATTTTCCAAGGTGGGAATTTTAAAATTTTCAATCTTGAGTTTTGAAAAAAAAAAATAATAATAATAATAAATAAATAAATAAACAAATGATTCAATTGTTCAAATTTTTAATATTTTAAAGTAAAAGTTTCAATTTTAAGAATTGTCAGTTTCCTATTTTGATTTTTCCATTTTACAACAAAATTCGGACTTTCAGGAACTTCGATTTTTGATTTTGTCAATTTTCATCCTCTTGATTTTTTAAATCTTCGAAATTTCAATTTTCTGAAGTTTGAAAGATTTTAATTTGAGGGTTTTAGTTTTCAAAATTTTAAGAAAATTTTAGCCTCGATAGAGGGTAGTTGTAGAGAACCCCGCTATTCCAGTTATTTAATTTTAATTTATATGCACCCACATATATACAGCTTTAAGTATTAATCCAAATATTATATTATTAAAAGGACCAGACTTAAGACCAAATTTAAGACCAAACCCTAATTATCAGACCTGAAGTGTAACTACCTATTATAGATAGTAAGTGCAAGACACCAAATGACAGGTGGACACAAGACTAATGCTACTCCGACAGGAGTAAGGGATACAGAAACAATGGAGACAGCCATGAGCACCACCCTGCTCTGCCTAGCAAATAACCTTAGCCTCCAAAATTCAATAGCGGGTCTTAGTACCTACGACGGGAGTAACATCCCGTTAAAAGACTTCCTGCAGGACGTAAAAAACGGTGAGTTAAGCGTCGGAGACGACCAGAAAAGGAATTACTTGCAGGCGGTGCTAGGTCGACTCAGAGGGCAGGCAAAGGATTGCACCTACGGAAAGACCTTCGCAACGGTCAAGGACCTTTGCACACATTTGAAGCAGAGATTTGCCACAGGGAGGGGATTCGCCTATTATAACGCCAGGCTGCACTCTTTACGAATGAAACAAGGAGATTCCATTGGCAGTTTCCAAGACCAGATTAATATTCTTTTAAACTGCGCCAAGTCGGCGCTGCAAGAAGAAAAGGGCGAGAGCTATGAAGAAGCCATGATGACACCGCGAATCCGTGACATAATATACGAAGACAAAATCTACGAGAAAAAATCTACGCGACAAAATCTACGAAAAAAAATCTATGAAAGACAAAATCTACGAAAAAAAAAAATCTATGAAAGACTGTTAAAATTAGTGGCTTAAAGAACATTTATTAATTTATATTTGTTACAGAATAATATAATTATAGAAACCGACATTCTGACGTCTCGATAGCGGTCTACCGAGTGGCGTGCACGTTACAACTTAACGCCTGTATAAATACTCTTTCTTAAAGTACGACTAAGCATTTACACTCATATACATAGTTCAATGCTCGGAGGAATTTCTCCTGTCAGCATTTCATCATTCAATCGTACAAGCATAAATTTGCTCTTATTTCAACACACCTCCTCAAATTTATGATTTACAAATTTTTCTTTCCAATTATTCGTAATTCGTTCCGGAATTTTTCAAACTTATTGCGTCCGAGCGCTTTAGTTAATACGTCAGCGATATTATTTTCTGACTCTACTTTTACAATTTTAATCACACCTTTCTCATAACATTCATTTACAAAGTGATAATGTATTTCTATGTATTTTGAATTTTTAGTTAAATTACCAAATTTTGCAATAGCTATCGCTCCAGAATTATCTTCATACACTTTAATCGGTTTTTTGAACACAACACTAAAATCTTTCAATAGATTTTTTACCACTTTCATTTCACTCACTGCTTCTGATAAAGCCACATATTCAGCTGCTGTCGAAGATTTAGTTACACTTCCTTGTTTTCTTGATTTCCAATAAATCACATTTCTAAACAATCTTACAATATAACCAGTAGTAGATTTTCTATCTACCTTATCACCAGCCCAGTCAGCATCAACAAAGCAGTCTAACACGTCAGCATTTAAATTTCTTTCATACGTTAATTTAAGATTTCTTGTCAAATATAAGTACTTCAAAAGTCTTAACGCGTATTTATAATGGGTTTCATCATAGCTATTTTGAAATCTTCTCAAATAATTCACGGCATAACTTATATCAATTCTCGTACTCGTGCTAATAAATAATAATGCACCGATCAAGTTTCTATATTTTACGTTATTTGATGCTGGCTGTGCAGGTTCTACACTTAAATTTTGTTCCATAGGTGTATTATACAATTTCGCATTTAAAATATCATATTTTCTGGCCAATGACTCTATATAGTCACTTTGGTCCAGTGTCATATTACATTTTTCATAATCATAATTAATGTTGATTCCCAAATAAGTGCTCACTTCACCCAAATCTTTCATAGAAAATTTATTTGATAATTTATTTTTAATTTGTTCAATCCTTCCCTTATTTTTTCCACAAATTAATAAGTCATCAACAAATAATATTAAATAAATTTTTTCATTCTTTTCACACTTTACATAAAAACAATAGTCACTCTCGCTTCGTTGAAATCCTAGTTCCTTCATAAAATCATCAAAACATTCATACCAAGTTCTCGGGCTCTCTCTCAACCCGTATAATGCTTTAATTAATTTGTAAACTCTATTTGAACCGTCTTGATAACCCATTGGTTGTTTTACAAATACTTCTGACTTTACGAAACCATTTAAAAAAGCTGTTTCTACATCCATCTGGATAATCAAAAAATTATTTTGGCAACAAAAGGATAATAATAATTTCAATGTTTGAATTCTAGCTTCTGGTGAATACAAATCTTCCCGTACTTCAGTATGTTGGAAGCCTCTAACTACAACTCTAGCTTTTTTTCGGTGATCAGATTTTTTTATGAATACCCATTTTAAATCTAGAATCTTCTTATCTCTAGGTCTATCTACTAATTTCCACGTTTTATTTTTCATCAAACTATTCATTTCCCTATCCACAGCTTCTTTTTATAAATCATTTTTCTCGCACTCTACTGCCTCCTCGTAGGTAGAAGGGCTATCTGCGCTAACTACATTTACATAAACGTAATTTGAATCTCTATTTATCCCATACCAATCTGGTTTTTTTCTTGCTCTTTGCGGCCTATCTAAACGATTTTCATTGAACTCAACATTATTATGGTTACTCTTTTCTTTAGCAGAATCTACCTTTTCCCTACCCTCGTTGGATTCAGAGTTTTGAATTTCATGACTTAAAGTTTCATCATCCTCGTAATCACTGTTATCATTGCCTCTAAAACCAATCAAATTTTCATCATTTTCAACTTTATCAACATGTCTGGCTCTAACTATTTTACCGTTTAACAAAACTCTGTATCCAACGTGGTCGTAACCAAGTAAGATCCCTAAATCGGCCTTTCTATCCCATTTGGTATTTCTTTTATTTTCGGGAACTCTCACAAAAACTTTACTCCCATATAAACGTAAATTTTTCAAATTAGGTTTCTTCCCGAGGAAAATTTCATAAGATGTCTTATTTTCAATCGTATTTGCAATAGTTCTATTTTTTAAATAAGCTGCGGTTTTAACTACCTCCGGCCAGTATCTACGATTCACGTTTGCTTCAAAAAATAAACATCTCGCGGAATCCATAATCGTCCTATTATATCTTTCCGCCGTCCCATTTCATTCATGCACGTTAGGAGGACACGGTTCAAGTAAAATCCCTTTTTCTTTTATTAAATTGTAAATATCGCGATTTAAATATTCTCTTCCATTATCACATCTTAACTATTTAATTCTTTTCCTGGTAAGATTTTCAACTTTATTAATATAATCCACGAAACAATTAAAAACATCCGACTTTAATTTTATTGTGTAAATCAATGCACATTTACTATAATCATCAATGAAAGTTAAAAAATATTTTGAATCATCATAACCCGTTGTATTATGCGGCCCATTTAGATCTGTATGTACCAACTCTAAAATCTCGGTGGCTCTACTTCTATTATTTTCGAAAGATAAATTATGCATTTTATTCTGTATGCACGTCCCACATTTCAAATTTACTGACTCTAATTTTTCTGGTAACCCATCGACCAATTTATTCTTACACATTTCCTACAAATATTTAAAATTTACGTGACCAAAAATTCTATGAAACCTTTCTTTCTGTGTCATGTTTTTGTTAATTTTCTCGACGAATAACACACTCTCACATCAAAATAACTGCTTATTTTATACAACCCATTTTCTTTGCAAGCTACTGCAATTAAAGTATTATTACTATTATATATTTTCGACGTATTTCCGACAGACATTATTTTATTTTCATTCGTAATTTTCGCAAAACTCAACAAATTTTTATCCATCTCAGCTACATAAAATACATTGGATATTTTTGTTTTATGCTTAATCCCGTTCACTTCAAAATAAGTTAAAATTTTACCAACTTTCGTGCCTTTCAAAATTCTACCGTCACCAACCTTGACATTAATTGGCTTTTTCAAAACTATAGATTCACAAAAATAGGATTCATCATTAATAATGTGGTCTGAGCAACCACTGTCTAATATCCAATCTATTTTATTTGTATCACAATTATATAGATCAACAACATGATTATCGAATTTATCACCGTCTGTTAAATGCGCAAAAAAAGAGTTTTTCACCTGATCATCCGTACTGTCGTTTTCGGCGTTACTATACCTCGCGTTGTGATGAATTGCTCCATCGTTGCGGGGCTGCCAGTTCCTGCCTCCGCGATTTGAGTGTTGTCGACTACCTCTGCCGCCGCGACCTTGAAACTGCTGAGACTGCGGCCGTTGTTGCTGTTTCTGCTGTGGTGCTTCTTGTGCACCTCCTTGCCAAAATGTATTGTTGTTTTTGGTCCACTTGTTTCTACCATTTCTCTTCAAGTGTCCGGGCTTACCACACCCATAGCATGTGAATTTATTTGAACTTTCTGCTTGAAATGCACTACACTTTTTCTTGTTTGATTCACTCAAGTTTCGGGTTTCCCACATGCTTATTTTATTTTTTAAGAACTCACAATTTCTATCCTCTGTTGATAGAGCATCTACCAGATCTTCAATGTAGCTTAAGGATTCTGGCAAAGTTCTCAGCATGTAATTTAATTTTTCTGCTTCGGTGACTTTTCCTCCAGCATTTTTTAAGTCATTTATAGTCTTCTCAAAATCACAGAAAAATGTACTTGAATTATCATAATTTTTTAATTTCATCTGATCGAGTTTGTTTCTTACACAGATTTGCATTGCTTAGATTCTTTTAGATACATTTTGTCAAACTTCTGCATTATTTTCCGAGCAGATTTTCTCTCTTCTTCGCTCAAAAATTCTAATTGATCGTTACTTAAACTGCAATAAATGTAGTTTATTGCTTTCTCGTTCATGTCGGACCAATTTTCTTGTGAATCTGATGTCAAAGCCTCTCGAACTGCTGGTTCTGCACACTTTTTGGTTTTCAAGTATTAAAGTATCCTTATTTTCCAAATGCTATAATTCCTTCCATCAAAGATATGGAGTCTTGCGTCTTCGTTTTGCGACATAGTTAGCTCTTTAATTAGTTTATCTTTATGTTCCAAATTAGCACTATGACGGTTTTGAATTTCTTCAATTTGAATTTTTCCTACTTTTCTTAAATCACTTTCATGTACGTCAGCATACACTGCTTCTATTTGATATTTTTTGCATAATATCTATTATTTCACCCCTTGACTTTGTCGCTACAGTATTTTCTTCCTATGTGCCTTTACAAAGTCTTTTTAGTTCATCTGTATTGAAATATTGCAAGATTTTTCTAGGTGGCAATTTACTTGAAGTTTTCATTAAATCTTCCTTTGGCACTAAATTTATACCTGCGAAGCTTAATTCATTCAAGCACTGATTTTCTTTTTCTAATATGCTCATTCAAAATTCTTTCCAAACCTCTTCACGTTCGAAGTAACGTGGTATCTCAGTTACACTTAAGAACACTTTAAAATAGTCACTTTTCCGTTTTCAAAAACTACGCGCTCTTGCTACCATGTTAAAATTAGTGGCTTAAAGAACATTTATTAATTTATATTTGTTACAGAATAATATAATTATAGAAACCGACATTCTGACGTCTCGATAGCGGTCTACCGAGTGGCGTGCACGTTACAACTTAACGCCTGTATAAATACTCTTTCTTAAAGTACGACTAAGCATTTACACTCATATACATAGTTCAATGCTCGGAGGAATTTCTCCTGTCAGCATTTCATCATTCAATCGTACAAGCATAAATTTGCTCTTATTTCAACAAAGACAAAATCTACGAAAAAAAAATCTACTAAAGACAAAATCTACAAAAAAAAAAATCCACGCAAATAAAGTTTTAAGAATTACATAATTATCGGGGCATATACCTAAAAAAAAAAACTCAGAAAAAATTTTGTAACTCTTTTAAAAATTATTTATTCAAAAAGATATTTTTTTCCCATAATATACACACATTTTTACATAGTTTTTTACATTTAGAAAATTAAAATAAGTGTTATAAAATTAAGCTTATTTAGGCTCTGAAAGTTCATTGCTCCTAAAGTCAAAATTTTTCCTTAAAGCGAATTGACCCAGGACTTGGCATAGTTGTTGTACATGTGAACCCTCATGAACAGAATCTCAGGCAACCAAATCCAAGCACTATTAAGTTACTTGTATACTCTTAAATTGCTTAATGTGGTAAAAATTTTTATAGTTTTAATCATTTTAGTCAATTTATGGTGAGCGATCAGCTTAATAATGTTTAGATTTGGTTGCCTGAGGTTGCTCTCATGAGGGTTTCCATGTACAACAAGTGTGCAAAGCCCTGGGTCCATCCGCTGTCTGGAAAAATTTTGGCTTTACGAGCAATGCCCTCATTTTCTCAAAAATCACATATTTGAGAAAATGGCTTTTGAAGTTCTGAACAGATTTTGATGAATCAAATGTAACACACCAACACATAAACATTTATATCTTGAAAATATCTTTTCACAGGACTCTTGCTTGATGTAAATACTCTTTTGCACATAGCCGGATACTTTATTTTTTTTCTCCTGCTCCTAAAGTGACCCAATTAGCTTTTTTATCAAAAACACAGATCACACACTATTAGGCACCAAGACCAAGTTAAGACTTTGAGTCAGCGGAGTCTTCACATGCAATTATCTAAAAATTATCTTTAATTTTAAATCACAGAATTATTTTTTCACTTCACGTTTGTACATAAACACATTTTTTTTAACAATTAAAAAACTTCATTAGTTTACCTGGTAAGAATTGGTCATTTATTCTTAAATTTTTTTTTTTGAATAAAACTAACTTATTTACTTCAGATTGAAATAATAACAAAAACAAAACCAAGTGAAGTAGAATTTCCCTAGAAAGATGACTCAAAGAACAAAAAAGTCGTCGTGAATTTTTAACGCTGCAGAAATACCTAATTTGATATCGGTAAATCGATATTCGATACTAATTGGTGTAATATACTAAAGTAGACTCGTAGAGGTAATATATGTCATATATTATGTCATAAAGGTTATAAATTTTTTCATGCGATCGATTCTAACTTAATAAATTGTTTTTAGCATTAGACTTGAAATGAAAGTTAATCTTTCATTCTTCATTTTCATTATTTAGATATTGTGTCGCGGAAAAAATCTAATCACAGATAAAAAAATTTTCTGTTCTTTCATCGCTTTTATTAGACGAAAAAGATATAAATACTTACAGTTCTGTTCGTGGATAAAAAAAAAATTATACCTGCATTGCGAAAATTAAAAAAGGAAAAAATACATCGAAAAAGCATTTGTAACTATAGCATCGTAGGAAGTATTTTTGCTACTAGAACGGACTTGAAATTCTTGAATTTCAAAAAAAGCCATTTCAATGTTAATTTAATAAATTGAATGTCTTTATTAAATTAACTGTAACTTTTTTTCCTTAACGAATCCAGAAACCCGGTTTGCGGCATTTGAAAGCTGATGTAAAAGTACATCAAAAAACACAAAAAACTGAAAATTGATTTTTTGAAAAATTTTAGGTATATGTACTCCTTTAAGATTATTAGGACTAGAAATTTATTCAATGTAGATTTTGGTTGGAACTAGTTACAGTAGTATTTAGATGCTATAATTTGAATTAAAATATAAATATGAATGTATTTAGATGCTACAATTTGAATTCATCATAGTCTCATTTTAAATTATAAAGTTCGTAGATTTTGCCTTTCGTAGATTTTTATTTTCATATATTTTGTCTTCGTAGATTTTGTCCGAGTAGATTTTTTTTCGTAGATTTTGTCGCGGTACCTGACACCGCTAGTTGAGGCGGCGGTAGATATATTCATTCGGGGTCTTCCCGGAGGGAAGTCGGTCGACCAGAAACAACCCGATACGCTAGAAGCGGCCTACAAAGAAGCCGTACGCTTGGTGTCTCGTATGGAGGCCCATATAATTCCTGATGGAAGGATTCGTAGCGGAAACAGAGACTATCGGCCGGACGTGCGACTTACTCAGGATGAGAGAAGAGCCTATGTAGGTTGTGTACAAGAAGGACCTGAATTTGGCCAATGGAGCGAAGAGGTAGATTATCAAGAAGAATGGACCCCTCAAGAAAACAATTACGAGATGGACACTCGCGAAGTGCAAGCGTGCGAGGTATATTACCAATACCCAGCAAATGCATATCAAATGCTACAACCAGTGTACAGTTGGCCAAGGCCACCGGGACCTGCTCAGCCCGGGATTCCTTACCACGTCCAGCCCTTTATGCAACGACCACCTAACCCAAAGGGGTCAGGACTGCAAGGGTACAAGGGATACGGTTACGGTAATGTACGACCAAACGGAGGCGGAGGATATCCTGGTAAGCCCAAAACTTTCGACCCAGACCGAGTCCCACAAAGCCGTGCGCCAGGGCCGCAAGCTAACTGGCCAAGGCCACCGGGGCCACCCCAGTTGAACCCGGGTTGGCCAAAGTTCGCCAACCAACCGCAAGGACCACCTTTAAGTTGGGTGCGAGGTCCAGTTCCACCTCAAGACCTAACTACTATTCGGTCCCATCTCAAGGGGCAAGACCTAACAACTATGCGGTTCCGCTACAATCGAAGGGGCCGCTACCAATAATGCCAGCACAGTGTAACACAGTCTGCATGGAGGAGGCTGACCTGCGGCCGACCCCGCCATATCAGCAACCTTTAAACTATCAGATTTCTCGCCCCATCCCGGAGGCGAGCCAGCAGCCAGGAATGCCGGGAATGAGCTACGGTCAGGAAATGAGCCTACCACCCGCGCAAACGATGAAAATCCAAGTCGGGGCGATACGGTTGTCAACCTTACGAACGGCCAGGGACTTGTTGAACTCGGAATAGACCCGGACCCAGGCACCCATGTTAGAGTTTATCTTCCCGATGAACAGCGACATGTAGTGCGAATGTTGGATAATGGGTCAGCCGTCAATTTAATCAAACTAACAGCCATAGATCTAGACGCTGAAATGGAGACGGCAGCGGCCATCCCACTAATGGGAATAGCAGCTCAAGAGGTCATGACACTCGGAATTACCTGGATGAAAATAGAGAACCAGGACACACTATTTCATGTTGTGTCAGAAAGGTTCCCCATCCGCTATGATGGCATTTTAGGCCGATCATTCCTTTAACAAAACGAAGCTGTCACTTCTTGTTATAAGAATAAGGTTATGTTGAGCCAAGATGTAACTAATCCTATATCATTCGTGGATAATGAGGGATATGAACTACTGGATCAGCAAAGGGGATTGGCCTCTCGGCATCAAAACCATAAGGAAGTGTATCAGGCCAATCCAACTGTAAGGAAGGCTGAAGAAAATGTAGTGGTCCGGAATCTGGAAATTATACCGACCACTGTTAAAATTGACACAGACCCAACAGCAACCAATTCAGAACCAGTAGGTACATAAGGGAAGTCATCGAAAACAGAGACACCAGTGGATGTACCCCCTATTAAATGGACAATTAAAAAGCGAAATTGGCAGGTGATTAGCGTAAATCTAATCAACAGTGCCATTCATACTGGGTATCTCCCAGCATTAAGCAACACGCCTGGCGTATTTTTAGGGAATGCCCTGGTAACAAATGAAGGGGGCATTTGCAAGGTTTTTGCCGCTCATACCACCGTCCAAGATGTGACTATTGAGGTGAACCCTTGTGAATTAATACCTTGTGAGTATTAAGCCCCAGGATTCGAAACGGAATCCAGTTCCGAGGAGGAACGCTCACCAATAACGAACCCCAATGATCGAGTCAAGGAAGTTCTAGACCTCCTAGACACCAAACTGCTTAATGATGAAGAGCGGGAGCAAGTTCGTTCGATTGTCGAGCATTATCACGATGAGTTTTTATTACCAGAGGACAAACTTTCGTGCACCGACAAAGTAGAACATGAGGATATCGAGAAAAAGTTGAAAGATGACATCATAGAGCCTTCTAATTCCCCGCACCAGTCTCATGTGTGGATTCTATCAAAGAAAAGGGACAGCCAAGGGCGCCCAAGATGGTGGATGGTAGTAGACTTCAGAGAAGTTAATAAGAAGACAATTGGTGATTCCTATCCTCTTCCGAATATAGCAGACATTTTGGACCAACTAGGAGATACCACATACTTCTCCACCTTCGACCTAGCCTCTGGCTTCCATCAGATACCTGTGAAAAAGGAGGACAAACATAAAACAGCATTTTCGACCTTAAACGGGCATTGGCAATTCAAGAAAATGCCGATGGGACTCAAAAATGACCCTGCAACGTTTCAAAGAATGATGGATTTGATCCTGATGGGACTCCAAGATGTAGAAATGCTAGTATACCTAGACGATATCATAATATACGCCGGTAGTTTGATGGACCATCTACGGAAGGTACAACTACTCCTCGACCGACTCAGAGATGCAAAACTAGTGCTTCAACCGGACAAAGTACAATTCTTGAGAAGAGAAGTACCATTCTAAGGGCACATTGTATCGGAGCAAGGCTGCGAGCCAAATCCTGACAAGATCGAAGCAATCAAAAAGTTCAGGAGACCACGGACAGTCACACACATACGGTCATTTACCGCACTGGTGGGCTATTACCGGAGATTCATCAAGGACTTCAGCAAAATAGCTAAGCCATTATTTGACTTGACTAAAAAGGATGTGAAATTTGAGTAGAGACCGGCTGAAGAGGAGAGTTTTGAAACTCTCAAACAAAAACTTTGTGAAGCCCCAATACTACAATTTCCGGATTTTAACAAGAAGTTCACGCTAACGACAGACGCCAGCGACTATGCTATAGGAGCGGTCCTAAGCAAGGAGAAAAATGGGTTTGATCACCCCGTGGCTTATTTATCCCGCAGCCTAACCAAAAGTGAATTAAACAACTCTACAACGGAAAAAGAGTGCATCGCGGTATTGCATGCACTCAAGAAATTCCGTACGTATCTGCTGGGCCGGCGTTTTCAGCTGATCAGCGACCATGAACCGCTCAGCTGGATGCATAACCAGCGGGACCCCGGTAAAAAGATGCTTCGATGGATGCTAAAATTCATTGACTTTGAATATGATTTCCCTTTATAAAAGAGAGCTATCGCCATCTTGCGTAAGATTTTTATTCGTGAGCTGATTGGTGAACAAGTTTTTAAAGTATTCGAAAAGTACATTTTGAGGTTACTCTTATTGTTTTTTCCTATGCGCGCTTGAAGCGCGCTCAGAAGAGCTAGTCAAATATAAACCTGGAAAACTAAATATAAATGCTGATGTTCTGTCTCGAAACCCAACGGATGCACCGATCCCAGAAGATGAAATCTATGTTACCTTACCCATAATCAAAGTGCTGGTCTTAGAGAAGAGTCAACATGAACGCAATAAGACTCCAGTGCAGACGAACAAGAGGGGGCAAAAACCAGCCAAGCTTGGAACTGCCAGAACTAAACCTAGTGGACCCGTACAATACCAACCGGAACCTTCGACTAGTAGCGAAGCTTCAGCCCTTATGAGACGGCAACAAGCCCGATCTGATAATGACGTTAACCCTCCAAAGAGGGGAAGACCCATAGGGGCCAAGACAAACAAACAGGCCCCTGAGTTAGATCATAGCGTGATAGCTCAGCGTACTAGGGCTAAAAGAACGGTAAAAACTGGGAACCGGGACCCGGGCCTATTGGTCATGCCTCCCCATTTGAAAGAGCTTGTCTACCCACAACAGAAGGAACCGAAGGACTACACCCTCCTAGACTTGCAATCCGGAAGAGCAACCTCAGAATCGGAACCTACAAGCGCCAAAGAGACTGAGTCGGGGAGAATTAGTGACGAAACCGAAGGCATACCTATCCCTGACCTAAAAGATAGCGGGTTGAGAGACGAGACAACCGAAGATGATTTCAGGGAAGAAGAAGAAATTAACGGTCATTATGACTCCATGGTGGCATCATCAGAAATGGAAGTTAGCGCCGTCACTCCGAGCGAAATGGAAACAATTGAGGAATCTGAGGGGGAAGATGATCAAGTTGAATCCGAACCGCCGCAAGTGACGCTTCAAGAAGGAAGTGCCCGCTTGGACAATAGCCTAGGGAGCATTATGAGTGGACCAATGAATGGTGCAAATTGCAAGCGATTAGGCCTGAGGAAGCTCCCACTCATTTTTCAGGTGGTGACGTCAAATACGAAATCCGGGAGGCAGCAGCTAAAAGATGTTATTCCGAAGGAGAAGAAGTGGATTCGGAGACGAGAGAAATCCTCCAGCAGGCAGACCCTTACATTGAAGATACTCTAGATGACAGCATTATGACCCAACGAGTGCAGGAATATGTAAGAAAAGCCAACGCCTGCACTGAACTAGAAATAGATCGTCGTTCAGAAGGTAACCGATACTAGCACGGGGCTAGAAGAGGTCAAAGAAGCAGATGGTGAGCAAGAGCCCGAACCATCCATCCTAAGTTGGCCCAAACGAGCGGAGATCTCTATAAACCCTCAAATCTTACCGGATAGACAGCTAATCAGTAGCACACCGGAAAGCCGACCGAACCAACCACGACGATCCAAACCTCCCGAGCTAGAGACAATAGAAGAAGGTAAAAGTAATACACCCATAATTTTGGAATTCAGCCGACTCGCCAAGGAAGAGTTGCCCTTCTTTTTGCCAGAATTGACGTGGTGGCGGGACGAGCCACAGAAGTATGGACAATGCTGGGATCCCAATGCAAAGTATACCCGACGGCCCTATTAGTAGGTTGCTGACTGACCTAAATGCCATTGACCCAAGTCAGCTCAAAAGAAAACGTCCTCAAAAGGGGCAAGTGCTAGTTATCCCATACAAAAATCATAACATACTCACGTTGATAGTGAAAGACCATTACCACGACCCATTAGAACCTGCTGTGGTGAGAAAAGTATTGCGGAATCTTCGGGACACCCTAACACGTCGAAACCTGAACGGCTTTCGTATAGCGCGAAAAGGAGACATGGCCAGACGATTGGAACCGGGACTCCTAGAAGAAATCATCTGAAAGACATTTGATAAAACCCCATATCAAATAACCATATGCTTTGGAGCGTCTATTATGCTTAATGTGTCTGAGCGACCCAAAATCATTGAGTTGCTGCACAATAGTTTGGTTGGTGGACACAAAGGAATCAATCAGACGTATCAAAAGATTCGTGAGAGATACTATTGAAAAGGCATGCGGAATGACGTATTGGACTACGTTCGACGATGCCCAAACTGTCATGAAAAGAAAATTAACCGATGTAAAACAAGACAGGAACTAATATTGACGGACACACCGATAGAAGCATTTGATAAAATATCGATTGATACTGTGGGCAAACTACGAATGACCCCGTCATTCATAAACTCAAACGAGGTTAAGTCATAAAGTCAATGGAACAGCCTATGTGAAACCCAGACATCAGTATCTGGGAATAAGCGAAAATCTGATACAATATTTCATGTTTGACCCGGAGAAGTTCCTGGAATGCAAGGACCTAAGCGATGAATATTTGTGTGACTCGAAAATGAAAATTTGGGAAGTCTCCCAAGCACCCAGTTGTGAGGTTGTGTTGTTTGTCCGACCAACGCCTGAGCAGAGGTGTGTAGTGAAGTGAAGAGTGAACTAAAGTCGAAACGACTTCACTTCACTTGAGTTGGGAGTTGCGCATAGCGTGACGCTGTGCGCTGTGTATATATATATAAGTAAAATGGACTTAAATAATTTTTTTCTTTGCTTAATATTTTGACATCTATAAAGTCAGGGTGAACACCTGGTTCACTTGATAATAGCTTCGCGGTGGAGATGATTTTCCCAGGAAGTTTTGACCCAGGAAGGGTCAGGGTAGACTCCTGGTACCCTTGTTGATAGTTACGCTTTGAGGACGATTTCTCCAGGAAGTTTTGACTCGAGAAAGGTAGGGAAAGACACTCGGTGCCCTTGGTGATATTTACACCTTGAAGATGATTTCCCCAGGAAATTTTGACACCGGAAGGGTCAGGGTGGACTCCTGGTGCCCTTGGTGATAGTTACGCTTTGAGGACGATTTCCTCAGGAAGTTTTGACTTGGAAGGGGCCAAAAAGGACACCCGGTGCCCTTGGTGATATTTACACCTTGAGGATGATAACCCCAGGAAGTTTCGACTCCTTAAGTGTAAGGGTGTACTCCTGGTGCATTTGGTGATACTTACGCTTTGAGGACGATTTCCCCAGGGAGTTTTGACTAGGAAGGGGCCAGGATGGACACCTGGTGCAACTGGTATTAATTATGCCTTGGAGGTGATATCCCCAGGAAGTTTGGACTTCGGAGGGGTCAGGACGGACACCTGGTGCACCTAGTGATACTGACGCCTTGGAGATGATTTCCCAAGGAAGTTTTGACTTCGGTGGGTCAGGGTGAACACCTGGTGCATCTGGTGATACTTACGCCTTGGAGATGATTTACCCAGGAAGTTTGAACTCCGGAGAGGCCAGGGTGGAAACTCAGTGGATCTGGTGATGCTTACGCCTTGGAGATCATTTCCCCAGGAAGTTTTGACTCCAAAAGGGCGAGGATGGACACCTGGTGCAACTGGTATTAATTACGCCTTGGAGATGATTTCCCCAGGAAGTTTGGACTTCGGAGGGGTCGGGGCGGACACCTGTTGCACCTGGTGATACTGACACCTTGGAGATGATTTTTCCAGGAAGTTTGGACTTCAAAAAGGTCAAGGCGAACACCTGGTGCACCTGGTGATACTTACGACTTGGAGATGATTTCCCCAGGAAGTTTGGACTCCGGAGAGGCCAGGGTGGGCACCTGGTGCACCTCGTGATACTTGCGCCTTGGAGATGATTTCCCCAGGAAGTTTCGACTCCGGAGGAGTCAGGGTGGACATCTGGTGCACCGGGTTATACTTACGACTTGGAGATTATTTTCCCACGAAATTTTGACTCCGTAAGGGTCTGAGAAAATACTTGGTGTGCCCGGTAATAACTACACTCTCAAGAAGCTATCCTAATAGTAAACTTGATCATGTGAACCCGCTGGGATCAAAACTGCCTGGGAATATCATTTTCGAGGCGTAAGTATCACCAGGTGCTCCTGGTGTACACCCTAACCCACCCAGAGTCCTAACTTCTTGGGGAAATCATCTCCAAGGCGTAATTAATACCAATTGTACCAGATGTCCATCCTGGCTCTTTTGGAGTCTTAATTTCCTGGGAAAATCATCTCCAAGGCGCAAGTATCACGGGGTGCACCGAGTGTCCACCCTGGCCTCTCCGGAGTCCAAACTTCCTGGGGAAATCATCTCCAAGTCGTAAGTATCACCAGGTGCACCAGGTGTTCGCCTTGACCCTTCCGAAGTCCAAACCTCCTGGGGAAATCATCTCCAAGGCGTAAGTATCACCAGGTGCACCAGGTGTTCGCTCTGACCCTTCTGAAGTCCAAACTTCCTGGGGAAATCATCTCCAAGGCGTAATTAATACCAGTTGCTCTAGGTGTCCACCCTGGCGCCTTTGGAGTCAAAACTTTCTGGGTAAATCATCTCCAAAGCGTAAGTATCACCAGGTGCACCAGGTGTTTGCCCTGACCCTCCGAAGTCAAAACTTTCTGGGGAAATCATCTCCAAGGCGTAAGTATCACCAGGTATACTAGGTGTTCGCCCTGACCTTCCGAAGTCAAAACTTTCTGGGGAAATCATCTCCAAGGCATAAGTATCACCAGTTGCACCAGGTGTTCGCCCTGACCCTCCGAAGTCAAAAGTTTCTGGGGAAATCATCTTCAAGGCATCAGTATCACCAGGTACACCAGGAGTCCACCCTGATTCTTCCGGAGTCAAAACTTCCTGGGGAAATCATCTTCAAGGTGTAAATTTCACCAAGGGTACCAGGAGTCCATCCTGACCCTTCCTGGGTCAAAACTTCCTGAGGAAATCATCCCCAAAGCGAAGCCAACATCAAGTGAACCAGGTGTTCACCCTGACTTTATAGATGTCAAAATATTAAGCAAAGAAAAAAATTGTTCAAGTCCATTTTACGTATGTTTATATACACAGCGCACAGCGTCACGCTATGCGCAACTCCTAACTCAAGTGAAGTGAAGTCGTTTCGACTTTAGTTCACTCTTCACTTCACTACACACCTCTGCGCCTGAGTCGTTTAAATTATGCGATGTAAGGTTCCATCCTTTGACCGTCAGGGCGAGTTAGGATGAGGCTACGTTCGATACGTTGAAACAAGGCACGCAAAACGAGCCCTTAGGGAAAGCGACCCCAGATACAAGGCACAATACGCGACTTTTCATCAAAAATCGCAGGATTGTGCACAGATGCGGCAACACTCTTGTGGGGCATGGATCAATCATGCAACCTATGCCTACCATGAACCGATTTGTAGAAAACAAGACGCCTATTGGTACAAGAAGGACCATATAAAAATAGTCAGGTCTTATCCACTCGAAGAAACAATGGACTTGATAAGCTTCGAGATGGACGAGGGCGACCAACCTCCTAATCCAGCCAAGCTATATCAATAAACAACAACGGAAGAAGATGAGAAGACTACGACCGAAGGAGTGTTGAGTGTAAGGACTGTAAGAGAAATAAAACAAATAAAATAAAATAAAATATAAACATTAAGGATTCTAGTATAAGAAGCCATTAAGAGTGTAGTGAAATGCAGTAGTGAGTGAAAAACAAGTGCGAATTGAAGGAATGAATGTACAAATAAATTAATGAATGTACCCCTATGGTAAAAAAAAAAAAAAAAAAAAAATTTCTTTATGTTGGAATGAATATGCAGTGAATATGTTGTAAGAATGTAGAATGAATATAATACATATAGATATTTGCCACATATATTACTCATCTATTTATAAGGATAGATAAGTGAATAAATGAATTGATGGAGGAAATATTGATAAGAAGGAATGAAAAACGTCTGTAAGTATACGCCGGAAGTATGAAAGAATGTCTATGTATGTATGTGGAATTGAATTAGGTAAAGTAAAACGCAATCAACGACAAATTGTAAGACGGTAGTTTACCATTTCGACCAATTACCCTCAAATGCAGCCTGATTCATTTCCTGACCTGACAAAAACTCTTACACCCCATCTTTTCTTATGACCTTGCCAACCCCATATGGCCTCAATTCCCGCCTGATCAAGCTTCGTAAATAACACACGGAAGGACCGTGAAAAAAAAAAAAAAAAAAAATCTGCAGAGATATCCAAAAATAGATCATTTGAACGACTATTTTCGAGACTCGATCTGTTACCATAGAAGACCAGACACTCGTTGAAAGAGTTCAATCAAAATGCACTCAAGACCGTGACTTGCGACTCATCGTAGCCCTAATCACCGGCAAGCGGTGTCCGGCGGTTAAGGTGCGAGTGAGTTAGCATGGGACCTTGTAGTAGCCTTACTCGAGAGATAAAATTCAACGAATAAGGCGTAGCAATTAACTATCCATGATAAATACAATGATCAAAAGAAAAGTGTATATTTTATTTCTATACATATACAAAGACACGAACGAATCTAAATTATCCCTTCAGCTCATACCAGTTAATGAATAATGACCCTGAAAATTACCTAAAACCTACCTAATAACAAAATAGACCTACCTTTTAAGACCGTAACCTGAAAAACCACCCTACCTCCCAGAAACTCTAGACCTACATTACACCTAAATTCACCAGGGACGGTGAACATTTTAGGAAGGGGGTACTGTTATGTGACATATTCTACTTATATTTATAATGCACATACAGCATTATGAATATGAGTGAAATAGGTTGCTTACACAGAAAATGCACGCGTTGCATTCTTGCCAGCGAGGCAACGCCCGGGCAAGACTGCAGCAGTGCCAGCAGTCTTAATTAGAGTTTAGTGGCGTGCAGACGAATTGATCTTTTGTTGGATAATCGTCTCGTAAGTCTTGTTTTAAGCTAGCAGTAAGAACGAAGAATTGCTCCTTTGTCGGAGAATTCGTCTCGCATGCCTATCGTTGTAGAGTAATTAGTATTGCGACCGTTATACTTTAACTAATAGTGTAATCTTATAAATTGTGTGAGTCTAGTAGTTCTAAAATAAACATAGTTGTGAACGGGCCAGCGATCCTTCTTGGAATACGCTGTAGTTTCTATTGGTGCAGTTGTGTATAATTATTACCTAATAAATAAATAGCCTAATTCTAAACATAATTGATAATAAACTCGGACGCCCAGCGTTATTGGGTTGTGAAGTTTGGGGGATAATTTGTTAATTAATTTTTTTATTGATAAAAAAATTAAGATCCCAGCGTTATTGGGTTTTGCAACTAAGGGGTTAATTGTTTATTAATTTATTTGTTTATAATAACTCGGACGCCCAGCGTGATTGAGTTGTATAGCTTGGGGGTTAATTTGTTTATTAATTTATTTGTTTATAAAAAGCTCGGACGCCCAGCATTATTGGGTTGTATAGTTTGGGGGATAATTTTTTTATTAATTTATTTGTTTATAAAAAAATCGGACGCCCAGCGTTATTGGGTTGTTTTGCTTGAAGGTTAAATGTTTATTAATTTATTTGTACATAAAAAACTCGGACGCCCAGCGTTATTGAGGTGTGAAGTTTAGGAGATAATTTGTTAATTAATTTTTTTTTGATAAAAAAATTAAGATCCCAGCGTTATTGAGTTTTACAGCTAAGGGGTTAATTGTTTATTAATTTGATTGTTTATACAAAACTTGAATGACCAGCGTTATTGGGTTGTATAGCTTAGGGATTAATTTGTTTATTAATTTATTTGTTTATAAAAAACTTGAATGCCCAGCGTTATTGGGTTGAATAGTTTCGGGGATAATGTGTTTATTAATTTTTTTATTGATAAAAAAAATAGGTTGCCCAGCGTTATCGGGTTGTTAAGCTTAGAGGTTGATTATTTATTAATTGTTTTGTACATAAAAAACTGGGACGCCGAGCGTTATTGGGTTATTTAGCTTGGTGGTTAATTTGTTCATTAATTCATTTGTTTATACAAAACTCTGACGAATCATCTCCGGGACGACGTGACCAACCATTGACCCAGGTGTACACCCTGGCCTACCTGGGCTCTAAACTTCCTGGAGAAATCATTTCCAGGGCGCAGTGACCACCCATTGCCCCAGGTGTACACCCTGGCCTACCTGGACTCAAAACTTCCTGGAGAAACCATTTCGAGGGTGCAGTACCACCCATTGCCCCAGGTGTACACTCTGGCCTACCTGGACTCAAAACTTCCTGGAAAAATCATCTCCAGGGTGCAGTGACCACCCATTGCCCCAGGTGTGCACCCTGGACTCTAAACTTCCGGGAGAAATCATCTCCAAGGAATGATTCCCCTTGTGCACCGGGTGTTTATAGTAAAAGCGTAGTTACATGCTCTAACGCTGTGCTTGTATTTGCACTCGGTGATTTTCGTTATATATTTACGTTAGCAACGCCGATTGTGATTTTGACGAGAAAATTTTCGACGAGATTTTTTTCTGGCACTTTTCAGTATACCCTGACACTGAATGAATGAGTCTAATCGAATGAATCCCGTAGCGTGGCTTGCACTCGTCTTTTATAGCACCTTGACCAAACGATAAGTCTCCCTTCCAGTAGACCTACCCTTTCACCCCCTCGATCCGAGATCAAACCTATTATCTCGTAATTAATTCCCCAGAAATAACAAAGCTCGCGATATTGCCGTACGTGCCCTATCGCTCGCGAATCGAGTTACCTTTAGTTGCCCAGCTCTTCCTACTTATCAACACTCGTAACCCATGCTTAATATCACACTTCATACTTCTCATAATTTTATCTGAAACTAAATAATATTCATCATACCCTGGCACACCGCTATCGATATTTCAAAGTAACTAAATATTAATTATCCTTATTTATATAAACTCCTTAAGAAATGTGCACCAGCAACCCACTATCAATAATTCAAACGTTCGTGCCTCGCCAGTGCCTCCACCAGTGTAGAATACCCGGCGCCTGGTGTAACTTACCGATCTTCACATTCCGTTCATAACACTGTTATAGTACCGCGAAATTTGAAAATCTTCCGGCACAGATCAGGCAAACAAAAAACGCTGGGCGCTCAGATTTTTTTATAAACTAATAATTCAATAAATAAAATACCTCCTAAATTTACAACCCAATAAAGCTGCGCGTCCAAGTTTTTTGTAAATAAAAAAATAATAAACAAATTAACCCCCAAGCTATACAACCCAATAACGCTGGGCGCCCGAGTTTTTTATGTACAAAAAAATTAATAAAAAATTAACCTCCAAGCTAATCAACCAAATAACGCTGGGCATCCGAGTTTTTTATAAACAAAAAATTAATAAACAAATTGACCCCCAAGCTATACAACCCAATTACGCTGGGCGTCCGAGTCTTTCATGTACAAAAAAAAAAATAAACAATTAACCTCCAAGCTAAACAACCCAATAACGCTGGGCATCCGAGTTTATTATAAATAAAAAAAATAATAAAAAAATTATCCCCCAAACTATACTACCCAATAACGATGGGTCCGAGTTTTTTTATAAATAAATAAATTAATGAACAATTAATCCCCAAGCTATACAACTCAATACCGCTGGACGTCCCAGTTTTTTATGTACAAAACAATTAATAAATAATTAACCTCCAAGCTTAACAACCCGATAACGCTGGTCATCCTAGTTTTTTTATCATTAAAAATATTAATAAACACATTATCCTTCAAACTATTCTACCAAATAACGTAGGGTGTCCAAGTTTTTTAGAAACACAAAAATCTATTAACAAATTAACCCGAAGTGATACAACCCAGTAACGCTAGGCGTCCTTGTTTTATGACTGATAACAAAACTAATAAGCAAATTATCCTCCCAGCTACACAATCCAATAATGCTGGGTGTCCGAGTTTTTTATGTACAAATGAATTAATGAACAAATTAACCACCAAGCTAAATAACCCAATAACGCTCGGCGTCCCAGTTTTTTATGTACAAAACAATTAATAAATAATCAACCTCTAAGCTTAACAACCCGATAACGCTGGGCAACCTATTTTTTTTATCAATAAAAAAATTAATAAACAAGGGGGGGGGTGGGGGCAATGGGTGGTCACTGCACCCTGGAGATGATTTCTCCAGGAAGTTTTGAGTCCAGGTAGGCCAGAGTGTACACCTGGGGCAATGGGTGGTACTGCACCCTCGAAATGGTTTCTCCAGGAAGTTTTGAGTCCAGGTAGGCCAGGGTGTACACCTGGGGCAATGGGTGGTCACTGCGCCCTGGAAATGATTTCTCCAGGAAGTTTAGAGCCCAGGTAGGCCAGGGTGTACACCTGGGTCAATGGTTGGTCACGTCGTCCCGGAGATGATTTCTCCAGGAAGTTTATAGTCCAGGTAGATCAGGGTGTACACCTGGGGCAATGGGTGGTCACTACGCCCTGGAGATGATTTCTCCAGGAAGTTTTGAGTTCAGGTAGGCCAGGGTGTACACCTGGGGCAATGGATGGTCACTACGCCCTGGAAATGATTCTTCCAGGGAGTTTTTAGTCCAGGTAGGCCAGGGTGCACACCTGGGGCAATGGGTGGTCACTGCGCACTGGAGATGATTTCTCCAGGAAGTTTTGAGTTCAGGTAGGCCAGGGTGTACACCTGGGGCCATGGATGGTCACTACGCCCTGGAAATGATTCTTCCAGGGAGTTTTTTGTCCAGGTAGGCCAGGGTGTACACCTGGGGCAATGGGTGGTCACTGCGCCCTGGAGATGATTTCTCCAGGAAGTTTTGAGTCCAGGTAGGCTAGGGTGTACACCTGGGGCAATGGATGGTTACTACGCCCTGGAGATGATCTCTCTAGAAAGTCTTGATTTTATTACGATCAGGATAGACACCTAGAGGAATGGGCAGCTGTTACACCCTGGAGATGATTTCTCTATTATTATTTTTTGAGTGAATGAAAAAAATTGAAGTTTATAGTTCAGGTAGGCCAGGGTGTACAAATTTTCAATTATTCTAATACATATTGAGAAGAAATGGAAATTTTAATTTTATTCAAGTAGACTTTATTCAGAACAAAATAAAAATCTACGTTCATTTTAAAGTAATTCCTTAATACACGTATCATATTATTATTTTTAGTCAAGTGGTCCTGCATAAAAAAAAAAAAAACATAATAAAATTGTAATGCGGATACATAACTTATTAAATACAATTTCATCTGTTCGTTTTTAAAATTAAAAGTGCTCACTACCTCAACAGGTGTTTTATAACCTGTGATGCATTTGAAAAGGATTTATAATTTTTTTGGAAATTTAATCAAAAATCAAAATAGTAAGAGACAAGCGGATTGATACAGAGAATTTTTCAAGTCTTTCATCTGCTGAGTTTTTCTTTACAAAAAACGGCTTCCTAATTTGTCTAAAAAATCTGAAAAAAATCTTGAAAAATTCTCTGTATCAATCCACATGTCTCTTACTATTTAGATTTTTGATTAAATTTCTAAAAAAATTATAAATTCTTTTAAAATACATTTTCAGGTTCTCAAACACCTGTTGAGGTAGTGAGCACTCTTAACTGAATATAATAACAAACATTAACAACTCAATTTATTACAGTTATACTTTACAGTTATACTTTATACTACAGTTTATTTGACTATATTTGTAATTGACTTAAAAATAAAATTGTTCATTAAAAACATAATAATTATTAGTGATTCTACTTGAAACAAAATTTTTGTATCCCATTAAGTTCGTTCAATACGAAGAAAATTTTGTTAAGTTAATTATCAAATGATTTGATGTTTTTGAAGATTTAGGATGGTATTAATATATAACAAACTTATAAGTAATTTCATATTTTAAAAAAGTAATATTTACGGCGATTGGTTTTTTAAAAAGGAATCTAAATAAAAAATTATACGCTAAGTATGATCTTTAAAAAATACTTTTAAAAAAGTAATATTTACGGCAATTGGTTTTTTTAAAAGAAGTCTAAATAAAAAGTTATACGCTAAATATAATAATCTTTTTTTGAAAATGAATTAATGAAAGAAGTGAAATCAAAAAATTTATTACGGACGACTTGAGGCCGAATTACTTATTATTTAAAAATAATTTCTCTTCTAAAAGATGATCATATTATGTTGAATCACCTTCAACATACGTCAAGTTAACAATTTTTCAATTATAGCACATACATGTGAAAACACATGCAAATTGCACACAACTCAAACACTTTTTAAAATTAAAAATTAAAATATGTTGTTAAGAAACACACTGAGCATTCAAAATATAATTTAAAAAATACAGGTATCAATGATTTTTTTCGAGATAATTTTGTTCAAAGAATATTAAATTTTTACAGGTCAAGTATAGCCATACATTGTGATTTAGTTGATTTCTAACTTAATTACAACATATTTTAATTTCAAAAAGAGTTTGAATTGTGTGCAATTTGCATGTGTTTTCCCATGTATGTGCTATAATTGAAAAATTGTCAACTTTACGTATGTTGAAGGTGATTCAACATAATATGATCATCTTTTAGAAGAGAAATTATTTTTAAATAATAAGTAATTCGGCCTCAAGTCGTCCGTAATAAATTTTTTGATTTCACTTCTTTCATTAATTCATTTTCAAAAAAAGATTATTATATTTAGCGTATAACTTTTTATTTAGACTTCTTTTAAAAAAACCAATCACCGTAAATATTACTTTTTTAAAAGTATTTTTTAAAGATCATACTTAGCGTATAATTTTTTATTTAGATTCGTTTTTAAAAAACCAATTGCCGTAAATATTACTTTTTTAAAATTATTTTTTAAAGATTTTATTGCGTAAATTCGGTAAATATTGAAATGTATTTCCTTTTTTGTCCACAAGCTCAAAAAACCAAACTCCATAAATAAATCATTAATATTGTTAACATGTCTTAGTAAATTATTTCACGAATTTAACAAATTCTAAATAATTTAACAATAACTAAGATCTATTCAATTATTCTGATGTAAAACCACGATATAAACCAGAACCTATAAAAGTCCTAGGGAAATCAAATTTATATGTAAAAAAAAAAAAATTCAATTTAGTATTTACCTATTTTTTAAATGTACATTGCATAACTTTATTTTAATGTAAATTTACATTGAAATGTAGCAAATACTCATTTGTAACCTTAAAATGATTAAAAAAAAGATAAAAATTTTCAATGATTGGTTCATGTTAACTTAGATATATCTAGTTCTTCTGTTTAAAATTACTTTTATATAATTTTATCATTATCCAGAACCCATAAAAATCATAGACATAATTTATTGTTATGAACTACTTTTGAATTCGTTTTGCATACATAATAGATGGACAAACTAAATCCACTTTAAAAATAATGGAGCAAATGCTCATCCGTACTTTAAAAATCCATGCCAAATAGAATTTATAATTTTTGGTCCACTGGATACCTGGACCCAAAACTATCTATCTCTATTGTACTTTTTAATTCTTGTAAAAAAAAATTAACCGATTTTAAAATATAAAATCACTTTGGCCGCATAACTTAAGCTTGCTTACAGAAAACAAAAAAGATAAAAATTTTTAATAATTGATTCATGTTGACTTGGATATATCTAGTTCTTTAGGTTTAAATTTCTTTTATATAAATTTTATCATTAGTCAGAACACATAAAAATCATAGACATAATTTACTGTTATGAAGTACTTTTGAATTCATTTTGCATACATAATCGATGGACAAACTAAATCCACTTTGATAATAATGAAGCAAATGCTCATCCGTACTTTAAAAATTCTTGCCAAATAGAATTCATAATTTCTGGTCCACTGGATACCTAGACCCAAAACTATCTATTTCTTTTGTACTTCTTAATTAACCAATTTTAAAATGTAAAATCACTTTGGCCGCATAACTTAAGCTTGCATACAGACAACAAAAAAGATAAAAAATTTTAATAATTGATTCATGTTGACTTAAATATACTTATCACTAACACCCTGAGTGAATGTAACAGTTACAATCAAAATTAAAATTCATTGTCAGACATCAAGTTTATTTTAGAAAAAAGGTAGGATTACAAAACTTTAACAGTTCAAGTGTATTGGCTCAGAGCATATACATTTCTATGATGATTCTATGAAATTAAGCGATAATGCGTATGACAATGACACTATGTGCTGCAATTGCACCTTTTGCAATTTGCAAGTTGGGTGGATTATAAAAAAGTAATTTGCAAGTTCAACCTGACACACACACACACAAACACACTCATTCAGCAAAAACTTTATTTTTAATATTGCCAATATGCACCTCCAGTCATCAGGTCCCCAACACAACCACAGCACAATTATTATCAACTCACAGGGCACACCACAATAATTGAAAAATCTTTGATGATGATGATCATAGAAAGACTGTAGAGATTCAAGGATCAAGGAATACTTATCGGATGCCAAAAAAATTTATGTAAGAGGTGAAATGAAAAAGAACTGGTTAGAAAGATTCAACTTACCTGTTTGTGATGTGACGTCCATTGATTATTCCGAGAAACCAACTAAAGTTGCCACGGTGTGCTTGAATCATAAATTTCTCAGAAAAACTACATGCGCACTACAAAATGCCCGAATTATGAAAAAAGTTATTTTGGAAAATTTGGAGTGGCAGGATATGGATTGGGAAGAGATTCAGTCTTAATCTAACCTTCGAGCAAGATGGGTCAAGAACAGCTCCTCTGGCTATGAAAAAATAAAAGATGAAAAATCCTCAGGTTTTAAAAGTTATTCGGAGGAAAAAAAAGCGTCAAGATGAGCAATATAAAAGCTTTCAAAAGCTTCAAGAAGAACAAAAAACTTACGAAAAGAAAAATGAAAAAAAGATTAAATACGAAAAAATAAAAGAAAAAGAAAAAAATTTAATTGAATTCTAATAATTAAAATGTTATCAATTAAAAATAAGTAGTATAAAAAGTAGAGCTACCGGCTAGCCAGCAGCGGCTAGCCCCTAGCACGACCCCAGGTGCCCGCCCTCAAAAGGTACTTGGGCCAAAAACAGTATGAGAGAGCGAACCCAAAAAAGTACGAGAGAGCGGGACCAAAAATTCACGAGAGAGTGACGCCACCTCCAAAAAGTATGAGAGTTAGGCGCCACCTCAAAAAGTATGGGAGTTTCGCGCCACCTCAAAAAGTATGAGAGTCTCGCGCCACCTCAAAAAAGTATGAGAGTCTCGCGCCACCTCAAAAAAGTATGAGAGTCTCGTGCCACCTCAAAAAAGTATGAGAGTCTCGCGCCATGGCGCGAAACTCTCCTAGCCATACTACTTATAGGTTAACTTTTTTTTTCCCTTTTTTTATTTCTTTGCTGCGGGGGTGTGTTGTTTTATGAATAAATATGACGGACAGAAGCTGCTGCAAAGACTTTCAATCTGGACAGGAGAAGAAACCCATAAAACGGCATACTCTTGGTGGTAAGAGAAAAAGCAAAAAGAAGATGGGAAAACAATCTCGGTACGATTTTTTACTTTTATTTTTTTCTTTCTACTTCACAATAATTATTTTAAAAGTAATTTAATTTGAATTTATAATATCACTACCCCCCATGACTTTTTGAAAATATAAATAGATTTTTTTTTTATAAAGCATTTTATGTGAACTATTCAAAGTTGCTTTCGGCGGATTTGTGGCGAATTTTTGTCAAAGGTTGTCACTACAATCAATAAAAGGTTTTTTATAAAACTTTTGCTTACACCGCCTACGTTAATCTCAGCCTGATAGACAAATACGCTTGTATATATATATATATTATTTTTTCCGAAATAATATATAAAATGTGTCAAAATTTCACATCTCAATACATTCCTTCGGAACAAATGCTTTAACCCATTAAGTCCCAGGATTTTTAAAATTTTTCTTGTACTTTGAGCTCTGGAATTTGTATGAAAACGATAAAAAATATTTTCAAAAAGACCATATACCACTATTTTTGGGTATGCTCTACACGATGGTGTAGTTTAAAAAAGTCAAAAATGTCATTTTCAATTGTAAATTAACAAATTAAAAAAAAAACTCAATTTTTTGCTGCATTTTTTTTTTTTTCAAAAATGTGATCAGAGGTGATCACGATACTTGAAATTTACGGTAGGATTTTTTTTTTTTATAAAAATCTTTTTTAACAAACGAGCGGCCATAAAACGAAGTCAAAAATCTCGAATTTTTCGTTTTATTCACGTGATTCAAAAAAGTGGTTTTTTATTGTCAAAATTTTTTCAATTGTTTAAATAAATAATGTTTAAACAATTAAAATCAACAATGAATATAGCCACATTGGTTTTTTTTTTGATACATTTCGTTTTTCAGTTGGAAGTTTCGGAATAACTCTGTTTAGGTCACCGCGGACCCTTCTAAAATCGTGTAAAAATCACCTCTCATAACCTAACATTGAATATTTTATTAGTATTACAATTTTTATGCTTCTTTGTACAATTATTTTGACTTTACCAACAAAAAATAGCAGTAAACGTTAATTACTTGTGCGATTTCAAGGAATAAACATGAAAAAGTGAATAAAACGAAAAATTCGAGATATTCGACTTCGTTTTATGGCCCCCATTTTGTTAAAAAAGATTTAAAAAAAAAAAAAAAATCCTACCGTAAATTTCAAGTATCGTGATCACCTCTGATAACATTTTTGAAAAAAAAAAAAAATCCAACTGAATAAATTCATTAAAAAAAAATGCGGCAAAAAATTGAGTTTTTTTTTTAAATTTGTTAATTAACAATTGAAAATGACATTTTTGACTTTTTTAAACTACACCATCGTGTAGAGCATACCCGAAAATAGTGGTATATAGTCTTTTTGAAAATATTTTTTATCGTTTTCATCAAAATTCCAGAGCTCAAAGTATAAGAAAAATTTAAAAAATCCTGGGACTTAATGGGTTAAAGAGATATTAACAATCCGAAAAATTTATTTTGGATCGTTTTGATAGTTTGTAAAGGAAATAATAAGAAATTTTTTTTTTTTTTTTTTCGAAAAAACCAATACAAGCAGTAAGAATGAAACTTTTTTATCAAAATTAAGACAATTGAAAAAATAAAAAATAAAATAATATTACCTCGAAAAATTTGATTTATTCTATAGCATTTCAAACCGCGATGATAATAAATTTTGATGCTGCTACACTTCTTTTTCATGATGAAAAGTATTTTTCAAAGCTGCACTATATTTTTGTCGCATAAATTAGATTTTCATGCTGGTGGAACAAACTTTCTATATTTAATTTCGTTCCGACAGCATACAAATTGAAGAAGGAATGTTTGATTTCGGATGTACTGAAGAAATTAACAAAATCCAACTTTGAATCATTTACAAACCTTCAAATAAAAAAAACATTTTTTACGTAAATACATTAAATTTACTAAGTAAAACACAACGATCTGGTCGAATTTTCAGCAGAATTTAACCAGACGGGGAGAAAAATTAGCTTGGATCTGGCCAAAATATGCAGAAATTTTTTACTCATTTCTAGCAGGGGAGGCAATACAGTGCACATAATCAGAAATTATCAGTACTCTTTCGAATGATTGGAAATACTACACTTTATTTATTATATTATAAACATTCAAATTAAATTACTTGTATCTGAAATGATCAATCACAATGTCGGTGCAGTATTCATTTGATTTATAAACATAGCAATTCCACAAAAGTTTTCGTAAGCACGATTTATTTTTTGTTGTAATCAATGTTGTAAGGTTACTCCTTCCGTCCACAGCCAGACGGGTTCTGCCAATAATATTATAGGGTTTGGACTTGGAGGACCTTAGGTAATTTCATTTAACACATACAAGTTACATTTGTTACTTAAAAATTTACTTCTTCTTTATTAACCACCCGTACTCTGCGAGGCAGCAGGGGCAAACCCCAGTAAGCGAGAGGAAGAGATACTTTTTCGAAGATTTTGAAGGGCCCTCCCTCCCATGAAGATCAACGTAGTATTTGTATCAAATTTTCGACCCCCCCCCCTAAAATCACGTGGTTTTTTTACGATTTCAAATTGTAAATATGCATACTATTAGTTTTTTAAAAACATTATTTTTTAAGTTATAATTTAATGATTTAATACCAGGGGTGCAACAACTCCTTTCAGCTAGGGAGTGTCCTGAGGTCTAACCCCCCCCCCCCCGCCCCATAAAACTGACGTCTAAAAAAAAAAACAAAAAAAAAAAACGTTGAGTTCAATAAATAGACTGGAAGCTCTAAACCCCCAAAACACTGGGCGTAGAGTTCAATGAATAATCTGATCAGCTATCCCCCAAGCTCTTAACCCCGAAAACCCTGGGCGCCCGAGTTCAACAAAACACCTAATCAGATTATTTATTTCGTTAATTAAAATGCACTCATATTTTTGGAATAATTTAACTCGGGCACCCAGGGTTTTGAGGGTTTAGAGCTTGGGGGATAGCCGATCTATTTTCTTGTTGAACTCGGGCACTCAGGGTCTTGAAGGTTTAGAGCTTGGGGGATAGCTAGCCAGTTTTTTTGTTGACCTCGGGCGCCCAGGGTTTTGGGGGTTCAAGGCTTGGGAGATAGCCGATCACAAAACAGCTGCAGACTGCAGAGAACCATGAGCTACAGAAGCTACCTACACGCGGTGATAATGAAGCACGTACGGGGCAGTCAAAACAAAACTTTGACGAGTTCTTACTTGCACACGGCCATGCAGGCGCAAATCAGATGACAGGCATGGATTCGGTTTTAACGTTCAACAGTTAAATATTATGAATCGAATCATCGATTCATGCAATTTAATAACCACGTGCCTTTCTGAATCAACAGCCCTACCCCCCACGTAACCTTTCGTAGCCTTTTAATCGCCCCCCCCTCCCTCCCTGTTTGGGCCACGTGGTTTGTTTGCTGGTGAGAGTGTATACGGAAATATTATCACAGACCCTGTACCTGAATTTTTCCCAAGTTTGCAATCTTTATTGGAGCATTTGTGAACGTTCCCTTACGACATTGAAAATAAAATTTTTTGATACATATTTTGCAAGAGGAAAATTATCACACTCATGGCGGAGAAAAACAATTAAAAAAAGTACACTAGACTCAGCGTTTTTGTTGACAAAGGCACCTGATAAATCTGTTCCTTCATAACAACTCAATTTTTTTTTTCAATATACAACGAAATTAATTTGTACCCCTGCAATAAGGATTTTTGATTACAGAGAGGGCAACCCCCCCCCCCTGTTTTATTTTACGACTTCTGTGGAATTGCATGAATTAATCAATGATGAAACGACTATATATATAAATAACTTTGATAAAACAATTTCTTTTTACAAAACTATGTTTTATATTATTCCACTAGGTCCAATTGGAAGAAGAGTCAAGCTTCTTCTTGTAGCTCTGAACTATCTTCTGACCCTCCCTCTTTACGCTCCAACTTATCATGTAACTCTTCTGGTGCAAATGAATCTTCTTTTCTAGAAATCTTTCCTACTCCTAGCCAAATTGTTCACGAAATCACTGAACGTAACATCTCTTCCGAACTTTCATGTGATTTAATGGAGTTAGAATCTCGTGAAAATACTCTTATATCTACTAGTCCTGATGAACAAATTGCTATTCAAGTTTCTACTATATCTCCTGCTACTGTAGCTCTAACATCTACCGGATGCACTTCTCCAGTGCCTCCAACTTCTTCTGGAAACACTTCTGCTGTGCCTCAGATATCTTCTGAATCTACTTCTAATGTAGCTCCAAATGTATTAGTCAGGGGACGAATGCATCAAGGACATGTATCTTTTGGAACCTCACAAGGGAAACAGTGCACAGCCATGGCGGCTGCAAGTCTTGCAATGGTAGCTATTAGGCAACCTCAAGCATGGACCGCTGATACCGTTCAAGCTATTTTAAACACTGGAAATGCCTTTATAATACAAGTATGGAAAGTCGGCCTGTTCCTCCTGTTGGCACGCAGAATCCAGAATTTTTGAGACCGGAAGAATTGTGCAATTCTGTAACGGTTGAAGGGAGACTATGTCACCTCCAAGCTGGTGAGAGTGTATACGGAAATATTATCACAGACCCTGTACCTGAATTTTTCCCAAGTTTGCAATCTTTATTGGAGCGTTTAATGTGCAATGACATGAGTGGCATTCTTACCAGCAACCTAATTTCTGTTGCTATTATCGCCAAACGCCAAAGCTTGGGAATATTCAATTCGCACTCGGTAGGAGCTAATGGAAAGGTTGTTGCTAACGGGGTTGCAACTTACATTTCGTACAGTAATGTTTGTTCCTTATGTAGTATTACTTGAAGGAGAAACTTCCGAATCAAGAGTTCTCGATGACCACATTGAAGAAACTCTTATGCAAAGCTCTCATATATCCACTCCTAATTTGTCTGAGATCATCGAATCCGTTGTAGATTATTCTCCTTCCGATCCTTTTCCGAATGAAACTGATGCAGGTATTCCTGAAAATATTATTGATACGAATATGTCTTCTCGGCAATTGATAACAGACAGCAACTCTTCACAAGATGGTGTGGCTGAAATTTGTACAAACAATCGGATAGAAGTTGCAGCTTCCGAATCAAGGCTTGCTGACGAGTCACAGATAAATAATGGTTTTCAAGCACAGTTTGAACAATTGCAAAATGAAGTGGCACAAGTTGAGAAACAAAACTTGTCAGTAGAGTCTGCAAATAACGATTCTGAAAGAAATTCTCGAAGAGAAAAAATTTCACAAGCAGACTTGAATGTAATTGTTAACATGGCATATATCATGGACCAGCTTCATATTACTTTTGATGAGCATGATACACATTTGAATTGTAATTTCAGAAATCTCAAAATGGTCAAACTAATAATGGATGGTTTCAATGTTAAATTAGTTTTCAAATGTGACATGTGTGGCCTTCAAAAAACAATTAATAGTGTGAGACCTGATTACATCGACTTAAATTCCGGGGCTGTGTTGGGCGCAATGACGATTGGTATTGGCTACCTTCAGCTCGAGGAATTTGTTTCCGTTCTGGGCATAAAATCCATGTGCGAAAAAACCTGGCAGAAATATTCTGATAGTGTTTCAAAACACATTATCAAAGCAGGTCAAAAAGTTATGGATGACGCAGCAACAGAAGAAAGACAAATGGCTTTGGACAGAGGTGAATTTCAAATAGTCAGTGGTATTCCGAGAATTGCAGTTGAAGGCGACGGCTCTTATCTCAAAAGAAGTTACGTTAATAGCAGACACGATTCGTCTGGAGCTTGCGTAGTTCTTATTGGTTGCCGCTCAAAGAAAATCGTGGATCTTGAAGTAATCCAAAAAAATTTTTCTGTGTGCGGTTATGCATTCAGCCGCGGACGCGAACCAGACGCTAATCATAAAAAGCAATGCCCGCGTAACCACGGAAAGTATGAAAGCTCTACAACAATGGAAAAAGCTGGATTTGTAAGATTGTTTGACAGAAGTATTAGTAAACATGGTTTGATCTATGATAAGCTCATTTCTGATGGAGACAGTTCAAACTACAACGCAATATTGGAGCTAAATCCATATAAATCAGAGCTTCTTCAGGTTGAGAATACGCTATGCGTAAATCACATCAAACGTAACATTTCCACTAATTTAAAAGCTTTGTCCAAAAGCAAAGGAATGGGACAGAAACTAAAGAAGCACTTGGAAAACCTTGGTAAAACAGCTTGCGATTGCTTGTCAATAGCAGTTAAAAACATCAACGCAATGAATATTAATGAACCTCAGAATTTTAAAACTTCATCTATTAGGTAATCATTCTGAGTGTACGTCAAATAACTTCGATTGTAATGGCTCGAGTAAGGAAGGTGAAGAAGACCTACGTCCTGAACTTTTACAGAAAAACTTTCTATATTCTTTTGAGGATCGCTTTGTACGGGCCGAAAGAAATGTTACAAGCTTACTGCGTAACTTGACTACAAATAGAACTGAGGGTTTCAATGCACTCATGGCAAAAACAATTGATGGTAAACGACTGGACTTGGCACGAAAATATCAATACAGTTCTCGGTGTACTATTGCTGCTATCAGCCACAATGTACATAAAACTTATGAACCAGTTTGCGAATCAATGGGTAAAAAGGTTCCAGAGCAAGCAAAATATATGCAAGACAACCGAAACTATTTAAACATACAAAGAAGTATTAGAATATCAACAAAGAACCTGCAGAATCTGGTCCTACGAATCCAGCGGGTATAGATTTGAATTACGGAAGGTATGCTTTAATTCCTGATTTGTCACTTGAACAAATGGAAGAGTCAACAACTGATCATTATCTGGGATTAGCAGAAATTACGGCAAATAAAGCGCATTATGAGATGAAAACACGAGGTCAAAGCCAAGCAGAAAATAGAGCATGCAATGGAGGAAGTATTGAGGCTAGGTTTTGTAACAGGTTCTTTAATTAAAGATATTTGTAAAATGAAGCCAGGTACATCCTGCGCAAATAATGTGAGAAGGCTCATTAGGCCAAGAAAACTAACCGGGCCACCTATTGATCATGGAATAGCAATGGAGTTCATCGCTGTTAAGAAATTACAAGAAGTTGGTTATGATGTACGGCCTTGTGGATTCTTCTTAAGTTCAGAATATCCTGGAATTGGAGCTTCACCTGATGGCTTAGTTGGGGACGACGCCGTAGTCGAGATCAAATGTCCGTATGTAGGAAGAGACTTGCCTGCAGACGTGGCCATGAAAAATCGAAGTTGCAACATTTCCAGATATGTAATTTTCAAAGATGGTGTTTTCACGCTAAATCCAAAAGAAAGCTACTACTACCAGGTGCAGTGCCAAATGCAATGCACTGGTAGAAGCTTATGCTATTTTGCAGTAGTGACTTTGAAATCGTTTGAAGTGATAGTGGTCCCAAGAGATGATAAATTCATTGAGGTTATGATGACAAAAGCCAAATTCTTCTACGACACTTGCGTAGTACCCGAGCTGGTTGATTCCAGGACGGAGAGGCGAATGGCTCTTTGAGAACCTCAGCACATTCTTGATGCTCAAAAGGCAGCAGAAATAAGAAGGGCTAAAACAGCTAAAAAAAAAGCAAAAAAACAAACAAGGAATAAACGGAAACAAGCAGAAACGGTTAAAGAAGTGATTGGTGAACAAAACCTTGAAGAATTCGTGGAAATAGACGTAGAAGACAACAATGAAACAGAAGAAAATGTTAATGAAATGAATGCTAGAAACAGAGGTCATGACGAGGATGATAATTGTGAAAGCATGGAATGTACATTTAACGAGACTGATGAAGAGTTAACAGACAACGGAGAATACGAAGATGTCGATGAAGAACGTGATTTAGAAATCGAAAGTGATGAGGAATCCGACGATGAATCAGGCATGGATTTACAATATATCGACGACGATGAAGAAACGGATACAGCAGAAAGCAATGATTTTGCGATGGATCAGAGTATGGACAGTATGTAAAGAATTCGTGTGAAAAATGAAACCTATAAAATAGGTTCCAACATCAATCTCAGACAGAAAATTAAAAAATCTCGCAGCCATATCCAGCATTTCATTTTTTTGTAAGTCATCTGAACACTCAAAAATCCGACTCGCAGGTCTAGCAGTCTCGTTGTTTCTTTTTCTCGAAAGGCCTTGTACCTTCGAGATATAAATTTCTTTTTTTTTTCACCGTCAAATCCATCAATCTGGTCGAGAAAACCTTCTACATCGTCGCTTAAAAGCTCGCACTCACGCCTCTCTTTGTTATTGGTTTTAAGTCTCAAACACCAAAACTCTGAACCAAAGCTCTTCCATTCTCGTTGTTTCTTTTTCTCGAAAGGCCTTGTACCTTCGAGATATTAATCTCTCTTTTTGTAGTCGTCAAATCTATTAATCTTGTCAAGAAAACCTTCTTCATCGCCACTTAAAAAGCTCACATTCACCCATCTCTTTGGTTTAAGTTTCAAGTCTCAAACACCAAAACTCTGAACCCCAGCTCTTCCATTCTCGTTGTTTCTTTTTCTCGAAAGGCCTGCTACCTTCGAGATATTAATCTCTCTTTTTGTAGTCGTCAAATCTATTAATCTGGTCAAGAAAACCTTCTCCATCGCCACTTGAAAAGCTCACACTCACTCCTCTCTTCGGTTTTAGTTTCAAGTCTCAAACACCAAAACTCTGAACCCCAGCTCTTCCAGTCTCGTTGTTTCTTTTTCTCGAAAGGCCAGCTACCTTCGAGATATTAATCTCTCTTTTTGTAGTCGTCAAATCTATTAATCTGGTCAAGAAAACCTTCTTCATCGACACTTAAAAAGCTCACACTCACCAGTCTTCTTGGTTTTAGTTTCAAGTCTCAAACACCAAAACTCTGAACCCCAGCTCTTCCATTCTCGTTGTTTCTTTTTCTCGAAAGGCCTGCTACCTTCGAGATATAAATCTCTCTTTTTGTAGTCGTCAAATCTATTAATCTGGTCAAGAAAACCTTGTTCATCGCCAGTTAAAAAGCTCACACTCACTCCTCTCTTCGGTTTTAGTTTCAAGTCTCAAACACCAAAACTCTGAACCCCAGCTCTTCCATTCTCGTTGATTCTTTTTCTCGAAAGGCCTGCTACCTTCGAGATATTAATCTCTCTTTTTGTAGTCGTCAAATCTATTAATCTGGTCAAGAAAACCTTCTTAATCGCCACTTAAAAAGCTCACACTCACTCCTCTCTTCGGTTTTAGTTTTAAGTCATCAAAAACTCAAATATACGACTCGCAGCTTTTGCATTCCCGTTGTTTCTTTTTCTCGAAAGGCCTGCTACCTTCGAGATATTAATCTCTCTTTTTGTAGTCGTCAAATCTATTAATCTGGTCAAGAAAACCTTCTTCATCGCCACTTAAAAAGCTCACACTCACCCGTCTCTTTGGTTTTAGTTTCAAGTCTCAAACACCAAAACTCTGAACCCCAGCTCTTCCATTCTCGTTGTTTCTTCTTCTCGAAAGGCTTGCTACCTTCGAAATATTAATCTCTCTTTTTGTAGTCGTCAAATCTATTAATCTGGTCAAGAAAACCTTCTTCATCGCCACTTAAAAAGCTTACACTCACCCGTCTCTTCGTTTTTAGTTTCAAGTCTCAAACACCAAAACTCTGAACCCCAGCTCTTCCAGTCTCATTGTTTCTTTTTCTCGAAAGGCCTGATACCTTCGAGATATTAATCTCTCTTTTTGCAGTCGTCAAATCTATTAATCCGGTCAAGAAAACCTTCTTCATCGCCACTTAAAAAGCTCACACTCACTCCTCTCTTCAGTTTTAGTTTTAAGTCATCAAAAACTCAAATATCCGACTCGCAGCTTTTGCATTACCGTTGTTTCATTTTCTCAAAAGGCCTGCTACCTTCGAGATATTAATCTCTCTTTTTGTAGTCGTCAAATCTATTAATCTGGTCAAGAAAACCTTCTTCATCACCACTTAAAAAGCTCACACTCACCCGTCTTTTTGGTTTTAGTTTCAAGTCTCAAACACCAAAACTCTGAACTTCAGCTCTTCCAGTCTCATTGTTTCTTTTTCTCGAAAGGCTTGCTACCTTCGAGATTTTAATCTCTCTTTTTGTAGTCGTCAAATCTATTAATCTGGTCAAGGAAACCTTCTTCATCGTTACTTAAAAAGCTCACACTCACCAGTCTTCTTGGTTTTAGTTTCAAGTCTCAAACACCAAAACTCTGAACCCCAGCTCTTCCAGTCTCGTTGTTTCTTTTTCTCGAAAGGCCTGCTACCTTCGAGATATTAATCTCTCTTTTTGTAGTCGTCAAATCTATTAATCTGGTCAAGAAAACCTTCTTCAACGCCACTTGAAGAGCTCACACTCACCCGTCTCTTTGGTTTTAGTTTCAAGTCTCAAACACCAAAACTCTGAACCCCAGCTCTTCCAGTCTCGTTGTTTCTTTTTCTCGAAAGGCCTGCTACCTTCGAGATATTAATCTCTCTTTTTGTAGTCGTCAAATCTATTAATCTGGTCAAGAAAACCTTCTTCATCGACACTTAAAAAGCTCACACTCACCAGTCTTCTTGGTTTTAGTTTCAAGTCTCAAACACCAAAACACTGAACCCCAGCTCTTCCATTCTCGTTGTTTCTTTTTCTCGAAAGGCCTGCTACCTTCGAGATATTAATCTCTCTTTTTGTAGTCGTCAAATCTATTAATCTGGTCAAGAAAACCTTCTTCATCGCCAGTTAAAAAGCTCACACTCACTCCTCTCTTCAGTTTTAGTTTCAAGTCTCAAACACCAAAACTCTGAACCCCAGCTCTTCCATTCTCGTTGTTTCTTTTTCTCGAAAGGCCTGCTACCTTCGAGATATTAATCTCTCTTTTTGTAGTCGTCAAATCTATTAATCTGGTCAAAAAAACCTTCTTAATCGCCACTTAAAAAGCTCACACTCACTCCTCTCTTCGGTTTTAGTTTTAAGTCATCAAAAACTCAAATATCCGACTCGCAGCTTTTCCATTCCCGTTGTTTCTTTTTCTCGAAAGGCCTTGTACCTTCGAGATATTAATCTCTCTTTTAGTAGTCGTCGAATCTATTAATCTGGTCAAGAAAACCTTCTTCATGGCCACTTAAAAAGCTCACACTCACTCCTCTCTTCGGTTTTAGTTTTAAGTCATTAAAAACTCAAATATCCGACTTGCAGCTTTTGCATTCCCGTTGGTTCTTTTTCTTGAAAGGCCTTGTACCTTCGAGATCCTAATCTCTCTTTTTGTAGTCATCAAATCCGTCAGTCTGGTCAAGGAAACCTTTTACATCGTAACTTAAAAAGCTCACACTCACCCGTCTCTTTGGTTTTAGTTTCAAGTCTCAAACACCAAAACTCTGAAACCCAGCTCTTCCAGTCTCGTTGTTTCTTTTTCTCGAAAGGCGTGCTATCTTCGAGATATTAATCTCTCTTTTTGCAGTCGTCAAATCTATTAATCCGGTCAAGAAAACCTTCTTCATCGCCACTTAAAAAGCTCACACTCACTCCTCTTCAGTTTTAGTTTTAAGTCATCAAAAACTCAAATATCCGACTCGCAGCTTTTGCATTCCCGTTGTTTCATTTTCTCGAAAGGCCTGCTACCTTCGAGATATTAATCTCTCATTTTCTAGTCGTCAAATCCATTAATCTGGTCAAGAAAACCTTCTTCATCGCCACTTAAAGGGCTCACACTCAATCCTCTCTTCGGTTTTAGTTTTAAGTCATCAAAAACTCAAATAGACGACTCGCAGCTTTTGCATTCCCGTTGGTTCTTTTTCTTGAAAGGACTTGTACCTTTGAGATCCTAATCTCTCCTTTTGTAGTCATCAAATCTATTAATCTGGTCAAGAAAACCTTCTTCATCGCCACTTAAAAAGCTCACACTCACTCCTCTCTTCGGTTTTAGTTTTAAGTCATTAAAAACTCAAATATCCGACTCGCAGCTTTTGCATTCCCGTTGGTTCTTTTTCTTGAAAGGCCTTGTACCTTCGAGATCCTAATCTCTCTTTTTGTAGTCATCAAATCTATTAATCTGGTCAAGAAAACCTTCTTCATCTCCACTTAAAAAGCTCACACTCACTCCTCTCTTCGGTTTTAGTTTTAAGTCATCGAAAACACAAATATCCGACTCGCAGCTTTTCCATTCCCATTGTTTCTTTTTCTCGAAAGGCCTTGTACCTTCGAGATATTAATCTCTCTTTTTGTAGTCGTCAAATCTATTAATCTGGTCAAGAAAACCTTCTTCAACGCCACTTGAAGAGCTCACACTCACCCGTCTCTTCGTTTTTAGTTTCAAGTCTCAAACACCAAAACTCTGAACCCCAGCTCTTCCACTCTCGTTGTTTCTTTTTATCGAAAGGCCTTGTACCTTTGAGATATTTGTCTTTTTTTGTGTTCGTCAAATCTATTAATCTGGTCAAGAAAACCTTCTTCAACGCCACTTGAAGAGCTCACACTCACCCGTCTCTTTGGTTTTAGTTTCAAGTCTCAAACACCAAAACTCTGAACCCCAGCTCTTCCATTCTCGTTGTTTCTTTTTCTCGAAAGGCGTGCTATCTTCGAGATATTAATCTCTCTTTTTGTAGTCGTCAAATCTATTAATCTGGTCAAGAAAACCTTCTTCAACGCCACTTGAAGAGCTCACACTCACCCGTCTCTTTGGTTTTAGTTTCAAGTCTCAAACACCAAAACTCTGAACTTCAGCTCTTCCAGTCTCGTTGTTTCTTTTTCTCGAAAGGCTTGCTACCTTCGAGATATTAATCTCTCTTTTTGTAGTCGTCAAATCTATTAATCTTGTCAAGAAAACCTTCTTCATCGTTACTTAAACAGCTCACACTCACTCCTCTCTTCGGTTTTAGTTTTAAGTCATCAAATACTCAAATATCCGACTCGCAGCTTTTGAATTCCCGTTGGTTCTTTTTCTCGAAAGGCCTGCTACCTTAGAGATATTAATCTCTCTTTTGGTAGTCGTCAAATCCGTCAGTCTGGTCAAGGAAACCTTTTACGTCGTAACTTAAAAAGCTCACACTCACTCCTCTCTTCGGTTTTAGTTTTAAGTCATTAAAAACTCAAATATCCGACTCGCAGCTTATGCGTTCCCGTTGGTTCTTTTTCTCGAAAGGCGTGCTATCTTCGAGATATTAATCTCTCTTTTTGTAGTCGTCAAATCTATTAATCTGGTCAAGAAAACCTTCTTCATCGCCAGTTAAAAAGCTCACACTCACTCCTCTCTTCGGTTTTAGTTTCAAGTCTCAAACACCAAAACTCTGAACCCCAGCTCTTCCAGTCTCGTTTTTTCGTTTTCTCGAAAGGCCTGCTACCTTCGAGATATTAATCTCTCTTTTTGTAGTCATCAAATCTATTAATCTGGTCAAGAAAACCTTCTTCAACGCCACTTGAAGAGCTCACACTCACCCGTCTCTTCGTTTTTAGTTTCAAGTCTCAAACACCAAAACTCTGAACCCCAGCTCTTCCACTCTCGTTGTTTCTTTTTATCGAAAGGCCTTGTACCTTTGAGATATTTGTCTTTTTTTGTGTTCGTCAAATCTATTAATCTGGTCAAGAAAACCTTCTTCAACGCCACTTGAAGAGCTCACACTCACCCGTCTCTTTGGTTTTAGTTTCAAGTCTCAAACACCAAAACTCTGAACCCCAGCTCTTCCATTCTCGTTGTTTCTTTTTCTCGAAAGGCGTGCTATCTTCGAGATATTAATCTCTCTTTTTGTAGTCGTCAAATCTATTAATCTGGTCAAGAAAACCTTCTTCAACGCCACTTGAAGAGCTCACACTCACCCGTCTCTTTGGTTTTAGTTTCAAGTCTCAAACACCAAAACTCTGAACCCCAGCTCTTCCATTCTCGTTGTTTCTTCTTCTCGAAAGGCTTGCTACCTTCGAGATATTAATCTCTCTTTTTGTAGTCGTCAAATCTATTAATCTTGTCAAGAAAACCTTCTTCATCGTTACTTAAACAGCTCACACTCACTCCTCTCTTCGGTTTTAGTTTTAAGTCATCAAATACTCAAATATCCGACTCGCAGCTTTTGAATTCCCGTTGGTTCTTTTTCTCGAAAGGCCTGCTACCTTAGAGATATTAATCTCTCTTTTGGTAGTCGTCAAATCCGTCAGTCTGGTCAAGGAAACCTTTTACGTCGTAACTTAAAAAGCTCACACTCACTCCTCTCTTCGGTTTTAGTTTTAAGTCATTAAAAACTCAAATATCCGACTCGCAGCTTATGCGTTCCCGTTGGTTCTTTTTCTCGAAAGGCGTGCTATCTTCGAGATATTAATCTCTCTTTTTGTAGTCGTCAAATCTATTAATCTGGTCAAGAAAACCTTCTTCATCGCCAGTTAAAAAGCTCACACTCACTCCTCTCTTCGGTTTTAGTTTCAAGTCTCAAACACCAAAACTCTGAACCCCAGCTCTTCCAGTCTCGTTTTTTCGTTTTCTCGAAAGGCCTGCTACCTTCGAGATATTAATCTCTCTTTTTGTAGTCATCAAATCTATTAATCTGGTCAAGAAAACCTTCTTCAACGCCACTTGAAGAGCTCACACTCACCCGTCTCTTTGGTTTTAGTTTCAAGTCTCAAACACCAAAACTCTGAACCCCAGCTCTTCCATTCTCGTTGTTTCTTCTTCTCGAAAGGCTTGCTACCTTCGAGATATTAATCTCTCTTTTTGTAGTCGTCAAATCTATCAATTTGGTCAAGAAAACCTTCTTCATCGCCACTTAAAAAGCTCACACTCACTCCTCTCTTCGGTTTTAGTTTCAAGTCTCAAACACCAAAACTCTGAACCCCAGCTCTTCCAGTCTCGTTTTTTCGTTTTCTCGAAAGGCCTGCTACCTTCGAGATATTAATCTCTCTTTTTGTAGTCATCAAATCTATTAATCTGGTCAAGAAAACCTTCTTCAACGCCACTTGAAGAGCTCACACTCACCCGTCTCTTTGGTTTTAGTTTCAAGTCTCAAACACCAAAACTCTGAACCCCAGCTCTTCCAGTCTCGTTGTTTCTTTTTCTCGAAAGGCTTGCAACCTTCGAGATATTAATCTCTCTTTTTGTAGTCGTCAAATCTATTTATCTGGTCAAGAAAACCTTCTTCATCGCCACTTAAAAAGCTTACACTCACCCGTCTCTTCGTTTTTAGTTTCAAGTCTCAAACACCAAAACTCTGATCCCCAGCTCTTCCAGTCTCATTGTTTCTTTTTCTCGAAAGGCCTGCTACCTTCGAGATATTAATCTCTCTTTTTGCAGTCGTCAAATCTATTAATCTGGTCAAGAAAACCTTCTTCATCGCCACTTAAAAAGCTCACACTCACTCCTCTCTTCAGTTTTAGTTTTAAGTCATCAAAAACTCAAATATCCGACTCGCAGCTTTTGCATTCCCGTTGTTTCTTTTTCTCGAAAGGCCTGCTACCTTCGAGATATTAATCTCTCTTTTTGTAGTCATCAAATCTATTAATCTGGTCAAGAAAACCTTCTTCAACGCCACTTGAAGAGCTCACACTCACCCGTCTCTTTGGTTTTAGTTTCAAGTCTCAAACACCAAAACTCTGAACCCCAGCTCTTCCAGTCTCGTTGTTTCTTTTTCTCGAAAGGCTTGCAACCTTCGAGATATTAATCTCTCTTTTTGTAGTCGTCAAATCTATTTATCTGGTCAAGAAAACCTTCTTCATCGCCACTTAAAAAGCTTACACTCACCCGTCTCTTCGTTTTTAGTTTCAAGTCTCAAACACCAAAACTCTGATCCCCAGCTCTTCCAGTCTCATTGTTTCTTTTTCTCGAAAGGCCTGCTACCTTCGAGATATTAATCTCTCTTTTTGCAGTCGTCAAATCTATTAATCTGGTCAAGAAAACCTTCTTCATCGCCACTTAAAAAGCTCACACTCACTCCTCTCTTCAGTTTTAGTTTTAAGTCATCAAAAACTCAAATATCCGACTCGCAGCTTTTGCATTCCCGTTGTTTCTTTTTCTCGAAAGGCCTGCTACCTTAGAGATATTAATCTCTATTTTTGTAGTCGTCAAATCTATTAATCTGGTCAAGAAAACCTTCTTCATCGCCACTTAAAAAGCTCACACTCACCCGTCTCTTCGTTTTTAGTTTCAAGTCTCAAACACCAAAACTCTGAACCCCAGCTCTTCCAGTCTCGTTTTTTCTTTTTCTCGAAAGGCTTGCTACCTTCGAGATATTAATCTCTCTTTTTGTAGTCGTCAAATCTATTAATCTGGTCAAGAAAACCTTCTTCATCGCCACTTAAAAAGCTCACACTCACTCCTCTCTTCGGTTTTAGTTTTAAGTCATCAAAAACTCAAATATCCGACTCGCAGCTTTTGCATTTCCGTTGTTTCTTTTTCTCGAAAGGCCTGCTCTCTTTGAGATATTAATCTCTCTTTTGGTAGTCGTCAAATCCGTCAGTCTGGTCAAGGAAACCTTTTACGTCGTAACTTAAAAAGCTCACACTCACTCCTCTCTTCGGTTTTAGTTTTAAGTCATCAAAAACTCAAATATCCGACTCGCAGCTTTTGCATTCCCGTTGTTTCTTTTTCTCGAAAGGCCTTGTACCTTCGAGATATTAATCTCTCTTTTTGTAGTCATCAAATCCGTCAGTCTGGTCAAGGAAACCTTTTACATAGTAACTTAAAAAGCTCACACTCACCCGTCTCTTCGTTTTTAGTTTCAAGTCTCAAACACCAAAACTCTGAACCCCAGCTCTTCCAGTCTCGTTGTTTCTTTTTATCGAAAGGCCTTGTACCTTTGAGATATTAGTCTTTTTTTGTGTACGTCAAATCTATTAATCTGGTCAAGAAAACCTTCTTCATCGCCACTTAAAAAGCTCACACTCACACGTCTCTTTGGTTTTAGTTTCAAGTCTCAAACACCAAAACTCTGAACCCCAGCTCTTCCAGTCTCGTTGTTTCTTTTTCTCGAAAGGCATCATAGTAAATTTGCTGTCAAAATATATTTAGAAATATAAAATTCTTAAATAATTTTTCGGTTTTTGATTTTCATTTTGATTCCGAAATCAGTTATTTATAGTATGTTATAATGATGGTAGTCAAAATTTTAAAGTTAAAATATTAATTTAAATGGTAAAAAGGTCAGAAGATAAGTTCAAAACGATGAAGAATGAAGAAGTAATGGTAAAAATGTTGTTACATGCAGGAAAAGAGCACGAAGATTTCGAAGTGGACCCTACAAAAATAGATTTTAAAAGAAAACGTTACATTGTTAAAAGTATTAGCTGATTCGAATACCCGTGAAAGTTTTGTTTTTCTAATACTCTTCTGCCATCGTGCAAAAAAAAGTTTATTCAAAGCAACTGAAATAGAAGGCCCAAGAACCGGCGACCATTTTATGTTACATGATACTTATTCCAATGTTCTGCTTAATAATTGAGTAATATACTGTATTCTGATGTTTTATCTAGTAAAAATGTCGCTTTAATCAACAGGTCTCGCTTTACGGTGGATTACTAAATCGGCATAAAATAGTTTTTTTTTTACTAACGATTGCAACGTTACTTGCGAAATTATTTTTTGAAACAATCCAAATTCGGCAAGTAATGAATTTTTATTTTTATGATTAATACTTTCAATAAATGTAATGTTTTTTGTACCGTATTTAGGATAATTTTAAAAATTCGTCAGCTCCTGCATCTTAATGAAAACTGAACACATTAATGTACATAGTTCACGGAAAACGACAGGACAGTGTATATAAATTTAATTTTTATCAATACTGATGTGAGGAAAATTTTCTTCTACAGCATGTGAGCCGTTCGCTCTTATAACGACCTTAGTCGACTTGAGTTATATTTTAGGCGATTTAAAAAATGAGTTGCTTCACTGTATACAAATATACTCACAAAGTTTTATAAATAATTTTGAAAATTTAATTTTTAGTGAATATTTAAGTATAGAGCTACGCCTCTAAATTAATAGACTTTTGAAACTTTAAACCGGTTTTTCTCTAAAATATGCTTTTTGTCTTAAGCCGTCATTATTACGAACGGTTCAATTTTGTTTATACTTCTTTATGTTAAGGTTCATTAAAAAAAATATGCTTCAGTAGTCAATTACATTCAATAGATGCAAGTTGTGTTCTATTTGAATGAGATCAATTTTATTGTATGTATTTTATATGTATCGATCAGTCCACGCGAAGAATAACCTTAGCAGAATCTGAAGATTTTGAATGACCAATTAGAGGCTAAAATGAATTAAAAATTTTTTTTGAATCAGGAATTTCAATAAATCATAGTACTCGATAAATAAGATTTTATAATTTTTTTCAATTTTTATTCATTTCAGCCTCGAATTGGTCATTTAAAATCTCCAGATTTTCTGCTAAGGTAGGACCGTCGAAATATCTGATCCGGTAATCGGCTACCTGGAGATTTATTTATTTATTTGTTTTATTTTTGTTTTACAGTTTACTTGAATTTCATATATCTAAGCGTATTTAAGTTGTAATTCATCATTTTTTATACGAAAACAGTAAACTTGTTTGTACTTTACTTTTTTAATTTAGTTTAAAATTATAAGATTTTATAAATTCCTACAAAACTATTTTATTACAAACAATTAATAATTATGAAAATACTTAATAAATACCAGGCTGGGTTTCCAGGTTACCGGTTACCCGGCAAATTTCAGATATCCGTTTGTGAAACCAAGTACTGCATGCTTTTCATTATCCAGTACCGATAGCGTTTCAAACCAAATGATAAAATTTTATACTTTTCTTCATTCACACTATAAATATTTTATAAACATTTCTACGTAGGCGCAAACATGCGTAAACACCCGTACTGCACTTATTTACTTTTTTATTGATATTAATTTGTATTCGTAACTTTGGAATTTTATTTGTAATCAAGCTTTCTATTATAATTTAAGTTAATTGTATTATGTATGCGTATAAAACACTGGGTTTTTTATGCCTCTGAGGCTTTTTCCCATAAGCGGTTGTTTATTTATTGATTTATCCTTTTTCCTTTTATATAAGCGCTAGTGCGCGCTCTAACACTACACGGAGAAAAAAAAAATAGGAGTTTCTCCAATTTGGAGGGGAGTTTCACCAAAAAAAAAATTGGAGATTCTCCAATCTTGAAAAATTGGAGTTTTTCCTATTTTTTTTTGGTATTCCTACAATTTAAAATTGTGAATTTTGTCGACTATAGGTTAAGATTCCCGTGCTGGTATAGAAACTTTGAAACAATCTCTCGGACCCGGGTTGACAGATTGCTGACGGTAGCATACTCTGGGAAGCATACCCGAGGCGCATTGCACCAGGTCGCCGATGACGGGTATACCCGGGCATCACCTCCGAGAGCTTGGTTTGAATTTTTCTCGAGGTGATTTTAGTGATCGTCTGGGAAGCTCTCAGGCATGAATTTCAACCTAAACAACCAGGTCACCGATGACGAGTATACCCGGGGATCATCTCCGAGAACTTCTTTCGAATTTTCCAAGAGGTGACTTTGGTGATCGTCTGGGCAGCTCCTAGGCATGAATTTCGACCTGGACAACCAGGTCACCGATGACGGGTATACCCGGACATCATCTTCGAGCAATCGAGTTCTTTAAGTAAAGAATGATGTTGATCACCAGAGTCACCACGAAGAAAACTCAACTTTACTTCTCGGAGATGATCCTCGGGTATACTCGTCATCGGCGACCTGGTTGTCCAAGGTCAAAATTCATGCCTGGGAGCTCCCCAGACGATCACCAAAGTCACCTCTAAGAAAATTCAAACCAAGTTCTCGGAGATGATCTCCAGGTGTACCCGTCATTCGCGACCTGGTGAAATCCTCGGGTATGCTCCAAAGGTGTATCTACCGTTGGCAAACTGCTAATTCGGGTCCAAGAGGTTGTTTAAATGTTTCTATACCAGCACGTGGATCATCTCTGAGAATCATTAACCTAATCGACGAAATGTTATTTTACCAAAAAAAAATTGGAGAAACTCCAATTTTTGTTTGGAGAGTTCACAATCTGACGGGACTCATAGCGCCTCCTATTTTAAATTGGAGAAACTCCAATTTTTTTTTCTCCGTGTAAGCTAATGTTATCCAGTATATCCTAAAAATTATATACATGTATGTCATAAAAAAGGTGAGTAAAGTTTCTCTGAATTTTCAAATACACATTTAATAACTTCAAGTACTGTCGCTCTAATTCAAGAAAAAATTATTGCTACTAAATTTTGAAAACGAGTACAAAACAATTGATTAACATAACACCCCTAAAATGTCGAAAAAAAGATCGAAATAAAAAAACCGTGTCAATAATTTTTTTAGGTCTTGTAATACTAAAAGATAATCACCAAAAATAAAAAATGTACAGGAATATTTGGAAGAAAAATGTAATCGTCAATAGTAAAATACAAAATGAATGAAATATACTGTAGTGGAACAGGGGGTATTATAGGCCGGGTAGATAAGTTAGGCCTTTTTGTTTTCAACTCTAAGATAATTATTTTATGCAAATTTTTTTCAAAAATGATAAAAATATGAATGTAGTTTTTCCCTAAATAGTTTTTACACCGAAAAAACATGCCTTATTTAAATAAACAAATTTTTAAATTTAAGGCAAAAAAAAACGCTGGCACTGATTTTTCAAACGTTGGGTGCAAAAAGTCTAAGACCTTAACGACTTTAAAATTAATAGTATCATAAAGTTTGGATTTTAAACTTTCTATTTATTATTTAAAAATTGTGCTACGATTCTTTATTGATAATTAATTCAAGTTTGAAAACAGGTCCTCAAATGGGGCGTCAGAAGCTTTGGGCTGGGGGCATCAGTGGCCTTAGAAATCACGAAAATCGGTCGATTTTTTCAACAGCTGATCGAAATTATAACCTCAAAAAAAGGCTGAGTTCAATAAAGCAAACGGATCAGTTGGGGGTTTAGAGCTTTGGGGACAGCCGATCAGTTCATTTGTTGAACTCGGGCGCCCAGGGTTTTGGGGGCTTAGAGCTGGAGGGTAGCCAATCAGCTTTTTTGTTGAACTCGCGTTTTCAGGGATTTGAGGGCTTAGAGCTTGGGGGGTAGTCAATCAGCTTTTTTGTTGAACTTGGGTGCTCCGGGTTTTGGGGGTTTAAAGCTTGGAAAATAGCCGATTAGTTTTTTCGTTGAACTTGGGTGCCCAGCGTTATGGGGGTTTAGAGCTTGTCGGTTCGTTAAATTATTCATAAAGATTTATTTATTTATCGCTCTCCCCAGCGTTATGGGGGTTTAGAGCTTGTTGGTTTATTCAATTGTTTATAAAAAATAATTTACTTATCGCTATCCCCAGCGTTATGGGGGCTACGAGCTTGTGAATTATTTAAATGTTTATAAAAAATTATCTATTTATCGCTCTCCCCGGCGTTATGTGGGTTTAGAGCTTGTTGGTTTATTCAGTTGTTTATAAAAAATTATTTATTTATGGCTATTCCCAGCGTTATGGGGGTTACGAGCTCGTTGGTTTATTTGAATGTTTATAAAAAATTATTTATTTATCGCTCTCCCCAGCGTTATGGGGGTTTAGAGCTTGTTGGTTTATTCAGTTGTTTATAAAAAATTATTTATTTATGGCTATTCCCAGCGTTATGGGGGTTACGAGCTCGTTGGTTTATTTGAATGTTTATAAAAAATTATTTATTTATCGCTCTCCCCAGCGTTATGGGGGTTTAGAGCTTGTTGGTTTATTCAGTTGTTTATAAAAAATTATTTATTTATGGCTATTCCCAGCGTTATGGGGGTTACGAGCTCGTTGGTTTATTTGAATGTTTATAAAAAATTATTTATTTATCGCTCTCCCCAGCGTTATGGGGGTTTAGAGCTTGTTGGTTTATTCAATTGTTTATAAAAAATTATTTATTTATCGCTCTCCGCAGCGTTATGGGGGTTACGAGCATGTCGAATTATTCAAATGTTTATAAAAAATTATCTATTTATCGCTCTCCCCAGCGTTATGTGGGTTTAGAGCTTGTTGGTTTATTCAGTTGTTTATAAAAAATTATTTATTTATGGCTATTCCCAGCGTTATCGCGGTTACGAGCTCGTTGGTTTGTTTGAATGTTTATAAAAAATTATTTATTTATCGCTCTCCGCAGCGTTATGGGGGTTACGAGCATGTCGAATTATTCAAATGTTTATAAAAAATTATTTATTTATTGCTCTCCCCAGCGTTATGTGGGCTTAGAGCTTGTTGGTTTTTTCAGTTGTTCATACAAAATTATTTATTTATCGCTATCCCCAGCGTTATGGGGGTTTAGAGCTTGTCGGTTTATTTAATTGTTTATAAAAAATTATTTATTTATCACTCTCCCCAGCCTTAAGGGGGTTTTGGAGCTTGTCGGTTTATTTAATTGTTTATAAAAAATTATTCATTTATGGCTATTCCCAGCGTTATGGGGGTTACGAGCTCGTTGGTTTATTTGAATGTTTATAAAAAATTATTTATTTATCGCTCTCCCCAGCGTTATGGGGGTTTAGAGCTTGTTGGTTTATTCAATTGTTTATAAAAAATTATTTATTTATCGCTCTCCGCAGCGTTATGGGGGTTACGAGCATGTCGAATTATTCAAATGTTTATAAAAAATTATCTATTCATCGCTCTCCCCAGCGTTATGTGGGTTTAGAGCTTGTTGGTTTATTCAGTTGTTTATAAAAAATTATTTATTTATGGCTATTCCCAGCGTTATGGGGGTTACGAGCTCGTTGGTTTATTTGAATGTTTATAAAAAATTATTTATTTATCGCTCTCCCCAGCGTTATGGGGGTTTAGAGCTTGTTGGTTTATTCAGTTGTTTATAAAAAATTATTTATTTATGGCTATTCCCAGCGTTATGGGGGTTACGAGCACGTTGGTTTATTTGAATGTTTATAAAAAATTATTTATTTATCGCTCTCCCCAGCGTTATGGGGGTTTAGAGCTTGTTGGTTTATTCAATTGTTTATAAAAAATTATTTATTTATCGCTCTCCGCAGCGTTATGGGGGTTACGAGCATGTCGAATCATTCAAATGTTTATAAAAAATTATCTATTTATCGCTATCCCCAGCGTTATGTGGGTTTAGAGCTTGTTGGTTTATTCAGTTGTTTATAAAAAATTATTTATTTATGGCTATTCCCAGCGTTATGGGGGCTACGAGCTCGTTGGTTTATTTGAATGTTTATAAAAAATTATTTATTTATCGCTCTCCCCAGCGTAATGTGGGTTTAGAGCTTGTTGGTTTATTCAGTTGTTTATAAAAAATTATTTATTTATGGCTATTCCCAGCGTTATGGGGGTTACGAGCTCGTTGGTTTATTTGAATGTTTATAAAAAATTATTTATTTATCGCTCTCCGCAGCGTTATGGGCGTTACGAGCATGTCGAATTATTCAAATGTTTATAAAAAATTATCTATTTATCGCTCTCCCCAGCGTTATGTGGGTTTACAGCTTGTTGGTTTATTCAGTTGTTTATAAAAAATCATTTATTTATGGCTATTCCCAACATTATAGGGGTAACGAGCTCGTTGGTTTATTTGAATGTTTATAAAAAATTATTTATTTATCGCTCTCCCCAGCGTAATGTCGGTTTAGAGCTTGTTGGTTTATTCAGTTGTTTATAAAAAATTATTTATTTATGGCTATTCCCAGCGTTATCGCGGTTACGAGCTCGTTGGTTTGTTTGAATGTTTATAAAAAATTATTTATTTATCGCTCTCCGCAGCGTTATGGGGGTTACGAGCATGTCGAATTATTCAAATGTTTATAAAAAATTATTTATTTATTGCTCTCCCCAGCGTTATGTGGGCTTAGAGCTTGTTGGTTTTTTCAGTTGTTCATACAAAATTATTTATTTATCGCTATCCCCAGCGTTATGGGGGTTTAGAGCTTGTCGGTTTATTTAATTGTTTATAAAAAATTATTTATTTATCACTCTCCCCAGCCTTAAGGGGGTTTTGGAGCTTGTCGGTTTATTTAATTGTTTATAAAAAATTATTTATTTCGAACGCTGGGTATAATGCGCCTAATACACCAATACACCAGGTAGCTTACCAAGGTGAGTCACTAAAGTGCCACATCACCCAACCCTGCTCGGCACTCGGCACTCGGCAGACCGCAGCATTTCGCCGCAGTATAGGTACGTGGTGTGGTTGTGTAAATGCAGTCGGAAACAGCCGAGTAAACACGAGTTACCATAGCAACCGCTTACCACCGTAGCTCTCAGCTGACGCCCAACTACTCAGTCTTTGTCCACTGATTTTTTTTATTATTATTATAATAAATATAATAATAATTATTATTATTATTAATTTTTATGTTTATAACAATTGATACGCTTTATTAAATTACTTTATATTAATTTTGTTAGAAACTTGTTATCTACAAGTTATGAGATTGATTTTATTTTGAATTTTTATATTATAAATAAATGGACGTACCCTGCTGTATGTACATTCGTGTACACTAAATTTATTTTTGAGTTTTTGAAAAATTATTTATTACAAAATTTTTATGAAAAAATTGTCATCGTTTATTCGTTTCTTCCGAAATTTTTTGCGGGCCCTTTTTTCGTACAGTAGCCACGGCCCTGGTTATCGACATTACAGAGCACTTAGTTACTATTTTTACCTAAACCCGTGGCGCAATAGTCGATTCGCTTATTTCTCCGGGTTCCTGAGCACTCTTAAAAACAAAAAATCGCGAATGTAAATGTTTACAAATTGTTATAACAACCAACAGGTGAGTTAGGAATAAAAGATTCGAAAAATTAAAAACATTGATTTGGCTGCGCCTAAGGCTCTCCAAATGGAAGTCTGAGACGCAGCCAAAAAAATGCTTATATTTTTGATTAAAATAACGCATATTTAAGGATGATACTGCATTTCTATTGATGAAAAATTGAATTCCAACTTTAAGACTACAGATCATACAGTTATGTACAGAAAGAGTTTACAAATTTTTTCCTGTAACAAAAAATTTACCTTTCTGAACTTATTATTGAGAAAATTGAGTTCAAAGTTTTTGAGGTTAAACACAGAGGTACAGTAGTGATCAAAATTATAAGGCACCCCCTAAAATTCGTCTGTTTCAAGTTAATATTTTGACTTTGTGCATGCCTGCACGTGTTTAAATATTTTAGTAATCATCTATAAAAAATTTTTTGTTCAAAACAAGTTCAGTACTTGAAAAAAAAACGTTTACTTTATATTAATTCGTCTTTCCAATCAATTTTTATCCTCTTTTAAGCTTAAAATGACTTTTTTTAAAAAACAGCTAAATTTAGTTCTTTTATGATCTAGATAGTGTTCTGTAAAATTTCTATAAACACCTAAGTGAATAATATATTTTTTTTCGCGTTTCTCCGATGTTCAAGTTTATCGAAAAAAATTTTCAAGCTGATTAATAGAAAAATGTTCAAGCCGCAAAGAAAAAATACATTTTTTTAAACTTGAAAAAACATTGATTTTTTGTACTTTTACATTGTTTTTCGCTTGAATTTGCTTTTTTTTATTAATTTGGGAGGTAAAAATTATATTAAACTGATATTTGATAAATTTTAAACTAATTCAATTTATTATGAATCAAAATCTTACAGAGAATTTTAAAAAAATATGTTAAAAAACAGTTTTTCTAATACAGTTAAATTTCACGAAAATAACTACAATTTGTATTTAATTGATAACAAGTAATAGTATTAATTTATTTTTAGAAATAATTATTATATTCATTTTTATTATTTAATATAATATGTTTTTTACATATTTAGTAATTAGTTTACCCTTCTTTAGTACTTAGTTGATCCTCCTTTAGCCTCGAAGCAAGCGCGAACTCTTCGGACCATAGATTCTGCAAGTTTTTTACAGTAACTCGGACTCAATTTTTGCCAGGCTACAGCAATCTCTCGTTTTAAATCTTCCAAATTTCTCAGGTGTTTGTCTTTGATCATTATCTCTATTTGATCCCAAGCATTCTCAATTATATTCAAATCTGGAGAACGTGCTGGTCAATCTAGTATAGGTATTTTATTATCACTAAACCATTGCATCGTTTTCTTTGATTTGTGACACGGAGCGTTGTCTTGTTGGTAATACCAAATTTTTTGACGTCCATAAACCTTTGTTTTTGATGGAAGCATAAAATTTTCCATTGTCTCGATGTATTTTTCGCTGTTCACTGTACCTTGCACAAATTGAAGTTCTCCTTTTCCTTTTCCTGACAGGCAACCCCAAACTATAATTGATCCACCACCTTTCTGCACTCTTGGAGCAAGGCAATCAGGATTGTATTTTTCACTGCTGGTACGTCTTATTCGCTTTGGTCTGTTTGAAAAAAGTTGGAAGCTAGATTCATCGCTAAAAAGAACTAAATTCCATTTTTCAACTGTCTATGATAGCTTGTCTTTGCACCATTCATACCTAGCTTTTCGGTTTTTTGCAGTTAGAAGAGGCTTACGAGTTGCGACAGCAGATTTCATGTTCTTCTCAAGCAAACGTCTATTAACTGTTACTCGAGACACTTTTACATTAAGTTCTTCATTTATTTGATTTTTGATATTGTTTGCTGTAACTGCACGATTATTCTTTGCCTTTTTAATAATAATTCGATCAATCCGGTTACTTGTTATTCTTGGCCTGCCAGCGCCACTTTTCACTTTTACGGATTTCGTGCTTTCATACGTCTTAATGGTGTTTTGAACGCAACACCTACTAACTTTTAATATTTTTGAAATTTGACTCTGATTTTTTCCTCCTTTCAACAATCCTATAATCTGCCACTTAATTTTATCAGAAACTGCTTTTCTTCCCATGATGAAAGTTATGCAAGCTTATAAACATTTAAAAAACTAATTTATCAATAATGACGGCTCGGTCGGTAATGTAGATAAATTCTTTACCGATCGAACAATTATCGCTACTGGCATTCGAATTCTACGAATTTGAAAAATTACTTCAAGTTGAATAAACTCTCTGAAACTTCTAACTGAATATTAAAATTAATGAAAAAGTCAATTCGATAAATATATTGCTTGTAATCAATTAAATACAAATTGAAGTTATTTTTGTGAAATTTAACTGTATTAGAAAAACTGTTTTTTAACATATTTTTTTAAAATTCTCTGTAAGATTTTGATTCATAATAAATTGAATTAGTTTAAAATTCATCAAATATCAGTTTAATATAATTTTTACCTCCCAAATTAATAAAAAAAAGCAAATTTAAGCGAAAAACAATGTAAAAGTACAAAAAATCAATGTTTTTTCAAGTTTAAAAAAATGTATTTTTTCTTTGCGGCTTGAACATTTTTCTATTAATCAGCTTGAAAATTTTTTTCGATAAACTTGAACATCGGAGAAACGAGAAAAAAAATATATTATTCACTTAGGTGTTTATAGAAATTTTACAGAACACTATCTAGATCATAAAAGAACTAAATTTAGCTGTTTTTTAAAAAAAGTCATTTTAAGCTTAAAAGAGGATAAAAATTGATTGGAAAGACGAATTAATATAAAGTAAACGTTTTTTTTTCAAGTACTGAACTTGTTTTAAACAAAAAAAATTTTATAGATGATTACCAAAATATTTAAACACGTGCAGGCATGCACAAAGTCAAACTATTAACAAAACAGACGAATTTTAGGGGGTGCCTTACAATTTTGATCACTACTGTATATATGCTGCCCGTGCATAAGATCATCGAACTTTCAACTCTGTTTTTTCTGTAATAAGTTTGGGAAGGTATATTTTTTTTGCCGGAAAACATTCAGTCAGTAATTCTTAATATAACTAAAATTGTTTCAAGTCTCAAAGTTGAATTTTGATTTGATTTGAATTCTTACCATTTAAAATACATTGGTGAAATGTTTTGACTCACGCAGTCATGCAGTATCATCCTTAAGGTCCTTTTGGCTGCGCCTCAGGCCCTCCAAATGAAAGTCTGAGGCGCAGCCAAAAAAAAACATGTGCTTAAGTTCCGATATTTTTGACTAAAATAAAGAATATTTAAGATACTTTTGACTGTGCCTCACGAAAAAAAAAACCCTTTCAACTATACATACATTATAGTAAGATTTACAAGGTGATCGAAAAAGGTTGGATATAGCAAATAACTCGAAAAATGTGCATTTTTTCTATAGCATATGATTTGGGAAAGTTTCTAGAAAAAAAATTTTCTAACAATTGGGCCCAAGAAATTTTGGCCCGGGGCCTTACTTTGGGCCCTATGGATCCAAAATTACAGTGCCGGAGTAAGGCCCAATCTGAGGCCTTCGGTAAAATTTCAGCTATATTTTCTGACCCAAGAAACTTTTCCCTGACATGTGCTGTACGAAAGTTGCGTATTTTTGGAGATAATGGAGGGTAAAGAGAAAAGGGCCCTCCAAGCCCCCCAGTAAGGCCCAAAAATTTTTTTTTAATTTTTAATAATCATAAAATTTTCCACTCTTTCAGAATTTGGGGTCAAAATTAAAAAAATAAAGTTTGGATCCATAGGGCCCAAACTAAGGCACCGGGCCCAAAGTTCTTGGGCCCATTTGGTAGAAAATTTTTTTTCAAGAAACTTTTCTAATGCATATGCTATGAAAAATGCATATTTTTTGAGTTATTTGCTATATATCAAACCTTTTTCGATCACCCTGTATATGTGTGTGCGTGTGTGTGTTGGCATAAGTGTTTTTAAATATAACCTCGTTTCCCATAAATTAAAAATACTGATGTCCACTCAAATAAATTAAATTTATAAGAATCATTAAATTCACGACAGAAATGTTGCCAACATTTGGACTTTTGCCCATAATGTTACAGGGCTTTAATTAGACAAAGGACGTAGCTGAGACTACGAATACCCCGGTAGTTATAATTTGTCCTATAATCCATAAAAGAAAGTACTGTCGAAGTGTTACTCAATCACTCGTAAAAAAGAAAAAAGAATACCGAACGTGGATATCTAAAATCCTTACACGAGTTACTTATTCGGCAGAATCAGCTGCTCAGATCCACCAGTAATGGACGCAGGCTTAAATAACACAAGTCAATCAAATGAAAAGAATTGAGAAGTTTATTTCAACAAATTCAACGCCAAATTAATCTTAAATTTAATACAATAAAGATTAAAGATAATATGACTTAGCGTTGTTAAGAAAAATGATTAATTGTGAATTAATACATAAAAATCGATATAAGACTTCAAAAAAAAGTACGTCTTGAAAAGGACTTGAAAATCAAGAGTGAGTAGCGTTCCTCAACTTTTCCTTTCTCCCACCTATGTATTCTTAAACTCTCTCCTCTTGAGCCACTGCTTCAACGATCTCATGACGCGCGAAAATTTAAGCAGACCAATTTTCCCACGATGTCGTGCTTGGCGACTAAATTAATCATTTGACAGTGACAGTAAATAACAGAATATTTTCAAATTAAAATTAGTACTTGAATTTTGACAAGCTTATAAAAAAACATCTATTTTTAATTAAAATTTTTTTATTTTTTACAGTATTATCAGCAAATAATTTAAAGTGGTCTTTGTGTGGTAGAAGTTTTCGACCATTTGTTGAAGTCAATTTATTAGGACCTGGTTTAGCTGATTTAAAACGAAAATATGCAACAAAATCAAGAAACAATACTTTATCACCTAAGTATGATGAAACGTTCAACTTGTAAGTTTAAATTTCATTTTATCATTATAAACTGTTTATAAAATCGGCTCATGTTTATCATTGTTATATGGAACTTTGTAAGTTCAAGTTTTATGATCATAAGTTACTATAATTAATTAAAAAATAAAATTTTCTCTCAAGCGAATATTTACTTTCAGGTCAAAACTAAGAAATGAAATCGCAGGTTATGTCTTTTCCAGTTATATAAAGAGTAATTGAAACTCCGTTTTTTTTTTTTTTTTTTTTTTTTTTTTTTTTTTTTTTTTTTTTAATTCAGCGTTCAGCTACTATGTGTTTTTAAGTTTTCAGAATGATGATTACTAAAATCAACATTCATTTTCTAATATGTCAATAAGATTTAAAAATCATATTAATAAATACTTAGTCCAGTAAAAATTCAAGTTTTGCACAAAGTTAGTCAAAAAGGTGTTTCATCAACGAGTCACCAGTACAGTAACTACACGGGGTGTTGCCTGCAGCTAGTTCCGCAAGCAAGCATCTTAAATTTGATTCATTATTCTAAACATTATTTTGTAATAAACACATTTACTTTATTTAGTTTTTTCTAAAACCCATCATGTCCCAGGATTTGGATTTATTTTCTGTGTTGGAGCTAAAAAATTTTTAATAAACTAGTCTCAATCAGCGCCCAAGCGCGCTTAATTTTTCATTTTGGAAGTAAACAAATGATAATTTTTGCTTTCATTTTCAAAAAAACATAAAACGATTAGAGGTTTAGGTCGAGGGACGAGGACAGGTACGCGAGCTGGTTGCGCCCGGGCTCAGCGTTGGTAGGTAGGAAATATACTCTGGGTGGTAAATAATAAGACGATGATTACGCTAATATATACGAGTATGTTTATTACTATCTCATAATTAATATCTATAGTACAAAGGGTCGATGGATACACCACCTTCTTGGGCGTTGGATGTACGGCTCACGATGTAACTTAATCGATATAATTACTCTTATCGGCTAAATAACAATAAATCTGATCGATGATCAGTCACGAATCTAAATCTACTTAACGTTCGATATCAATAAACTATTTACAATTCAAAGACGTGAGCGCACGCCACTGTGTGGAATCATCGCACACCACAGTGTCATGTCTCCGTCGGACTTTAGTTCACGTCTGCGACTAGGGCTGGAGGTCGCACCCTGCACAGCCAGGTTGGATGCATCTTCATAACACGCCGGTCACACGAACGATGGTGACCGGAGAAGAGCTCGCCTTCAAACGGCTGGTTTACTCGATTATATTCGCCTTGTCCAGACCAGAGTCAACGCACCCTCTAGGCTAAAATGTGAAGTTGCGAGTGGTGGGTGAACAACAGCTGATGCGTTGCTTTAGCATGGGCACGGATGAAATTTTTTTTTCAATAAATTCGTGGAAATTTCAAGTAATTGTAACGGGTTTGAAAAAAAAATATATTTTAATACCTAGAATATTGTAAAATCTCATAAAAATAATTCAAAGCCAGCCAAAGTTATTGAAATGCTTGAAAAAAATATTGAAATGCCGAAAGTGTGGTTATAGCATGTCTTTAGCTCGGGAGTTGTTGTGAAAATTTTTATGCGAGTGATAATCACAACTTTTTTCTTCACTAACTAATGCTAAGAGTTTGAAAAAATTAAAAACAATCATTTACCTACAGTTTTTAGAGTACTACAAATAATTTCAATGGATTTAAACATTATAACTATTTATGTTAAGTTTATTTGCTACTACTATCATAATAGATCATACTTTACAAAAAACTTTAAAAAAAAATGTAATCCTTTTACTAAAAAAAAATCCATGTTGAGATATTATGATTATGACTATGACTAAAACAGTCCATGAACAGCTTAAAAAAAAAGGCTTTTGTAATAAAATTTAAAAGCGTCTTAATTATATTTTTATTTTAGTTATAACTAAACTCGCATACAAGACTTAATAAAAATAATGACTACTAAATCTATTTATCTGTTTATAACAATTTTTGACAACAAAAAATTTATATGGATTCAAACATAAAAAGTTTAAGTTTATTTGCTCCTTCTGTCATATAGATCATACTTTACAAAAAATTTCTAGAAAAAAAAGGTAATGCTTTTGCTAATAAAATAAAATCCATATTAAGATATGATTATGACTTAGCAGTCATTATTTTTATTAAGTCTTGTATGCAAGATAAGTTATAACTAAAATAAAAATATAACTAAGACGCTTTTAAATTTTATTACAAACTATCCATTTAAATTATTTGTAGTACTCTAAAAATTGTAGGTTAGTGATTGTTTTTAATTTTTTCAAACTCTTAGCATTAATTAGTGAAGAAAAAAGTTGTTATTATCACTTGCATAAAAATTTTCACAACAGAGCTAAAGACATACTATAACTACACTTTCGGCATTTCAATATTTTTTTCAAGCATTTCAATAACTTTGGCTGGCTTTGAATTATTTTTATCAGATTTTACTATATTCCAAGTATTCATTTATATTTTTTCAAACCCGTTACAATTACTTGAAATTCCCACGAATTTATTGAAAAAAAAATTCATCCGTGCCCATGTCGAGGCTCTTAAGCCCACGTATAATCAACAGTGACGAGGTCTGCCACGTCACACTTAAAGTTAAAAATTTTTAAGACTAAATTCATCGCATATCGTTTGCAACCTGCAACCAAGTTCAGTTTGATATTTTTGTGGTTATCGCTTCAAAAACATGTTTTTAAAATAATAAAGATTCTCATTTTATTTTATAGAATTCTTCATTACCCCATTTATTGAAACAAAGTATTAAATTATTAAAAAAAATTATTGCAAAAAATTATTAATAACAAATTATTCAAAGTATTCAACATTTCAACTTAAACGCAATTCAAATTTTTGATGAAACGTTCTCAACCAATTAAATCAATTATGAAACTAAGACATTCGAACATGCTTCATTATTATAAACAGAGATCTTCGGAAAAGTCATAAAAAATAGTGTACCTTGCTATTTTCAAGTGTGCTGTACACGATGAAATAGTTTAAAAAACTCAAAAATTCGATTTTTAATTGTTAACTAACAAATATAAATCAAGATTTTAATAAGCATCTTTTTTTTTTACACATTTGTAAACATGAACGAAATTTGAAGTTTTTAAAACTTTTTTAATTTTTGTGCTGAGATTTTTCTAAACAAAATTATGGACAAAAAACTTCGGCTTAAAAAATGGCATGATAGCCAAAGGTGAAACCAACTTCAAAGAAATAATTTCGCTTAAAAATTTTAATGCTGAATCATGAAGCTTTTGAAAATTTCATAATTTATATTTTATTTCATTTTAATTTCAAAATCATACATATCATTAGTTTAAAATCAGACATACCATTAATGCATTTGTAAATTTTTCTGAATCAATATAGTTTTCAATGCATTGGATTTTTTTTTCAAAAAAAAGTGCAAACATAAAAGATTGCCTGCAATAGAGGCGTTCTTCGTGAGATCGAAAGCGATCTGATGTGATATCTCCGATCTTGATGAAAATTAGCATAAAGTTGGTGTTTGGCATATACATGAACGTGGTAAAATGATTTTTCATAAATCCGCTTATTTTCAAAATGGCGGCCATTTGAAAATTTGGCAAAGAAAAAAAAGATTGTTTTTTGAAATCTCATAACTTCTCGGGGTTTTAATCGATTTTGATGATTTGGTGGGTGATCGGAAAAAAACCTAAAGTTTCTGAAAAAATGATTAAAAAAAAATTCCCATCATGTATGCCAAAAAAAAGGAATTTTTTTTTTCAGCCAAAATTTGACCCCCGGGCACCCTTTTTATTTTTTTTGAAATATTTTTAATTAAAAGTAAATTTAATTAAGAAAATTTTAAGACCTTCCAAATGATGGTATGTCTTTTAGTTTCTGAGATATAATTTTTTGAAGTTGAGGTTACCGAGAATGGAGCTCGCGCGCGCTGCTGCTGCCAAGAGCACCATACTTGGTTTCGTGTATTGTTTATATTTATTTCTTCTTTATTATGCAACCGATAGGGGGCCTTTACTGAAATAGGTGATGATGAACAAAACCTTGCGATTAACCTTGAGTACTAAAACGTTTCAGCGTGCAAATCTTTGAATTTTAAGTTTAACAGTGAATTTTTCAGTTTTTGAAATGAGCAAGCTCGTAAAAAAAGTTGTATGCGCTGTAGTAACCCTTTAACATGAAGAATCATAAAAAATATGGCGTTACTCTTCGATTGGTTAAAAATGGTGTGAATAATATTTTAGTTTGTAATACTTGTAGAATATATCTCACGAACGGCAAGCGTGGTGTTTCTTTAAGTGTTTCAAGTTTGACGAACTTACCAAACCCTGACGACAATAGCGAAAGTTTAGAAATGCAAACGACTCAGTATGATTTAGAAAATGAAAATGAAGTTGCTGAACCAGTCACCGATGATGAGCTTTTTGAAAAAGAAATGGTGTCTGAAACTTTAATTTTAGAAATAAATAAGATTCTTGAGCTTTTAAAAGTTACTCCAATTTGCGCAAATGATCGTAAAACAAAAAAAAATCAACTGTCTAAAGTGCGTGAAATTCAAAATGCATTAAACGGAAAATTGAAAGAAATTTTTGAATTTCAAACTGATGATCCACAAGATTTACAATCACTTGTTAATGAAATCGAATCTAAAATTAGTCAAACAAATAAATCATCAGAAAAAATTAAATATTTGACTATGGCACCAATTACTTGGAGTCCTTCTGAGTTAAAATCACGCTTCTCAGTAAGCTATCACATGGCGGTAAAAGCAAGAAAATTACATGAAGAAGAGGGCATTGGTACCACTTCAAATCCGAGACCCGGTAAAAAGCTCGACACTAGTACTGATAATTTGATAAAGCAATTTTATTATAATGATGACTACAGCCGTGTGATGCCTGGTCAGAAAGATTATGTGTCGGTAAAAAAAGATGGAGTTCGAGTGCACTTGCAGAAGCGTTTATTATTAGGAAATTTGAAATAACTGTGTTATGCTTTTAAACAAAATAACTCTGATATTAAAATAAGTTTTTCTAAATTTGCTGAACTTCGACCATCGGAATGTATTTTAGCTGGAGGCAAAGGCACTCATTCTGTTTGCGTTTGCAAAATTCACCAAAATGTGAAACTTATGATTGCTGGAGCTCAGTTCAAAGAATTAAACGATGATGAAATCTCTTTTTTACAAGATTATAAATCAATTCTTCCAAAAATTGTATGCAATCCTGCCACTCTTTCTTGTTACTCAAATGAGTGTTCAAATTGCCCCGGAGTAACTTGCATAAAAAATTTTTTAAGGGAGTTATTTGATAAAAATTTTATTGACACTGTGACCTACAAAAAGTGGACGTCAACAGACCGTTCTAATTTAGAAACGCAAATAGATAGTATTGATGAATTTATTGAAAAATTTTGTGTTGAATTATTAAAACTTTTACTACACGACTTCGTTGCAAAGTCACAAAGCCAATACTTGGGTGAACTTAAAACGAATTTGGAACCAGGAGAATTCTTACTTGGTGTAATTCGTACTTGGTGATTTTGCGGAAAACTTTTCATTTGTTATTCAAGATGCAATCCAAATGTATCATTGGAATAATGCTCAAGCAACGCTTCATCCCAAAGTGGTTTATTATCAGAAAGATGACCAGTTACTTCACGAATCATACGTCGTGATTTCTGATTGCTTGCAACATGATGCTATCACTGTAAATTTATTTATAAAAAAGTTTATTGAACAGCAAGTTAAAACATACACTCATTAACAAAATTAAATATTTTAGTGATGGAGTGGGTTCACAGTATAAGAACAAATCAAATTTCATTAATCTTACTCATCATTTTAAAGACTTTAAAATTAAAGCTGACTGGCATTTTTTTGCAACTTCACATGGCAAAAGTCCATGTGACGGAATCGGTGGTACAGTTAAGAGATCAGCTACCAAAGCTAGCCTACAACGTCCTGTTGGTGATCAGTTAACTGCTCCGTTATCTCTTTACGAATGGGCCAAAGAAGCGCTACCTAATATGACTTTTATCTATAGTACTGAAGCCGAGTATGAAAATCACACAAAATATTTGAAACCACGTTTTGACAAAGCCAAACCTTTCCCTGGATCAAGAAGTTTCCACTGCTTTATTCCTATGAATGAAACGAGAATTTCTTGTAAATCTGTTTCAATCTCAGATCAATCTCAAGAATTTGAAATTCAGAAAAAAAAGAAAAAAAAGGTGACCCCTCGATTGAAAACAAAAGCTTTTAATGGAAAACGTGGGCGAAAATCCACCGCGTCTCAAAAAATTGCAGCAGGCAACGGAAAAAAACGATCAAGACGCAATCAACCCTAATTTTATTTAACATGTGAAGCCATTTTTGTATTATTAATGTTGATGGAAGCCTGACGAATGAACTCTGTAAACAAAATTTGACATAAATTATAAAAAACTTACTTTAGCAACAGATTTTTCATTTCGCTTTGTATAAAAACTGCAGATACTAAAAATGTTCAAAATACTGTAAATTTGAACATTTTAATTAACAAAGTCGTATATTTAAACAATTTTAAAACACAAAAATCAATATTTTTTGAGATACAATGGTTAAACTCTATGCCGGAAAGGCTTTAGTAGTATGGTGCTCTTGGCAGCAGCAGCGCGCGCGAGCTCCATTCTCGGTAACCTCAACTTCAAAAAATTATATCTCAGAAACTAAAAGACATACCATCATTTAGAAGGTCTTAAAATTTTCTTAATAAAATTTACTTTTAATTAAAAATAATTCAAAAAAAATAAAAAGGGTGCCCGGGGGTCAAATTTTGGCTGAAAAAAAAAATTCCTTTTTTTTGGCATACATGATGGGAATTTTTTTTTAATCATTTTTTCAGAAACTTTAGGTTTTTTTCCGATCACCCACCAAATCATCAAAATCGATTAAAACCCCGAGAAGTTATGAGATTTCAAAAAACAAGCTTTTTTTTCTTTGCCAAATTTTCAAATGGCCGCCATTTTGAAAATAAGCGGATTTATGAAAAATCATTTTACCACGTTCATGTATATGCCAAACACCAACTTTATGCTAATTTTCATCAAGATCGGAGATATCACGTCAGATCGCTTTCGATCTCACGAAGAACGCCTCAATACAGACATTAAACCTTGATTAACAAAAATAATTTTGAGATTCAATAAAAAATCATCATTATTGCTATTGTATGGTTTCAATTATAATAAAGTTCTAGATTTACAAATAAGTTTTTTTTCTATAACACCCAATCTTTCTAACTTTGACTTTGTAAAAATCAATATTTGATGAAAAACTATTTAAATTTGAAAATTTGCAACCTTATGTTATTATGAAAATATGACAAAGACTCGAATAAGTTGTTGAATAATCTTGTTTATTAATACTGGGGGGGAGGGGATAGTGATGCAAAATGACGAGGACGGTCCGGGACCGTCATCGTCTTAGGGACCATTGGAAAAATCGCGGATGGTCATTTTTCGTAAAGCTCTTGAAAGCTCCAAAAAAAACTTGCACAAGTTCAGCAATTTTTGGTTTTTTTACTGCAACTGATACTTTTTTGAAGATTACCAAATCATTTATGTTATCATAAAATTTGATATTTATAATAGTTTAGTATATATAATTTGATTCCCTCATCTATCGTACATGAAACCCAAATATTTAACAGTTTTTAATAACTTTTTTTGCAACCAAATTTGTTTCAAACTGATGAAATTAAGTTATTTATTTAAAACCAATATGTATTTTTAATTTTACATTTAAAAATTAAATTTTATTAAATAAATAATTTTACATCATCATCTATCTAGATGCAAAGTGACCGTCGTGGGACGTCTCGTCATTGGGACGGGACGAAAAAATTAAGGACCGTCATTCTGGCATACAAAAATGCCAGCTTTTTGCGACGGTCCCAAGACGGTCGTAAGACCGTCCAAATGACCATTGACGGGACCGATTTTGAAAAACGTCGTCATTTTGCATCACTAGGAGGAGTGTCCCCTGGGATTCCAATTTTGATGGCGGTAACTTTACCTAAATTTCTCACGATTTTTAATTGCTTTAATGATAATTTCATTCGCAATCCATGGACAAACGTTGGAAATAATAAACCTTTTTGCTGTCAGTCGATTTTTTACCAATGATTTGATGCTTACGGGAATGTTATTGATAAACACTTGTGTCATCTCGTTGACTAAATGCTTCGAGATTTCTATACTGTTTACTCACACGCACACTCTGTTGTTGTTAATCCTGGAAATAGATAATAAATTCTTCATTCTGTCTGCGACCAACCGGAACACTGTACGATCTTCCGCTTCCAGGATACAGCTCTTTAAAGTTGTCAAAAGTCTTTTACGGAAATATTTCATTTGAAAAAAAATTTATCGCTGTTTTTTACTAATTCTGCTGGCATTTTGAAATGAATGGGCCGATTTTCACGCGGTTTGTTGCATTTGAAAGAAGAGAAAAAAAACTATTGGAAAATGTCAAACTTTTTTACTTTTCATGTCTTCGAACCGATGTAGCAGGTAATTAGTTCTGAACATATTCATTTGACTTTGTCCAAAAAAGCTATTTTTTTTTTGATATTTTTTACTTTTTTTGGTGTCTACTTTGAGTTTTTATAGAATAAATTTTTTATATTTGAGTTTGAGTCATCACATATTTGTGAAAAATAACACTCTAAAAAAATAAAAAAAACAACCTTTTTCGACTTTGGAGCCTATTTTATTGATATAGCATGCTTCAAACAATATTTTAAATAACATCTCGTTGTAGCTGAAGTCAAGAGCTTTTCAACGGTATAAGATTTAGTATGAAAAATCCTACTAAATCTAAAGTCACAAGCTTTTAAAGATAAAAAAAAGTGTACCACATAAACTGTAAACCTGAAATATGTCTAAAACTCATATGTTTGTTTTAAAAAAAAACCATATGAATGAAACTGTCTTTTAAGGAAGCTCATGCGTGCTACCCCATATCAAGTGTAGGCCCTGCGGGTGCTTCAAATTTTTTTAAAATAAAATTTAATAAAAAAGCTGTTAAAATGGTTGCAAATGACTAAGCTTTGTGCTTTTTAAGTTTAAAATTTAAAATTAGCTATTTGAAGCTGCAAAAAGTCAAGTTTAGGCCATAAAATTGAGGTTAAATCACCTGATTTTGCAGTTTTTGATTTTTTACATAAAAAGTAGCCTGGCTCCCTACTACTTTTATAACTTTTAAATGATCTTTGATGAATTTTACGTTTTTGTGATTTTTTTTTACCAAAAAAAGCGGTTCAAAAAATTGTTATTTGTTTTTTCGCTTTTTCCCCATAAGGCTCTGTGTTAAAAAAAAAAACTTTCAGTGAATTTTTTCTCGAAAATTGGCCTGGCTTCCTAATAAACATTGAATACAAAAGTTGTTGCTTTTTGTTCAAAGAATCTCCTGGAATTTTTTCAAACAAATCGAGCGGTTAGATCAAAATCGCATGAGCCTCCTTAACCTCTCAAATTACAAAAAAATCAACTCAATTACTAAGATTTGTCACAATTTTTGGCTTATTTAATTTTCCCATAATACCTCAATTCTCAGAATAATACTTATTTGCAGAAGAAAAGAAGGGACTTGTATTGAAAATAAACAAATAATTTTACTGCCGCGTATATATTTTTATTTTCAGAGTAAATTTACAACATTTAAAAAGAAATCTAAAAATTATGGAAAAGTTTCCTTTCTTACTTATGTATAATTTGACTAAAGAGGAGTATGTACCAGAAATAAAATTTGTCCAATAAAACTAAAGAAAATTTAAACTTTTTTTTGTCAAACGTAAAAGGGTCATATTTTAAAAATTTATTAATTTCATATTTTCTATAAAGAACTCTCAATATGATTTTTAATAAGTTAAAAGTGGCGCTTAAAGGTGGTTGGGATTTTTTCATGTCTTGTCTGCTATGGGCAGAACTTATGCGTTGTCTGCTGCAGATCTGCAGAGTGCAAAAGAATTCGTTCTGAAATCTTCGTAATATTTTTTGAGACTGTTATTTATTATTTTTCAAGATTTTTTTTTTTTTTTTTTTCAAGTTTGATAGATTTCTTTCTTTTAAATGCGCAGAACAAATATTAAAATTGCTAAATTTTTTATCTAATTACAGTATTTCAAAAGTTTTAAGTGTAGAATGAGGAATAAATTGTTCAGAACATTCGCAGTCACTTGCTACGTACAGGCACTTATTATCTAAAAAAATTTAAAATCATCAAATTATTTTTGAACGAAAATTTGAGGTTAAAAAAACAATTTCAACTTGCCTTGCTCCATAAATAACTAGAAAATATTTACAAAAATAAACGAAAAAAAGTTAACATTTCATGAAAATTAAACTTTTTATTGCTAAGCAGTCCGAATTTTCACATTTATTGCTCTCCTAAAACTAACAACCAATCGACTTTACATTAAAATTCTTGGCTTTCATGTCATATTAGTTTTATCTCTTGATAGACGTTTTTAGAATTCTCAGACTTTCCGAATCTACCAAACTTGAAAATAATAATAAAAAATCTCGAAAAATAATAAATAACAGTCTCAAAAATATTACGAAGATTTCAGAACGAATTCTTTTGCACTCTGCAGTCTGCAGCAGACAACGTATAAGTTCTGCCCATAGCAGACAAGACATGAAAAAATCCCAAACATTTTTACGCGCCACTTTTAACTTATTAAAAATTATATTGAGACTTCTTTATAGAAAAGATAAAATAAATAAATTTTCAAAATATGACCCTTTTACGTTTTGTAACGGGGTATTTCTTGAGAAAAGGGCCTCCCTTAAATAATTAAGAGAGTTTCCCGGGCCCTCCCGTTACAAGGAAATTCTTTTCAAAAATAAATGGGGGAAACACTCCTTAATCTGGGGTCAGGGTTTCCACGAAGAGAAAACCTCCGGGAATGGTTGGTGAGCTAGAGAGAGAAGAAATAAATTATTACCAAAAATTTTAGGTTAAATTCATTTTATTCTTGTATACGGAAAATCAAGGCTACAATTACAAACAAATTTAATTTGAGAACAAAGGAATATAATTGAAAATTTTGTCTACAAAATGGCGGGATGCCACGTAAAGGAAAATCGCATTTATTTATTGTTTAAGTGTACGCGAATAAATTTTTATTCATAAAAACCGCAACAAAAAACAACAAAAAAACATGCTTTTCCAACTTTCCAATAAATAATATAGAAATTCTTACTTCTACCCAAATTTCCTATTTCCAAAATGGCCACTTCAATTACTCTCTCTTTTTTTTTTATTTGCTTTCCAACTCTCAATGTGCAGTGGATTAACCCAAGTTTTTTTTTTTTTTAATATCTGGTATCAACCTAGCTGTAAATAAAAAGAAATGTCTACAACTCAAAAAAAAAAGAAAATCTCTTAAAACAAGTCTACGGAAAGAAGAACTTAGAAATTTTTAAATCACACTCTCGAAAACACTACCTCACACTGTGGCTACTGAGAACAGAGTGACGCTCCCCGCGTCTCTCTGACTCGACTTCCTTCTTCACCATCCCCTCCAAACACTCTCAGCCAATCAACACAAATTAATCTAATTAATCCTCATTCACACTCGCGGAACAGTCATATGTCCACCAATCAGACACATTCACGCCACAACACCCAATCACGCTCCCGTCTACAATCTTCCGGTGGCGATCGCCACGCCACCTATAGTACGCGCGAAAATCCGAAATAAAGAATAAAAATAATGCACACGAGGCACTCACCGCGTTAACCTATTCCTCGCGCACATACTCTCTCTCTCGCTCTCCCCCATACGCACACATAGTTCGATTAGATCTGGAACTTCGACAGCAGACACATCGCAGCCCGTGCTCCTCTTGTTCTATTGAGTTACGAGTGTTTAACAGATCGGTCATAGTTGAATTTGTTATTATATTGTTTTTAGTGCCTTTTGTTGTTATTTTATAAACAAAAACAAACTGTGCTATCGTAATATACATTTAAACTCAAATCATAAATAGTTCATTAAAGTGAGGTTAGGGCGAATTTTTGTCGGGTGAAGTACCTAAGTAGTGTCTACATATAAGTTTCGACCACTTGGTGAACACAGAGTAAAATCGCGCGAATTTTCAAATCCGTGTCAGTGACTACATTTAAACTCACATTGTGAACACAGTGCAAAACCGCGCGAATTTTCAAATCCTGATTGGTGACACACATTTTCTCTGCTGGTAATAGTGTCTGAATATGACACTGTGGACCGACTATTCGGCGGTCTCCATCACTTGCCTGCTCACGCAACACGCTGTGGTCTGACCATTCGGTGACCATAATCACTCGCCTTCTTACATACCACAATGTGGTCTGACCATTCGGTGACCGCGACTACTCGCCTCCTTTACACCACACTGTGGTCTGACCATTCGCTGACTGTAACTACTCGCCTGCTTTCATACAGCACTGTGGTCTGACCACCATTAGCCAGGTTTTTTCTACTTTTTCTTGTTATAAAAAACTCGGACGCCCAGCGATATTGAGTTGTATAGCTTGGGGGTTAATTTTTTTATTAATTTATTTGTTTATAAAAAACTCGGACGCCCAGCGTTATTGGGTTGTTTAGCTTGGAGGTTAATTGTTTATTAATTTTTTTGTACATAAAAAACTCGGACGCCCAGCGTTATTGATTTGTATAGCTTGGGGGTTAATTTTCTTATTAATTTATTTGTTTATGAAAAACTCGGACCCATCGTTATTGGGTTGTATAGTTTGGGGGATAATTTTTTTATTAGTTTTTTTATTTATAAAAAATTTGGATGCCCAGCTTTATTGGGTTGTTTAGCTCGGAGGTTAATTGCTTATTAATTTTTTTGTACATGAAAAACTCGGACGCCCAGCGTTATTGAGTTGTTTAGCTTGGAGGTTAATTGTTTATTAATTTATTTAATTATAAAAAACTCGGACGCCCAGCGTTATTGATTTGTATAGCTTGGGGGTTTATTTGTTTATTAATTTATTTGTTTATAAAAAACTCGCGTTTTTTTATAAATAAAAAAACTAATAAATAAATTATCTCCCAAGCTGTACGACCCAATAACGCTGGGCATCCTAGTTTTTTATAAATAAAAAAACTAATAAAAAAATTATCCCCCAAGCTATACAAATCAATAACGCTGGGCGTCCGAGTTTTTTATAAACAAATAAATTAATAAACAAATTAACCCCCAAGCTATTGTAACGGGCGCGTGAGGAAATATGCTGAATTCAAATTTTATTTGAATTACAGCACGCGACCGTTAGAAACGCGTAGACGCACGGTCGGTAATGAGGCGACAGCGCCACCGGCCGAGTTGCGTCACTCTAGTCTTAACCGCGCGAGACATCACACGTGTGTTGAGAATCCGTTGTACGTTTGATAAAGAAAATTAATTTGTTAGAGATCGCGAAGTTGTACGTGGTCGACGTCGCGATTGTTGTTATCGGTGTAGTGTTGTTTGTGGAGTTTGGGTTGTCTCGTCCTCGAGTTGTCACTCGAGCCGGACGAGGTAGTCGTCCAGGAAAAACTCACAGCAACCGGCGTTCGGCCTTCGAAGGCATTCTTGGCCCAGTGGGGGCACACAGGATTGCGTAGTTCAATCGAGCGCAGGTGCACCTGAATAATAGTAAGTCTAATAAGCGTCTATTAGAAATTAATTGTTTCGCGTGCAAGAGTGTGTTTGTCGGAGTACCGAAGTACTCAGAAAATCTTCGCCTTTGTTGTTTTGGCGCGCTGCAGCTAGCAGCCGAGCGAGAGAGAGTGTGTGCGTGCGTCGGTGTGTTAGTAGCGACCACAACACAACCGGCGAACTTTATTTTTGTAAAATTAAATTTTGTCGTATCAAGACTTAGAGTCATTCGGGTTAAATTGTTTGTAAACAATAGTGAATAATGAATTTAGAATGTTATGTAATTTTTGATTTCTTTTATTTTAGGATTAATTAAAATTATTAAAAATTTACATTTAACATTTGATTTAATTAACCCGTGTTCCTGCGATCGGTCCTCGTAGACTCACGCCACTACCGACGAAGGAGAGCAGCCGCGCCGCGTAATAAAAATATTAGTTCGCGTACGCGTCTTCCCTCCTCTTTTCAGGTATTGAGAGAAAATCGACGAATTGTCGTGTGCACGAGAAGTGCATTTTTGTCAGCAAGGCGGAGGAGTGCAGAGAACGAACTTCGTGGGTTCTCGTGCAAATCACGATCCTCGTAAGAATTAAATTCCTTAATTCGAGCCCTGTGACAATTGGCGCCCAACAACGTGTAGGTAGTTAATCGAGACGGAAGTCTGTTTGTGTGAGTGATTGCAGGTGTGCGCTGTCCGGCGGGGGGTTCAAGGCCGGTCGGCAGATAGGATTTTGGGAAGTGTAAACAAAGGCGAAGAGCTTGCTGCTGCTATAGTTTATAGCGTAGCAAGCGGGATTTTGTTTTCTTTTCCCTGTAAATTGCGTGGTAGAGTACGAGTGCTTGCTGGATTTTTATTGAGACCATTAGTTATTTTATTTATTATTTTTTTTTTGGGAAATTGAACAACTCGAAGTTGAATTCACGTCGGAGTTATTTAATTAAACCGTGTTGTCATACGGTAGGTTTTTTTTGTTTTTTTTTTAAAGCATGACCTGTTGATTTAACTCCGACGCGGATATTTCGAGCTGTGTTTTTTTTTTTGATTTTGGTTTGTTTTTTTTAAAAAGCAAGTACTCTACCACGCAGAACCTATACGTGACGGTAGCGAGAGTAGAGCGCTAAATAATATTAATTTATTGTTAAGTATTGTAAAATATTATTTTGCAGGCAGGTTGTTATCGACTAACGTTCGTTAACAACTGCATTTTATATTTCTGAGTGGAAAATCGGGTTTCGACACGGGTTGAAACAGTTGATTTTTTTTATTTTTTTTGAACCTTGTGGCTTCAACGGGTAATTCGTTTTTTAGCCAATCGGGAGTTTTTGCTAAAACCAAGCGTGGTTGGTGGGCCTTTTGGTCATTTCGGATTGTTAGTTGAGACCGGTGGATCAAGTTGTTTTTTTTATTTTTTTTATTTTTTTAACATAACTCAGAAATATAATTGTAATTTGTTATTTGTAAAATACTGATAAATTAGAGAGTGTAGAAACTGTCACGTGGGTTAGGTTACCGTTTTATTTGTAAACCAGGTAATGCAGGACGCAGCCATGACGCAAGAGCTTGCGAGGGAGGATTTGATCTTTTCATGGATCGCGACCGAAGGGGCAGACGTCGTTTCTGAGGCTTTAGAGGAGCTTGAGCTCAAGCCTGGAGGTACGTTGATGGAAAAAAGTGGTAGGTTGCTGAAATGGTTGTTAGGAAATTATTCAGCAGAGGACTTTCTCGCAACCGAGTCCGAGGATGAGGGCGAAGTCAAAATCAAGCGCGAAAGTCTAAGAGCCACTTTCATAGCAACGACAGTGTGGGAGAAATCTGGGTCGACAATAATTGACCCAAATTATACCACAAGTGGCGCACACCCCTTGGCTGTCCTCATGGACGAGGAAATGGTCCGAGAGGCAGCTTCGAGAATCCAGGAGGAATACTCGAATATCCAGGTGCATGACCGCAATCAGGAAGGTGGAAATCTGGCGGGTCATGCACAACCGAGCCAGGTCGAAGATATTAACGCCGAAGTGCTACAAGCCGTGAGGTCGGTAGCGGAAGAACTTAAGGCGTTGAGAGAGACGAGTGAGGACACCCGAGCCAGGTTGGCAGCTGTGGAGGCTGATAAGTACCGCCAGCCAAATCGGATCCGGGGGCCGGGAGGCCCGGTCTCCTCGACAATAAGGCCGGAGATGCAAAACTCGCTAAATGACTGCAGTATGTCGACTGACGGTCAATTACCGCATGCTAGAGTCAACTTCGGTGAGACATCTGTGCGAGACGCGAGAGATAGTTCCAGCCCTATAGTCGCGAGACTGGACAGGGTACAAAAACTGGAACAACAAATTAAGGCCTTGCAAGCCGAACTCGATCAGTTGAGGAGCCATGGGCAGACGGCTGATTTAGCCACTCAGGAATCAATCCAGGCTCAAGGCAACCCGATGAAGCCGGTCGACGTCGGCATAATTGTTCGAAGGTGGAATATTAGATTCAGTGGCGATAGTGAATCTAGTATTGAGCAGTTTTTATTGCAGATAGAGGAATACAATAAACTCGCTGGTTTGACCGGTTCTCAATTATTGGATGCATTACCAATGATGTTGACCGGTGTAGCAGCCACATGGTTCCGCAACGTGCGGGAGACGATCCAGTCATGGGAGGCTTTTTGCCAAGAAGCCCGCGAGTGGTACGGAGTGGGAGACTACCAGCAGACCGCAAGGATGGAAGCAACGACACGAACTCAAGGTGAAAACGAGCCAGTGCGGACCTACTTGACATGCTTGCAGTCTTATTTGCTAAAAATTAGACCGATACCGACTGAGAGGGAACAAATTGACTTCATGTTAACGAACATATTACCTAGATTACGCAGGCAGATCAGGCGTGAAGAGGTTAAGTCAATTAAAGGCTTATTAAGCCAAGCAGTCGAGATCGAAAGAATTACTAACATGGAGTTAGTGTATAAGCCACCACCGTCACCCTCTACGTCAGTTTGGCCACATCTGGCATATAAGGAAGAGAAGACTAATAAAAAACCAAAGGTCAACATAGCCGCAACGGATATGACAGGCAGGTCTGCCGACTCTACGGTTATTAGCCTTCTTGAAACGATAGCAAACAAGATCCAAGCTAAAAGCAAGAATTATGGGAAACCTCAGGGCCCGAGGCCCCAGAATTCATCGAAAGCCAGACCTACCAAACAACGACGTAAATCTGAGGACGACGGTAAGGCAAGAAGCCCATCACCAGGGCAGAACAAGAGAGGTGATAAAGATAAAAAGGCTGATAGACAGGAAATACCGAGGTGTTTTCATTGCAAGCAGCTGGGACACATAAGACCAAATTGTCCCGAACGCCCGGGAAACGCCAAACCGGCGGAGTAAAAGACATTGGCACTTACTCCGCCGAGATACCGGCCAAGTCATCACTCGGAGATGGCAATCAGGCATGTTCAGTGGATCAGGAAGATTCTGAGCAGACAGGAGATCCGAACGAGCCAGCAGAAGATAACCTTGATGTGGAAGGCAGATGGTGGATGCCAGTTAATATAGGTGACTTCTGCGTAAGAGCATTATATGATCCCGGTGCATCACGCACGGTAATGGGATCAACAGCAATTCAAATTGCTTCAGCATGCAACAGAAAAATCGAGGCATATTGCGGTAAAGGAGCCAAAGTGGCAGACGGCCGCAGATGTCCAATTGCTGGACATGTTGTTTTACCTTTTGAGGTTGCCGGGGTAACTCGGGATATAAAGGTAGCTATTCTGACACGTCTCGACGCGGATTGTTATTTAGGTACAAATTTCATCCGTACGTTCGATACCGTGCTAGATCCCGCAACGAACAAGCTGGAGGTAAGGATAGCTGGGAAGGCAATTGACCTCGAAGTTGCAGCTGTGTCAGACACCGAATTGACGAGTTTGGCGTCAATTGGGTTAGCTGACGTCCGTTCGGAAGAATTGGAAAGGCTTAATGAAGTGTTAGATCGAGCCATTCCGGAGGCTGATGGGCCATTAGGTTATACAACGTGGATAGAGCACGAAATCGACGTTGGTGACGCTAAGCCTATCAAACAACGGTACTACCCAGTCTCACCAGCGGTGAAACTGGAAATGTACGAGCATGTTCTACAGATGCTAGACGACGACATAATCGAGCCTGCACCGAAAAGTGGCTGGTCGTCACCTGTAGTGATGGTGAAGAAAGAGAACGGTAAGCGACGTTTTTGTATTAACTTTAAGAAAGTTAATTCTGTCAGTAAAAAGACAGAGGCTTACCCTTTACCATACATGGACGACATTTTACGCAAGCTGAAGAAAGCTAAGTATATTTCGACCATTGATTTGTCATCGGCTTATCACCAGGTTCCTTTGAGTAAGAAGTCGAGGCCGATAACGGCATTTACAGTACCTGATTTAGGCACTTTTCAGTTCAAAAGGATGCCATTCGGGTTAGATCAGGCTGGCGCCACCTTCCAACGCCTGATCGAAATGATAATAAGAGAATTCGGACCTTATGCTTATGCGTATTTGGACGATATCATTATCGTTACTGAGGATTTCGAAACACATCTACGAATCCTCGAAGCCATTTTGAAAAAGCTCAGGGAGGCAGGTCTTACGGTGAATAGAGAAAAAAGTAAGTTCTGCCAATCTGAAGCGAAGTACTTAGGCGTTGTCGTTAGCCGTGACGGAATTCGACCGTGCCCGGAAAAAGTCGAAGCCGTTTTAAAATTCAGTGTACCGAAAAACCGTAAACAATTAAAAAGGTTTTTAGGCATGGCCTCGTGGTATAGAAAATTTATTAAAAATTTCGCCACGATTGCAGAGCCACTGACACGGTTAACAAGCACGAGAGTGTGCTACAAATGGGACGCGGAACAACAGGACGCCTTCGAGAAGGTTTTAGTCTTGTTGGCGTCTGCCCCGGTGTTGGCTAGACCCGACTTTACCAAACCGTTTACCATACAAACGGACGCCTCGAATACTGGTATTGGAGGCTGCTTGACTCAAACCATTGATGGGGAAGAACGAGTCATCGAGTACTTCAGTCGAGTCTTAAACCCGGCACAACGGAATTACAGCGTGACAGAACGAGAATGCCTAGCCGTAGTTGAGGCAATCCGGAAATTCCGTTGCTACGTCGAAGGATTTCAATTTCACGTAGTGACAGATCATAATTCACTTCGGTGGATAGATAGGTTGAAGAACGTAACGGGCAGATTAGCGAGATGGTCGCTAGAGCTTCAAAGCTACACTTTTACGACAGAGTACCGTAAAGGGTCTCTAAATGTCGTGCCCGACGCGTTGTCACGCATGTATGAAGAAGAGGATGAACCTACCGTCGCAGCCGTAAGCTATCCTGTCGGAGAGCTGGACGACTGGTACTTAAGCAAGATAAAAGCCGTTCAAAGAAATCCTGGCAAGTTTCTCAGGTGGAAAGTCGTGGCAGACAGGTTATATTATTATAAGTCTGACGACTTGATTGAACAGACGGTAGGTGATGACGATGCCTGGAAATTGGTCGTACCGTTGTATTTACGTCATACAGTAATACAAGAAAAGCACGACGAGCCGTTGGCAGGGCACTTGGGCCGAGATAAAACCTTGAAAAGGGTAGCTCAGGAATTTTTTTGGCCTGGCATGTACAAAGACATCGAGGCATATGTCAAATCATGCCAAACCTGCCAAATGCAAAAGGTCGAGCAACGACTACCGGGAGGCCTCATGGGCAAACGGGCAATTGTAAGACCATGGCAAGTCGTATCGGGCGACATATTAGGCCCAGAAGCAGAAATGGACACAAATACGTGTTAGTTTTGACGGATTTGTTTACTCGATGGGCAGAGGTAACACCGTTAAAACGGGCTGAAGGTGAGGCCATTTGGGATCATATCTGGCAAGACGTGATTTTAAGATGGGGTCAGCCAGAAAAGTTTTTATCGGATCAAGGTTCGGAGTTTAAAAACCATGCAATTGACGACAGATTAGTCAAGCTAGGTATCGAGCATGAAAACTCTCCGACGAATAATCCTGAGTCTAACGGCCAAGTTGAAAGGCTAAATCGGACTTTAAAAACGATGATTCGGTGCTTTATTGCAGAAAACCAGCAAAGTTGGGATGAATTATTACCCGAGCTAGTCTGTGCATATAACAGGGCGGAACACTCAGCCACCAAAATGAGTCCGGCCATGTTAAACATGCTACGACAACCGAGTGACTGTAGCGTAGTCAACAAAGGATTGGCAGATGAGCTGTTACAGAAGTATGAAGAATTGGCCCTGGAAGAGTGGAAGAAGAAAGAAGAGGGGGCGGTTATTCTTCGTAGTAAGGCTGGTGAAAATTCTCGCATGCAGCAAGACAGGGCAGCGGAGCATTATGACAAGCGGCACCGCGAGGTTTTCTTTGAACCAGGAGACATGGTTCTAAGGAAAAATAAAGTCCTGTCGAACAAAGCCAAAGGCTTCACAGCCAGTCTGGCACCCAAATACTCAGGTCCGTATGTAATTATAGAGAGACTTGGTAGTAATACGTATGCGATGAAAGATAAGTTTGGCAACGAAATTCAGCCAGTAGCAGTTCAACAATTAAAGAGGTGGATCGGAAGAGAAGACCTGGAAACTTCAGCTGAAGAAAGTCAGACACCGAGGGATGCGTGCGAAAATCCTGAAGCTAGCGAGCATCAGGTAGCGTGCGAAGGCGAGCGAGATCTGAGCAATCTAAACGGGCCTGATCATCTGGCTATGGCGGATGATCAAGCCAAACCGGTTGAATTGGCCCCCGCGAAAAGGGGCCGAGGTAGGCCGAAAGGCTCCCGAAAAGGAGGGACCGTCGTATTGGCTTCGCCATCACCGCGGAGAACTCGCGCGCGACCGAAAGCAATCTGATTTCCCTGTTCTTATCCTTCCCTTTCCTACTCTGTTTCAGGAATGGCTGATCAATACTCAAGAGAGGACTTAGTCCGAATAATGGACGAGGAGGTTAGAAAAGGGGTAGTACCACCACCTCCTACCAAAGAAGAAGAGGATAAGTCAACCACTTCTTTGACTAGTGCAATAGGGGCACTACAAATAAACCCTAACGGTGACGCATCGTCGAAGAACTCAACATCCACTCCTACCTTAGATGATTGGAATAAAATGTTGGAGGAACTTCGGGAATGCCGTGACTGGTCGGTAAAACAAGAGGCATATGAGCACGAGACTTTCCAAAAGTTTTACCGACTGAAAGAGGCCTGGCAAGGACCATTACCTGCTACGATGGTATCTTGGAACCAACTAGTTATAGATAGAGAGTCTGATCTGTTAGACATCCAGCAGCGCCGAACAAATCGCAGACAATTGCGAGAGAGGGAAGCCAAGGCGAAAGCCGAACAGGCCAGGTTAGAAGCCTTAATGGAATCAACGGCCGAGCAGAGGAGAAAGTTGAGGAAAGAAGCCCAGAAAGCTCAACGAGATCTTTTCTTCGTCTCGATCGAGGCCCAGAAGGCAGCGGCGCACATCGAGAACCGCAAACCAAAAGAGCAACAACGACGCTGTCAAGATTGTGGTTACCCGGGAGTCGCTGATCCAAGACTCTGTCCAGGAAAGGCAAACCATCGCCGTGGCGGCTAGAAGCCAATAGTATGACTAGGTAGTCATTCGGGTTGGCTAAATAGCCATTCAGGGTGATTAATAAACCCACTGTACAGAGTGATAAATAAAATATCAATTACCTAATCACAGTACCTTATTCATTCAATCCTTATCTCATCCTCGTACCATCCCAACTCGCTTAGGTCGCGTTTCGGGTAGATATCGATGCGACGAATCCAAGGATACGTCGAATCTGGTCCGGGGGTGTAACGGGCGCGTGAGGAAATATGCTGAATTCAAATTTTATTTGAATTACAGCACGCGACCGTTAGAAACGCGTAGACGCACGGTCGGTAATGAGGCGACAGCGCCACCGGCCGAGTTGCGTCACTCTAGTCTTAACCGCGCGAGACATCACACGTGTGTTGAGAATCCGTTGTACGTTTGATAAAGAAAATTAATTTGTTAGAGATCGCGAAGTTGTACGTGGTCGACGTCGCGATTGTTGTTATCGGTGTAGTGTTGTTTGTGGAGTTTGGGTTGTCTCGTCCTCGAGTTGTCACTCGAGCCGGACGAGGTAGTCGTCCAGGAAAAACTCACAGCAACCGGCGTTCGGCCTTCGAAGGCATTCTTGGCCCAGTGGGGGCACACAGGATTGCGTAGTTCAATCGAGCGCAGGTGCACCTGAATAATAGTAAGTCTAATAAGCGTCTATTAGAAATTAATTGTTTCGCGTGCAAGAGTGTGTTTGTCGGAGTACCGAAGTACTCAGAAAATCTTCGCCTTTGTTGTTTTGGCGCGCTGCAGCTAGCAGCCGAGCGAGAGAGAGTGTGTGTGTGCGTCGGTGTGTTAGTAGCGACCACAACACAACCGGCGAACTTTATTTTTGTAAAATTAAATTTTGTCGTATCAAGACTTAGAGTCATTCGGGTTAAATTGTTTGTAAACAATAGTGAATAATGAATTTAGAATGTTATGTAATTTTTGATTTCTTTTATTTTAGGATTAATTAAAATTATTAAAAATTTACATTTAACATTTGATTTAATTAACCCGTGTTCCTGCGATCGGTCCTCGTAGACTCACGCCACTACCGACGAAGGAGAGCAGCCGCGCCGCGTAATAAAAATATTAGTTCGCGTACGCGTCTTCCCTCCTCTTTTCAGGTATTGAGAGAAAATCGACGAATTGTCGTGTGCACGAGAAGTGCATTTTTGTCAGCAAGGCGGAGGAGTGCAGAGAACGAACTTCGTGGGTTCTCGTGCAAATCACGATCCTCGTAAGAATTAAATTCCTTAATTCGAGCCCTGTGACACTATACAAATCAATAACGCTGGGCATCCGAGTTTTTTATAAATAAATTAATTAATGAACAATTAACCCCCAAGCTATACAAATCAATAACGATGGGCGTCCGAGTTTTTTATAAACAAATAAATTAATAAACAAATTAACCCCCAAGCTATACAAATCAATAACGCTGGGCGTCCGAGTTTTTTATAATAAAATAACTACTTTCTACTTTTCGTCGACTCATATCTCTCGCCTTAACTATGTCAAGTAGAAAAACTGAGTGAGCGCGATCCAATGCTCACATCCACATATGGGACAACTGTGGAAAGGGTTTCCACACTTCGTGTGCCAAACTTGCTACAGTCAACCTTGAAGGTTGCGAGGGAGTGAATCCCTCGTAAATTATTTTTCTTACCTGGCAGTGTCAGGTCACCTGGGAAACAATGAAATAATTAAATTGTTTGTTTACTTCCCCAGGTGATAACCATGCCACTTTCTCGCGCAGCAGAAGCCGACCACGTGGCGACGATCGCCGTCGGCTGGACGCTGCTGTTGCAGCAGCACGAGCACCCGGCGCGCGCACGACACACACACACACACACATGTTCACCACCCGGGAAGGCTCTCCCGGCCCAGGGCGCTCACGTACCCACACACATACACCACTCCATAATCGGAACCACACACGGGTTCCGATTCTCCGTTGGGGAGTTTTCGGCGACGGAGGAGGTGCGCGGCGCGTGTTGGCAGACGACGCAACTGCGTCGCCAAGCGCGTGCGCGCACGCTCACCACAATAGACACGGGCGTGAGTGAGATTTTTTTTTTTGTATTGTGTACGTTGCGCGTATGGGGGAGAGCGAGAGAGAGATTATGTGCGCGAGGGATAGGTTAACGCAGTGAGTGCCTCGTGTGTATTATTTTTATTCTTTATTTGGATTTTCGCGCGTAATATAGGTGGCGTGGCGATCGCCACCGGAAGATTGTAGACGGGAGCGTGATTGGGTGTTGTAGCGTGAATGTGTCTGATTGGTGGACAAATGACTGTTCCTCGAGTATGAGTGAGGCTTAATTGGATTGATTTGTGTTGATTGGCGGAGAGTGTTTGGAGGGGATGGTGAAGAAGGAAGTCGAGTCAGAGAGACGCGGGGAGCGTCACTCTGTTTTCAGTAGCCACATAGTGAGGTAGTGTTTTTTGAGAGTGTGATCTTTAAATTTCTAAGTTCTCCTTTTGTAGACTAATTTTAAGTTTTTTTTCTTTTTTTTCCCTTTTGAGTTATAGACTTTTTTTTTATTTTATTTACAGCTAGGTGGATACCAGATTAATAAAAAACTTGGGTTAGTCAGCTGCAAAATTGAGAGTTGGAAGCAAATAAAAAAAAAAAGAACAAAAGAGAGTAATTGAAGTGGCCATTTTAAAATAGAAATTTTTGGGTAAAAGTAAGGTTTTTACATTATTATTCTATTAAAATTTTATAAGCATGGTTTTGTTTGGAAAATTTGGATATTGGTACGCTGACTAGAAAAATTTTGTCATATACTATTGAAAAGTCTTGTATAAATTCGATCGAGTTTTTCTTGGCGCGGCGTCGTTACCCGCCATTTTGTAGACTACTCGATAGTTTTGTTCATTTCCTTTGTTCTCAAATTAAAATTTATTTTTTTTGTAATTGTAGACTTGATTTTCCGTAGACAAGAATAAAATTGAATTAACCTTAAATTTTTATAATAATTTATTTCTTCTCTCTCTAGCTCACCAACCATTCCCGGAGGTTTTCTCTCCGTGGAAACCCTGACCCCAGATTAAGGAGTGTTTCCCCGAATTATTTTTAGAAAGAATATCCTTGTAACGGGAGGGCCCGGGAAACTCTCTTAATTATTGAGGGAGGCCCTTTTCTCAAGAAATACCCCGTTACAAGGTAAGCCTGGCAAGGCCTGTCCTCCCTGCATCACTCAAGCTACTCCTCCTTCCCATGGAAAATACAACTCACGCGCCCGATCGATATCATCCTCGTCGAATACTTCAGCACACTCTGAGCCGAAGGATACCGCTGCGAAGGATGATACCACTCTGAAGGAGGCTACCACCGACGAAATGCTGAGGACGATTCTTCACGAGAGGAAGTCAATGAGGGATACCAATAGGGAGCGCTTTGATGGAATTGAAACCAAGCTGCAGGGACTAGATGCAATCCCCGTCCTGGTCAAGAGAATGGACAACGCTGAGTCGGAGCTTGAAGTGGTTAAACGCGAGCTTGCGGAGATCGAGCAAACACTTGAGTCTTCAGCCGATGTTTCTGCTGCACAAAACCCGGAGCTTCTCAACAAAGTCTAGGCCCTTGAAAAGACTAACGCCGAGTTATCCATGCGTCTCATACAAGTCTCGACCCACGGACCTTCGAACTCGTCTGATGTGGTGATCGGCGGCCTTACGGTTCCTCCGGGTGCCTCGCTAAAGGCTCTTGTTCATTCGGTCTTAAAAACTGTGTACGCGGACATTGACTCACGGGATATTATCTCTGCTCGTCTGCTTATTAGTGAGATTGCTGTTAAGACAGCCCTAGACGGCACGACGACAGCTGCACCGCACGCACAGAAGGATAAGACCAATGAAAACCCTGGAACGTCTACATCTACATCTATTCACCAAGGTCATACTCGGTGATTTTAACGCGGACCAGCTTTCAGACTCCCCTGATGCGAATTTTGTGCGTAATTTTATTGAGGAGAACTCTCTGTTCTCGGTTCCATTTGGGCCTACACACCACACCTCTCACTTGGATACCTGGCTAGACCTATTTCTCGTTGACGCACTTGACACTGTGACTGACTATTGGAAGACAGAGACCCCTTTCATTGCAGGACATGACCAACAGACTGTTACCCTTGACATTCAAACCCCACAACTTTTGGCTAATGATTTTACTTACAGGGACTTTAAATCTGTAGATGCTGGGGCTTTGAATAAATTTTTGTTTGACTGTGACTGGTAAGTATTCACGGATAAGTCGTATTCACTTAGTGAGAGGGTTGATTGCTTGTATTTTAATCTTAATGCTGCTCTTGATATCTTCGCTCCCCTAAAAACCCTCAAACAAAAGAAGAATCGCCATCCGTGGTTTACTACGTACCACCGGGACCTATTGACTGAAAGAGACAGACTCCACAGACGTTACCGACGCTCAAGACTCGATATTGAACTGTTTTTATACAGACAGGCGCGAGATTTTGCACATGAAAGGATCGAGTCTGCGAGACTTGATTACTATTGGTGTAGGCTCAAGGACATCACTGATCCTCAGCAGCTCTGGAAGGAACTAAGGCGACTTGGTATGTCTTCCGGAGTGGATTCTAATTTGGGCGGGTTTTCAGTGGAAGATCGTAATGCTCACTTTGCCTCTGTTTCTTTTGATAGTATGGCGCCGGATCTCTCTCTCTTTCTGAATGACTTGGGAAGAGAGGAAGATCATGGTGGCTTCGCGTTTGTGGATGTGACGTTGGACGAGATAGCACGTGCTATCAGTCAGTCGACATCCCAGGCAGTGGGCATTGACTCTCTTCCACAGAGCTTTATTCAGTCAGCTTTTCCATCTATTGGTCCTTTCATCTGCAAGATCTTTAATGCTTCCCTATCGACTTCGACTTTCCCTGAGCAGTGGAAGAGGTCAATAGTGATCGCACTGAATAAAATTCCCTCTCCGTCTTGCCTGAATGATTTTCGTCCCATCTCCCTGCTCAGTTTCATGTCGAAGATACTCGAGAGGCTTGTCCATAACCAGATTTTTACTTTTGTTGAATCGCAGGGTTTGATGGACGATTATCAGGCAGGTTTTAGGGCGGGACATAGTACACAGACGGCACTGCTTAAACTCACGGACGACATTCGAATCGGTATGGACAGGAGACAAATGACTGCGCTACTACTTTTTGATTTTAGGAAAGCCTTCGATTCGGTCTCGCACGTAACATTGCTCAGGAAGCTGCAATCTCTGGGTTTTTCGCATGGGGTTTTGAGGTGGGTTGCCTCTTATCTGACTGGCCGCTCGCAGGCGGTAAGAGCGGAGGACGGCACTTTTACTTCTTTCCGTACCCTTAATAAGGGTGTGCCTCAGGGCTCGGTGCTGGGTCCTCTGCTCTTCCTTCTGTTCATCGTTGATATTGCCCATGGCCTTGGCCCTGATGTCTGCTATGTGGTTTATGCGGATGATTTGCAGATTTACGTGCGGGGCCGACTTGAGGACATGCATGCCACGCTGGGAAGACTGAGCCGGGGTGCTGAGCACGTCGCTGACTGGGCTGCCGCCAATCAGCTGGTACTGAATGATAGTAAGACCAAGGCTTTGGTTTTTGGGACTCCGTCGTATGTCAATATCTTTAATGAATTGGGAATTCATGACCTGCAGTTTGGCGGCTGCACTGTCCCGTTTGTCCCCTCAGCGCGTAGTCTGGGGGTGGTGCTGGACTCTCAGCTGAGCTGGAAGGACCATGTTCGTTATGTTTCTCGGAGAGCCAATTCTCTTTTGTACCGTCTTAACCACTTCAGACGCAGCACCACCTTTCAACTGCGCAAGCACCTTATACAGACCCTGCTCTTTCCTATAATTGACTATTGTTCACTTGTCTACTGTAATATCTCGGGTGAGCAGGATCTCGTATTACAGCGCTTGCTCAATCGTGGGATCAGGTACATCTTTGGGATCAGGAAGAGCGATCATGTCACACCTTATAGACGTGAGCTCGGCTGGCTTCGGGTGGCGGGCCGCAGAGATTATTTTGCTGCCTGCTTGCTCTATAGAATCCTGCACACAGGTACTCCGTCTTATCTGGTGAATTTTTTTGTTGAAAAGCTCAGCTCACGTCCCTTTAGGTTGGCTAATCCGCATGCACTTGATGCCTTGATTGTCCCCTCTTTCCGCACTAGATCTCTGGAGCGATCCTTCCATGTATCAACTACCTACTCCTGGAATACCATACCCCCAAATATTTGCCAATCTACATCCTTCACTTCATTTAAACACCTCATCAAATCACACATCTTTTTTACCGAGGGAGAAGATTAAGTTTTTTTCTACACTGTTGAACTCGAGATCTGTATGGAATAAATGTTAGTTTGTGATTCTTGGAGTGAATACTAATACTGTTGAGACTGATGATGTTACCCTTGTTTCTTTAATTGATTGATTGTATAGTATACCATTATATTCATTTATTACTTTTATTACTTTCATTGTTTTTCATTGTTTTTATTATTACTTATATTATTGATATTTTATTCTATCTTATTTTATTTTATTATATTTTATTTTATTTTCATTTTTATATTATTTTATATTTATATTGAAATTATATCCTAATGTAGAACTTTGTTTATAATCTTATGTATTTTGTACAGCATAATGTACATTTAATAAACGCATCAAAATCAAATCAAAATCAAATCTCGCTCTCCCCCATACGCACACATTGTTCGCGCAACGTACACAATACAAAAAAAAATAAAATCTCACTCACGCCCGTGTCTACTGTGGTGAGCGTGCGCGCACGCGCTTGGCGATGCAGTTGCGTCGTCTGCCGACACGCGCCACGCACCTCCTCCGTCGCCGAAAACTCCCCGACAGAGAATCGGAACCCGTGTGTGGTGTATGTATGTGAGTGTACGTGCGCGCCCTGGGCCGGGAGAGCCTTCCCGGGTGGTGAACATGTGTGTGTGTGTATGTGTCGTGCGCGCGCCGTGTGCTCGTGTTGCTACAGCAGCGTTCAGCCGACGGCTACCGTCGCCACGTGGTCGGCTTCTGCTGCGCGAGAAAGTGGCATGGTTATCACCTGGGAAAGTAAACAAACAAATAAATTATTTCACGGTTTCCCAGGTGACCTGACACTGCCAGGTAAGAAAAATAATTTACGAGGGATTCACTCCCTCGCACGTTTGACAAAAAAAGTTTAAATTTTCTTTAGTTTTATTGGACAAATTTTATTTCTGGTACATACTCCTTTTTAGTCAAATTTTCCATAATTTTTAGATTTCTTTTTAAATTTTGTAAATTTACTCTGAAAATAAAAATATATACGTGGCAATAAAATTATTTGTTTATTTTCAATACAAGTTCCTTCTTTTCTTCTGCAAATAAGTATTATTCTGAGAATTGGGGTATTATGGGAAAATTAAATAAGCCATAAATTGTGACAAATCTTAGAAACTGAGTTGATTTTTTTGTAATTGGAGAGGTTGAAAGAGAGTTTCATTCATATGGTTTTTTTTTTAAACAAACATATGAGTTTTAGACATATTTCAGGTTTACAGTTTATGTGGTACACTTTTTTTTATCTTTAAAAGCTTGTGACTTTAGATTTAGTAGGATTTTTCATACTAAATCTTATACCGTTGAAAAGCTCTTGACTTCAGCTACAACGAGATGTTATTTAAAATATTGTTTGAAGCATGCTATATCAATAAAATAGGCTCCAAAGTCGAAAAAGGTTGTTTTTTTTATTTTTTTAGAGTGTTATTTTTCAAAAATATGTGATGAAAACGACTCTAAACTCAAATATAAAAAATTTATTCTATAAATACTTAAAGTAGACACCAAAAAAAGTAATAATTATCAAAAAAAAAAAATAGCTTTTTTGGACAAAGTCAAATGAATATGTTCAGAACTAGTTACCTGCTCCATCGGTTCGAAGACATGAAAATTAAAAAAATTTGACATTTTTCAATAGTTCTTTTTCTCTTCTTTCTAATACAACAAACCGCGTGAAAATCGGCCCACTCATTTCAAAATGCCTGCAGAATTAGTAAAAAACAGCGATATATTTTTTTTTCAAACGAAATATTTCCGTAAAAGACTTTCTTATTCACAGAGGGCACCAAAAATTTTTTGGAACTCAAAATTTTAGGAAACTTTCTCTTTTTATACCAGAAATCGATGAAATAAATTTCAGAAGGATTTTAAAAAATCGGAGATTTTCCTGCATTCTTAACGTGGACGGCCTTATTTTTAACGAATCAAAAAACTGAAAAACTGAATAAAAGTAGTATATTATTTTGATATAGAGATCAATATTTCGTTGAGTATCAATTTTTCATAGCAGGTGACCCAATTTTGGCTGCAATTTAAATAGTTTTTAGTCAAAAAATAATTTCAAAACATTTATAATGAACGAAAAAGTTAAATGTAGCGTGTATATTGTTAATAAAAACACTAGTTTAGCACATAAAATGTGTCAAAAGTGTATGCTTTGGAATCAACTAAAACCCCAAATCCGCACTACAATAAGTATGGGAGCTTGTTTGGAAACATATGAAGAGAAGATTCCACATATTTTTAAGAGAAAAAAAAGGTCGAAACTGTTCAAAAATGCGTGTGAAAATCGTAAAAAACGCGTTTTTTGTGTTTTTTGACAACTTTAAGGATGATACTGCATTTCCCTTTATAAAAGATAGCTACCGCCATCTTGCGTAAGATTTTTATTCGTAAGCTGATAGGTGAAGAAGTTTTTAAAATATTCGAAAAGTACATTTTGAGGTTACTCTTATTGTTTTTTCCAATGCGCGCTTGAAGCGCGCTCAGAAGAGCTACTCTATAGATGAAAAATCGAATTCCAACTTAAAGACTTCAGATCGTACAGTTTTGTTCAGAAAGAGCCAAAAATATTTTTCTACAAAAAAAAAAAAATACCTTCCCAAACTAATTATTGAGAAAACAGAGATTTAAATTTATGTCTTATACACGGGCGCTTTAGATACCTCTGGGTTAAACCTCAAAAACTTTGAACTCAATTTTCTCAATAACAAGTTCGGTTAGGTACAATTTTTATTGCAGGAAAAAATTTGTTGGCTCTTTCTGAACAAAACTGTATGATCTGAAGTCTTAAAGTTGGAATTTATATTTTTCAAGTTTAGAAATGCAGTATCATCCTTAAACAGCTGCATCTTGGAAGCGGAAGATCGTACAGGGTTCTGGTTGGTCGCAAATTTTTGTTTTTTCATAAAAAAAATTAATTAATTTTTTATTATGCACAAAAATTTAGCCTAGAAAAAGCTATGGTCGTTTGAAGATACCTGCAAATGAGCAAAAATAGCAATATCTGCGTAGGACTGTATTATTATAAAAATAACCAAACTATGTTGTAAGAATATTTTTACAAAAAAGCACTTATTTTAAACAAAATTTTGCCGCAAACTAGAGGTTGTCCTTCTGTGCGTTGATTCAAAGTGGTGCTGACATCTATGCTTATCTTCAGTAAGAGTAGATGCCTTTGGAACTTCCTCCCGTTTCCAAAATTTTTGTAGAGTTTCATTGAGTTGAATTTCAGTGGCGCAGTGAAGCGAGGCAGTGGCGATCCTGGATGAGTCATGGTCACCTGACACTTCACCGGTTAGCAGCCAACTAAGGTGAGATTGTGTTGCTATGGGCATGTTGGGCTCACCCTTTATGACCTGACCCAACATGAGGCGGCTGTAGATTGATGACCCCAACAAAACATCAATGTGAGAATCATCCATGAAGTGTGGATCTGCAAGTTATAAACCATTGATATGATCCAATCCTGGCAAACTTCCTACCCTTGGTTGCACGTAGGAGGATATAGTGGGGGATACTAAGGCTTGGACCTCGCAGCTGTAGCCAGACTCAAACCAAGGACGAATCAAGAACCGAGCTACCCCTGTTGCAGACATGACTGTCTGACCATTAACAGCCTTTATAGGAATATGTACCTTTGCTTGCTTCAGTCTCAGCCGCTGACAAAGTGAAGTAGATATCAATGATGGCTGGGAGCCATTATCAATGAGAGCTTGAGCAACAATCTGAACGCCATTGGGACCTTCAACAAGAATCTTCGCAGTAGCACACCAGACTTGAGTATTCGAGAGACTGAAGTATTATGAGTTGAATTTATACCACCATTTGAATGTTGGAGTGTATTTTCCATGTGAGCTGAATAATCACTCTGCTGACTGTCAGCATTCCCGGGTTGGTCACTATGGAGAAGCGAGTGATGCTTCTGCTTACATTAGGAGAAGCTTCTGAGAGACTTGAAGTCATTTACGAAGTGTGAACCTAGGCAATTGAAACACTGGCCACTATATGAAGCGATGGATCTACTCTCGGATGCTGATTTTAATCTAAATGTCTGACATTCATAAATGTTACTAGCTCCAGTGCAACAGAAACATTTGGTGGACTTCTGGCTTGAATCTGACTTTTTGGAGGCTTGAATATGGTGTGAAGCCTGGGCAGATGTACCTCGAGAGCTGGAGGTACCTTTGTCATGTGCTACCTTTGAATTATGGCTAGCTTACTCGATGACTCCATAGACTCCAGGGTGAACACTTGAGATTTGATGAAATCCTTGAGCTGTTTCACTGTAGAAGGATTTTCACCATGCTTGAGGTATCTCTCCCAGTCACGTCTTGTACTAGGATCAAACTTGTGAACAGCCTGGAATGTGATGATGTCATCGCACTGCTCCACTGAACGTTGAAGAGCTTGTAAACTGTCCAATGGGTTGAAGATCTCCTTGGCTAGCATCTTTAACTCACCAGCCGAGTCAACTTTCATTGGTTTGAAAAGAAATCTGACAGGTGTGTGTTCACCAGCCTATTGAGGTTGTCATAGTAATTGACAAGATCAGTCCAAGCCCTTTCATAATTATCATCTGTGACTGTGATGCCCTTGATCATGTCCAAGGGTTCATCGGCGAGGTGTGTCCTCAGATAATAAAACTTCATGACAGCAGTCATATCTGTTCTGCGAAGGATAAGAGAGCGAAACATATCCCTTAAATTTGGACAATCCGCGTGCCTGCCAGAGGATTTAGGAACATCAATTTTGAAGAAGCGAAGAAACGCTCAGCTGAGTCTGCCTACTTAATTGATCTTGCACTTGGGATGGAGGAGCTGCTTGTTTTTCTTTCTTATCGAGTTCCCTGATGAAGTCAGCATAATCACCCTTTCGCTGATAGTAACTGTCTTCTACCAGATCAAAAAGATTGGTTGTGAAGTATAAGTGGTTCTTGTCTAGATCCGGCAAATTGAGAATGGCTGCAGATTTTTTTGGAATTGTGCCACATATTTTTCCAGGGCCTCCAACCTTACTTGAACTTGTCCTCTCGTCTTGCCTTCCTCTCCTTTTTTGCAAAAATTGTCAAAAGAGTTGGCGACTTTCTTTTGTAACTCTAATTGCGCTTGATGCCACTGGTCAAGTGTTCCTGTCATGTTTATGTTAACAAATATGCACTAGGGCGATGCAGCATAAGTTTTACTGAAAGTGGCTGTCTGTGAGGTGAGTATGAAGAGTTAAACTGATCAGAATACTTGAGTTGATTAACGTTGGTGTGGATGTGCAACAGTGTTGAATGAAGAGAAAAATAAATCCTTGAAGATTTAACTCGTTCTTGAGCGTTTGAACTTGGGGAAAGCTAGCTTGAAGAGGAATCCACACTGTTGAGAACATTGAGCTTTCGGTGAAACCTTGAGATAATATACTTTAAACTTGAGAGAGGCGTTGTTTTGCTACTTGTGCTACGCAATGGAGCACCACAATTAAACAAAACAACTAATGTCTAACATTTATACAGCGTATAAATTCGCAACTCTCAGCTGAGTGAGCGCACGCAAATGGCCACAACATTACACGAACAAAGCTTTACTGTGCCCGAGGCAGACAAGATGGCGGCGCCTCGAGAACTGCTAGTTGTGAACTTTTAATCTTCCCAAAACCACCACATCCGGGCTGCGAAGGACCAAATAGTGCGGAGGAGTGGTTGGGGTGGTTCAGGTAAATTAAAAGAGTACTTTATTTTTCAACTTAACTATTTATTGGGGGGTTTTTAATACATCGGGCGAGCGAGGGGTTTTCGCATCGCACGGGATTTAACCTCACTAACGCTTCGACGCACGTGTGGCAGCACAAGCGCTTCTTCTTCTCATCGCACTGCGTGATTGGCCAGTCAAGGCCCCGCGAAGGGCATTTGAATCCTGAACACCACACAAATCAAAAATTTCACAAAAATATTGCAATCTGTATTTGTAACATAATGGTATCACAGTCACAGACAGCTAGTAAAATTTTAAAAATTAGTTCCAAGCCCAGTGTGACGAATTGGATGCCATAACATTTTCCAAAGTAGCAATCGAAAAGAAAATAAGACGAGTGCTAAAATGTCAAAAAGTAACACAAAAGCAACCAAAAAAAAATCTAGACAAAAAAAATTTTATTTGATCAAAAAGAATGTATTGGTTGAAGAAATTAAACATGCGCTAAGTTCTTTTCTGCGCATAGTTTTGAGGAACTTTTAGAGGATTACCCGCACCTATGTATTATTAGTTAAGCGCAGACTAAAAGGAGTCACAACATTCGATGAAAAAATTATATATTACAGAATTAAAACTCATCGTTTTTAGTAAGACGAAGACGAATATGCTCTTAAAAGTGTATAATAGGTAGCCTTGAGGAAAAATATCTAAGAAGAAAAAAAAAGGATAGTGAATTATAAAAAGTGAATAAATTTAGCTCGTTTGTTTCTTAAGTGTATAGTTGTATATTATGCATCTCCACAGGAAACATATTGATATAAAACGCATATTAATGCATGATTTAGCGTGATTGTCAATGCGTTATATTGAGTTAGATCGCATAAGAACGCACAGGAGACACTCACTTCCTTCCCGGATGGTGGTTATGTGTGTGTGTGTGTGTCGTGGGCCTGCGCTGCTGTGGCAGCATTCAGCCGACGGTGGCCGTCGCCACGTGGTCGGCCTCAGCTGCTCGTTATCGCGGCATGGTTATCACCTGGGAAAAGTAAACAAGTTAATCATTTTTGTCATTTCCCAGGTGACTTGACACCGCCAGGTAGGAAAATAATTTACGAGGGATTCACTCCTTCGCAAATTTTTCGAATAAAACCTAAGAAATTGTTATTCAGTAACCAGTATTCTTGCGTTCGATCCTCTAGCTCGCGCCCACTACCGAAATTATTGAGTAGTCGCACCAAGGTGAGGTAAATCGTGAAGGGATTTATTACCGCGGACGGACTTTTTTCCCTATTTCAATAAGATTGTCAGCGTGAAGCCGACTGCAGTAACAAATAGAAGCCAAATCGCTAAGCAACGGACCGTCGTGGGTTGTATTCTAGAGTCCGCATTTGCTCGTTCGAGCACTATAACAGTTTATCTCAAATTTGTCTTTTATTTATTTTGCTACTGGACGGGAGTTCCCTCTCAGACTCCGTATTATTTTCCACTTGAAAATTGATTAATTGAAAACGAATCCAATGTGATCCGATCCCAATGCAATCCAATCTAATCCAATGCGATCCAATCCGATCCAATGCGATCCAATGCGACTCGATGCGATGCGATCCAATCCAATTGAATTCAATATAATTCAAAAAGGTCTATCGGAGTCGAATACGATTTATTATATAATCCAAAGCCAACATTCAGTCAAATTAAATTAAAAAAAGGGATTCCCTCAAGCTCAATGCGAAACAAAAACATCGAATAGAATGCAATGAATAAAAAGTGATGAACTGAAGCCCAATCTAATTCAACAGTATTCAGGAGATCCAATCCAATCTGAAATAATACGACGCAGTCTAATTCAATGCATCATGTTCCAAAGTGGTACATGTAATTTTCAAAATTATTACGCTGCGATCCAATCAGATATATTTTTAAGCAATGCAATAAACAAATAATTCTATTTTGTTAAATGCGATCGACTGTAATCTTATGCGATCTAACTCAATACAACGCATTGACAATCACGATAAATCATGCATTAATATGCGTTTTATATCAATATGTTTCCTGTGGAGATGCATAATATACAACTGTACACTTAAGATACATACGAGCTAAATTTATTCACTTTTTATAATTCACTATCCTTTTTTTTCTTCTTAGATATTTTTTCTCAAGGCTACCTATACACTTTTAAGAGCATATTCTTCTTCGTATTACTAGAAACGATGAGTTTTAATTCTGTAATATATAATTTTTTCATCGAATGTTGTGACTCCTTATAGTCTGCGCTTAACTAATAATACATAGGTGCGGGTAATCCTCTAAAAGTTCCTCAAAACTATGCGCAGAAAAGAACTTAGCGCATGTTTAATTTCTTCAACCAATACATTCTTTTTGATCAAATAAAATTTTTTTTGTCTAGATTTTTTTTTGGTTGCTTTTGTGTTACTTTTTGACATTTTAGCACTCGTCTTATTTTCTTTTCGATTGCTACTTTGGAAAATGTTATGGCATCCAATTCGTCACACTGGGCTTGGAACTAGTTTTTAAAATTTTACTAGCTGTCTGTGACTGTGATACCATTATGTTACAAATACAGATTGCAATATTTTTGTGAAATTTTTGAATTGTGTGGTGTTCAGGATTCAAGTGCCCTTCGCGGGGCCTTGACTGGCCAATCACGCAGCGCGATGAGAAGAAGAAGCGCTTGTGCTGCCACACGTGCGTCGAAGCGTTAGTGAGGTAAAATCCCGTGCGATGCAAAAACCCCCGCTCGCACGATGTATTAAAAACGCCCCAATAAATAGTTAAGTTGAAAAATAAAGTACTCTTTTAATTTACCTGAACCACCCCAACCACTCCTCCGCACTATTTGGTCCTTCGCAGCCCGGATGTGGTGGTTTTGGGAAGATTAAAAGTTCACAACTAGCAGTTCTCGAGGCGCCGCCATCTTGTCTGCCTCGGGCACAGTAAAGCTTTGTTCGTGTAATGTTGTGGCCATTTGCGTGCGCTCACTCAGCTGAGAGTTGCGAATTTATACGCTGTATAAATGTTAGACATTAGTTGTTTTGTTTAATTGTGGTGCTCCATTGCGTAGCACAAGTAGCAAAACAACGCCTCTCTCAAGTTTAAAGTATATTATCTCAAGGTTTCACCGAAAGCTCAATGTTCTCAACAGTGTGGATTCCTCTTCAAGCTAGCTTTCCCCAAGTTCAAACGCTCAAGAACGAGTTAAATCTTCAAGGATTTATTTTTCTCTTCATTCAACACTGTTGCACATCCACACCAACGTTAATCAACTCAAGTATTCTGATCAGTTTAACTCTTCATACTCACCTCACAGACAGCCACTTTCAGTAAAACTTATGCTGCATCGCCCTAGTGCATATTTGTTAACATAAACATGACAGGAACACTTGACCAGTGGCATCAAGCGCAATTAGAGTTACAAAAGAAAGTCGCCAACTCTTTTGACAATTTTTGCAAAAAAGGAGAGGAAGGCAAGACGAGAGGACAAGTTCAAGTAAGGTTGGAGGCCCTGGAAAAATATGTGGCACAATTCCAAAAAAATCTGCAGCCATTCTCAATTTGCCGGATCTAGACAAGAACCACTTATACTTCACAACCAATCTTTTTGATCTGGTAGAAGACAGTTACTATCAGCGAAAGGGTGATTATGCTGACTTCATCAGGGAACTCGATAAGAAAGAAAAACAAGCAGCTCCTCCATCCCAAGTGCAAGATCAATTAAGTAGGCAGACTCAGCTGAGCGTTTCTTCGCTTCTTCAAAATTGATGTTCCTAAATCCTCTGGCAGGCACGCGGATTGTCCAAATTTAAGGGATATGTTTCGCTCTCTTATCCTTCGCAGAACAGATATGACTGCTGTCATGAAGTTTTATTATCTGAGGACACACCTCGCCGATGAACCCTTGGACATGATCAAGGGCATCACAGTCACAGATGATAATTATGAAAGGGCTTGGACTGATCTTGTCAATTACTATGACAACCTCAATAGGCTGGTGAACACACACCTGTCAGATTTCTTTTCAAACCAATGAAAGTTGACTCGGCTGGTGAGTTAAAGATGCTAGCCAAGGAGATCTTCAACCCATTGGACAGTTTACAAGCTCTTCAACGTTCAGTGGAGCAGTGCGATGACATCATCACATTCCAGGCTGTTCACAAGTTTGATCCTAGTACAAGACGTGACTGGGAGAGATACCTCAAGCATGGTGAAAATCCTTCTACAGTGAAACAGCTCAAGGATTTCATCAAATCTCAAGTGTTCACCCTGGAGTCTATGGAGTCATCGAGTAAGCTAGCCATAATTCAAAGGTAGCACATGACAAAGGTACCTCCAGCTCTCGAGGTACATCTGCCCAGGCTTCACACCATATTCAAGCCTCCAAAAAGTCAGATTCAAGCCAGAAGTCCACCAAATGTTTCTGTTGCACTGGAGCTAGTAACATTTATGAATGTCAGACATTTAGATTAAAATCAGCATCCGAGAGTAGATCCATCGCTTCATATAGTGGCCAGTGTTTCAATTGCCTAGGTTCACACTTTGTAAATGACTTCAAGTCTCTCAGAAGCTTCTCCTGATGTAAGCAGAAGCATCACTCGCTTCTCCATAGTGACCAACCCGGGAATGCTGACAGTCAGCAGAGTGATTATTCAGCTCACATGGAAAATACACTCCAACATTCAAATGGTGGTATAAATTCAACTCATAATACTTCAGTCTCTCGAATACTCAAGTCTGGTGTGCTACTGCGAAGATTCTTGTTGAAGGTCCCAATGGCGTTCAGATTGTTGCTCGAGCTCTCATTGATAATGGCTCCCAGCCATCATTGATATCTACTTCACTTTGTCAGCGGCTGAGACTGAAGCAAGCAAAGGTACATATTCCTATAAAGGCTGTTGGTGGTCAGACAGTCATGTCTGCAACAGGGGTAGCTCGGTTCTTGATTCGTCCTTGGTTTGAATCTGGCTACAGCTGCGAGATCCAAGCCTTAGTATCCCCCACTATATCCTCCTACGTGCAACCAAGGGTAGGAAGTTTGCCAGGATTGGATCATATCAATGGTTTACAACTTGCAGATCCACACTTCATGGATGATTCTCACATTGATGTTTTGTTGGGGTCATCAATCTACAGCCGCCTCATGTTGGGTCAGGTCATAAAGGGTGAGCCCAACATGCCCATAGCAACACAATCTCACCTTAGTTGGCTGCTAACCGGTGAAGTGTCAGGTGACCATGACTCATTCAGGATCGCCACTGCCTCGCTTCACTGCGCCACTGAAATTCAACTCAATGAAACTCTACAAAAATTTTGGAAACGGGAGGAAGTTCCAAAGGCATCTACTCTTACTGAAGATAAGCATAGATGTCAGCACCACTTTGAATCAACGCACAGAAGGGACAGCTCAGGTCGCTACGTGGCCAAACTGCCTTTCAAAATTTCTCTGGACCCAAAATCTCAAAATCTGGGAGACTCTTACACTCCAGCGCTCAGGATGCTTTACCGGATGGAGAGCAGATTCGACGAGGATCAAGATCTCAAGCTAGTATATGGTTCATTCATGGACGAGTACGAGTGACTTGGCCGAGCGACTTGCTGGGATCTGAAGTCATCGATTCTGAAATATACGTGGACGGCGTGCTGTCCGGAGCACACTCGATCTCAGAAGCACTCCAAAAACAGCGAGAGACGCTCGACATACTCAGGCTTGGAGGTTTTCCACTGCGCAAGTGGCAAGCGAATGACCCTCGCATGCTCAACTGGCTGCCTTCTCGATTGCTGGCATCGGGAGATAAGGCTTTGTCAGACGTGGAGTCTGTCACCTCCATCCCTTGGCTTTCCTGGCAACCCCGGGAGGATGTCTTCACGGTTCAGGTGGATTGTATTCCTGTCAGCTGTCTGGTAACCAAACGCACTGTACTCTCGAAGATCGCTCGCATCTTTGATTCCATGGGTTGGCTCACGCCAGTGGTCATCACAGCAAAAATCCTGATGCAGTCACTCTGGCTTCTCAAAATTGACTGGGACACTCTGCTGCCAGAAAACATCGTCAAGGACTGGTTATCTTGGGGATCGGGTTTGAAACATCTGCTTATTTTGAAAATACCGAGATGCTCTCACTATCGCCCTGACACCAGAGTTGAGCTGCATGGGTTCGCCGATGCTTCAAAGCGTGCTCATGGTTCGATGATTTATCTGAAGGTCGTTACCGACACTGAAGTTTTCGTCTCGCTACAGTTGGCAAAATCACGAGTCGTGCCGATCAAGACCTTGACAATTCCAAAGTTGGAGCTGAGTGCCGCTCATATGCTGGCCAAGTTGGTGCATCACTACCTTGAAGTGGTGCCATATGAAATTCGGAGTATGAACCTCTGGACTGACGCAAAAGACGTGCTCTACTGGCTAAAAGACCACCCTACACGTTGGCCAGTGTTCACCGCTAACAGGTGTGCGGATATTCATACCCTGGTACCAAACGCACAATGGCGGCACGTTGACACCAAGAGTAACCCAGCTGACATGGCTTCTCGAGGCGTGGAACCACATCAATTTCCAGACCTCAAGTTGTGCCGGGAAGGCCCTGAGTGGTTGAAAGAGCGGAAGTCTTTCGGGCCTGTTAAGAACGAGGGTCAGCTCACCACTAAAACAGAGCCTCTCGGTCAATGCTACAGTCTTCGTGCCAAGTGAACCTCAGCCACTATTCACGATCTGTCCTGAGATAGAGGCCAAGTATCCGCTGAACAAGTTGTTTCGCATAGCAGCGCTTTGTGTTCGTTTCATTTACAATCTTGCAAGAAAATTAAGAGAGCGAAATAAGGGAAGAGTTCTAATAGTCCCTCAGGCACTGGGTCAATTGGCTCAAGACTCTCAGTCTTCCACTCTTTGTCAGGACAGTCAGTCGCTGGAACGTGTTTTGGAACTGCTCTCAAGCAAGCTCAACTTCAAGATCAAGTTCCTGGATCATGGTTTCATGAAGCTCTCTGGAGAGTCTCATTCACCGCAAGCTTGAGTGCAGGAGTTGGACAACGCTTGATTGTTGTGGGTATACCTCTACCAGCAACGGCATTACCCCAGGAAAATACGAGTTCTTGTGAGTGGCAGGCAGCTGTCTCCAGGGAGCGCTCTGAGAAGCCTTGCGCCCTTCATCGATAGTGGGTTGATTAAGGTAGGCGAGCGCTTATTACACTCCAAGCTGGAATATGATATCATGCACCCTCTAATTTTGCCTGGAAAATGTCCACTTGCAACAATGTTGGCCAGGAAGGCTCATTTCCAAGTGTCCCATAGTGGGATCCAATCAACCCTCGGCTTGCTCCGAAAGCAGTACTGGGTCACAGATGGTCGGAGCGTGGTGAAAGGTATGGTCAGCAAATGCGTGACGTGTCGTCGGTATTCAGCTCGAACCCCGGAGCAGATCATGGGTGACTTACCCGCATCTCGGGTCAACCCCGCTTACCCTTTCGAACACTCTGGTCTAGATTATGCGGGTCCTTTCCAGATTCAGCTGTCTAAGCATCCAGGCCGAGGTACCTTTAAAGCCTACGTCTCGGTGTTCGTATGCATGTGTACTCGAGCAGTGCACCTAGAGTTAGTCGAAGACTACACTACCGCGGCGTTCATAGCAGCCTTCGAACGCTTTGTATCTCGCCTAGGACATTGCGCGGAGATCATCAGCGACCAGGGGACAAACTTCATTGGAGCCAACGCCGAATTGCGGCAAATGTTTCAAGAGAGCTCAGACTACGTGAAACAGCTGACTTTCAACTTGGCTCAAGACGAACTGCCTGGAAGTTCAATCCTCCTGGGGCTCCTCATTACGGAGGTATTTGGGAGGCTGCTGTAAAGTCAGCCAAGCATCATTTAAAGAGGGTTATCGGTACACAGATATTTACTTTCGTCGAATTCTCCACTCTGCTCTGCTTGGTAGACGCGTGTCTCAACTCCAGGCCGTTGATGCCTCTTTACGACACACCTTGTAAGCTGGACTACTTGACGCCCGCTCACTTTCTTATCTAGAGGTCGTTCTTTTTGGTACCACGCAGGGATTACACTGACACAAGCGTGCCTTACGGTAAAAGATGGGAGCGTCTGACTCAAGCCGTACAGCACATCTGGAACGCTTGGTCGACCGATTACCTGATGGAGCTGCAGCGGCGAAAGTGGCTCAAGATTACCCGAGACTTCAAGATAAACGACATTGTGCTGATACGTCATGAGTTCACCCCTCCTGGTAAATGGCCACTGGCTCACCTCATTGCTGTCTACCTCGGACGCGATGGCCGAGTCCGAGTCGTCATACTGAGGACAGCGACGACCACTTTCCAAAGGCCTATTACCAAGTTAGTCTTGTTATTGGAAGAAAAAGAGCAAAAAGATGTAGTCATACCAGTGAAAACTCTACCTGGCGAGACCAGGACTGGTAAGGTTTCGTCTACCAACGAACGTAAGCGGAATGTTCAGGATTCAAATGCCCTTCGCGGGGCCTTGACTGGCCAATCACGTGCAGCGCGACGAGAAGAAGAAGCGCTTGTGCTGCCGCACGCGCGTTGAAGCGTTAGTGTGGTAAAATCCCGTGCAATGCGAAAACCCCCGCTCGCACGATGTATTAAAAAACCCCCAAGAAATAGTTAAGTTGAAAAATAAAGTACTCTTTTAATTTACCCGAACCACCTTAACCACTCCTCCGCACTATGTGGGGTTTCAGTCAATTCAGTTATTGATATTGTTAATAGTTGCTTTTTCTTTAACAAATAGATAAAAATTTAAATAAAACTGGTTCGCTTCAAGCCTGAAAAATTGAGATTTAGAGTAAATAAAATGATGAAACATTATAATATAAACTAGTAACATCAGAGATTTAAGAAAGTATTTTTGACCGTATGATAAAAAAAACATCAAAAAATTTATTTAAACATAGTTCTAAAACGGTTCCACAATCTGTTAAACTTTTGCTGCTAAGCTCTTATTTATTTTTTTCTATTTATTTTTATTCCTTCACGCATAGGATTTGGCGGAAAGAAGCGGCCGGTAAAGCATACCGGGGAAAAAGCCGGGTGAAGTTACGCCCGAAAAATCGGTGGAAGGTTTCTGAATTTTTCCAAAGCCAATATAGGTATATGCCGCGGCCGAGTGCTGCCTGCTGGGCTGTAGCGCTGGAGCTTGATGCAGCTGGCATAGTGATGCAAAATGACGACGTTTTTCAAAATCGGTCCCGTCAATGGTCATTTGGACGGTCTTACGACCGTCTTGGAACCGTCGCAAAAAGCTGGCATTTTTGTATGCCAGAATGACGGTCCTTAATTTTTTCGTCCCGTCCCAATGACGAGACGTCCCACGACGGTCACTTTGCATCTAGATAGATGATGATGTAAAATTATTTATTTAATAAAATTTAATTTTTAAATGTAAAATTAAAAATACATATTGGTTTTAAATAAATAACTTAATTTTGATGATTTGAGGGAGGCCCTTTTCTTAGAAATACCCCGTTACAAATGGCGCCCGAACATAATTTTTTTTAAAAAATTAATCCACGGAGAGTTGGTGAGGAGAGAGGAAATATTTTATTTTTTTTTTCGGTTATTGCATTTTTTTTTATTTTGTTTTAGTTTGACTAAGGGTGTTTTGTTTTTTTTTCCGAGAACAAAGGGACTTAGGAATTTTTGTAGACAGGTTAGGGACTTAGAATAATTTCGGAAGAGAGTACTTAGAAAAATTTTCGGCGAGAGAGCTTAGAATTTTTTTTTCTTAGCAGTTGGACTTAGTAGAATTTTTCATAGGTGGAACATTGAAAAATTTCGAAAAGTTGGACTCAGAAAATTTTTCGGTGATAGAAGTTAGAATTTTTTTTTTTTTTCGCGGAAGTTGGACTTAGTAGAATTTTTCATAGGTGGAACATTGAAAAATTTCGAAAAGTTGGACTAAGAAAATTTTTCGGTGATAGAAGTTAGAATTTTTTGTTCTTTCGCGGCAGTTGAACTTAGTAGAATTTTCCAGGGTGGTACATAGGAAAATTTCGAAAGGTTGAACTTTGAACGGATGAGTGTGGATTTATGGAAATTAACAATTGGTGAAGGATATTTGGGGATATTTGGGAATATTTGTGGCAAATATTATATAATTGTTGGCTAGTGTCCAACCAATATAATAATTTAATTGTTGGCTAGTGTCCAACCAATATAATAATTTAATTGTTGGCTAGTGTCCAACCAATATTAAAATTTAATTGTTGGCTAGTGTCCAACTGAAATATTCATTTTATTTTTTGAATTTTACCAGGTTTTAGGAAGATTTATTTGTAGTACAAAAGAGAAGAGTTGATAAAATAAAAATAATAGCTACTGGAAAGCAAAGGTTCAAGAACATTGAAGACAGAAATTTTTTTTTTTTGTGAATAAAGAAAATTAGAGTCAGTGAAAATTTTCTTTCAGGTTCAAGAACATTGTAGACAGAAAAATTTTTTTTTTGTGAATAAAGAAAATTAGAGTCAGTGAAAATTTTCTTTCAGGTTCAAGAACATTGTAGACAGAAATTTTTTTTTGTGAATAAAGAAAATTAGAGTCAGTGAAAATTTTCTTTCAGGTTCAAGAACATTGTAGACAGAAAATTTTTTTTTTTGTGAATAAAGAAAATTAGAGTCATTGAAAATTTTCTTTCAGGTTCAAGAACATTGTAGACAGAAAATTTTTTTTTTGAATAAAGAAAATTAGAGTCAGTGAAAATTTTCTTTCAGGTTCAAGAACATTGTAGACAGAAAAAATTTTTTTTGTGTGAATAAAGAAAATTAGAGTCAGTGAAAATTTTCTTTCAGGTTCAAGAACATTGTAGACAGGAAATTTTTTTTTGTGAATAAAGAAAATTAGAGTCAGTGAAAATTTTCTTTCAGGTTCAAGAGTATTGTAGACAGTGATAATTTTCTTTTCAGGTCCAAGATTAAGTGTTGACACAAAATTTTTTTTTGTTTTCCCAGATTCAAGATTGAGTGTAGACAGTAAAATTTTTTTTTTTTAATTTTCTCTCTAGGGTGGAAATTAAATTGTGGTTGTGTTCTCGTGAGAAATGGCAGAGAAGATGGAATACCGGACATATGTAGACAGCATGAGAAGATTATTAACAAATTCTCGTGACATTAGGAGAAGGTTGAATGAAATCAGATCCATGAGTGAAAACCAAGTGAAGGAAGAGCTGGTGAAAGCGAAAGTAAGCACGACGGGCTCTTTCGAGACAAACTGTGAAAGACTGTTACGAGTTGAGTTAATTCAGGAAGGAATGAGGTTGGACATCCCGTGGATACCATCCGTAGACAATGAATGAATGGATCCGAAAGAACAGCCAGCGAAAGAAAACGTGCTGGACACGAGACTACATAGACAGAGGAAATCGAGACAAACGAATCAAAAACGGGGAACGAGAGAAGACAAATTGTTGACAGACGATAGCGAGAGTGAATATCAGACAGATGGAGACGAGAATGATTCGCAGGATAGAGAGAAAAATCAATTGGGGATAGATGTGGCTAACAGTAAAGAAAAAGAATCTAAGACAAGTTACTCAATTCCAGAGAACGATGGCACAAAGAAGAGAATGAATGAAACGGGTTTAAGAAAAACCATAATTCAACCACCTCTGGATGTGAGAAACTTGTTTATGTCTCCTTCACACGGTGTTCACTCGGAGTGGGAAAACAAGCAATTAAACTTGGGTTTGAGAAAACAAGAAGTAGACACAAGTAGACACATGGAAAAGTCAATGGACCGAAGAAAAGAAGAGAATAGATTGATTGGTGGATATGCTAATGAGTCAGAGAAAAACTATGAGAGTGGAGATTCGGATGATAGTAAGATAGAACTACGTAGAAAACGGCTAGTCAAGAGAAGTTCTAAGAACAGGAAGACAGAAGGAAGACAGGAAGAAATGAAAAAGCTAGAAAAGAAACTGGAAAAGGAATGAAAGCAAAACAAACGATATACAAGTAGTGGTAGCGATAAAAACGACGATGAGATAACTAGACAGCACGAGAGTAACAAATCAAACAAGGTTCATCGTGGTAGAAAGAATGAGCCGTCTCATCATCGTGAAGAACGTTATAGATCCTCATCGAGGGAAAACTACTACAAATCGAAACCAGGTCATAAGAGATATAAATCTACATCACGGGAAAGACGTCAATTCAATAAATCTCGGGAACTCGATCACAGTTCTCTAGAAAGGAAAGATCAAAGATCGAGGTCCAAAGAACTACATCATGGACATTCACATCGTAGTAAACTACGAACTTCCGTAACTCGACGCAATCGTCACGGATCCCCGTCTCGTAGGAGAAGGGATTCATCGTCACGAGAACGGAGTGATAGAAGAGTCAATTGTAGACTGCGAGGCCATCGACACCGATCGTATTCTTTATCTGAGGAACGTCATCAGGGGTCGTGGATCCGAGGCCATAGATGTGATAGAGAACATAGTAGACGTAGACGAAATAATCGCGGTAGATCCAGTTCAAGAGAATATAGACACGTCTCAAGACGAAATCGCAGCAGTTCATCGTCAGACAGCCGATCACCAATAAGACATCGTAGACACGGGTACACACAGTCTGGCAATATCAATTGTGTGAGAATTTTAAAAGATTGGAATTTAAAATTCTCAGGGGATGAGGGGAAAGAAGACCTAGAACAATTCCCTAACAAGCTAGACAGGTGTAGACGGAATAGTAACATGTCGGACACTCAAATAATAAACGCAGTGGCGAGTGTGATGGAAGATCGGGCCCTGAGATGGTACGACACGGCGATTTTGAAGATTGAAACGTGGCATGAGTTTAAAAAAGCGTTCCAGAGAAACTTTATTGGCCAATACTCACAGTATGAGGTCATGGACGAGATAAGAAATAGGACTCAAGGCAAAGGAGAAACGATCTCAAACTACATCACTTGTCTGGGAGTCCTATTTAAATATTCAAAGCATCCTCTGGAAGAAGACGAACAGATAGAGATAATAAAAAGAGGGTTGCAGCCTGAATACAAGTGGTACTTGGACAATAAAAGAGTAGACACGGTAGAAGATTAGGAACACTACGGAAGAAAATACGAAAGACAGAAGGAGGATTGTAACAGATTTGTAGGACCACCAGGCGGAAGAGACAGCGCCGCGAAGGAAGAAGAAGAAGAAGAAGAGGAAGAACAACCCCCGACGACACCTTACCCTTGACGATTACGTCTCGGGGGGGTCCTACCCTTCTCCCCGCCACTCTCCACCTCGCGCTCCTTCCCCAGTAACCCCACCAGCCGTAGACGAGACCCCGACGACCACGACGTTGACGGACGAGCAACCCCGGGGTCCCGCGGGGCGGGGAGCCGTCAAGCGTACCGTTCTGGGTTCGAGTCCGGTCGTTACCGCGACCTCCGCACCAGTTCCGATTGACGTAGAGACCGCAGAAGTGACTGGAGCTCCTACTCAGATGGACGTCGACGACCCGCCCCCCAACGGGTACCTACCCTTTTACAACCGGGGCCTTCCAGCCAAGCTCGAGGGTCGATTGTTCGGGGGTCTGGCTATCGTGGCCACCGTCCCCCACATAGACCCACCCCCCAATTGTTGTTTCGGGTGCTGGTCCCTGAGTCATGAGACTCGCCGCTGCCCCCGTTACCTGGTGAGGCCCTTCTGCGATAACTGCGGTCGCGAGGGCCTCCCCGTCGATCAGTTTGCGGCCATGTCCCGAGCCAAACGAAGGACTCGGTGGGACACACCAGACTCTGCGGCCGGGGTTGTTCCAGGGGGGGCCATACCGGGTTCGGGACCAGCGGTTGGCAAAACGCGCCCGGGACGGCAACAGGGAGCTTGTGAAGGTCGTCGAGGTTCCGGTCGCTCCTTCTCCGGCCCACCTTGTCGACGCTTCGGTCTGGCATCGCCTGGAGCCGATGAATTCGGTTGAGCCCAGAGTATTGAGTGCCATGGGGAAATTGCTCATGGCTCAACGGCTCCCGGACGATGTCAGACCCGAGATTATTCGTCAGGTCTGGCGGGAGAACGAGCGACTGAAGCGTCGGTGACTCGGATAAAATTTTTTTTTTGTAGACTTGTATTATTATTATTATTATTTTTTTTTTTGTTGTTTCGGTATTTTTTTTTTGTTTTTTTTTTTTTTTTTTTTTTTTGTAGACAATTTGTAGACTGACGGACTGTAGACGAGTAGACCATTGTGAGGAAAATTGGGTAGACTGAGCAGTGAGTATACCACCAATCTTGTTTTTTGTGGTTTCCAGAGGTGACTGGACATTGCCAGGTGTTGTGTCAGGCGAAACATAACGGGTATGTTTCGGCTTGGCAGGGGGGAGGTGCGCGGCGCGTGTCGGCAGACGACGCAACTGCGTCGCCAAGCGCGCACGCTCACCACAATAGACACGGGCGTGAGTGAGATTTTTTTTTTTTTTGTATTGTGTACGTTGCGCGAACAATGTGTGCGTATGGGGGAGAGCGAGAGAGAGAGTATGTGCGCGAGGGATAGGTTAACGCGGTGAGTGCCTCGTGTGCATTATTTTTATTCTTTATTTCGGATTTTCGTGCGTACTATAGGTGGCGTGGCGATCGCCACCGGAAGATTGTAGACGGGAGCGTGATTGGGTGTTGTGGCGTCAATGTGTCTGATTGGTGGACATATGACTGTTCCTCGAGTATGAATGAGGCTTAATTGGATTAATTTGTGTTGATTGGCGGAGAGTGTTTGGAGGGGATGGTAAAGAAGGAAGTCGAGTCAGAGAGACGCGGGGAGCGTCACTCTGTTCTCAGTAGCCACAGTGTGAGGTAGTGTTTTCGAGAGTGTGATTTAAAAATTTCTAAGTTCTTCTTTCCGTAGACTTGTTTTAAGAGTTTTTCTTTTTTTTTTTTTTTTTGAGTTGTAGACATTTTTTTTTATTTACAGCTAGGTTGATACCAGATAATAAAAAAAAAAAAACTTGGATTAATCCACTGCACATTGAGAGTTGGAAAGCAAATAAAAAAAAAAGAGAGAGTAATTGAAGTGGCCACTTTGGAAATAGGAAATTTGGGTAAAAGTAAGGTTTTCTATATTATTTATTGGAAAGTTAGAAAAGCATGTTTTTTTGTTGTTTTTTTTTGTTGCGGTTTTTATAAATAAAAATTTATTCGCGTACACTTAAACAATAAATAAATGCGATTTTCCTTTACGTGGCATCCCGCCATTTTGTAGACAAAATTTTCAATTATATTCCTTTGTTCTCAAATTAAATTTGCTTGTAATTGTAGACTTGATTTTTTTTTTTAATTTTTTTGTAGACAAGAATAAAAAAATGAAATTAACCTAAATTTTCTTTATATAATTTATTTCTTCTCTCTCTAGCTCACCAACCGTTCCCGGAGGTTTTCTCTCCGTGGAAACCCTGACCCCAGATTAAGAAGTGTTTCCCCGTATTATTTTTGGAAAGAATTTCCTTGTAACGGGAGGGTCCGGGAAACTCTCTTGATTATTTAAGGGAGGCCCTTTTCTTAGAAATACCCCGTTACAACCTTTTTTTTGTTTTGATTAGTTTGATCAATAAATTGAAGAATAAAATTGATTTTCTGGTGTTCGTTATTTTGATGAATAACTCTTATCCTCCGCTTGGCTTTTCCTCGACTAGGAACTATCAAGAGAATCCTTTTCTCTTTGTTTTTTTTGTTATTTTCAATTTAGTTTGGGGACTTTCGCCCCGCCCACTACCGGCATTTCAAAGTCAGCTCGCGTGTGTGTCTCCCCAAGCATGGCATAATTCTTTTTCAGGTACGGATTAAACTGAGACTACTCAGGACGGAGTACTCCAGGAAGTTCTTGTAACCAGTGAGGAACTCGTCGACTACCTCAGACAAGCACTGTTACAAATTGTCGCCCAACAAAGTGGTTAAAATTTTTTTTTTGTAATTTTTGGTAAAATTACATAGTAGTCGAGCTGCGGGAGACAACTTGACACGAGCGGTAGGAAAGAGAGCACGTATCAGTCGCAGAGTTAGGAATCAACAACCCGACAGCGTGGTTTGTTTTATACGCGCTGTGACCTTGTCCGAGCACGAACAAAGAGTTTTTCGGGGAAAAAGCCAGACACTGCGGTAGCAGCAGAAGCTGCTTGAATTCGCATAATTCGATCACCTCACCTGATTTTGTAAACAAAAACAAATGTGAAGCTGGTTAGAAAATTTTTGTTTGTTTGTTGCTATTATTATTAATTTGATTTTGTCAACTTATCCCGAATATATCGAAATTTTTGTGATTCGAAATTTTGAATAATACAAGAGGAGTTTTTCTTGTTGGATGAGTAGTCGGGTAGTTTCGGAGTGAAATTTACCCGACTGATTGTTGATCGTGTTGTCGCACAATCGGTTTTTATTTTTTTTGTGCTTAGGCTAAAGCGGGTGAGACTTTGACTCTGGTATATATATTTCGAGGCGTGCGGATATTTTTCTAGGATAAAAATTGTTTTTTTTCTGACGACAGATTTTTTTTTTTTTTCTTTTCCTTTTCAAATTTAATTTTCTCAAATTTGTTTTTGGAGTGTGTTTGTGACAGTACAGCGTTTGCGAGCGTAAAGCAGCCAGTCAATCTGCGATATTTTTTTTTGTCGTTGTTTTTTTTTTCTTCTGGCGTATTTAAGTACACCGGACGGAGGCTTAAATAAAGAAATAGGGACTGGTAATATCACTAGTAGATAGGCCGCATTTTTTATTATTATTCCTCGCGTACACAGGAAGGAAAATGGCAAGCGAGGATAAGGAAGACAAGATTTTGTCCTGGATTTTGGCGGAGGGCTTAGAAGTAGTCATGGATGCCCTGGCCGAGCAGCTCATGGCTGATTAATCCATCCAAGAACGATGCGTTCGTCTCCATAAGTGGCTGCTGGGTAATTACTCAGCGGGCGATTTTGTAGCCACTGGAGACGATACAGAGCAAAACTCAGCTGCCATGCAGGTTAAGCGTGAGCAGATGCGAGCATCATTTATCGCTATCACGATGTGGGAGAAATCGGGGTCCACGATCTTGGATCCGGATTATATGCGCACAGGTGAGCACCCCTTTGCTGTCTTGATTAAAGAACCGTTAATTCAACAAGCAGTGACGAGACTACAGGAGTCCAACACACAGGACCTTTGATTGCCAGACCAAGTGGGTAATCGAGACCATTTGATAGCCATGGAGAACAGCGCCGATGCGTAGGGAATAGCTGACAACTCAGAGGCGCTGGATTTGTTTAGGAAAATATCCGCTGAAATTAAGAGGCTGCATGAACGGATGGACAAGTTCGAGGGCAGACTGTGAGTCAAGGAATCTTGACTGGAAAGAAACCTACACACAAGGGGGCCGGTTTCGAGTATCATCAGGCCAGACCTGTTGGTAAATAACTGTATGGCTGATTACAGCATCTCCGCGGAGAGTAGTGGCCAAACAAATAATAAGGTCGGTTTTCGCGGTGATTCTATCACAGACAAGTGATATTCGAGACGCGTCTGTTCCTGATGAAAGGCGTTTGATACAGGAACGCAACAGACGCAACAGGAGCTACAGGAGAGGATGCATAGTTTAGACCAAGAGACAACTATTCCTGTAAGGACATCACCGATTATTAACAACGCTTTTAAATCGGTAGATGTTGGCGCTATAGTCCGGCGCTGGAATTTGAAATTCTCCAGCGGTCCTGAGTCGAGTTTGGAGCAATTCCCGTTGGACGTTGCAGATAACAACAGTCTAGCCGGAGTAACGGACAAGCAACTGTAAGATACTTTACCGTTATTACTGACTGGTGTTGCGACCACTTGGTACCGCAACAACAAGAAGCAGATTGCTTCTTGGGACGACATTTGTCGTTTAGCCCGAGAATGGTATGGTTTTGAAGACTACCAGCAGTGTGTGCGAGCTGAGGCTTTCGCTCACACACATGGCGAGTCCGAACCAGTCAGGGAATACATCATTTATCTGCAGTCGTATTTGTTGAAGATCAGACCCGAGCCAGACGAGAGTGAACAAATCGACTTCATTTTGATAAATATGTTACCGAATCGGCGCCAGCAGATCCGACGCAATGAAATTAAATCGGTGATAGGTTTGATGAACCAGGCCGTTGACATCGAGTGGACCTCTCTCAACGAGGTTAATTATAGGCCACCACCATCACCTTCAGCGTCCATGTGGCCTTTAAACAAAAAAGACTGACAAGAAAATGAGAGTCAACGTTGCAGCAACTGCTGTTGACAGCAGATCGGCTGCTGACTAGATAGTCAGTCACCTCGACGCGTTCTTGAAAAAGCTCGAGGGCAGCAAGGACTTTGGGAAGCCAAGGGGCCCAAGGCCCCAAAATCCGAGCAAGGGCGAGCAGTGCAAAACCGGATACAAGCCTGTAGGCGATAGAAGGGCCAGAGGCTCATCATGATGATCAGATTTGCCAGATGCAGAAGATTGAACAACGTCTACTCAGTGGGTTAATGGGTAGACGAGTCATTGGAAGACCATGACAAACAGTTTCGGGTGACATACTAGGTCCTTTCATCTGAAGCAAAAACGGCAATAAATACGTGCTAGTCTTAACGGATCTGTTTACAAGGTGGGCAGAAGTGACAGCGTTAAGACGAGTGGACGGCGAGTCCATCAGGAATCACATCAGGCTCGATGTGATTCTGAGATGGGGCCAGCCGGAGCTGTTCCTTTCGGACCAGGGGTCGGAGTTCAAAAACCATGCTATCGACGACAAATTGAACAAACTTGGCGTAAAGCATGAGAACTCGCCGACACAATCCAGAATCGAATGGTGGAGTCAAGCGACTTAACAAAACATTGAAGACAACGATTCGATGATTCGTAGCCAAAAAGCAGCAGACGTGGGATGTACATCTTCCGGAACTGGTTTGCGCATGCAACCGGGTGGTACATTCAGTGACAAAAAAAAGTCCTGCCATGTTGAACATGATGCGCCAGCCGAATGATTGCAGCACGGTCAGCAAGAACTTGACAGAAGAAGCCGTGAAAAGACACCAGGAAATGGCGCTCAAGGAGTGGCAGAGTAAACTCAAAGGAGCCGAAAAACTTCGAGAGTTGGCCAAAGGACACGCTCGAGAGCAGCAGGATTGAGCTGCGGTACACTACAACAAAAAACACTGAGAAGTAGTGTTCCAACCAGGTGACATGGTTTAGAGAAAAAACAAAGTTCTCTCACGTAAGGGCTATACTGCCAGCTTCGCAGCAAACCAGCTGCGCTGGTCTCTTCGTGGTCGTGGAGAGGTTAGGTTCCATTATCTATGCGATCCAAGACCAAGATGAAAACAACCAGAGGCCAGTAGCGGTCCAGCAACAGAAGAGGCACATCCGGCGAGACAACGAAGAGTGACGAGAGTCTACCTCTGAGGGATGCGAGCGAAAACCCTGACGCCAGCGAGCGTCAGGTAACTGTAGAAAATGTATCGAAGACCAGCGGGTCTTCAGCTGAAGCGTCCGCGCCTAGGTTAAAAACCGCAAGCGAGGCCGATCGTCCGAGCGAGACTGTAATTGATCGAGCTCAGACAACGTCTTCGATTTCCACGAAAAGGGGTAGAGGGAGACATCGGGGATCGAAGAATAGGGAAACGATTCGTGCAAGAACACCGTCACCACGTCGACCCCACGCGAAATGAAATCAATAGTTTCTATTTCTCTTTCCTGTTGATCCATTTTTTTCTTTTCCTTATATTTCCCAGATGGCAAAAAAGAAAATGGAGGAGCAGAAGTTTTCCTTGCTGCCAGTCCCAAGACTTGGTACAGTAATCCACGATTTTGGGGTCTGGGCGAGTTTGGCAACCAATCCTCGCCTGACGATGGAGAAACTCCTCTACGTTTCTGGGGTTCTGTCGAGAGAAGGACACCCAGAAATGTTTAATTATGTCTTCGACCGACTACAGTGGTCATCGAAGGTCCCGCAAGACATCAGGAGAGTCTCCGCCATTGCACAAACGCAGGCTCGATTGGCTTATGGGCTGCGCATCTCTCCACCAACATCCTGAGAAGAGGCGGGGAGAGTCATGGACGACGTCTGCCAATAGCGACAGGACCAATTGGCAGCGGAGCAGGAGGCCATTTGCCTGTTCCAGGTTTTCAGGGTGGCATCCACAACATAAGAGCTAGCCTGGGTCCACGAGCACTACACTAACACTACCTCATGGACCAAGGAGAGGTAGGCTGAACTGAGAATCCTTGCCGGACATAGGAAAAGAGTTAAAGAGAAGAAGAGGGCCACGCGGGAGGCGAAAGAAAATATAGCCTAAGCCCAGGAAGCACTACGCAAGGCCAGGGAGGCCGAATAAGTGGCCATGAAACAACTGGCCATGGCTAAAACAAAGGCGCTGACCGTTTCTGGCGAGGCAAATAAGAACATGGCAAGAAACTACTATCGAGCCAGGTTTGGCGTTAACTGCCGAATCTGTTGTTGCCCCAATGTAGAGGCACAACCAAATGTCCCAACACAGAAGAGCACCAAGACTTCCTCCGATTCCAGAGGTGGTGATGGTAAAAAAAAAAGATTAGTGGTAAGGCCAAGTCACATCCTGTACGGTAAAATAAAAGTTGGTCAAATAACCATCCTGTTTTCTTTTTTTTTCACCAACCTTGATTCCTCAGACATCCTTTTATATCTAGGTTGCGTTGGGTATTATCGATACAACGCCGTTACGTTGCATCTGGGGGGGGGGGGTCGGTGAAAATATCCGTTCACACGATCGATACTGATTTTCCGTGTGGAGGCGGGCCAGCAGCTGACGGTTGGCTGCTGGCAGATCATTCTGGAACGGACCGACCGTTAGCGGTTGGACTGGAGAGAATGATACCGGCGCGCGCCAGACGTGTGTAGGACGCCGAGTCAAACACTCATTTTTACTCGTTTTCGTTGTTAGAAAAAAAGAAAAAGTCTTTGTAACGTGGACCACGTCGTGTTGTTTTGTTAAACCTGTGGAATAATAACACTCGTGCACAGTTCATTGCCCCCTCTCCGTGGCATAACCAAAGCCGCGATTGGCTGCGCCTTAAGCGCGGATAAAGATGTCGGAGCCAACTGCTCGAGCAGGCAACGACTTGACCCCTCTTAGGCAGTCAGGTAGGGAACCTTAATAAAGACGATTAATTCAACTTGTCTTGTGTTACTCTTCCTTTCGATCCTTTCTTTTCGCAATCAAGAGGGCGGCCACACCCGGAGTGTGTACCGCATGAACGGCGACCACGAGGAAGTTGCCGTTCCACCCCCACGTCGGGCTAGACAGAAGGAGCGCTACCAGGAACGTCGGCGACTCACGCGTAAGGAGCAGAGAGCACACGCCAGCGAGAAGAGAAGGCAAGCAGCACCGCTAACCTTGAGCTTCCCTCACCGCACCTGCCAAGACGACGTTACTTCAGGTGACTCCACCCGTCCGGAGATCCCTCGAAAGTTGAAGAGCATTGTCCTCGTAGTTCCTCCCTAGAGACCGAACTTTTTAGGCCCGTCTCAGGCCAGGACGACTCTTTCCACCAGTCTACTAAAAAACCACTCGGCTCTCGGTCAAACTCCGTTATCGGTGCTCTTGCTACAGTGGTTAGAAGATTCCTTAACTCTCCAGGTAACAGGGCTGTAGCAGAAGACAGACCTACTCTCGACTGTGGATTCAACCAGGAGGATGACAGACAGTGCATCTGCGGCAGGTGGGATTTGTCTCCGGTCAGGCACTACCCGACGAAGAGCTTCCGAGTAGTTCGGGACACGGAAGCGCACCAGGATCAGTTTCCGGGTGAGGACGTTCTCGATTTCGACGTGTTCGACATCGAGAACTCCCCAGAAAAAACTCCAGAATTCCCACCCTCCTCGGCAACTCGGCGGGGGCTATTCCAGCGCCTGAAACCCGATCACAGAGCCAACTGACCTTGGTGGACTATGTGGGCACCTGAATAGACGCGCCCTCGCACTGCTCGCTACTACGTCACCGACGACACTCCCCGCGAAGACCATGACGCCGAACGCCGCTCTTCTCTCCAGGGGTTGACTCGGAGGAGGCGACACCGATCCCGTTCGTGCCAGGTGGGCGTTAGGACCGATCTACCCCTCTAACTGTCAACGACACCTTCCGACTCTGAGAGAGAGGCATCACAGAGCCTAGTCGACCGAATTATTTTAATACACCAGCACTTTTCAGGGCTGAAACCTAGTCTAACGTAAAACAGTTTGAGCGAGCATGCAGGAGTGTTGTATGCGGAGGGAGAGAAACCGCTGATAGATTCTTCTCTCCCTGACTGGTTTTATCCTTAAGACTCTACGCGCAATTTCTCGATAGAATTTACGCATAGAATCTTGCTAGCCAACAGGCGTAGTTGCCTGGCAGATTTTTTATTTGTTTACTTTTTTTTGTACTTTGTTCGGCCGCCCGCGCGATTGGACGAACTTTAACTCGATCACCGAACACGTCCGTTAATTCTATTGTATACCTTTTTTTTTGTTTTGATTAGTTTGATCAATAAATTGAAGAATAAAATTGATTTTCTGGTGTTCGTTGTTTTGATGAATAACTCTCATCCTCCGCTCGGCTTTTCCTCGACTAGGAATTATCAAGAGAATCATTTTCTCTTTGTTTTTTTTTGTTGTTATTTTGAATTTAGCTTGGAGACTTTCGCCCCGCTCACTATCAGCATTTAAAAGTTAGCTCGCGTGCGTGTCTCCCCAAGCATGGCATAATTCTTTTTCAGGTACGGATTAAGCCAAGAGTACTCAGGATGGAGTACTCCAGGAAGTTCTTGTAACCAGTGAGGAACTCGTTGATTACCTCGGACGAGCACTGTTACAACTTTTAAAGGGTTTTTACGAGCTCAAAAAAGAAGAGCTGGCCAGTATTATCATTTTGATTGATGTCTGCTCTTGAGATCATAAGCTTTGAAAATATCAACTCAAGCTGATTGAAAAAAATTTAGAAGAAAATTGTAGAAGGTGATTGATCCAGTATACGGAGGTATCATGAAAACTAGCAAGATTTTTTTATTTTATAATTTTCACTAAAATTTTAATTACTGTGAGCTGAAAATCATTTAAAAAAATATTTTTTTAATCTTCAAGTTTGACAATGTAATATTAAAAATAAATTAATTAGAATTTATTTTAAAGTAAAGATAAAAAATTTAATTTGGTGAGCATAGTAAATTATTGTGCTCACCACATCCAAATTACTAATTATTATACCTAGACAGAGTTGAGCCAATCACACAAAAAATTTATTAAAAAAGATATAAAATTTAAATTAAATAATTGCCTATTAAAGTAAATCAAGAATGTTTTTCATTATTTATAATAAATATATTAATTTTCATACTGATTTAAATTCATTGAAATCGTTTAAATCATAACGATTGAATTGTATTCTTGTAATTTGAAATGATTTTCAGTAATTTTTATTTATTTGACTGTTACAATCAATTTTTGATCACATAAAACTTTACTAATACGCAAAACTACAAAAATAATTTTTTTTTATTTGTTATCTTAGTATAACTTTCTTCAAATTTTATCACTACTAGTTTTTTAAAAAGAATATTAATGAAATTAATTTGAAAAAAAAGATAAAAATGTTTTTCCATCTTATTTTAGATAAAAATGGTCGTGGATAAAGTATTTTTTTTTTTATGTATTGTTTAAGTAGTACTTTTATAAAAAAAACTTTTCCTTTCAAAAATTCTGATTTTGACTACAATTTGGTAAAATGTGAGTAATACTTTTTTTTAAAATTAAGTTTAATTTAGTCCCGATGCACGTTGTTTTAATTATTTTTATAATGTAAAATTCAATTTTTAATCAAAATATTTGAGTAAATAACTTTTTTTACAATTTTTGTACAAATTAGCGTTGAGTGCACATTGTAAATCGTTTTTGTATGCGTCAATCGTTCCAGTGTGATCCGATCATGCTGTAAATGGAACCATCATTATGGGACGTGAAAACGAACCTTTTCCTGTTCACCCTGTAAAAATCGGTACTGCCGATTTCGAGAAAACCTTTGTACAATTTTTTAGTTTTCAGTAAAAGCGTATAATAGCGAAAGTGGGACAAAATATCACCTAAAATGGCTTCAAAATACATTAGAAGCCATTTTTTCGTATTCGTGGTTTGATTTTAAGAAGGTAATACTTCGCTCTCCCGACCCCTTTGAGGCCGGTCGTGCCTAACTAGGTTCGATTTTAAGAAGGTAACACTTTTTGCTCTCTCGAAAATATAAGGCTCTCCTGTCCCTTTCGGGGTCGGTCTTGCGTAAAAACCCAATAATTGAGTTCCAGAAAATTTAGAAACTCCCACACCGTCGAGCTGGCACTGGGCATAACACCTGTTTCCCAACTTGTTCACCTTGGTATTGTCAACCGACGTATCGAGTTGGCCTACAACACTCAAGATGTACAGTTCCACCAAGGTCGATCTCGAAGTGTCTTCTCACTCTCACTAATCTGTTGGCGAGTAAGCACTCTCCAGGCTCTCTTAGGAAGACGCGGACAGTAACAGGGCATCATTGCAGCAAGGTACGGAGTTCGGGTGTCATTGCCATAAAGTCTTGAATTTAATAAGAACCTTGTGGAGCCAAACCAAATGTGAGGTGTGAAAAGAAATAAAAACCATCACTTTAAATAAAAGTATAATTTATTGACGTTTCGCCAACCATTTTTAGCCTGTTCAGAATACTAATTACAATAAAATTAATAAAATTGAAATAAATAAGTAAAATGATGAAGTAAAAGTACACAGAAATACAACTTACAAAATTTTAATGTTTCTACATAAATAGTGAACGAGCAGAGACTTGAGTCCACTCGTAGTCGAACAGTAAGTGAAGCGAGATTGACAATATCAAAACAATATAACACTTGGTTAACAGCAGTTAGATTTGTAAAGGTGTTTTACCATTGAAATGTTCTACTTAAACGATTATAAGCAGAACTCAAAAATTGAGTATCTTCCTGTCTATTCAATGTGTTGGAGTTAAAATTAATATGCAGCATTTCAGAAATAAACTTCTTTTGTAATTACATTCTTTATCGAGGATTTCAACCTTATCCCAGTCTATCACATGATTGTCATCATCCCTATGTGTCGCTATCATAGATACTCTTTTTTTTACATTTGTTGTATTCTTTAATTCTTGTACGGAGAGATCGTTTTGTCTGCCCAATGTAAGTACTAGGGCATGATTTACAGTTGATCTTGTAAACAATGTTAGTTTTATCGAGTTTAGATAAAAGGCTTTACCATGTTTAACCCTTAAAGGCCACACGGGGTCCAAAAGACCCCACATAACTGTCAGTGTGGCAGTTCTGGATTTGGGTGTGGCCTTTAAGGGTTAATAATATTAGTTAATTTTTTAGTCATAAAAGGTGCGGTAGTAATATTGTGTTTCAATAAAACCTTTTCACATTTATTAAAAAATTCGGAATTGTAAGGAATAGATACTATGGTTTTATTTATAGGTTTGTTAACCAGATCGTCGTTAGAATTCTTACTATATAAGATTTTTCGAATTCTATCTTTCATACAAATATCAATAAACTCCTCAGGATAGCTATTTTTCAATAAAAGAGTTTTAATCTTGAACACATGAAAACAACGATCGACAATAGCAAATCTCTATCCACCAGGTTAGAAATAATGTTCTTTTTTGTTGTTGAGTATGGTTAGAGAGAAAATTTAATAATCTAGTATCAGATGTACTCTTTTGGTACTAATTGAATATTATATTATTCTCACTTCTAATGAAGCTAACATACAAAAAATTAATAAATCCATCACGTTCCACTTCTGATGTGAGAACAAGTTTTCTATGATACTTATGAAACACATTCAGAATCATCCGGATATCATCCTCCCTGACACACATCACGGTGTCATCTATGTATCTAAAGTAGAATAGGGGAGTGATGGAGTGCTTGGTTCCAAGAATATTAAGACGAAATTCCTCAAGATCCTCCATAATAATATTCACGAAGAGTGGCGAGATTATTGTTTTGAAATTGTCAATCTCGTTTCACTTACTGTTCGACTACGAGCGGACTTAAGTCTCCGCTCGTTCAATATTTATGTAAAAACATTAAAATTTTGTAAGTTGTATTTCTGTGTACTTTTAATTCATCATTTTACTTATATATTTCAATTTCATTAATTTTATTGTAATTAGTATTCTGAAGAGGCTAACAATGGTTGGCGAAACGTCAATAAATTACACTTTTATTTAAAGTGATGGTAATTAATTTCTTTTCACACCTCACATTTGGTCTGGCTCCACAAGGTTCTTATTAAATTCAAGATCTTAATCTGGGAGTAATTAGAATATGATTGCCATAAAGTTTAACCAGGCTTCATCGCCGAGGTGCTGAAATTGGGGCGGCATCGCCGTTGTAACTAGGGTGTCATTGCCGCGGACTTGGACGTTCCTACAGGGAACGGTGATTACTCTCTCAACTCTCTGTTCTTCAGGGATCTCTTAAAGTCAATTTTAAATCGACCAAATTAAGGTAAAAAATCTTGTAGTAATTATTTACTTATTAAAGACTAATAATACTAAGTATTTTTTTTATGATCCATCAACACCTTTTTAGCACCATTAGAGTTGGTGCTCCGAAATAGTAAATCGTTTTTTTTTTGCACTACGAAAAGGTGGTGCTTGTAACTTTCAGCACTACGAAAAAGGGTGCTCGTAACTTTTAGCGCTACGAAAGAGGTGGTACTTGCAACTTTCAGCACTACGAAAAAGGTGGTGATTGCAACTTTCAGAGCAACGAAAAAGGTGGTGCTTGTTAAAATTTAGGACTACGAGAAGGTGGCACTTTTAAGATTATTACAATCATTTCATTTACCTATTTTAGCGCTACAAACGGTGGTGCTTGTACAAATTATTTAAAACTTAAATAAGCCCCAACAAAACTCCATCCAGGAAAAGAATTTCAATCGAAATCACGAGTTTGTTTTCAAGCGATTAAAAGATGGCAAGAACCGCGCCTAACCGTAGTTAGCCGCTCGACCACGGTTAATTTGTAATAAAAGTAAAAACTTCGTGTTAGATCAGACGAAATAAAATACAGCTAGTATTTCATTTAGACTGATACAGTTTGGTTCTTACGCCAAAAACTCCTCTAGCAGAGCAACAACAACTTATAATTGAGACAAAAAATCTTTTCAATTTATTTTATCCTCATTTTCATTGAGAACTGATGTTCCGGACTGACCGGTCTATTAAATTTATTTTTATTTGAAATCTGGTAGGAGAGGGTTGTTAAAAAAAATTGGAGAAAGACACAATTTAATAAAAACAGTGATAATTTAGTTTATTTTTAACACAGCACTTAATTTTACAAACAAAAAATTCAAATAATCATAAAATTACACTTGGTGAGTTTCATATAATTTAATAAAAAATATTGCAAAAAGAAAAAATGGAAGGTGAAAATGTCATATGTTATGAACTGAGAATATTCCTGAATTAATTTCCGTGCAAAGGAAATCAATAAGTTTGAAAATTAATAATCTAGTCAAAACTCCTTACAGATTTGATTATATTAATTCAAAACGTAAACATGAGTTAGCTAAAATAGAAATGAGGTTAACAACTTATCGAGAATGGCCTTGAAAGAAAAAGAGAGAGCATTGGCTGAAAAAACTAATCACAGCTGCAGAGAATGGCCTTGAGAAAAGGAGAGGAGAAAATGGCCGCGTGCATATAGACACATGCACAGAACAAAGAGAATGTACAAATCAATTACTTCACGGATACAAAGATGAGTGGTTCAAGTAAATTATTGTTACTTGAACCAAAATAGCTGAAGATGTCCTCTGAAAGTGTTTCAAGAGAGTGTCCTGAAGAAGAGCCCCTTTTGGTGAGCCTTTTGGTCCGCCAAAACAATGAAGTTGCTGGTGAGCACGCCTGCTGGTTGGATAATGATTGCTGCAATAATTACTGATTGCAGCAACCTAGATGAGCTGGACCACCAGTGCACTTTACAGAGTCACTCACAATAAACAAAAGATAAGATGAGCTTGAAAAAAACCCAAAAAAAGCTTAACTCTAAATCAAGAGAAAATTCTCTGCTGTGTGTTATAAAGAGCGCCAAAATGAGAAGTGAACAACGAGCAGCAGGCCCCCGCAAGACCGGCGGCGTCAGCGACAGCAGCAGCGCCAGAACGACAGCCCTAAGCTGCGCAGACGGCGGTGCGAGAGCACCATCACCCTGTAGTTCTGCGTGATCCAAGAGATGGCGCCACGCAGTCTACAAACTATTGATTTTTACTTGACGATGTGTACGGAGTGAAATTATTGTTCGCTCCATAACAACTAAAAAATAAAAAATAATATAACTAAAATAAAGTTTATTTAATAATTATAAAATTATTAAATAATTTAAATTAAATTTATTAATTATTTAAATATCATTTTTTAAACCCAACTGAAATAAATAAAATCTTTGAAAAAACATTAAAAAATGTAAGATATCAACAGCGAGTTGGCTTTTTACTGTATAGTTTCTACTTAATAAATGGTAGTAAACAACACGATCAAACAACATCAAAAGTTGGTACCGCACCACTGCAATCAATACAACTACAACTATTAACTAAAAAAGTAAATTCACACAGTTTTATGAAAAAGTTATAAAAAATTGATAGGTATCCGTGAGGACACCCACCCGCTCCTATTTTTAGCAGGCCCAGGAAGGAGGGAAAAATTACCCGGGGGTCCGGCCGTCCCAACGTGTGACGACGGAAAAACTCTTAATCTCTAAACTTGGTCGTTATTATGAATGGGTTAAGCTAAAATCCTTTTTTCTTTTTTTACCTTATATCCGGTCTTCCTTACTTCAGGCTGCAAAGCTGCTGGGGCCAAGGGGGGAAAAGAAAAAGGTCGAAGATATTTTCTCTTCTTAAGTCAACTCTTTATCTTTTCGGTCACAATTCTTTTATATTATATCCTTTTTTTGGTCAAACAATGAACTCACTATGATTATCTTTTCGGTCACAATTCTTTTGGATTATATCATTTTTTGGTCAAACAATGAAGTCACTCTAACTACAATTAAATCAAATATTCAACCTAAGGTACTTAGACAAAGATAAAACAATTTAGCACGCCGTGCTCTTAATTGATTCGCAATTTTAACAAGCTTCCCTCCTCGCGGAGCCTCGCTGCCCCCTCCATTCAACCTTTTCTCGTCAAGGTGCTGATTAGGCAGCCAGGCTCCGTGGGAACGAGTGCTGATTATGCACTTTCATACATTTCATACTTTCATACAATTTACACTTACTTAAATTAACTATGTTAACTGTCACGTAACAAACATGTTATCTCATTTTTTTCATCTTTGGTTATTGGCTTATACGGTCAATACCTTGGAATTTTTATGCAAACAATAAATTAAAGTATTTTTTGATACATTAACGTACTACAATAGGGTAAAAACAGTTGGTATAGAGCTTGTACATAAATAAAATAAGTTGGCCGAGAGGTTCGAAAGGTGCTTATTTATTTTTCTTAGAAACAATTTAAAATAAAAGAAAATTTTTTTAGTTATCCGATGTTAATTAATCGTAATTGACATAAATCAGTCAATGTGTTTTGAATAGTTTGAAATTTACTCAAACCAAAGAATAAATAGGTTATGTTAAATTAAAAAACAAAACACAGTGAAGTTTTTTGTAGGCTACACAGGTTTATTCAACAGTGACAGCTGTTTCAACGACTTAGCGCTTTCTTCAGACTTATTTACAAACTGTAACTCTAAAGTAATTCTAACTGAAACTCTAATAGAGTCCAACATCTGGTCGAGTCTCTCCCTGTCTTCTGCTGGTATGTCGGCCAAACCTATTCATGCCAACGTTTTTAGTTTGGTCAACTGGATACTGGTGACCTCTAGGTCAATTTTCTTGTTTGCAATCCTGATCTCCAGTTTGTCTGTCGTGGGATCAAGAACTGCCTCGAATGCCCAAATGAAATTTGCTCCCAAATAACAATCCGCGTCGTGGTTAGTCATGATGGCTACCTTGAGATCTCGTTTAATGCCCGCGATCTCAAAAGGTAGCGTGACGTGTCCAGCAATAGGATATCTACGCCCGTCAGCTACCCTAGCACGTTGACCAGCATAGATCTCGATCTTTAAGTTGCAAGCTACTGCAATTTGTATTGCACATGATCTCCACACAGTCCGTGATGCCCTGGGATCATACAGTGCCCTGATGCGAAAATCACTTATGTTCACTGGTAACCACCATCTGTTCTCTGAATCAAGATACCTTGTAAATGAAGTATCTTGACGTATTCAGTATCTCTAGGATCCACTGAACAAGCCTGAGCGCCATCTCCGAGCTATGGCTGGTGCGAAATATCGGCGGAGCAGTGAATCTCTACTCCGCTGGTTTCCCGTTTTCCTGACACTTTGGGCACTTGGGTCGAATATTCCCTTCTTCCTAACAGTGATAACATCGGGCTGATGTTAGTTTGGCATCCTTTCTGACCTTGTCATAACTTTTTCTTAATTTCAAAGATGAACTTCTGGCTTTTTCCTCTCCTTCAGACTCTCGTCTAGTTTTGGACTGCTCACCCTTGCTTGAACTTTAGGGCCATGGGCCCTTTAGCTTCCTAAAGTTCTTGTTTGCCTCGAATTTCTTGAGGAACTCGTTGAAGAGACTGACGATCGAGTCTGCAACCGATCCGTTGTTGACAGCGGTTGCTGCAATGTTGACTTTTGGTTTCTTTCCAATCTTGTCTTGCTTATAGGCGAGATATTGGCTTTTACATTTGTTTTCTAACAAGAAAATTGTATGAGTCGATCGAATTTTATTACGCAATTTTGAGACGACTGTTACTGCTACTGCAGTAAATCTGTCTTTTACTAATCTTTAAATTTTCGAAGGTCATAGCGCGTACAAAACATACGTGCTGCTACACTGTTATTCCCTATCTCTGCGGCTAATACGCAGCCACGCTCTCTATCCTCCGCTCCTGCCAAGTGGTTTTCGCCGCTCGACCGGTACGTAATTTTACCGAAAATTACCAAAAAAAATTTTAAACTACTATGTTGGGCGCCAATTTCGTTACTGTGCTCGTCTGGGGTTGGACTCGCCGAGTGTTGCTTGACTTGTATACAAATAAATCTTCGAGTACTTCGTCCCGAGTACTACTTCTTACCTTTGTACCTGAAAATAATTCAAGTCATGCTTGGAGATTACGTGCTCGCAAGCTAGCTCAATTTCTACGAAAGTGGGTGGGGCTAATCGCCCAAGCTAAGACAAAGAAAATCCGGGAAAAACGAACGGAGGAAGAGATGGTTTCATTCTTTATAAAAAGAATCGATCATGATATTTTCAATTTATTCAAGGTTGTTGGGTCGGTCCATGATCTGACAAGTACATTCTAACAAAAAAGTACTCAAAATGTAGGTAATTGCTTCTTATTGATGCCACTAAATTTTTAGGGCAAAATGAACCTTGGGAGAAAAGATATTGCCAAATTTGTTTTACACGTAAGCTTATGGGAATCACTGTTTTCTTGAAAGTTTAATAGTATCTAGCAAGTATATTTTAATGAAAAAATTCAGGGTAAAAGAAAAAATTTTTTGAAACACTAATCAATTAAAAGCAATTACCAGTGGACCTTATGAGCTGAGAATAAAATAATCAAACTCCAAAACCTTAGGTTAGGTGCTATGTTGTGCCGTGAGTGCGAGAGAGACAGAGAGCACCGTGAATCTCTCCGTTCGACTCGCATTAGTATCTCTTTCTCTCTCGCACCGACCCAACAACCTCAACAAGAAATAACAATAATAATTGAGTTACAATATCCTAGAAATTAATTAACAATGTTTAAAAAAGAACCAAAAAATCTACTCTATTGTCAACGGACGACAGCTCGTCGATCTATACCGACGGTCGAATTACAAAACAAAATCGGTTGACGACTCCAGTCATCGACCCGCCGGTTCCCGCTCGTAAATCCTGTCGAGGGTTGATTAACTCGCAAATACTCTCTCTTATCGTCAACCTCTGCAACGCCAATAATTATATCACGATACTTTGCGCGCGATAAACTTAGTCAAGACTCCGGAAAAACGAACGGCACCTTCGATTGACAAAAACAGTCTCCTGCGCTTCGGCCCAGTTCAATCCGGTCCGATCTCCCGTCATCGGTGCCGTTCCAACTGGGCCGCCAGTAGTTGGTCTGTTGACTGCTGGCGCGGGCGAGAAAATGCGAAATTGATCGTGTCAATGAAGGTAGGACCGCACCTACGGCTCTAGTCAAGATGCATTTTCGGTTAAACATTTGACTAGCTTCACGCGTATATAGATATAGAAATGCATTAGCAGCAGAAGCTTTTTTAACCTAAAACACATATTTTTGTTTTTTATTAATACTTAAAGGAACCGAATATATGATTTAATTAATTCTATGTGATTCTTGTGCATTCTAGTTAAACTGAAAAATATTCTGAAAACTTGATCACATGTAATTATGTAAAAATTGTATAAAAAATGTGCCCTCCCATAAGACTACGGGTTAAATCGACGCGATGTTAATATTCAATTACTCAAAAACGAAAAACCCCCAGGTTCTGAAAATTTAGTGGCATCATTTTTTAATATTTATCTTCAACTTCCTAAAGTTTTAGATTTTTAACACATCTCTTTCTAGTTTGTGTGGTCCTACCTTAATCAACATCGATAATTGACCACCGACCGTGACAACTTAAAATGAAATTGGGTAAAAATTTGTTAAATATAAATAAGAGATTCGACTGCTTAAATGTTAAAAATCTTATCAAGGTGAAAATGATATTTTAATAATTAAAAAAAAAAATTATTCAAATCATTAATAGAGTTCAGTGGTTGATGCACACATTTAATGGTTATTTAGAAATTGATCGACGTAATTGTCAGAAAGAGATAGAACTTGAAAATTAGTGCTTTATATAAATATTTCAATTAATACAGGAAAGCAGTAAAACTTGTCGTTATTGTTTCCTGATTTTACTTCAGACAATAGTTTATATTACTTTTAGGTGTTGGCACTTAACTTTTCCCTATTTGGTAGCCCGGAAGGGAATTGAAGAAAATCGGGGGATCGCAGTACCCGCAAGTATATCGACGGGAGGAAACGGATATCCTAGAAACTAACTCAAAGGTACGAAATGATATTCAATCGTAAAAGACTAAAACTATACTTTTATGAATTAAAACTTTACCTTGTGACAATTAGTGTGTCCGGTATGCAGCTTCAAGGCTGAGATATATTCGTTGAAACAAACAAACAGTTAACCTGAAATGGTCTATTTATTGGGTTCCAATATACTTCGTTACACAATATTTATTACACAAAAATGTTGTTAACTTATGGATATAATAGTTATCACTAGAATATATTTCATGAACTTAAGTTAGATGACGATTTACTCCGATAAAGGATTTAATCACCCGCGCTGGATCTAATGTTAATAGGTACTACTGTCCCCACGCGATCCTGCAATAAATCGGCCGTCCGGCACTTCCCCCGCTACCTCAGCCTTTTCCTAGCCAGGGTGTCGAGCTGTGGCGGAGTGCAAGGCTGTCGCGTGATGTTAAGCTCGCTTATATGTTAAAAACAAAATCATTTTTTATTTCTCAGTTTTATCAGTAAAATTTGTGATTGAAGGTTTGGATCAAAGAAGGGGATGCGCGCGCGGCTGCTCAAAAGTGTCCCGTACGATATGCAATATTTCGACAATTGCCGCTCATCCCGTTTGCCCACATTAACATTAAAAAAAAGAGTTAAAATCGTTGTTTCTCAGAAAACTTCCAGTGAGAAAGTGTATCGCGCATGTAGAAATGTACCTGCAGTCAGCTGTATCGTCAAACGCACATAGCTTTGTTTTACTTAACTCGTCATATCTTTTGAACTAAATCTTCAAGGGTGGTAGCCCTTGAACGGCGAGTGGGTTTTTTAAAATAAAAAACACCAACTGTGAAAGCCTACGCTTTATATACATTAAATTTCGGTTTTAGGTTAGGTCGTTCGCGAAAAAACAATATCACGATGATTATTTTTCCTTAACCATATATTCTACGGAAAAAATTGAGTTGCAGCGCCCCCATTTGTTCGGTACTACTGTTCGCAACAGTTTAGGAAAAATATTTCTCGTGGTGGGGAATATATGGCCCACCCCGAGAAATATTTCTCTCAAACTGTGGAGCAGCGCCTCTTACGGCAGACCCGACAAATTGTTTTCGCTGCGTTTCTTCCGTATGTGGGCAGAATATTACCCGTAGCACTCAGCAGCAGCGTCCCCTACTTTTGGGACAGCTGACTCTCAACTTTTCCCAGTGTAGTTAAAAAAAAATTGTCATGAAAAAGTTCTGTATTAAGAAGTTATGATTGTTTCAATATTCGAAGCGCTGATTTCCTTCAGATTTTTTCGTTTCCAGTCCCCGAGCATCCGATTTCTCTGCATGGGCTGCATCAGGGTACGTCGACTCAGTCCTCCGTTTCGGACACAAGATAGTTTTCTTGCTGGATCATAGGGCGCGCTGTAGCGGAGAACTTGTGGGGGGAGTAACCCAATAATTTAAAATGAAAAATAATTTTTATAATATAAATGTTTAAATGAAATAGATTGATAAATTTATTAAATAAAATATTAATAAAAAAAAATATAAATTTTATAAAAAATTTTAATTTTGTAGAAAATATTAATAAATGGGCACTTCAAATTTTAATTAATAATTGTAATTAAAAAAATAATTGAAATAATAATAAACGGCAACACAAAATCATTTAATTTAAATTTAAATTTATTATTATTAATTAATACAAGCATGCACACACAAACATATATATATATATATATATATAATTATATTTACACAAAAAAATAATTTTAATTACGGCTCGGGAGTCTCTGGTAGCACAGGGTAGGGCATTTCCTGCTCCATCGGTTCGTGCTCGTCTTCGTCCTCAGCATCTACGTCTAAATCCTGGATCTCCTGATCATCGCCGAGTATTACAGTGGAGCTTAGGGAATCCTCGTGGAACGCTGCTGGTATACCCAGCACAATGTAAATTTGCTGGAGTATCAGCAGCGTGCTGCCAATCACCAGGATAAAATCAATATTTTCTGGTACCTGTAGTGACTGTAGGTACCTCCTGGTGAACAGCAGCTGCAACTCGTAGTGGTCCCTTAGCTCCGTCGAGTCTCTGCCGGCGTCAATCTCTTCCTCTAACCGGAGAAAAACGCCGGTAAGGGTGTTTTGCAGGAGATCCAAACGTGCCTGTATGCCAGCCATCTGTAGAAAATTAAAAAATAAGTGTCGAAAAGTAAATGTCTTAGTTATTTATTAAATAAATGACTTACTTCTGCGATGTGAGTACGGAGGACGGTGGAGGAGACGAAAGCGCTCGAACGAAAATAACATTCGATGTATGGACGGGAAAAACATTGTATCGTTGGTGTTTTGTTTTTTTGCAAGGTGCGAAAATATCAAACATTACGTCAACAAATGTTACCCGAAAAAAAAGGTGTTAGGAATTTAAACTCTACTCAGGGTGATATAATTGATTTATTTCCATTTAGAAATATTCGATTCAATATAAGAAATCCCAGAGAATTGGTGGAATATAATTGTAAAAAAAATATGTTCTATTATTCTGTTACAAACAGATTGAAAAGGAGTTGAAATAGCTTATTTGTTGATACAAGAAATTGTAACCATTTTAGTTTATTTAAGAAAGATAATAAATCAAAATTTTTTAAATTCGAATAAAAAAGTTGTTAATTATGAAAAATGTATATAAATAAATTATGTATTAAAGGACATTAATGTCCGTTGATGATGTTAAATAAATAAATTAATTAATTAATTATATTCTAGTAAGCTCATCAAAAATTTTGAAAAACTTTTGAAACCTTTCAAAACTAAAAAAAAAAAACGTCTTAAAACAATTAAAAAAAAAAGCGAAGTAGTTTAAATAATTTTATTACGAGTATCGGGGTTTGGTATTTACAAACAATAAATTGATAAATTTATATTTGGGTATCGGTTTAATAATATGTACAAAAGAACCGAAAACGCAAGATATAACTAGCGCGCCCCCTGCCCCTTTCGCTTCGCTCAAGAGGCCAGGCGGCTTGCCTGCTCCGGTATTTTTGCCCAAATATTTTTTAAAGTATCGGACTCTGCGCAGCAAGGCTGCGCAAAGTCCGATACTTTAAAAAATATTTGGGCAAAAATACCTCCGCCCTTGCATCGCTACGCTCCGCTACCGCTCCGCGCGATGCAAGGTATGCATCGCCATGCTCCGCTACCGCTCCGCGCGATGCATGAAAGGCACGACCGGCCGACACTCGCGCTTCGCGCTCGACGGTATAGTTTTAGTATTTATTAGTTTCATTTTTACACTCAAATTCATTTCGTGTTTGCTGATATTTAAAAATAATTAATAATGATTCTATACTTAAAAAGATTATTACACTCCAATATGATTTCATAACATAAATTTTATTAAATTTTTTTTATACATAGTCGTATCGAAACCTGTAAGTTTATAGCTGCATAATTTATTTAAAAAAAAATAAATATATTTAAGTAATCAATAAATTAGTGTAGAATAACTTTACTTTATCAATTATGTTGAAAAAACAATAAGAGTGAAAAAAAATTTGAATAAGAGTTCTATTTTTGCTGCGTAGAGGGCGTGTCAGTTGTAGACTCTCGACCTTCAAGTTCAACTGCGAGATATCGATCCTTAAATCGAACGATGTTGTTGTTGTTGTTGACATAGAATTATTTTAGTATTATTTGCAGTTTCTGTAGAGTTTTAAATTTCTACTTTATAGTGTGAAACGTACGCAAAAGTTTTATTGCATTACTTTTACTTAACCATACAGCCGTTGCGAGTTATAATGACTCAAACAAAGCAAGTTAGTGATAATACTGCAGCTTGCAACCAAAAGAAAAATTCGTATTTTGTGAAGTTATTGCGGGATGTTGATGTGAATGATTAGTTTAAGATAAAAAATGAAGATTGAAGATTGAAGATTGAAGACAAAAATCAAGATTGAAGATGAAGAATCAAGAATTAAAGAGTGTACATGAAGAAACAAATTGGAAATCAGAAATTAAAAGTAAACAAAAAAGAGAACAGCTGATTTTGAAACATCAATCAAGGTATACCATTGAAGTGTTATGAAGTAAGGTATAGTTTTGAAGAGTTCAATCAAGATATTAATTGAAGTGTCTAGTTAAGATGCAAAGATTTTTGTGTTATCGGTTCAGTGTTCATCTACATATATGTGTTAAAAATGGAAAATATTTTAAGTTACAATAAACATATATATCCACACAACACAATTTACTTATTTACTTGTTTTGAATTAAAAAAGAGTGAAGTTCAAGAAATTGCTGGATACGCCTTTTTCATCAACTCAAGTGGGAAGTTTTCACTTTAATGCATGGTGGTATACGCTTTAACCCTGCATTATAGTAAAGCTAATAGTTTATTATTGGAAGTAACTTGAGATGAGTTTAAGAAGAATAGAATAGAATAAAAAGTCTGATTTTGAGCAATATGACTAATTTTATTGGACACCTCTTTTTTTTAAAGAAAATTTGCTACAAATAATTTGTGGAAAAATTAATAAAAAATAAAAAAAAAATTTCAAGAAACTTCAACTCTGGAACTCATATTAGTGACAATGGATCAAATTTTTTGTGTCATCATTCGGACAGCTCAATACCTTTAGCTTATATACCTCAAATAATTAATCTAATATGGCTTCATAAACTATTGCAGAAGAAGAAGTTCATCATCTTTTCAGAAAAAATCTGTCCAGTCCCTTGATGCTAACCGTTATTGTAAGTGTTTATTAATTTATCAATACATTAGATATATGTGAAATTTTTTTAATAAATAATAAATTTTAGTTGATATCTAAAAGTTTTATACAAATAAAAATTGTTTGTGATGTAGCAACTCAAATCATTTAATAAATAAAAAACAAATTATTATGATACTTTCACAGGATTTGTATGGATTCAAAAAGGAAGAGTTGGAGACTATTATTATTTTGGTTGCGAACAGTTGTGGAGATCATGAGCTTTCAAAACTACTACTTTGGCTGATTGGAAAAAATCTTCAAAGAAAATAGTATGAAGTCATTCATCGGATACAGGAGAAATCCTGAAAATCTGCAAGATTATTTTTATTTCCTAATTTATAATAAGATTTTAATCACTTTAAGCTGAAAATCATTAAAAATTTTTTTTTTTTTTAACCTTCAACTCTGCAGTATAATTTTAAAAATTAATTAATAAAAAATGAAAAAAGCTTAAAATTTCAAAAAATAATTACTGCTGTGTTTTTACAGGGCTTGTACTAACTCATATCAATATTATTATTGGTAAAGACAGTTCTGGAGATCACAATCATTCAAAACTATTCCATTAGCTGATTGGAAAATATCTTTGAAGATAATGGTATGAAGTCATTCATCAAGTACATGGGGGCATCATGAAGATTTTTTAGAATTATTATAATTTTTTTGTTTTTTTTTATTTCCTAACTTACATTAAGGTTTTAATTATTGTAAACTGAAAATCATTTTTGAAATATTATATTATTTTTAAATTTAACGAATAAATTTCAAAAATAATTTATGTAATACAAATTGAAATGAAACAACTACTCTTGATGCAACTCAGGAATGATTTTCATTATTGAAAATTAGTATTTAAATTTTCAAACTGGCTAAATTTCAACGAAGTTTATAAAATCATTACGTTTGAACTGTACACTATTAATGAAGAATGATTTTCAGTGATTTTTATTTATTTGACAAATTTGTAGGGTATGATTTTCACGGTTAAAAAACTAATTTTTTATTACATAGAATTTTATAACTTTTTACTCAAATTGTTTTGATACGTACCAATTGTTCCAGTATAACCCAATATACTGGAAATAGAATCATAATTATGTAATTCAAAACGCAAATTTTCCCATAGACTTAGTCAGGTTGGGTTCATTAGCTTGGAAAAAAAACTTTGTACAATTTTGTAGTTGCGTTAAAATTAGCGTTAAATGAACATTGTAAATCGTTTTTGTATGCGTTATTGGTTCCAGTGTGATCCGATCATGCTGGAATTGAGACCATCATTATGGAACGCGAAAACGAACTTTTTCCCGTTCACCCGGTGAAAATCGGTTCGACCAATTTCGAGAAAACCGTTGTACAATTTTGTAGTTGCGTTAAAATTAGCGTTAAATGAACATTGTAAAACGTTTTTGTATGCGTTATTCGTTCCAGTGTGATCCGATCATGCTGGAATTGAGACCATCATTATGGAACGCGAAAACGAACTTTTTCCCGTTCACCCGGTGAAAATCGGTTCGACCAATTTCGAGAAAACCTTTGTACGATTTTGTAGTTGCGTTAAAATTAGCGTTAAATGAACATTGTAAAACGTTTTTGTATGCGTTATTGGTTCCAGTGTGATCCGATCATGCTGGAATTGGGACCATCATTATGGGACGCAAAAACGAACCTTTTCCCGTTCACCCGGTGAAAATCGGTTCGACCAATTTCGAGAAAACCTTTGTACAATTTTGTAGTTGCGTTAAAATTAGCGTTAAATGAACATTGTAAATCGTTTTTGTATGCGTTATTGGTTCCAGTGTGATCTGATCATGCTGGAATTGGGACCATCATTATGGGACGCAAAAACGAACCTTTTCCCGTTCACCCGGTGAAAATCGGTTCGACCAATTTCGAGAAAACCTTTGTACAATTTTGTAGTTGCGTTAAAATTAGCGTTAAATGAACATTGTAAATAGTTTTTGTATGCGTTATTGGTTCCAGTGTGATCCGATAATGCTGGAATTGGGAACATCATTATGGGACGCGAAAACGAACTTTTTCCCGTTCACCCGGTGAAAATCGGTTCGACCAATTTCGAGAAAACCTTTGTACGATTTTGTAGTTGCGTTAAAATTAGCGTTAAATGAACATTGTAAAACGTTTTTGTATGCGTTATTGGTTCCAGTGTGATCCGATCATGCTGGAATTGGGACCATCATTATGGGACGCAAAAACGAACCTTTTCCCGTTCACCCGGTGAAAATCGGTTCGACCAATTTCGAGAAAACCTTTGTACAATTTTGTAGTTGCGTTAAAATTAGCGTTAAATGAACATTGTAAATCGTTTTTGTATGCGTTATTGGTTCCAGTGTGATCTGATCATGCTGGAATTGGGACCATCATTATGGGACGCAAAAACGAACCTTTTCCCGTTCACCCGGTGAAAATCGGTTCGACCAATTTCGAGAAAACCTTTGTACAATTTTGTAGTTGCGTTAAAATTAGCGTTAAATGAACATTGTAAATAGTTTTTGTATGCGTTATTGGTTCCAGTGTGATCCGATAATGCTGGAATTGGGAACATCATTATGGGACGCGAAAACGAACTTTTTCCCGTTCACCCGGTGAAAATCGGTCCGACCAATTTCGAGAAAACCTTTGTACAATTTTGTAGTTGCGTTAAAATTAGCGTTAAATGAACATTGTAAATCGTTTTTGTATGCGTTATTCGTTCACGTGTGATCCGATCATGCTGGAATTGGGACCATCATTATGGGACGCGAAAACGAACCTTTTGCCGTCCACCCGGTGAAAATCGGTTCGACCAATTTCGAGAAAACCTTTGTACAATTTTGTAGTTGCGTTAAAATTAGCGTCAAATGAACATTGTAAATCGTTTTTGTATGCGTTATTCGTTCCAGTGTGATCCGATCATGCTGGAATTGGGACCATCATTATGGGACGCGAAAACGAACCTTTTGCTGTTCACCCGGTGAAAATCGGTTCGACCAATTTTTAGAAAACCTTTGTACAATTTTGTACTTTTTCGTAAATGCGTATAATACCGAAAGTGGGACATGCGAAATAACACCCAAAACGGCCTCAAAACACATTAAAAACCATTTTTTCGTAATCTAGGTTCGATTTTAAGAAGGTAACACTTTTTGCTCTCCCGAACTTATAAGGCGCTCCCGACCCCTTCGGGGCCGGTCGTGCCTAAAAACCGCAGATCCTTCGTCGCCGAAAGAGCTTTTTCTTACTATACGGGACGCGCGCAATAATTTACAATTTTTTTCATACATGCTAGAAATCAAAATGCTTGCTTTTATAACGCGGATCCCTTGGCACCAAGGAAGCTTTTTATTTACAATCTTAGACGCGGGCATTCATAAACAAATTTGAAAATTAATAAAAAAGTTATCGACAAGGCACACTTTTTCACGCGGGTTCCTCGGTGGGGAAAGAGATATTTTCACAAAGCGGGACGCGTGTATTTACTAACAAACTTATACTAACTACAATGAAACCAAAAACGCAGACTTTATAACCGCGGATCTCTTGGCCTCGAAAGAACCATTTTAACAAAATGCGATGCGTACATTCATCGAAAAAGTAATACGTATTTTATACAAATAACAAAAAAAGGAAACTAAATATCAACAATTTGTTACTAAAGTGGACATGACATTTTTAAACAATGTAAAAAAAAACCTGCTAAAGTATCTGATTTACATTTATTCCATAATAGTTTGTAAGAATTTATGTTTTTTATTTTTCTGTATCTTGCCAACGAAGCTGCAATTCCATCTCGTGAATCTTCGTTTTGACCGTCATTTCTTAGCGTTAGTTTTGATGACCATTGACGACTCCTCTCAAATGACATGCTTGTCGAATATCCCGCGATAATATAGTCATTTATTGCCACTGTTTTCTTCAGGGAAACTACGTCGATTATAATTCCTTTACACGAAAGGCTGCAGAACCTGCGCATAACGTTAAATCGAAAAGTTGAGCAAAACATAAATATTTCTATGATAATATGAAACACCTAAACGAAAACATTGCAAGTGTAACTACCATGGTTGTCCTCGATATTTTCTCCTGATTTGATTAAACTTCAAAGAGGCTCCTTCGTCCATCGTAACAACATATAAACAAAAAAGTTTAATTAAATAAAATAAGGTTTTTTTTTCATATTTGTAAACAATGAACATATTTACTTTTTTATTTTTAGTTTCGATGATAATGGAATATAGCTACCACGTTTCTCGCTCTGCAATCGAATTTAATATAACTGTAGAAAACCTTTTGCAAAACCAAAGCCGTGGCCCTTTTTTCCCGAAGGAAAGGTTTCATGTGCATAACTCATTGCGATGTTATTGATGCTGTAAAAAAAAAATTTTTGGACAGGTTCGTTCCAACGACAAAATTTGACAAAAAAACCATGCAACCAAACCCAAACCAGATAAAAAAATTTAAAAATTAATACAATATCAACAGCAAGTCCTAAAGGTTTTCTTTACAGTAATTATATTATATGACTATTTAAAATAAGATATTGTATGTAAAATCGAACAGAAAACGACATTTTGAAAATATTTTGATCTAATAAAATACTGTATGATTAAAGATTTATCTCCAACAAAAAATAAATAAGTCTAAAGAAAAATTAATTTTGTGATTCAGAAACAAAGAGTGGATTCACGCGATTTTTTTTGTGTTTTTTCTTTTTATGGAGTTCCGAAGCTGCCACAAGAAACTTGTTCTCAACTTCTCTCAAGCAATCGAATTTTCCTTCTAAAATATTATTTATACGAGAAGTAATCGGTGTAATAACATCATTTAATGTGACCTTCACCATTTCTAAAATAACTATTTTGCGATGGACTGAGCAAAAAATTTTTTCAAACTATACTTTCTGCGTTACAAAATGGAGGCACACGGACGTTAAATTATTTAAATGTAAAAATTGAGATAATACTTCTGTAATACAAACAATTAATTTATCATGCAATTTTAATAACCAAACGTGAGAGTTGTTTAAAGTTTCGTAAATGTGGCAGCAGCTGTGACAATTATTAAATGATTTTAATTTTTTTAAAACTCGCTTTAAAAAAAAATCTGTTTTGACGGTAGCCACGATGTCACGGGCAAAAGGAACGACATTTTCCTCTTCTTAAGGAATAAAGATCTCTTCAAGTTCTTCTTAAACTGTCGAATTTTGTTAGAAGAATTGAAGCAACACGTCCAACACTTTCCCTTCATCTGGTATACAGTTGGAACCAACGAACCTCGGCGAAGCCGTTACAGCGATGATTAAAGCACGAAAGATACTTGAAAATAGAATCGGCGACGGATTCGTATTTTGACCGCAGAAGCTCCTGAATCGAGAAAAGAGATTTTCGATTGGATCTTGAGATACGTAGCGCTGTTGAAATTCCGGTATCCCATTCCTTTTCAGAACTGTCTGCAATTGTATAAAGCTTTCCATGGTCGATTCCAAGTTCTTCATCGTTGGGATGTAGTCCGGCTTCAAGGTGGTTTTATTGATAAATTTCATCTTATGAACCCGTGCCTTTGATTCCTTCAGGTACTTAATATGGTAAGTGTCTTCAGTAATCGGGAAACGTTTAGGGTGAGGCTTCACTTTTTGTTCCTGTATTGACGCACCATGGAGGGCATCAAAAAGTTCATCGATGAACAAAATTGTGCTGGCCGTTTGCCGAGCACTTTCCGGCATTTGTTGTGTCCCCATCCGAGTCTGTACAACTTCTGAAAAATAATAAAAATATTTATTAAAGCTTTTAAACATGAATTTGTTGGGGTAAAAACAGTCACAGCTGCTCATGTTATAGTAGTTCTCAAATAATTACTTTTTACCCCCGTTTTTTTGTGATTGTTACTAAAATGTTCCTCTTAAACCAAAGAAAGAGATGACGTAAAATTAAGGTAAGAAACCCGGGATAGATTATGATAAAAATGAGTCCGAAGCTTTTAAAATTTACACGTGTGTCATATTAATCTGACATAATTTTTTTCACATTTTAATCGGTCACGACGTCAAAAATGCCCCAGATTTTTCAAAATTTCAGTTTGTTATAATTGATTAAATTTTTAACAACTTTCTCGCTGACACATTCGCCTAGCGGAGACTACTTTTCGAGACATTTTAATCCAATGTTAAAAAATCTTCGTCTGTGTGCGAGTTAAGAGCACGCCGCTACATTTGTGCTAGGGATGCCGCGAGGCGAGGCGAGGCGAGGTTTTGAGCTGCCTCGCCTCGAGCCTCGTCATAACCCACTTCGCCTCGCCTCGCCTCGCCTCGTCTCACTTCGAGGCACCTCGGCGAGGCGACATTTAAGTATGTTTGGTACTTACAAAAAAATGCAGCCATTTGAATCTTCTAATAATTAATATTAAAATAAACATTGAATGTTTCTCTGATTTTTCTCCGTTTTGGTTTTTCAAAAATTGAAATAGTTGTTTCAATAATTGAACACGTAATCTTATGAAAATTAAACATATTTTTTATTTTATAAAAAAAATTTTAAATTCAATATTTTAAAAAGATTAAAATTTAAAAAATTAAATTTTTAAAAAATTAAATTTTTAAAAAAAACCTCCGCGAGGCTTCTACGCAGCCTCACCTCGCCTCGGACCTCGTCCACAAACTGCCTCGCCTCGACCTCGCCTCGATGTCGTCGAGGCGAGGCGAGGAAAACGTCACCTTGGCGGCATCCCTAATTTGTGCGTATGCAGGGACATGTGATTTGCGTTAGTGAGCGACGGACTAACTTTAGTAATTGATTGTAACTTGAGAACAATCTTCACACGAGACTATTCAGGAGTGTTGGATGAAACAAACCTTTTGCATCAATTAAACGATTGATTTCTTCTCCAGTACTCTTGCTGAGAAGCTGTGTACAATATTTGACACTCATCTTCTTCATACTCTTCTCATAAACGTGACGATCACTGAGCTTAGGGAGTCTCCGTTGTCGGTTCCCAGATAATTCATATGCATCCATCTCATACGCAGTCTGCACATCATCCCAAGTTGCCAATTTTCGTTCATGAAACGGCTTATTAGGTACATGATCTTCTTCAAGATACTTTTTCATCAAATTATTTCTGATTCTTTTCAGCATGTGGACAACATCAAATATCGGAATTATTTCGAGACCTTCAATGAAATACGTTCCATCTAGAAGTTGAAAAAAATTATGTTATTGTAAAACATGCGTCTAAAATAAATTTTAATTTTGCTCTCCCTGAATTACTGATTAACCCTTTAAAGAAATTTCATAGGCCTGTCATTCCACCTACAAAACTTGTTATGATAAATAGGTTTTAAGCAAAAAATTGATTTTGAATAGAAACGTCTTTAAAATAATTATTAATTTTTAAAAATCAAGATGGCGCTTCACATATAAAAAACCGGTGCCGTTTACTAAAAATTTTGCGAAACTTTGAACGGCCGCCATTTTGAGAGAAAAAATCGTAGAGACGATTCAAAAAAATTGTTTTAATCTAAGGTCCAAAAATACGTTTAGTGTTAATTAGAATAGGAAAGAAAATGTTTTCCCCCTTTTACTGAAGTTCAATAGAAGAAAACGCACTTATTTTTTTATTATTTTTTTTTTCCAAGCAGGTGAAGAATTTTATTTATTTATTTATTTCCATCAAAAACGGACATTAATGTCCTTTAATAGAATGTTTAAAGATTCTGAAAAATTTTTTTTTAACATAAAAAACCTTACTACAGCTGATCACATTAGTTGAACTTAACGTGTATATTTTCCATACGACGTAATTGAAAATAAGAAAATTAAAAAATAAAGCTATCAATAAACTTCAAAATCATAAGAATTCATCATCCATAAGTTTTCTGAACCTTGAAAAAAATTAATAGAACTGCATGAAAAACTTCAACAGTGTAATAAATAAATAAATAAATAAAATAAAGAAATAAAATTTAAAAAAACCGCAGTTCTCGGGCTTGACCAATAACATTATATTCCTGCATGAGATCCGAAAGCAATCGGTGAAAGTCTGATTTTGAGGTCGGTATGTGAAAAAGGGTTTTATATGAGCTGCTACTGAAAATAGTTTGGATACTTACGTTTTTGCAACTTGTTCTTCACTCTGATGCTGTCACGAGTCTCTTCGATGAATTCTCTTATCGCTGCTTGATTAGTTCCACCTTGATCTTTAGTTGAACTAACGGTTGTAAGACCAGCATCCTTAAGGGCTCGTACATTGTCGCGTACAGCCTGCTTCAGAAGATGTGTTGGCATTGTCGCGGGGCCGAAGCCATGGGAAACATGTATTTTCCAGCCGGAATAAAGACCTTTAATCATGAAACCTAGAGCATGGTCAGCAAATTCTTCAGTGCGTTGCTGCTTGCCCCATTCTCGGAAACCCGTAACGCGATCTTCACGAGGATTGTAATCAAGATGAGGCTCTAAACTCATCTCATCCCAAATCAAGTTGACGATTTTCTCTTTTTCAGGCAATTTTTCGACCACAACTTTTAATACATCAAAAAAATTTTTATTGATACCTGCAACAAAGATGGTTACAATAGTTATTATGCTCAGACAATGTAGAATATACTTTATTCCTCTCAGCCATGTATGCACTTTTCGATGTGTCAGTTCTGTGGTCAAAGTTTTACATTCCTACTACGTTAAAAAATAAGATGAGAATGTGAAAATTCCACCTCGATCGATAGATTTGGACGCATTGCTGTTCCTTTTTTTGTTCGTCAGTGAGAGTTTTTTTTAAATTTGTAACCTCACTCTTTTATGATCATAATCTGGATCATCATCACTACTGTGCGTGTAACAAATAATTTTAAACAGCAAGTAAACAATGCCAAATCAGCCGAAAAAGCGAGAATTAAATTTATACCTTAAAATAAAAAAATTAGAAAATCGAATTCTTAGTACAGCGTCAAATTTTTCTCAAAACTAAAGTACCATTTTTTGTGTAATGAGTACTCGCTTTTAAAATTTATGATCTCGTACAGAGATGACTTCTTAATTTTTCTTTTTTCAAGCAATTTTTAAATTTCTAAATTTTATTCTTAACATCTCGTGCGAGTATTTAATTCCATCTATGATATCTTTTTTGATCCAAACTATAAATTGATGATTTTTTTTTGTGATAAAAATGCCTTTTTTATTCTCTTAAAAGTTAAAATTCTTTAAATAAAATGCATTTTTACAAGGAAGCCTCTTGATAAGTCGTAATTTTATTTATTTATTACATTTACAGGTAAATAATATTTTTGTAACTTTTTTATAAAAAGATCACTATTGATTTGGTTATCTCAAAGTGCCAATTTACATGACCGAGAGGAATAAAATTTATTGTTAAACATAAGGACAAAGTTTTTCATAGCCATCTCGAGTGAATCGCCTCACTCGGCTTCGCCTCGTGGGGCAAACTTCACTCGAGACGGCCATGTCAAACTTTGCCCTTTTGTTTAACAATATATCATTATTGAATGGAGTGAAAGACTAAGGTAAATGTCCGGGATTATTGGACAGTAACGTAATTGTCCACCACAGTGGCACCCCCCCCCCCCTGATTTATTATAAAATCACACTTTAGACTTCGAAAAATATTCTAAATTTAGTTTAACCACTAAACTTTACTGTTGTATTAACAAAACTTGGATTATATCCTTAAAACTAGCTTAAAAATCACTTCCAAGTGAGCCTGTCAAAACCTCCAACCTTCATCCCCCTTTGAAAAGTGTCCAATAATCCCGGAATCCCAGAAACAAACACAAACCTGTTTCTATTTGAAAATCATTCTGAAACTGCTTTATCGTAGTTTCTCCAGGAAGTCCAAGTGGTTTCTGCAGAAAACGGTAACTCTTTGGTGACAGTTTGTAAATTACCACTGATAGAGCCTTCTCATGTAGAGTATACCGCCTTCCTTTTCCTTTTTTGCTGCTCTTAAGAATGAGATTAAGGATAAGTTTTTGAACATCTCCCAACTTTACGTACTGCTTCATCATAGTGTTGGTCTGTTTTAGTTTATCCTTCAGCAGTTTCTTCGCGTTGTCCGCACTGAAATTAAATATTCAAGTCTTTATATGAAGTATATTTCTGTATAATAAGTAGATACTCGAGTGCGTACTATACTTTAGTACGTACTATTTGATGGCTTAGAATGAGCGTCGGAGTTTTTTTACTGAACAACGTAAGAAACAAATAAATTATAAACCAAGCTCTACAACTCAAAAACTGTGTGCGTTCGATTTTTTTTTTTTTTTGGTTAGCTTATAATTTATTTGTTGTATATTTTGTTTAATGGAAGAGCGCAGACGCCCGGCATTTGTGGGCTTGAGAGCTTGAGGGATAATTTATTTGCCAAACAAAAAAAAACCGGATGCCCTCTGTTTTTGGGTTTTAGAGCTTTCGAGATAATTTATTTGTTAAATAAAATAAACTAAGACGCCTTGTGATTGTGGGATTAAGAGTTTGGGGGTTGTTTCAGTTGTTGAATATTTTGTTTAATAAAATAACTTAGACGTTCTGAGTTTTTACTAAGTCCTCAAATAGTACGTATTCAAGTATGTAATTTTTTTTCAACGGGGCTGGCTTTTTTCAGCTTGGCTGAATGTAAAAAAAAAAATTATTCCGCAGAGAATCAAATAATCAGATGAGAATAATAATTTTTAATACTGCATTATTCAACTAAATCCTGCGCGCGTAATTGTAAAAGTTTTCACGTACCGCTCCAGTTTCTTGTTTGCATTTCTTAAAAGTCTGGCCAGAGCTTTCACTGAAAGCTGTTTTCTTCTCAACGGTTTCCTTGGAGGTGTTTTCTTGGCAGCGTTCGTTGGTGACTTCTTGTCGTTTGTAGTACGATGACCGTCAAGAGGAGGATCTTTTAGTCAGACAATCAGATTGTTCCGAATAATCCTCCTCAACGACAATAACATTGTCCGCCACTGTTTCAAAGCCATTTTCTAGGAAAGCTGACGATGAAAGTGAAGTATCAGATTCTATAAACATAAGAAGTAAATTTAGAAAACAATATTCATACAAGAGAGGGAAACAAAATGTTAATATTAACATATTGTATTTGTTATGAATTACAATGTTAAAATTTTATAAATATCAAAAAACCATAAATATTTACCAACGATGCCATCGGATCTTCTTTTTTTTTTTACTGGAGATCTGTTAACTTCACCATCCGGAAAAAAATTCACCGAATCAGCACAATCAACGTCAAAAGCGATGCCCTTGATACAATCGACCGTGGGTAGATCAAAATCTAGAGTGACAGCGGCAGGATTGGGCACAGGTGCATCCAGATGATCTCGTAGAAATAGCGTCGGAACAGCATTGGCCACAAGACGTACTGTTTGGTTGGGACCAGTGGGAGCTCCAAAATACTTCATTTCGAAGTGAACAGACTGAGTACCGACGCTTATATATAACGTCATATTCGAGAGCATCAAATACTTCCGACGCGACGGCTGCTTTCCATTGTAATCCAAGAGTTTCTTCTCTTGGAAAACGGTGCAATTTCACACTCTCAAGATGCAATGGACATCCAGGTACAGAACAAACCTGCGATACTACAACGTAAATAGTCAATATTTTGATAACGGTACACTGAAACGACAATGAATGTACACCCTATTTAAATTTAAAAAATCACTCCTCGAACATTTATTGGTTTGGTATTATTACATTTATCGTGTTTAAAACTAACATTATCTTTATAAATTTTCGAGGAGCCGTCCGTTAAATTTGAGGTGAGTCAAGATTCATTGCCACTTTAGTGTACAGGGTAAAATGCTGTAAGTTTAATCCAACGAAATATGTTGCAAATTTGTATTATGTTTGAAAAAAAGCGTTACAGCGTGTGTAAACTTTTATACAACAGCAAATAAATCTTTTTACTTATGAAAATTCATCAAAAGTTTAAATGTGCTTTTAAACGATATTATTATTTTTAAACCTTAAAACGGTTAATTTTTCCTTTAAAAAAATTTATAATTGCATTAATAATTTTATTAATAATATCACCAGAGATATAACGTGGTAGCTATATAAACTTACTAAAATAATCATGTGTGTGTAAGTCAGCATTTATTACCTAAGGCAAAAAACCTTTCCTGTTCTTCTTCAAAAGCGATGAATTACGTCTAATTCGAGTTAACTGTTGCACTGGAGAGTTCATGTCAAAAAGGTTACTATTAGAAAATAAGTGAAAAGTCTAAAAGCTTCCTTTTCAATAGTGGGAAACAATTAAAAATTCGTCATTAATGACATAAATGTCTAAAACTCGTTAATGTGGTGTCTAACTGTTTTCATAATTAAATCAAGTTAATTTATAAAATTCATACTAATTATTAAAAAAGTAATTTATTTTAAATTGGTCAATTTTTATGAACATTTTGTACATCTTTCTCAGGGGCGGACGGGCCATTGGAAGGTTTGGGAGGTTTCCCCCCGGGCCGCGAGCTTTGGATCCCCCGGGGCCGGTCAGTACAGGCCAGAGGGCTACAGATTATTCTCAAACATCAAACCACCGTAATCCTGGGAGCCCGAGTTTTTTCAATAATTAATAAATAATTCCCCAAGCAGCCCAAGCCCTAAACTCCCAGTAACCCTGGGGGCCCAAGTCCTTTTAATAATTAATAAATAATTTCCCAAGCAGCCCAAGCTTTAAGCCCCCAGTAACCCTGGGAACCCGAGTCCTTTTAATAATTAATAAATAATTTCCCAAGCTTTAAGCCCCCAGTAACCCTGGGGGCCCGAGTCCTTTTAATAATTAATAAATAATTTCTCAAGCAGCCAAGCCCTAAACCCCCAGTAACCCTGGGGGTCCGAGTCCTTTTAATAATTAATAAATAATTTCCCAAGCAGCCCAAGCTTTAAGCCCCGAGTAACCCTGGGGGCCCGAGTCCTTTTAATAATTAATAAATTATTTCCCAAGCTTTAAGCCCCCAGTAACCCGGGGGCCCGAGTCCTTTTAATAATCAATAAATAATTTCCCAAGCAGCCTAAGCCCTAAGCCCCCAGTAACCCTGGGGGTCCGAGTCCTTTTAATAATTAATAAATAATTTCCCAAGCAGCCCAAGCTTTAAGCCCCCAGTAACCCTGGGGGCCCGAGTCCTTTTAATAATTAATAAATAATTTCCCAAGCTTTAAGCCCCCAGTAACCCTGGGGGCCCGAGTCCTTTTAATAATTAATAAATAATTTCCCAAGCTTTAAGCCCCCAGTAACCCTGGGAGCCCGAGTTCTTTTAATAATTTATAAATAATTTCCCAAGTGGCCCAAGCTTTAAGCCCCTGGTAACCCTGGGGGCCCGAGTTCTTTTAATAATTGATAAATAATTCCCCAAGCGGCCCAAGCCTTCAACCCTCAGTAATCCCGGGGGCCCGAGTTCTTTTAATTATGAGGACCCCGGTGCAAGAACCGTTTTAGCGCTCAATTAATTAATCATTCCTCAAGCGGCCCACCCCAACCCTTTCCGGCCCTTGAAAGACCTCGAAGTATGCGGATGCATACTTTGTATGCTTAATTATTTTCTATGTCTGACTAGTGCAAATTTTTAAATTATCATTTCAAATAATTCTAACAAAATGCAGTTTCATAACTCGGGCCCCCATGGTTACTGGGGGCTTAAGGCTTGGGCCGCTTGGGGAATTATTTATTAATTATTAAAAGAACTCGGGCCCCAAGTTAAAGTCTTTTTTTTTTAGCTGTTTTTTGGGCCGCTGTCGCTGGTTTGTAGGGCTGCTTGGTCCGAAAGTCCCAGGCCGCTTAAATTCCCAGTCCGCCCCTGATCTTTCTACATACTTTTGACTAAGATCAAGTATCTTGAAGTACAACTGGATCCACACAAGTACTAACAATAGTAGGGGTAGTTTTTTAAAAACGTAATAATTTGTTATAACGCAAATAATAATTGCAATAAATTTTATTCAGTACAAAGTTTTTCACAGAGTTATTCTACTTGTAGAAAAGTCAAAAAATATTGAAAAATTACTTAATTGTTACTAATTCTAACTTAATATTATTTCAAAAATGATAAACTTCATTAATACAATATAATAATTAGTATTTGTAATAATGTTTGTATTAAGACAACAAAATTTATTTATGAAATTAATGACTGGATTTCACCGACGTTGCTCCGACAAATTTTGAATTCCTGTTTTCCGCATGTACCAAAAGTTAAGCCACCTGACTGCAGCAGACGACCACAGCTGATCGGAGTAGATCCAAGTAGATCTGAGCTGTTCACAGCCACTCAGCTGTGTCCAGCAACAAAATTAAAAAGAAAAAAAATCAGTTTTTTTCAATAAGTGAACGAGTTAATTAACACAAATGAATAAATGAACTGTGTCAACATCAACATCAGTCTTAGATAAGTATATTTTTTATTAATTTACAAAAAGAGTGCATAAAAGAAAGTGTATTCTTTGAGAAAAATTAATTTATCTTTACAGGAGTGCAAAGGGAAAGGAGTCAATAACAGTCATAACATTATGGAAAGTGATGAAGACTAAAAAATTGATCTTTATGCGATACAAGAAAAGATAAAGGAGCAGAGGGATAACAGGAATATGGTTAATAAGCAGTATGGATCTATCAAGCCAGTAAATTGTGTGATTGACCTTGGCATCCAAAAATTTACTTTTGGAACATTACAGTTGCTCAGCGGATGGGATAAAACAGAAAAGCAGAGAATTGAGCAAAGTTATTCAGTTTGGTACATGCAAGCCAGATCTAACATTAAAATAAAACAAACTACAACACATCACAGTGAACCACAGCTTACCTCAGCTGTTCAGAAACTGAACTAAAAAAATAATAATTATACAAAAAAATGAAATTTCTTCAGTCAAGAACAAAATCAAATTTGGATTACAAACCACAAAAAAGCAGCCTGGTGACTCAGCGTATGTGTGTCAACATGAAAGCTGATTATCAAGCGACTCATCAAGCAAGACTTATCAGAATCAAGTTAATGCTACAAACATCATTAGACAACATGCAGGCAAACAACTACTCAAGACCACTACTTCAAGAAAAGAAAAAAACAAAACAAAAATTAAATTTAACTTCAACTTCTTATTTGTAAGTACATGCCAATGTCTACCTCAACTAAAAATATTAATATTTTGTTTTAAACTACACTTATAAAAAAGCAAACAACACAATTTTGACACTAACTATTCTAGTTAATTGAATAGCAGTTAAAATAATATTAATAATTAGTTTTAAAGAATTATAGTTGTTTTAAAATAATGTTCAGCAAACATAGATTAATATATGTTATAAACATGAAAACAAAAGTTAAGACAACGCTAGGCTTACTACTTTTGTTATTTACTACTGATAATTGTTAAGTTTAGTCAGAATGAAAAATAAATTTACAACTTAAGTATGAAAAAAAAATTCTAATCTTTTTAGTGCTGACATAATTTTAAGAGACAGACTTAAATATGATAATAGTTCTTACTTGCAACCATGTTTCCTTCTTCTTTGAAAACTGTCGATGCTTCCCAAGGTAGTTTCAAGTAATAGTTTTACCTAGATAAAATTAAAAAACCAAAAAAAAAAGAACAAACAAAACTTGCACTTCCTACAATAGTTAAAAGTAATACTACTAGCAACTACTAGATAAAAAAAAAAAAAAAAAAAAAAAAACAATAAGAAACAAACAAAAACCAAGTACAACAATCGCAACAATAACAACCAACTCAAAACAACAACTCTCAACAATTTAACACACTAATTACAAATATTCTTTTAATTAAATAAAAAATTTAATCTGCAAAGCTTGAAAATAATCAATAAACAGACTTGAAAACAATCCTATCTCTTCAATCGCTGATTATGATTTGTCTGCTGTTGTCTGCTATCATTCCAAAAATCGCGCGTACTCACACTACTCCCACGCTGAAGGTTTTAAAAAATAACCAAAATACCGAATAATTGAAACATATTTTTATTGCTACTTTTATTAATATAAATAAATACATAAAACAGTTTATGCTCGTATACACATACATCAATATTTTTTATAAATTAATTTAGTTATTATACATTCATTTTTCAATTAATTTTTTAAAATAATAAACAAAAATTATTTATTTTAAACAAATACATTTTTTTATTGATCTATTTTTGATTCTAATTTATACATTTAAAACATCATTTTTTAATTATCGAAGTTGCCGCCATTTCCTCGCTTATTTTCGACTACAGCGCGCCCTCTCAACCAGCAAGAGAAATATTCTCTGTGTCCGCTTTATTTTCTGGGAGTCGACGTACCCTGGGCTGCATGTGGCCTAAACCGGATCTTACGTTACGGTGTCTCACTCTTGCAGCCAGAAAGACGTGCAGGCAGGCGAGGCATGCGTAGTACGAAAGGGCCTCGCTCACAATGCAGACTGTTCGCAAATTCGCAAGTGCTTTCTGCAGTGCTGAATGCACAGTGTGCCAAGCAAGCAGCTGAGTGGGGCCAAGCAGCTGAGCAAAAAAAAAAGTGCACTACCTGATCCACTACAAATATGAGTTGCTCTACGCGACAAAACTATTTTTTTTATCGTAATTTAAACGTGATTTATAAATATTTAAGTAATCTAAAGAATATTAATCTTTTAATTATTAGTCCTACTTAATGTAGCTTTTTCATAATATATAATATTGTGAAAGATAACCTTAACTAATTATAGAAAAATGTTTGGTTTTTATTTTTCAAATAAAAGTATAAAATAAAATTCCGTCATCTCATGTTCATTATCAATTTATTCTAATTTCATTTTTGTGTTTTGGCTTTATATATGAGGGTATGTTAAAATTTAACTTGTCCTCATTCAATTGAAGTTTTTCTTAAATGTGTCTGAGTGATTATGTGAAGTTGTAACATGAAGTGTTGGTGTGAATTTTTCAAAACTAAATTTGATGTGCTTATTTACTCAAATCACCCGACAGCACATCTTGTGAACTATGAGTTGGTGTGATCATCTAGGAATCATGAAACATCTTTGATGTGTATGATTCTGAGCTGATGCACTTGTGGAATGTGTTGGATTAAAGTCAATACATTGTTAGTGATAAAAATGTACTATATTTATTAAATTTTTTTTAATGATTAATGTACTTATTAGAAATTTAATAAGTATTTATTCACCAGCACATCTAAATGGAGCAGATGTCAATGACCAAATGTTTAGGGAGTCAGAATAGCTGCAAATAAAATTCAACTTGATTATTAGATTAGTTCATACTGAAAAAGCGGTTTTAGAAATAATATTGATAAGAGACTGTATGTTTCAATGAAACAAAACTATTTTAATTTCTAGCTGGCAGAGTTTTTCAAAATTTAATTTTAAATCATTATATCATGAAGATTAAAATAAGTACAACTCTGTGATATGGGGAGTGAATAATCTTTTTTGAGTAAACAAAGTATTACCATAATAACGCCAACTTTTTGCTATCAAGATAACAACTATTATTTATATAGTTCTGCAAAAAGTATAAATTCAGTAGACAATATCAATGACCACTTTGCTGTAGATAACATTAGGTCAGCTTTCTTTGAATCATCATTGAAACTTATAAGCTTTGAGCCGATACATTTAGCCGAATAAAGTTAATTGTTCTATACGCTTTTTCATGATGAACTTTCTTGTCAATGAAGTTAAATTTTGTGTGTTGTTGTTATATGAACTCCACATTGACATTTTCTGCATTTGTATGTGTTAGTAAAAACTAATGTTGAATAGAATTATTCAAATTGTTATACAATTATATATATCTTGCAAAAATTGTTAGAGTAATAGAATTTGCAACTAAAAGTGTATTGGTTAAGATCCGACAAATTTTGAAAATGATTAACAAACATTTCAATTTTAGTTGTCACAGGTATTGACTCTAAAAAGCCAATACACCCTAGATAAAAAGATAAAATGAATCATTAACAAATTTTTCAAAATATTAAGATTTAGGATAAATATAATGATGAAAAAAATTGAATTTTCAACTAGTAAAATTAGATTTTTGAGAAAACTTTTTTTGACAATCTAATATTAAAATTAAAATCTCAAAAAATTTATCTGAAATAGTGATTTGGTTCTTTTATAAAAAAACTCCTTTTACTCAGCAGCACTCAAAGTTTGAAAGAAAATAAACTTTTTTTATTTATTTCAAAATCTATTTCTAATTGAAAAATTAATACTTATAAGTTTTGTTTAGCGAATAAATTTTCGATTATTATTTAGTTTTCGTCAATTATTCAATTGAATAACATTGTAGCATCTTAATTTATAATCAGAAATTACATTTTTTTTTGTACAACCATTATATTAAGTAGGTTTATTATCGACTTATTTTTTAAAAAAAATTAAAAATGTAAGATATCAACGGCGAGTTGGGTTTTTATTGAATAGTTTTTAGAATTATCATAATTTAAGACAATTTTTTAATTTATGTATTAATGAATAGTTTTTATAATTCCCAAAATATAAGATTAATATCAATAACAATATCTATAGATATTTTTTTTAATTAACAATATCTATATATATTTTTTTTAAGCGCAAAACTAATGATGTTTCGCGTGCGCGCAAAAATTTTGATTACGTTGCGATAAATGCATCAATTATTGTCCTTCTAAACATTAAAATTGTGATTAAAAAAACTTCATAACTCTATAAAATTTATTTTTTACACACGGTGCAGAAAGTTCAAACTTTCTGATTTTTCCCAAACAGGAAGTTTGAACTCGTTGCTTTGAGTTGAAAAAAACATTACACTCGACGCTGGAAAAGTATGAGCTAACCCTTAGCAAACCCTTGACACTCTCGCCTTTGGCTCAGGTTTTGAACACAAATTGTTTGAAAATTAGCTAAAAACCCAAAGAAGTGACCCAAATGTCTAGTCCTAGCGGGTCCTCCTCTCAGGGTTGGATAAGTTTTTTTGGATCATCGATTGCAGAAACTTTGGAAATCGCTTCCTGGTACCGAATGATGAGCAAAATCATCAATAATTTTTCTAAATGGTCCTTTTTTTCGATTATCCACACAAAATGTTTGAATTATTTTTGTTTTTTAAATAATTTTCAAACAATTTGTGTTCAAAGCCCATTGCACTCCTAGACATGTGTATCCTCGCATGATTTTGTCTCATTATGAACTTTAAGAGAAAAATATTTTCAAATCTTAACTCAAAAAGTGTAAATCTGAATAATTTATATTTCAAACCTCGGAAAATGCTAAAAAGTACTTCTAGTAACAAATTATTCCTGTTCAAACTTTTCGAGTTAAGACTTGAATTTAAATTGGTTGAGATCTTCTTTATATTGAATGTTGAATAGATTGGGATGTGTCTTGACCGAACAAATTATAGTATAGATTTGTATCTGAAATAGTGATTTGGTTCTTTTATAAAAAAACTCCTTTTACTCAGCAGCACTCAAAGTTTGAAAGAAAATAAACTTTTTTTATTTATTTCAAAATCTATTTCTAATTGAAAAATTAATACTTATAAGTTTTGTTTAGTGAATAAATTTTCGATTATTATTTAGTTTTCGTCAATTATTTAATTGAATAACATTGTAGCATCTTAATTTATAATTAGAAATTACATTTTTTTTTTGTACAACCATTATATTAAGTAGGTTTATTATCGACTTATTTAAAAAAAAAAAATAAAAAATGTAAGATATCAACGGCGAGTTGGGCCAGTCTAATGTTTTTAAAATTATATCTTCTAGCTTCAAATAATAACAAAATTAAAACTTAAACACGACTGTGTTAAAATCTAAAAAAAATGTTAACACTGCATTACTTATACATGTTTATTGTTCACGTAAAAATACTTATCAAGCTCCTCCTACATATGAATGTACGGCTCCGACGAGATGAATGGTTTTATCGATATTGGAGGACAATTTAACTAAATTTTAAAACTAACCTGCATTTAAAAATTTATTTTATTAAAAAGTTTTTAAGGAAAATAACGATACTAACAAAGAAATACTTTACGCATAATAAAATGACATTCTTTTTGCGCACATTTATTTGTTAATTCCTATGGAAAAACTTTCTCACTGAAAGTTGTCCGAGAAACAACGATTTGAACTCTTTTTTTTTATGTAAATGTGGGCAAATGAGATGAGCGGCCTTCAATTAAAATATCATTTTTTTAGCTAAGCTAACAAAGTTGATTGTAAAAATTTCCAAATTCTATAAGTTCGAATGATAACTTACTTATTGATCATATTTCTTTGATTCATTGCTCTAGTTTATTCAGTCATCCCGATAAAGCTCAAGAAAAACTTTAAGAAAAGTTACAAAAAGAAGTGAAGTAGATATTTTACAAAAGTCAGCGTAGATTCACAATATTATTGATTTTCAAAATAATTCTCATTTATTTTTATGTCTTTGTTTACAGTATTATAAAAGACAACCTTCAACAATCAATGCATTATGAAATTCATATTTGTGTTAGAGATTACTGTTTCGCAAGAGAAGACCGTTTGGTTGGCTTGGCAGCAGTTCAGGTTGGAAGAATAGAAGAAAAAAGTCAATGCAACTTGACTTTACACTTGAACAAACGCATTCAACTTAATGAGACAAGTTGGACAATATTGCGTATTTTATCTCAACGAAACAACGACGAGATTGCAAAAGAGTTTGTGAGATTAAAAAGTGAAATAAGACAAGATATTGCATGAACTTAATAAAAAATCGAATAATATGGAAAAAATATCTGTATGAAAAATTACCATTTACTCAAAATTAATTGATTAAAAATTGTTTTATACATTATTAAGTTAATAAAAACCAAAATAATAATAAATATTAATGTTAACTTCGAATAACTTTTCAAAATTTTACATCATTACCTTTTTAAGGTAAATTGTCCCAGTTTTAAAAAATTCAAAAAAATTTGAATCGAACGAAAAGATCTTAAAAATCTCTACTATTAACCCTTAAAGGCCACACCCAAATCCAGAACTGCCACACTGACAGTTATGTGGGGTCTTTTGGACCCCGTGTGGCCTTTAAGGGTTAATAAAACAAAGTCATGTTTTCGCGTTGTTTTTACTAACTGCAAAATCTACACTAGAATTTTGCACATTTATTCTTGGTTATCCATAGATGGTTTTAGAACTAAATTAATTAATTAATCATGTAATTAAAACGGATAACTACAACAAGTACGAGACTCACGTGGTCTTTCCTTAAGGTTAATACACTATCTGGCTGCTCCAAAACCTCTGTCAGCAATACGCAACCAACCGTAACCACGGAGAAGCTAAAGGAGCCAATTACAGAAAAAAACCCTTAACTTAGCGCGAAACTGCTCCCATATACTCTTTAATTAGAGAATTTACTATCAATTTGAGAGCAGTTTCACGCTAAGTTGAGGGTTTTTTCCGTCGGCGCGCGCAACTGAGGCCGTAGCAAGTGACGACCTTAACTAAAAAATTGCTTTGAGCTTTTATTTTCTTTTTACCAGAATAAAATACGACCCTTTTCATAATCATCAATTTTTTTTTAAACGTTCCCAAAAATATTCGCGAATAACAATGCATAACAACAATTTCAAATTTAATTTTTTTTTTTAATTTGTTGACGGTGGTGACAACCTGAGCAGAGGTTAAAATCCAAATAAGTTGGAGTAGTAATAACAATTTTTCGGTGCATGCTGCAAAGTTTGAGTTAGTAGAGGAGCAGAAGTTTTGGGTGGATTCTAACTGATTATCTAGCATTAACTAGGTTATTTATAGCGACTGATTAATATTATCGTTTAAGTAAGGTGATTGAGCAAGTTATGAATACGACGGGGGTAGCGAACGATTCAAGATATTAGACGCGCCGTCCACGTTTCAAACAAGGAGTATTTTCACCCGCCGTATTTACATTCACAATACTAATAGGACCCGTTGTCCTAGGCACCGTGCCAGTAATCGTGACCACGCTAGTCGTGATAACTATGCTAGAACTACGAGATGTCATTGTATTAGGAAGGTCTGTACTCAATCTGCGCGACTTTACCTTACTAATTTTTGGTGTCGAAGGATGACTTAAACTCTGGGTTGGATACGCCAGACGACTTTAAATCAATGGAAGAGTCGCCAACTTCCTCCCGGTGACAAGTCCAGTAGTGTTGCTTCTACCGCTCATGAGTAAAATGCCACGATGATTCACAACAATAACTGTACGGGTCAGGAAAAGCGATAATGACGTCCAAAATCAATGAATCCAGAATCCAAAGTCACATTAGAATTGTCGAAAAGCAGTAATTATTTGAAAGTTTGGTACAAATCAAAATTTACAAGTCATAAATGTTTGAACGTGTGCAATTATGTGTGCATTGCAGTTTCAAAAAAGTTCTTAACAAGAAACATTCAATCACTAGGGCTGCTAATATAAGCAAAAAATTATTAAAACATTGTTATCGTACAATTCAGAAGGTGGCTAAAAAAAAAGAAAGAAGTAAAGTGAGCCAACTTACCTTCAAGATTCCATGATGTACTGCATTTAGCTGTTTGAACATCGTGTTCTTTAGGGCATACAAGATGACCCTATTGAGCGTTGAGTGGTCCTTGCTATCCGGAATGATGTAGTGCCTATCGTCATCTCAGGCTAAAGCTTTCTTTCTAAGACGTTCCGAAAAGATTTCATGTTTTCTCATGCGTAAATTATTTTGTGTAACTTATAAAGTATAGTCATTAAATAGGCATTGTAAATGGCCTTCGAACGTAATTTTATTGTTTAGAACCGATTTTTGAATACATTTGGAGTCAAAGATTGGTGCATTCTTTCCCACCACAAAAATTAAGTATAATCAGAGCAAAGCCCACATAACTCTGTAAGAGTTCCTTCCTTTACATTGATTCTTCATTATTTATATATTTTTAGCATTCTTACGCTCCATGATCGTTGAGGTAAAGATATTCTGACGTATCAAACCAATCAGAATTTTTATTTAAACATCAGAAATATTAACCCCTTTTTATTCGTAAATTTAACTGTCTGTGTCCGTGTACAGTAGTCTTAAATTATTTCCCACCTATTTTTTCATGTGCGTATGGTTAAATTCGTACCTAATTTGTTTTGATAGATCAAGCACATATACGCTAAGGCATATCGGTTTATCTATTTTAATTTCAAGAGAATCCATCTGCACTGCGATGAAGTTTTAGTCAAAAATAGTACAGCTTCTATAGTTTTACCATTTGCTAACTAATTTAACCTTGGTATGCCGGCACTGATTTTCTAAGCGATTTCCATACAAACTGTTAATCATAAGCTTGCTGTTCATAAAAGTTATTTTCAAAGGCATTGGCTACGTTTTTTATTTATTTTCGTATTAAATAGAGTAAGCCAAGGAGACTGTTTATATTTCGAACTTCCATGTATTTTTTTTAGTTTTAACCCGTGCTAAGCGCCTCTTGAAGAATCCTATAATTTATTACATAACGTTTTTGGGTGCACTGTTGTCACGAGTCTCTTTTGCTTGGATCTAAAGGATTTGTTCTGGTAGAAACGGTAGATTAGCGTGGGAATCGTGGAAATGGTCTGGATAGTCCACATCCATCTTCAAGATATAATCGATGTTGATTTCAGCTCGGAGATTCTTAATTGCTTTTTTATCAATGAACTTGAGTTTTACGACGCACCTGAAGTCCCGTTTTAGAAGATAATTTGTCATACTCGCACCGAACTAATTATTATTGTCTAGATATATGAAAAAGTTCTCTTCTTCTGTTGGACCATAGTGATCCCTCATGAAACAAGCACCGTAATATCTTATTATATTATATAGTTGTTTTTCCTCTCTCACGCCCCCCCCCCGCCCCTAACCCGCCCCCAACAGGCCTCTCAAAAAAGTGCTTAACGAACCGTAAAAGTGTACCGAAATATGCTTATTTCTATGAGTTTTGAATTATCCTATGATTTTCCAATCACGCCCCCCGCCCGCCCTTCCCACGCCCCCCCCGCCCTTTTTTTTCCTCGCCCCCCATTTTTAATGTTTTGTTACAAGTTTCGTATATTTTCTTGATTTAATAATTCTTTTTTAATGGTATAACTAAACTATATAAAATTTTAAAATTTGAATTCATTAATTTAAAAAAATTTCATTATAAGATTAATTAGAAAAATCCAAGTTTTTAATTTAAAAAAAATGAAAAAAAGATTTTATTTTCAGAAAAATTAAATTTATAATGAAGTAATTTTTTCTTTTTAATAAAATGTAAAATTTTATTAAAAAAATTCTTGTTAAACTTTAAATCCTTATTTTTTTTTTATTTTTTTTTTTTATTCTGTAATTATCATCCAAATATATTCATGTATGTATTCATGTATGTGCGCGCAAAAACTTACGATCTCCACGCGCGCGCAAAACTAATGATGTTTCGCGTGCGCGCAAAAACTTTGATTACGTTGCGATAAATGCATCAATTATTGTCCTTCTAAACATTAAAATTGTGATTAAAAAAACTTCATAACTCTATAAAATTTATTTTTTACACACGGTGCAGAAAGTTCAAACTTTCTGATTTTTCCCAAACAGGAAGTTTGAACTCGTTGCTTTGAGTTGAAAAAAACATTACACTCGACGCTGGAAAAGTATGAGCTAACCCTTAGCAAACCCTTGACACTCTCGCCTTTGGCTCAGGTTTTGAACACAAATTGTTTGAAAATTAGCTAAAAACCCAAAGAAGTGACCCAAATGTCTAGTCCTAGCGGGTCCTCCTCTCAGGGTTGGATAAGTTTTTTTGGATCATCGATTGCAGAAACTTTGGAAATCGCTTCCTAGTACCGAATGATGAGCAAAATCATCAATAATTTTTCTAAATGGTCCTTTTTTTCGATTATCCACACAAAATGTTTGAATTATTTTTGTTTTTTAAATAATTTTCAAACAATTTGTGTTCAAAGCCCATTGCACTCCTAGACATGTGTATCCTCGCATGATTTTGTCTCATTATGAACTTTAAGAGAAAAATATTTTCAAATCTTAACTCAAAAAGTGTAAATCTGAATAATTTATATTTCAAACCTCGGAAAATGCTAAAAAGTACTTCTAGTAACAAATTATTCCTGTTCAAACTTTTCGAGTTAAGACTTGAATTTAAATTGGTTGAGATCTTCTTTATATTGAATGTTGAATAGATTGGGATGTGTCTTGACCGAACAAATTATAGTATAGATTTGTAAAAGTATCTTTGATGGATTTTTGGAAAAACCTTGGCCAGGATTATTTTGGTCAATGTCCTCATTACAGGCATCACGATTACTGTTACTGCTTCAATAAGGTATGTTTGTGGCGGCCCAAGTCCACGCGCCACCAAGTCGGGCTCGAAGGAAGCAGCTTTTGCTTCCGCGCACAGACTTTTAACTCGCGCGCCCTCTCGGCTGCCTCAGCTGTGGCGCTGGGGTCTCGAGGGCCAATCGTCATTATTACCGCTTAAGCAGCCATCGTGTACACGCCTTTGTACGCATCCGAATTATAATAAAGTTGATAATTAAGTGTTAAACGACTGCGCTTTATTCCAAGTCAACACCTCTGTCTGCCGCCCCTTTTCCTCGTTTCCACAGTAGTGACCCCGCAGTTTTTTGCGACGCAGAGAGTGTTTTTAGTGAAGTGAGGAGAGAAGTGAGAACGAGGCGACCATGTTTAACACACCTACTACATCAACAGGGACAACCCCGTTTGGACCGACCATGACGTCAAGCTTCACCTTAAACGGGCAGCCCAACACGTCCACCACGACATCGACTTCAAACTCGACAACTGTAACGCAAACAGCCGGCGTTAACGCAAATAGGAATTTGTTCGGGAATTTCGATTTTCTCGGCTGCAACGTCGAGGCAGTGTCAAAGTGTAACCTGCCGACATTTTGGCGCCAACAGCCACAGCTTTGGTTCTTGCAGGTAGAGGCCATTTTTCAGACAAACAATGTTCGTAGCGACCTCGGGAAGTTCAACCTAGTGATCGGAGTACTCAACCCGACCACGATCGCAGACATCGCTGACATTATCAGTGCACCCCCGGAAAATGATAAGTACGCGTTACTTTGTAGTACGGCCATTTTGGAGTGCACAACGGACTCGGACGACAAGCAGCTGCTAAGATTGCTTACACAGTGCGAGCTCGGCGATCGGAAGCCATCGCAACTCTGGCGCGAGATGAAATCTCTCGCTCGCGGACGACTAACCGACGACGTCCTGAGAGTCAAGTAGATTGACATGCTGCCACCGTCATCCACGCGATTTTTACGGATTTTTAAAAACTCGAGCATGGACGAAATACTCGCCGCAGCCGACGACTTGGTTGACACCGGCCCAGCAGTCATGGCCGCCGAAGTGAAACAGCCCCGAGCTACGTAATTAGCACCAACCCTGGACAGCCTCGCGGAAGAAATGGCATCACTGAGGTTTTGCATGGCGCAGCTTACATCGCTCATCCGGCAAGGAGCGGACAACCGCCCCCACCAGGAACGCGGTCAGTCACACGGGCGTTCTCGTGATCGTGGTCAAGGACAAAGTCGCTCAGCATCACCAGCTGCACCCGGACAGCCCCAATGGTGTTGGTATCACCGCGTCTACGGTAGCGACGCAAAACGCTGCAAGTCTCCCTGCATCTACCAGACTACCATGAGTTCGTTACAGGGAAACGCATAAAGCCACCTCCGACCCAGGCAGCGGAGGTGGACGTCGACATCGCCCAAAATCGCCTGCATCTGCGCGACTTGCGCACATCGATACGTTTTCTCATCGATTCCGGATCCATGGTGTCCCTGCTGCCAAAATCAGCTGTGGCCTCGAAGCTTCCCCGGCAACAACTTACACTTTACGCAGCTAACCACGCGCCGATTGGTACGTATGGGCGGAGAAAGCTTGTGCTTAACCTTGGTCTGCGGAGAGATTTCGTCTGCGACTTCATAGTCACCGACGTCCAGCACGCAATCCTCTAGCACGGAGCCAGCTAGCCTCCTGAACCTGCCAGTGCAGCACCACATCGTGACCACCGGACCACCCGTCGTCGAACGTCCACGCCGCCTCTCGGGCGAGCGGCTCGAGGCAGCTAAGAAGACTTTTGCCGACCTAATTGAACGCAACATCGTCAGACCCTCGTCAAGCCAGTGGGCCAGTCCGCTACTGTAGCGGACATGGTCCCCAAGAAGGACGGATCATGGCGCATCACCGGGGACTATAGGCAGGTAAACGCTCACACCCAGCCGGACCAATACCCAATCCCCGTGATAGAAGACCTACTGCAAGAAAGCAAGGGCGACGTATTCTCCACACTAGATCTGCAGTCAGCCTACTACCAGATCCCAATTGCCGAAGAGGACATCGAGAAGACCACCGTGACAACGCCTTTCGGTTTGAAGGAGTTCTTAAAAGCTTCACTCGGCCTGCGCAATGCAGGAAAAACTATGCAGCGCACGATGGACCATCTGCTACGCAAACTACCATTTGCCAAGGCTTACATGGACGATATTTTCGTGACATCCGACTCTCACGAAGAACACCTGCAGCACTTACGCCAGCTCTTCGAAGTCCTGCGCGAGGCCAAACTGAAAGTTAACATCGGCAAGTGCAGTTTTGGGCAACCACAGGTAATTTATCTAGGTTATCTGGTGTCAAAGGAAGGGTTCCAGCCACCACCTCGTTGGGTCGAGGCTGTCAGAGCCTACCCAGCACCTCGCAACGCACATGAACTTCGCCGTTTCTTGGGAATCGTTAACTATTACTGACGCTGCATACCTCATGCTGCGGAGCATCAAGCCCCACTCGACAACCTTTTGAAAGGCAGGTCGAAAAAGAAAAAAATTCCATGGTCCGCGGAAGCTGAATCGGCGCTCGAGCGTTGCAAAGAGAGTATAGCTGAGGCAGCCTGTACCACTTTCCTGGACCCGAATGCAGCCCTGGCACTCAAATCGGACGCGTCCGACTTCGCAATTGGAGCCGTCCTGGAGCAACAACAGCCTGACGGATTTTGGCGTCCACTGGGTTTTTTCTCCCAAAATCTCACTGAAACTGAAGCTCGGTACGACACTTACGACCGCGAGCTGCTGGCCATTTACCGCGCCATTAGACACTTCGAGAGAATCCTGGAAGGTCGACCGTTCATCGCCTACACGGACCATAAGCCACTTGAAGCTGCAGCCGAGAAACGCGCGGTCAAAGCGTCCCCTAGAGCAACTTGCCATCTCGAATATATTCTACGGTTTGACGTGAAAATTAAACACATTAGTGGCGCCGACAATATCGTCGCTGACGCGCTGTCAAGGATCTGCACCATCTCAATGCCTACTACACTAGACGGCGGCTCGATCATGGAAGCTCAAGACGAAGACGACGAACTACCCAACCTGCTCAACAGATCCAGTCTCAAGTTACAAAAGCTCCACATCGACGGTCACGAGATTTACTGCGACATTTCCACCGGGACCGTTCGACCATACCTTCCCACTGCACTGCGACGAACTGCTTTTGACGTGGTACATGGTCTCTCACACCCAGGCGGTAGGTCAACAGCCCGTACCCTGGCGGAGAAGTTTGTCTGGCCAGGTGTGCGCAAAGACGCGCTCCACTGGGCACGCAACTGTGAGGACTGCTAGCGCTCCAAGGTCAGCTGACACAATCGCTCAGCGCTCGGTACTTTCACAGAACCGGACAACCGTTTCGAGCACATCCACGTGGATATCATCAAGCTCCCGCTCGTCCAAGGCATGCAATACTGTCTCACTATCATCGATAGGTTCACTCGTTGGCCAAGGCGATACCAATACCCAACATGGAAGCAACTACCGTTAGCAAATCTCTCGTCGACGTCTGGATTAGCAGATTTGGCACCCCATTCTTCATCTCATCAGATCGAGGTCGTCAATTCGAATCCAGTCTGTTCGCTCAACTCGACGAAACATTGGGTACCAAGGTAAACCACACAACCTCGTACCATCCCCAGTCTAATGGAATGGTTGAACGTATGCACCGTACTCTCAAGGCTGCTCTCAAATGTTGCCACCAGGCTTGGCTAGACGTCCTGCCCACCGCACTACTTGGTCTGCGAACCGCCTTCAAACCAGACCTCGGAGCCTCATCTGCGGAGATGCTCTACGGTACATCGCTGCGTATTCCTGGGGAATTTTTCGTCTCGGCAACCCCAAAAGCAAGCCACTCAGCTTTCGTCCAGAGCCTCCGTCGTCTATTCCAGTCCATCAGGCCCGTTCCAGCTGCGAGGCACACTCCGCATCATCCGTTCTTTTTCGAGGACCTGAGGACATGTTCGCACGTCTTTAAGCGAGTAGACAGTGTCAGGTAGCCTCTGGAGCCTCCATACACCGGACCACATCGAGTTATCCGTCGCCTCGATGACAAGGTCTACGTGCTCGACCTCGATGGACAAGAGAAATCAGTCTCTACCGACCAGCTTAAACCAGCCTACCTGGACTCCGTAGACGTGGACATCCCAGACGCATCCCAAGATTCAACTCCGTCCGAGAAAGTTCCACCGCCGACCACGGGGCCGTCACCATCACTGCCAGCTCCTTCGTCTTCTGGACGAGTAACGTTCCCAGATGATCCCCACCTGGTCACTGGGGGGAGAATGGATGTGGCGCCCCAAGTCCACTCGCCACCAAGTCGGGCTCGAAGGAAGCAGCTTTTGCTTCCGCGCACAGACTTTTAACTCGCGCGCCCTCTCGGCCGCCTCAGCTGTGGCGCTGGGGTCTCGAGGGCCAACCGTCATTATTACCGCTTAAGCAGCCATCGTGTACACGCCTTTGTACGCATCCGAATTATAATAAAGTTGATAATTAAGTGTTAAACGACTGCGCTTTATTCCTCGTCAACACCTCTCTCTGCCGCCCCTTTTCCTCGTTTCCACATGTTCAACAACAAATATTAATGCACAACGATTTCCATATTTTCCTCATTGATCTAAATGTAGTAGACAGTAAATTTTTTTTAAAATTTTCATCTTATTTTTTTTCAACAATCCACTTTGTTATAAGGTAGGGTCCCTCTACCTAATATGGGCTCCCCTGTTATTTTGAATATACTCAAGGTAAATTCACAATAAAATACCTCAAGTAATTTTGAATTTAGTCGTTTCGTAGACACTATTCTGTCAGCTTGAAAGTTAACAAAATTGACTTTTGAGCGTTTTTTAAATAAATTTTTTCAAAATACATATTATAAAATTAGCCAAAAATTACCTTTGCAGTACGTTAAACCTCATATTTTTTAAATTCTTCGTAAGTTTTCTCTACAATAAACTTCAAATTTCATGAATTTTAAATACATATAAATGTCGATGAAAAGCATAATAAAGGTGGGGGTCTACATTGTATGGTCAAATGAGAAAAAAAATTGTGCTTTTTCAAGAAATTGTTAAATTTTAAATATTTGCGTGAATCAAGCGATTAAAAAACAAAAAGGGTATAGCCGGTTAAGAAAGTCGAATCTGCCCCAACGGCAAACCCTAACAATATATATATCATTCGAAAGGGCATAAAAAAAGAAAATTTTTGGCACCAACCGCAGCTCCCTATTCCCTCCCTAGGGACCCTAGGGTCTGAAATAAGGATTTTTCAACTTTAATTCATATCTCAGAAACTATAAGGGCTAGAGACATGTGGTTTGCGGAAAAATTTTCTAAAAAAAAAATGTAGTTCGAAAATATTTTTTTCAAATATTTTTGGCGCGAAATTTGAATTGAAATCGACGTTTGAAACTTTTAAAATGCTCTAAAAAATTAACTAAGACAATAGCAGAGCCGGAGAAATTATATTTTGTGTATTTTAATGTAAACTACCTCCATGAATTTTTACAAAATTTTTCAGAGGGTGGACGGTACTTAAAACGACGAAAAACCGAATTTTTTACGTTTTTTGGCGATTTTATGGGTTTAAAATTTTTTTCACATATATTAACCATGACATTCAGTTTAAAATGCTAAATTACATGCTAGTATACAATTTATATCAACGCAAATTTAATTTAATTTTTTTAATTATCAAAAATCGATTTTTTTTCACGCTCTTCCATGCTTTTCAGCGATTTCATGGGTTAAAATAATTTTTTTACACTTAAAAACCATGACATTCAGTTCAAAATGCTAAATTACATGCTAAAATACAATTAATACCAACGCAAATTTAAATTTTTTTTTTGAATTACCAAAAATCGATTTTTTTCACGCTTTTCAGCAATTTTATGGGTTAAAACAATTTTTTTACACTCTATAACCATGACATTCAGTTTGAAATGCTAAATTACATGCTAGTATACAATTTATATCAACGCAAATTTAATTTCATATTTTTAACTACTTATAAGTAATAATAAATATATTCAGGGCGATTTTATGGACTTAAACTTTATGAATTTCAACTAAACATATGCAATTAATTGACTGCACCACAAAACATTTTTACTTGTATTTTTAAAATTACTAGTATTGCATAGTTGATATATGCCCTGTAGATTTCAAAAGTTAAAAAAAAATGGTCCTAAATAATTAAGTTTAAACTATAGTCATCACTGGCCTATAGATTTTAAAAATAAGTTAACAATTGATAAAATTCAAGTACAACAAACTCCACATTTGACACAAAATGATAATTGTACTAATTAATTTGTATTCTACTGTGGTTCTAAATAAGTCCAATTCTGTTCAGTAACCAATGATCTATCCAGCAAGTAATCTTCAAAGGTCTATTCTTCCATATCTGTGTAATATCCACCATGTTTTTAGTTATGCTATACCTGTGGTTACAGAAAAATTCAATTCATTTGAAAATAAATTAAGTAAAAGAAAGTTTTAAAAAGTATTAACAAAAAAAAATTAAACTCCTCATTCTTTATATTTAGCTCTAGCTTAATTTCTTTAAGATGAAAAACTTTTCTCAAGGTAATGCCCGAGTGATTGATCCAGCTGTACAAGATTAAACCAAGATCCTGCAGAGCCCAACAAAATAATTTCTCTCAAGGTTGTGCCCAAAGGTTTGATCCAACTATCCAATAATGAAAATAGGATTCTGCTAATTACATGAAAACAATAAAAGTTCAAGCGATTAGCTCATAAATGAAGTTCTCATTATTATTTTCAAGGAGTTGTCATAATGTAATAAACTCATACATTTGAGTTATTTTTTTTTGCTTATAAAAAAAGTTTGATTTTTTCAAAAAGTTTTACTCTTATAATAATTCAAGCTGCCAGTACCTTATAATAAAAAAGGATCTGATGTTTAAACATAAAACCTAAAATTCAATTGATACAAATGATTGCATACCCCGCATAAAACAGAAATGAATAAAAGTTAAAAAAAATTAGTAAACTTTCCTATATAGACATACTTTAACCTTGAATTAAAAATTTAAAATTTTCACCTTAAGTTGAACCAAGAAAATTTTAACTTGATAAATATGACTTTATCATAAATATGTCAGACTTTCTAAATAACTTACCAAAATAAAAAAAATTCGATCAAAGCTTTCCGATATTACAAAGATTTTACACAGAAAAAAGGCACTAAACATTATTTTTGATTAAAGTTTAGATATTTGATTGACTTTGTAAATTAGAAAAAAAATAATTCAAATTACAAATATAAACATATAGACATATACATAACCTGCATTTTAGTAAATATTATGTATTTTCGTTTCAAACTCAGCTAGGCAAAGTAAACAATAATAAATTAATGTATTAATAGTCTTAATGTGAATTTAATAAAGTTAGTAGTAGTTATACTATTCAACTTCTGCTTAAGAAAAAGAATAAAGTTTAAAGAGTAAATATAAACACAATGAGTATGGATACTAAGCTCACGAAGAATATAGGTATACAACATTAAGGCTGGTATTGTAGGGATCTGCACGATCAACTCGTGCTAACTCGATCCCGCGCGACTGCTGCGCCAGTCAGTACCGCTCGATCCTCCTCGATGGTCGGATGCTCCGTGTGTATCCACAGCAGCCAATAAAGAAATCTTGAAATTGTACTGAGTGCCTTCAATTTACTTAATCTTCCTCAGCAACACGAAAAGCAGGAGATAGCCCTGCGGTCTACTTGGACCTCAAACGCTACAGTATACGCATTACGCTTGAAGTTGCTTCTATCGCCAGCCGAACAACGAGCGCCGATTTATAAAAACGCCACCTATAAATTATAAAATAAAAATAAATAAACAGCGCTACCTGTATACCTATATTCGTCGTGAGCTTAGTATCCATACTCATTGTGTTTATATTTACTCTTTAAACTTTATTCTTTTTCTTAAGCAGAAGTTAAATAGTATAACTACTACTAACTTTATTAAATTAACAGTAAGACTATTAATACATTAATTTATTATTGTTTACTTTGCCTAGCTGAGTTTGAAACGAAAATACATAATATTTACTAAAATGCAGGTTATGTATATGTCTATATGAAATCATTTGTATCAATTAAATTTTAGGTTTTATGTTTAAACATCAGGTCCTTTTTTATTATAAGGTA